>JANFOE010000689.1:0-697043 GCA_025667525.1 Glebionis coronaria
ATTTTATAAAAAACATACTTTAACTATTCATTGATTCTTAAAAAAAATACAAAAGCTAGAAAAAAGTTATATGGGTACAAACCACCCATATATATACTATCCAAAGGAAAATTCTAGAAAAACATTGATAAGAGAAACCCTAGCATCTAGTTTCTCGAGAATGCCCTTGGTTCTTGAAATTCAAACTTAGTCAAGATGGCATCATGTGAATGATAGTGATATGCAAGTTGTCTTGAGTAATCTTGGACGTCTAATAAGCCTTTGGGAGCAAGAAAAATACCTTGGTTCGTTGATTTTCTGAAGAGATGCCATGTTTGATTTTTTGGTGAAGCAGGGAACAACGTGGGGCCCTTTTGGGTCACGGGGTGAGTATTTTGGGTGTGGAGTTTGGTTAAGCATAAGCTTAATCATGGTTCTGGAAAGTTTAACCAAAAACCCTTTTGTTTTTTATTCGATTAGACCTGGTGAGTGGTTAGGGTTTATAGGGAGTTAATGATGAGAAGTACTCGTTTCCCTCAAATAAATTAGTATAATAATCAGTTCAAATAAACTGATTATTAATAAAGTTTATATTTAGTGCTAGGTGACATGGAGTGGGATGGTGAGGTGTAGGCGTGTGAGTGGAGGAGAGGTGGTAGTGGGGTGAGGTGGTAGGATGGGATTGGATGGAAAGGTTTGGATGTTTGGAAATTTTGACCCCCCTTGTTTCATATTATGTCCATATATAGTTTCAACAGCAATAACTCCCATTCCCTTTGTTTATAGTTTGGTAGTGTTGTCAATTTTGGCACAAAGTCTTTCAAAACTTTCAACAAGGACCATATGTGAAATTTGACCAATCTTCAAGGGCTAAACATGCATTTTTTTGACATTTTAGGGACCCTTATGTAATTTTTTAGTTTTACAAGGGTATAAAATGACAACTCTTCAAAAGTTGAGGGACCATTCTTGACAAATCTTTAAACTTCAAGGACTTCTTTGGAAAATCATGATTCGGGTCCGGTTCTTTATGCGGCTTCATTTCCCATGTTCGTTTATGCTTGATTCTTGTTCTCATTTGTTGATTTCATGATATATGTACCTAAAATACACAATGAACAAACACAAGCATATTTTGGGGTATTTTATGACATTTTAAGCGTTTTAAGCCTGACTTGGACGATGAGACCATGTATAATTGCAGTCTCATCAAAAACCAAGTATGACACCACTTTAGATACATAAAAAATAATGTATAGGACCTAAATTGAGTATAAATTAGTATTTAAGAGGAGGATATTGAGTTTTACTAAGAATTAAACCTAGATCATTAGAAACCCTAATCTACATAAGTTTTCTTCCCAAATTCACATCAAACCTATGTTAAACTTCAAACCAAGGACCCGAATCTTCTAAATTGAATGTCTAAACACTAATTAAGCCTTAATAATTCAATAATCACATTCCTAAGTCCCTAAACACCAAAATTACAAAGTATAAAGTTACAAGCCCTAGATTTAGGACCTGATTTAGGTATTCCCTACAGAACCATGTTTAAACTTCTTCCCTTCCTAATTTAAACCTCAAATCAGATATTTAGGATGTCCCTAGATAATTTGGAGTGCCAACAAGTAGGTTCATAGGCTACTTGAAGGCTACACATTACCCTTCTTATCAAGAGTATGCCGTAACCTATTTTGAGCCATAGGTTGAAGATATTTTCATCCTAGAATAGATAAACTTTTGTAGAGCTTCACTAGCATCCATTAGTAACTACTATATCCTTGTTACACATTTAAGGCTAGAAACTTGGAGCTTAAGGGTTGAAATGGGTATAAATAGGGGCGAACACACCATAGAAGCACTTGCACCCCGTTTCTTACGTATCTCGTACCCATTCTTCATTTTCACTTATACAAACATTCTAGGACTCTTAGAAGACCATAAACCAGGTCTAAAAAGAATCCATTGAAGCTTTTGAAGCTTTGATCGCAAGTTGTGTTCATATGAAGCCATAAGGAGCCATTTTAGAGCTACCTAGGTAATTTCTATGTTAAGCAAGCTTTGATCTTGTTATAATGAATTATTAGACTTTTAATAATGCCAAAATAATTTTAGAAAGATAATACAAAAGAAATTAGAGCATTTGATCATTTAAAATGAAAGTTATAAACTAAAGATGTCTTAAAACCCAATTTTTGTATTTTACATGAAATAATGACTTAAAATCCATTTCAAAAGCTATAATTCAAGTAAAATGTTTTTATTATGATAATAAATGTGTTTTGAAACTTTAAGTTAAAATACTAGATCATTTGGTATATTTTTAAAGAAGTTATATGATTTTTACAAGTATAGGGACCAAAACTGTCATTTTTAAAACTATTTAATATTTTGGGCCAAAAGTGTCATTTTTGAAAAGTTAAACATATTAGAGTAAATATTGGAAATTTTGAGGCCCTAAGGTTAAATAATGAAGGTTTAAATTGCAGATAATGAAACTCTATACTTTAGGGGTTAAAAGTGTAAATATGCCAAAATAAAACTAAAAGGACTATTTTTGCCAATATTGAAACTATAGACGTAAAATGTAAATAATATACTAAGTTTCATATTAGTAGGGAACTTTGTATAAAGATGTTCCATCTCGATATTACGTTCTGACTGAGTGATTGGGTTTACGATTTAAAGTGCCCTCGCTCCTCAAACGTTTATAGAATGGCTTCTGAGTATAATGGCCCGAACAATGATACTGTAAACCAAAACAATGTGAATAAAAGAGAAATACAAGATAATATACAAATAAATTGAACTCAGAGATTGTGACTTGATATATATACATATTTGTGTGTCAACTCAGATTCCGTGAGAAACTTGTGATTGATTATATCAAAATAATTTGTTAGAAATACGTTTTAACGTATATTAGAAGTATCGGTCGCTCCACAATATGATTTATGTTGTAATAGCTCGTAGTTAGTAATTAGTTGTTATTTGCTTATTAACTTAAGTAAGAACCGGTCCATGGGCTTGTCATGGACCGGCCCAAGTCCACTTATGACTTGGAACTATAAATACCCCTTTCCACTAAGGAAAGGGGTTGGTTGTTATCATTTCTTAATTTCCACTTAATAAAATTCACATAGTTTCTCTCACTTTCTCTCTCTAACTTTCTCTCTCTAGAAATTAACAAACCCCTTCATAGATTCATTGATTATCAATATTCTACATTTGGTATCAAGAGCTATGGGGTGATTTAAGGTGGTGATTTGTGTGGTTTTTTAGTTTTTGATTGTATTAGTGTTCTTTAAGAAAAATCATCTTGATTCTTGGTGTTTTTGATGTTTTTGTGATTGGGATTAGTGGATAAGTATTAGTTGTTACTTATTTTAGTCGAAAGCACAAAACTTTTTGGGTTATTTGGTCAAAATCTGGGCTTAATCTTACTTTTTACTGTTCGACTGTTCATTGGAGGAGGTTTCTGTTCATTCAGCAGAAGTTCCGGATCAAGGAGTTCCGGATCAAGGAGTTCCGAATCAAGGAGTTCCGAGTCAAGAAGTTCCGAATCAAGAAACTTCCGAACCAAGAAGTTCCGGATCAAGAAACTTCCGGATCAAGAAGTTCCGAGTCAAGGAGTTCCGAATCAAGAAACTTCCGAACCAAGAAGTTCCGAGTCAAGGAGTTCCGAATCAAGAAACTTCCGAACCAAGAAGTTCCGGATCAAGAAACTTCCGAACCAAGAACTTCCGAGTCAAGAAGTTCCGGATCAAGCCAAAGTTCCGAACCAAGAACTTCCGAGTCAAGAAGTTCCGGATCAAGCCAAAGTTCCAAACCAAGAACTTCCGAGTCAAGAAGTTCCGGATCAACCCAAAAGTTCCGAATCAAGGTAATCTTCCGAATCAACACAAAGTTCCGAATCAAGGTAATCTTCCGAATCAAACTTCCGAATCAACAAAAAGTTCCGAATCAAGGGTAATTTTGCTTGTTTTTTCGACGATTTTTTAGAGGATTTAATCTTGGTTTCATACAACAAAAACACAACACAATTCACAAGCTTTACTTCACTGCTCGATCAACCGATAATCTCTGTTTCTTTGAAGAAAAACAAAATGAATCCAAATTCAGTAATGCCTCAGATGACATCTCTTACGGATATATCAATCATAACGGGAACTGATAGCCGTCCACCGATGCTCATTAAAGAGGTGTTTGAGGCATGGCAAGGTCGAATGATGCAATATCTAAAGGGGAAACCGACATACGGAAGGCTTATGGTCAAATCGATTTTGAATGGTCCACTCGACTATGGTACCATTACGGTTGACAACGTGACTAGACCACGAGAATTTGAAGAACTCACTCCAGCCCAACAACTCGTTGCAGATGCAGATGAAAAAGCTCTTCAAACAATTCTCCAAGCACTTCCCCATGACATCTATAGGATGGTGAGTCAGTAATACGGTGGCAAAGGATCTATGGGAACGTCTTAAGGTGTTGCTACAAGGCACGTCTCTCACCAAACAAGAAAGGGAGTGTCAGCTGTATGATTTGTTTGATAGATTCACCTACAACCCAGGGGAAACGCTCCACGATTATTACTTCAGATTCACCACACTTATGAATGATCTGAATGTATACAATCTTGTGATCGCACCATTCCAGGTTAACACCAAATTCTTGAATACTCTACCTCAAGCTGAATGGGGTGAGTACATTACTGATGTGAAGTTAACCCGGGATTTGCATAAGTGCAACTTAGATCAAATCTATGCCTTCCTTCAGCAGCATGAGAAGCATGTGATTATGCACCGTTCTCCTCGTGGTATGCACCCAGATTCTTTAGCATTGATGGCGAATCAACCAAGCTTGTCTCACAACAACACACCCTATATCTTGGGACATCAAGCTTATCATCAATCACCTTACATGACACCAGCCTTTCCCCAATACTCGATTCTACCACAACCACCCACCTCACATCAGCAACAATATCGGTTCAATGCACCCTCACCACAGTATGCTTCACAACCTCATCCAGCAAATGTTGCACATTATGCTCAGCCATCATATTCTTCTTATCAAGAGAATGCAGCATATCCAACAAGCTACCCTGATCAAATGAGTCTTCCTTATACTGATTATGCAGCTCATCCAGATCAAGCACTATATTGTGATGATGAGGAAGTCCCAGTTCCTGTATTCCAACAAGGAGCTGACCCAGTTGAAGTGCTAACTACTATGTCTGCTTACCTCACAAGAACTTTAAGCAAACGAGGATTCAGAGGATCAGCTCCTACCAACAATCAGTTGAGGAATTCATCCAATTCTCGCCAACAAGCTACAATTGAGAATGGCAGAGTAATGGTTCAGCCAATTCAGCCATATCAGGGGAGAACTTCCACATCAACCAATGTTCGCACCGCCAATCCTGCTCCTGCTCCAATGGTCAACAACCCTCCACGGGCTAATACAGGCAAGTTGAGAATGATTACATGCTACAACTGCAAGGAAGAGGGTCATATGTCCAGGGATTGTAAGAAACCCAAGAGGAGAAGGGATGGACAGTGGTTTGCAGAAAAGATTTATCTGGTAAATGCTCAGGCGCAAGGAAGGGAACTTGATGAAGAGGAGCTTGCATTTCTTGCTGACCCAGGGATTGCTGAACAAGACGTTGTCACTACGCAGAATGCAGCTTACCAAGCCGATGATCTTGATGCGTATGATTCCGATTGTGATGACTTTCAGACTGCAAAGGCTGCTTTCATGGCAACTTTCTCCAGCTTAGGGCCAGATAAGAAATCTGAGGTACTTATTAATAACACTGATAATGCCACTGATGCTAGTATTCAACCACATCAAGTTGGGCAAGAGAGTGCTGATTCGAATGAATCTTCGGTGGTGAGTCTTTCAAATGAGGAGACAAACAATGATAGCAATATCAATGTGAGTTCCCAGACTTTGAGTGAATCACAACCAGGACCCAGTTCGCATACGCCTACTCCTGCTCAACAAGATTTGGTCATGGTTCCTGCTACACTACTTAGCCAAATGAATGCTGCACTCTTAGAAACCTTAGCTAAGAATAAGAATTTGTCTGATGAGCTTGCCTTAAGCAATGAGAAAGTACAAACTTTGGAATTAGTGCCTTCGTCTAGTGTTCTCACTAATCTCGAATATGATCACTTTAGAAACAAACAAATGGGTCACTTGCAAGAAATCGAAAACTTAAGAGCAAATCTGTCTAGTGAACTTAGAGAAAAGGAGTTAGTGGTCACTAATTTTCAAAAACTTCAAGCTGATTTTGAATTACTCGAATCTAGGAAGACTGAAATGGAGATTAATGCTACTAATAAGATTAGAAGTCTAGACTACTTGCTGTTAAGACAATACGCTGCTTCACAACTAGTTCACTTATTTGATGCTTCGTTTAAAGAGTTTAACTTATCACGTCTAAAAGGCCTTCCCCCTAATCCACGATATGCAAAACAAGCTTTAAGACATAGTCCTAGACTTTATAATGCAACTCAATTAGGATTGGCTTTAGACCCGATTGTTTTTCCCAATGATAGAACAAGTAAGGCTCTAGTTGATGAGGATCGGTCATACAATTCTGCAAAATATCCCGAATGTGATTATTTTAAAATGAATAAGGAGCTTGCTAAAACTGATTTTAGAGTTCGCTTCCATATGGATAAAGATCTCATCACAGCACCGACCTACATGTTAGAGGAAGAACGCCCTAGTACATTTCCTACACTTGTCAACATGGAAGATCCTAAGGAAATTCCAAAGAATCTTCCACCGGTTAGCACTGTATGGTTAAACTTGAAAGAGATTAACCGATACTTTACTACCTTTGACAAGGTCATTTTGGAATGTACGACTTCAAATGGCTTAAACGCCGGAGAATGGGCTTTCGAACACATGAACGAGGTGTTTAAAACTAAGATCAATCCGTTTGTCGAAAGTCTAAAAGGAAGTTTTGCATCTCTTAAGGAAAATCTTCAGTTTGAAATTGGGGAAGTTCAAAAAGTGTTTTATGAAATGGACACCGCTTACGAACTGCAACTAATTGAAAAGGAAAAGATTTTAACCGAATATGACCGATTCTTGTCCGAAGTAATCTCGTGTGATGTGCTTACTATTGTAAATGTTAAATATTCGAATGAGCTTACATCCGCTATGATGAATTGTGATGCTGTGAATATTTGTGAGGATATTTGTGATGATGTGTGTGATATTTCTGTAAATGTTGCTGAAACTGTAAATGAGGTAGATAGTCATTCTTGTCACGAATCTAACGCTGAGTTTTTAAAGCTACAAGATTCTTATAATTTACTTTCTCAACGCTTTAATCAACTAGAACAACATTGTATATCTTTAGAATTAAAACAACAAGCTCAAAATGAAAATCTTTTGATATCAAATGTTTGTGAAAACGGTGTTGAGACAAGTGACAAGATGATTGCAATTGTTAAGACATTAGAGGAAGAAATCATGAGATTGAAGAGAGAGATATCATCAAAGGAAACATTAAGAATGGAACTAGAGGCCGCAGAGTCTAAAAACCAAGTCTTAGAAATTAGACTATCAACTGTTCTAGGGGAGATGGATCGGACAAGGCAGGGACTATCCGCTCTTTATGGTTCACTAGAAGATCGATTCGCTTTTAATGCGACACAGCAACAATATTATATTGAACAACTGAACCAAAAGTGCGAAGAAATCTCTGACTTGAACATCCTGCTCATAGACAAAAATATGGTTTTGGCTGAGTTAAAGGAGACACTTCTTCTCACCCGACAAGAAGTAGTTGATAACTTAGCTACCGACTCTGCACCGTCCACTAGTGCTCCAACAACCAAGAAAGTAGTGCTTTATAAGAATCCGCTTCATAAGAGAAACCCGGCTGTATACGATGATTATATGAGGAATGCCATTAAGCATGTCGATCTTCTTAGGGATATTTTAGACGATCTTTATGCCTTAGATCCCTCAAGTAGCGACTATTATTCGGCTAATGAATATGTTAAGCGAGTTCAATATTGCTTGGCTTATTTGCAATACATAGGTACACCAGGTTCTGCACTACTTAATAATAGGCCCATTGCTGTCACTCCATTTAATAAGACTCCAGGAGCGAAACCGTCATTGGCACAATCAAGTAAGACACCTTTAAAATCTGTTGCTAATATTCCCAATTTGCCTTCTACAGGATTAAAAGCGACTACTAAGGCTAAAGGATCGCCACTCAAGAAAGATAAGATCAAGCCCGCCACTAGTAGTGCCACAAAGAAGAAAGTAGAAGTCCACAATAGGAATGCTAGTTCAGTTTTAAATAAAATGAATCATGTTAAGACTAAAAGCTCTGCGCCTGTGCAGCAGCCTAAACCATTCGTGAATTCTGATTTAAATTGTTGGAATTGTAATGAATGTATGTTTTCACAGCGTCATGATTTGTGTCTGATTGATCACGTTAATGAAATGAATGCTATTAATAATGGACTTGAATGGAAGCCAACGGGTAGAACTCGTGCCCAAGTTGGCTGGCAATGGCGTCCCACTGGTAGGACCTTTACTCTCGATGGTAAAATGTGCCCTTTAACTAGGAATGCATCCATTGAGGTTAGGTCTGAGCGTCCTTTAGTTAGGAACACTCGCACTCAAGTAAGGAAACAGCGCCCTTTAATTAGGTCAGCCCCCACTGTAGTGCCTATCAGTGTAGAAATACCTCAGGATTTGAGCCAATTAGAATCTACACCACTAATTAAGAAGAAAAAGGCTAGGAAATCTAAGAAACCTAGAGTTAGCAAATCTAAGATTATTAAATCTGTACCTGCTAATAACAAGGAACACTCAGATTCCGATACCTCTACATTGTCTTTGTGTGGTGATATTTTCAGGTGGTCCAAATCATCCTGTGGTATTTGGACTCCGGTTGTTCAAAACATATGACCGGAAATCGCTCGATGCTCCGAAATTTCGTCAGCAAGTTTCTTGGTACGGTTAAATTTGGGAATGATCATATAGCAAAGATTATGGGATATGGTGAATATCAGATTGGAAACGTGACGATTTCTAGGGTATACTATGTTGAAGGTCTTGGTCATAACTTATTCTCAGTAGGACAGTTTTGTGATTCCAACCTTGAGGTTGCTTTTCGACAACATACTTGTTTCATCCGCAACTTGGAAGGAAAAGATTTGTTGAAGGGATCTCGTGGTGCAAATCTTTACACTTTGTCCTTACAAGACATGATGGCCGCTTCTCCAGTATGTCTTCTCTCTAAAGCTTCTAAGACCAAGTCATGGTTATGGCATCGCAGATTATCTCATCTTAATTTTGATGCTATTAATCATCTGGCTAAAAACGAGTTAGTTCGTGGTCTTCCCAAGCTTAAATTTCACAAGGATCATTTATGTTCCGCGTGTTCAAGGGGGAAAAGCACCAAGAAATCTTACAAACCCAAAGCTGAAGACACTAATCAAGAAAAACTTCATCTTTTGCATATGGATCTTTGTGGACCGATGAGAACTGAAAGTGTGAGCGGTAAGAAATTCATTCTCGTCATTGTGGATGATTTCTCAAGGTTTACATGGGTTAGATTTCTACGTACAAAGGATGAAGCTCCGAAGGCTATCATCACTTTTCTGAAGTTCATTCAGGTACGTTTGAATACCACTGTCCGCCGTATTCGTACAGACAATGGTACAGAGTTCGTCAACCAGACTCTTCGTGATTATTATGAAGGAGTTGGTATATCACATGAAACATCCGCTGCACGCACTCCACAACAAAACGGTGTCGTTGAAAGACGAAATCGCACACTTATGGAAGCTGCTAGGACCATGCTTATTTATGCGAACGCTCCATTGTTCTTGTGGGCAGAGGCTATTTCTACTGCATGTTTTACCCAAAACCGGTCTATCATTCGGAAACGCCATGGAAAAACACCTTATGAGCTTCTACATGACCGCAAACCCGATGTTTCATTTTTCCATGTGTTTGGTGCTTTGTGTTATCCAAACATCAATAGTGAGAACTTGGGTAAGCTTCAACCAAAAGCCGACATAGGTATTTTCATTGGTTACTCACCGTCCAAAAGAGCATACCGAATCTATAACCGTCGTCTTGGCAAGATTGTAGAAACTATGGACGCTGATTTCGACGAGCTGACAGCGATGGCTTCTGAGCAACACAGCTCTGAACCCGCGCTTCATGAGATGGGACCCGGTGCTATAAGTTCCGGATTAGTTCCCAACAATCCTACTTCTACATCATTTTTACCACCAACTAGGCCTGAGTGGGATAAACTGTTTCAACCGTTGTTTGATGAATTCTTCGATCCCCCGACTGATGAAGTTCCAACACCTGTAGTAATTGCTCCAATACCTGAAGTGGTTGCTCAAGTTAATGAACCTTTATCTAATGCATCTACAATTCACATTGAACCGGATGCACCTTCACCAAGTGATTCTCAAACTTCACCTGAATCATCACCCCTACTTGTGCCTAATGATGTAGAAGAGGATTCCACTGATCACGACTTGGAATATGCTCACTTGCAAGAGCTTCCTTTCTTTGGTGTAGCGATCCCTGAAAACCCTTCAGCCGCATCTACCTCCGAAGAAGCTCCATCTATTGTTCACTCCAGACCACCTAGGATTGAAAACCATAGCACTAAATGGACAAAAGATCACCCAATTAGGAATGTTATTGGAGATCTAGATCGACCAGTCTCTACACGCCATCAACTACAAGAAAGTGCACTATATTGTTACTTTGATGCATTTCTTTCTGAAGTTGAACCCAAAAATTGGCAGCAGGCTATGACCCAATCATCTTGGATTGAAGCTATGCAGGAGGAACTCAATGAATTCAAACGACTAGAAGTATGGGAATTGGTTCCTCGCCCTGACAAGGTTAACATCCTTACCTTGTTATGGGTTTATAAGGTTAAACTTGATGAGATGGGTTCGGTATTAAAGAACAAAGCAAGATTGGTCGCTAGAGGATATAAACAAGCCTTGGGTATAGACTTTGAGGAATCTTTTGCTCCTGTGGCTAGATTGGAGGCGATTAGACTATTCCTTGCGTTTGCTGCTCATATGAACATGATCGTCTATCAAATGGATGTGAAGACGGCATTTTTGAACGGTGAACTAAGGGAAGAGGTTTATGTTAGTCAACCGGATGGGTTCGTCAGCACGGAGTCCCCTAATCACGTGTACAAGCTTAAGAAGGCTCTCTATGGGTTGAAACAAGCTCCACGCGCGTGGTATGATCTCCTGTCAACATATCTCATGTCGGAAGGCTTCTCCAAAGGCAAAGTGGACCCCACTCTATTCACTCTCAAGGACGGCAACGACATGCTTCTGGTACAAATTTATGTTGATGATATAATTTTTGCTGCCACTAACATAGAATTGTCTAAACAATTTGAGAAGATAATGTCCACACGCTTTCAGATGTCGATGATGGGAAAAATATCATTTTTCTTAGGATTACAGATTTCTCAGAATCCCAGAGGCATCTTTATAAATCAATCCAAATATGCTCTAGAATCACTTAAGAAATATAACTTTGAGAATTGTGACCCCGTAGACACTCCAATGGTTGAGAAAACCAAGTTAGATGAAGATAGGGATGGGATTATTGTCGATCCGAAACTTTACCGTGGAATGATTGGCACCCTTCTCTATCTGACTGCTAGCAGGCCTGATTTGCAATTTGCTGTATGCATGTGTGCCCGGTATCAGGCTCGGCCTACCGAAAAGCACTTACATGTTGTGAAAAGGATCTTTCGGTATCTAAAAGGAACACTTCATCGTGGTCTATGGTATCCGAAAGATTCCTCGATTGCTTTAATATCATACGCAGATGCCGATCATGCTGGATGTCAAGATACGAGGCGTAGCACTTCTGGATCTGTGCAACTCTTAGGAGATAGATTGATCAGTTGGTCTTCAAAAAGGCAGAAAAGCGCTGCAATTTCTAGCACGGAGGCTGAATACATCGCCATGTCCGGTTGTTGTGCTCAAGTCCTTTGGATGAGATCACAATTAACTGACTACGGTCTTGGATTTAACAAAATTCCGATGTATTGTGACAACAAGAGCGCCATTGCCCTTTGCTTCAACTATGTTCAACACTCCCGGGCCAAGCACATAGACATTCGCTACCATTTCATCAAAGAGCAGGTGGAGAACGGAGTGATCGAGCTGTATTTTGTCACTACTGAGTACCAGCTGGCGGATATGTTCACCAAAGCCTTAGATCGAGGACGAATCGAGTTTTTGATCGACAAGCTTGGCATGAAATCATTCACTCCAGCGACTCTCAAAGAGTTGGCAGAAGAATCAGCTGAATAGTCGTGGTAAACTATTCAGAGTATCCTTTGGTTGTGATCATGTATATTATCGTAAATATATAAACCACAAAAAGAAAATACAAAAAATATAAAACCAAGAAAAACCATAAAAAATATAAAACCAACAAAAACCATAAAAAATATAAAACCTAGAAAAACCATAAAAAATATAAAACCAAGAAAAACCAAAAATATTTTTCGTTTTAAAACGGGCATGTCTTTTAGTACGGTAATATTTACGGCCTTAGAAATGTCGATCAATATTGACACGGTGCCATAAATAGAGTCCGTATAAAAGTTGTACATTTTTTGAAAACATGCCCATTATGGCTTGTAGTTATTTCAGACTGCAACCCGGTTTTCATATTAAAGTCACGTATTTCCTTGGAAAACGTTGGCTCAGAACGGGAATTAATTTTCTCGGGCGTGATTTACAAGCCAAATCATGCAAAGGGATCAAGTTTACTTTATAAACTTGGTCTGACACGAATTTGTGTACGTCTCAGTGCATTAATTTGTTAAAATAAGAGAAATCTTATTGACACCACGAATCAAAATTTTTCAAGAAATAAATTGGAAATGCTTTCATCACTATTTGACTCTTTAAACAATGACTACAGCTCTTTAAATAGAAAACGGATCATCGTTTAAGGGGGAGAAAATAGTAAAATCATCTTTGTCATTAAAATTGCTTTTCAAAAGTGATTGTGAAAATTAAGGGCTACATGGTAATTGAGTGGTTTTGCTTTAGAAAATGACTTGTGTTCGTTCTAAGTGATAGGCATGGCTTTTAGATTTTGAGGATTTGCTAATAGATTGTGTTTGTTAAGTTAAGTGTAAGTGAAACAAAAGGGTTAAGTGATATGAAAACATTAGAAACAAAAGAAAAAAGAAAGAAAATGTAGGGACTAAAGTGTGATTTATTGAAACTAGTCAAAATTGACCTAAGTCAAAAATCAAACACCCCGCCCCTCACATTATTTCCATTCACTGTTTATCAAATAACTTGCCGCCATTGTTTACACACACAAACACGCATTCAAACCTTCGTCTGATCATTCCTTCTTGTTCATCTGCTAAATTAAGGTATATACATCAACCTGATTAACTTCTAATCCACAGTTCTTATCATATTATTCTGATTAAACATGCTCAATTACTCAGTTCAATCCACTTAGGGTTTTTGATTAAATTAGGCTAAACTGATTAGGGATTTATGGTGGGATTTGCTCGGAATAGGTTAAATGATGAATATATTGCCTTAGTTTGCCTTAGAAACTCACAAACGCGCTAGATTATTCATCATAAGCTTCGTTTGAAAAGTTCCGAATGAACACTGGATAAAACTTCCGAATGAAGGATTTCTTCTGAAAAACTTCCGAATGAGGAAGTTCCGAATGAAGAACTTCCGGATGAAGGAAGTTCCGAATAAAGAACTTCCGAATGAAGGAAGTTCCGAATGAAGAACTTCCGAATGAAGGAAGTTCCGAATGAAGAACTTCCGAATGAAGGAAGTTCCGAATGAAGAACTTCCGAATGAAGGAAGTTCCGAATGAAGGAATGTTCCGGATGAAGGAAGTTCCGAATGAATAACTTCCGGATGAAGGAAGTTCCGAATGAAGAACTTCCGAATGAAGGAAGTTCCGAATGAAGAACTTCCGGATGAAGGAAGTTCCGAATGAAGAACTTCCGAATGAAGGAAGTTCCGAATGAAGAACTTCCGGATGAAGGAAGTTCCGAATGAAGAACTTCCGGATGAAGGAAGTTCCGAATGAAGAACTTCCGGATGAAGGAAGTTCCGAATGAAGAACTTCCGGATGAAGAAGTTCCGAATGAACAGAAGTTCCGAATGAGGAAGTTCCGGATGAATATGTTTCGAATAAGGAAAAGTTCCGGATGAAGAGTTTGATTATTCTTGTTTGCATGCTATCTATGTACTTGTTGTTTTATCTTATGAAATGTGTTATGATTAGAAATAAGAATGATATATATCTATCTGTTTTTTTGTGCATCAACCTTTCATGTCTTATCTTAAGCAGATAAAATGACTAATCCAACAGTACAAGCTATCCAAGAATCTAGGGAAGCCGATATTGCTAAAGCTCGAACCCTTAAGTTTATACCCAACAACTATAGGCTGAAGCAAGTTTCTAAATCCACTCACCATGGTTTTAAGGTCGCCATAGCCATTCTTGATAACTCTCATTTCAAGAATGCCCTCAGGAGTACAGCCTCGGTGCCTTATGAGTATATGTTTGAATTTTGGGCAACCAAGGATTTCACTTCGAACAAGATCACCTTCACCATCGACAACAAGCAGCAGACACTCACCGTTTCAGACTTCCGTAAGATGCTTGGTATACGGGATACACCCAAGGGCATGTCTTTCTCAAGGGATCCTACTAAAGATGAACTCGCGGAGTTATTTGACGCACTTGGATGTCCGGAAATACGAGTTGCATCTGAGTTTACCACTGCTAAGGTAGGACAACCCTGGAGAGCTTTGATGGGTATTCTCAGTAAATGCCTTACACCAAAAACAAGTGGACATGATGCTTTGAGAAGTCCGATAATGAACCTCTTCTATGGCATGTACAAAGCTGCGAATTCAGATTATGCTTTGTTGATATGGGAAGAATTCACCTTTCAACTCTTCCACAACAAGAAGCTAAAGACAAACTTCTTTCCTTATCCTCGATTTATTAAGCTTATCATAAATTATTTTATGAAGCTTGATGCTACTATTGATAGGCGAGCAGGAGGTCGCTATCACACTGAAGAAGCTGATGATACTGTAGATCTGAGGCATGAAGGACCGTCTACTGGTGTGATTCCGGGTCCTGTTCCTGATTACCTTCTGTCAGACAAAATCAAAGGTTCTGCAGATTACAAGCTACTACAGTTAGAAATCCAGAAGCTGAAAGCAAACCTTCAAACTGGAGAAGACTCTTCCACAACGGTTAAGAGTAAAGGTAAACGCAAACAACCAGCTGAGTTACCTGAACCCGAACCCAAGAAGAAGAAGACAGAGGGTAAGAAAGGAAAGGGTAAGGATTTGATGCGTCTACGTGATGAAGCAGATATTGTTGATCCTACTGTTGGTAAAACCGAGCAACAAATGCTGAAGATTGCTATTAAAAGGAGTAGGAAAGATACAGGCGGTAGTGGTTCAGGTGCGAGGGTAGATATCGAGGATGAGTACGAGGAACCGCATGATGTTGATGAGTTTGGGTCACCTGAAAACTACTCTACTTCGAAGGAGCCATCAATCCCTATTTCAACAAGTGTGGAAAAGGAACCTGTTGCTTCTACGATCATGGTGACAACTCAACCTTTGGCAACTCTACCACCACCAATCCAACCCTTAACAACCCGACCAACCCGACCAGCTTCCACACCATTTCTTCCACCACCCATAATCCCTACCCTTAGTACAGCAGTTACAACCGAGCCTATTCCATCAACATCTGCAACTTCTGCAACATCTGCAATGGCAGCAATAGTATTGGGCGAGATGTTGGATAAACATACGGATGCTCACAAGAGAGAAATGAATGAACTTCGCCAAGAGTTAAATAGAAGAGCTCAAAGTGAAGAAGCATCAAGGAAAGCTCAAGAAGAGTTGATTGCCAAGTTCGCTGCAGACTTGGAAGCTACCCGAAAGGCTCATGCAGAGGAAATTGCTCAGGTTAAGCAGGCTGAGGCTAATAAACATGCTGCACGCATTACCAGACTTCAAGCAATGAGGGATAAATATAAGGAACAAAAAGAAGCACTTGAAGCATCTGTGAAAGAAAGAGTGCAAGAATCCGTTGAATCCTTAATGCCTAAGCTTCGTGATGAGTTGAAGACACTTGCTGCTGACAACTTGATGGTCAAATCATCCAACCCTTCAGAAGCCGCCTATAAGATTGCTTATGACCTGACGGATTTTGAATTGAAGAAGATCCTTAAGGCTCGAATGGTGGAACTTGGGTCGCATGATAAATCGAGGATTCAACGGGCTCTATTTAAATCCCTGAATGATGCTATCATGGAGGATGATAGATTATTCAAAATGTTTGGAAGTGTGGTACCATATCACATCTTACCTGAGGAAGAAAGGGAAGAGAGTGAAGAAGAGGGTACGGGTGAAGAAGAAGAAGAAGAAGAAGAAGAAGGTGAAAAGGAGAAAGACGATGACGAAGGTGGTGATGATGATGAGGGTGGTGATGATGATGAGGATGATGACGATGATGAGGATGATGAGGATGATGATGGCGATGATGGTGGTGATGAGAATCAGGAGAGTGCAAGGGGTAGTAACGGGGATGATAACCAGGATGATGATGGGGGTGAACAACCGAAAAAGGGAGACAAGGTTACCAGCTCCAAGAAGACTGCTACTAAGACTGGAACCAAGTCCACAAAAGATGCAGCACAGAAGGACAAATCGACATCCTCGGAATCCAGACGAACTAAGTGGCGCCACGATGTGAATGCCACTACAGCGTCTTCGGCTCCTGGTATCTCTATCGCTGTGTCTGTACCTATTACCACTAACCCCATTAGTTCTGCTGTTGTTTCTCCTGTGATTGCAGAATCAGTGACGGAACCCGAAGCTGCACAACATTCTCCAGTTCAAGACACTGCTGAAATGCCTGAAACTGAACCAACTGATGTTCGCACTTCAACTCCTCAACAACAAGCTCAAAAATCTACGGTTCCTGAACCAAGCATTAGAGTTTGGGAAGACACGTTGGAGATAGACGAGTCTGCACCACCACAAGCTTGGATCACGGCAGCAGCTCAATATGATCCGATCACAGATGCTGACAAAGATGTGCTGTATCTGCGTATCCGAAGTCCGATTGACTTATGTGCATTTCTTGCTCATGAGTATAAGACTTCGGTTACTCCATCCTTGGTCAAGAAAGCGATGAAAGATAAGAGACTGCGTGCCAAAACCCGTTTACCCCGAATGGAGTTCGAGTATTATGCCGATGAGATCATAAAGGCTTTGAAAACCGTTCAAAGGCCAGGACTTCATGAATCAGAAAGAGCTCCACCTCCAATGGATCCTGCTCAAGATAACCAGATTGCTCTTGACTTCTTCGTCACCAACGATCTTGAGTATCTACTGAAGGGGTCATCAAAGTACGCAACATCCCTGACTTTGCTGAAAGCTGCCAACTGGGGGACAATACCCTTCATCGAGGAAAAGGTAAATCGACTCTGGGTCCCAAAAATGAATCGTAATTATGATATGTATGCTGTCATAGGTGCATCTCATTGGGACGAACGAGTCCGAAGGGCGTACAGGGGTTGCTGCATGGTCAAGTCTGGAAGCAATGTTAGATCCGACATCCGTATCTCCAGCATCTTAGGAATGAAAACTGAAGCCAAGAACGGCTACTATCATGTGACGGAGATTCGCTTGAAAAGGGAGGATGACAGGGAATACAAAATCCAGCAAGGAGATTTTTCCATCATTCGCCTTGAGGATATTGAAGATATGCTGCTTCTAATGACCCGAGATCAACTTACTCACATTCCTCGTGAAGACCTGATTGCTTTGAATACAGCACTTCGTATGTTCACACGAAGCGTTGTCATCAAGTCACGAGTTGAGGATCTTCAGTTGGGAGTCGAAAGCTATCAGAGGAGGCTCAATTTAACCCGTCCTGTGAATCAAGTGCTACCTCAACACGTAGAAAGATGTCCTTATACCGGCATTTCTGTCCCGAATTCCGGCATTTTTTACTTGAACAGTCGAGGTTTGATGAAGTTTATGAGGGTGGGTGAGCTTCACAAGTATAGTGATGGAACTCTTATACAGGTCAGAGATAAGTTGGAACATCTGAACTCGGGTGGGACATTGCCAGAGATGACGGAGGATTGGCATCCGGGTTACCGGCAGATGGCAAAGTATGTGATCAAAAAGATCGATCAAAAGCTCCGTGAGCGTAGATTGATGAGGAGTTTGGAAAGATTCGTGGGTGGAAGACCGTATTTAGTGCACCACAAGCTACTGCAACGATCCATCTGATGGGTCGTACATCTCAGGTCACTTTATATTGGTTTTCAATTGTGAATATGTAAATTTGTGAATAATGTGCTTGAATGGCTTGGTGTAGTGTTAAGGTATGATAATTTTTCAAGAATTTCTCACGAGATTCTAAATCTTTCAAAATATGTCATACCAAAGCACTACAACTATCCCTTATTAACTTAAGGGGGAGCAATAACTTGTTCTATGGCCAAACATTGATTTCATTTTTACCCAAAGACCGGTTAATCCATTCAATATCCCAAATATTAATGGTTAACATTTTGGATAAGGGGAGAAAATGGGATTAAGGAGACGTAAGTGATACTTGGCTAAAAGATGAAAAAGACTTAATGATAATCCAACTTAATATGTGTTAAGCACGTGTTAAGGGGGAGCGTTTTTGATGATTAAAACACCTAAGGTACAACACTTTTGATTTTAATATCACAAGTACCTTAGGTGATTTTCAATGATTTTTCATGGTGGCAATTCCTTCCCAAAACACGCTTAATTCACGACGGATGTGGTGACAAAAGGGTGGTAGGAATAGGTTTAGTCCAATGATTCATCAGAGCCGATGGAATCTTCCCAAGGACAATTCCCTAGTTAGAATTAGAAGTCCTAGGAAAGATGGAGAAAGAATGTGAGCGTAGCTGAATGCCGACCAAGTACTTAAGCTAGCACTGGAACAATCACAACAAGGTGCTAGTGATGACGTATTGGTAAGCATTGAAGGGGTTGAAGAATGAAAAAGAAATGTAAAGATAAAGGGTGTAAAGAAAGAAGCCCTCCTTACAACTTTAGGCAGAAACCGGGTCAATACATATGCTATTGAGGTCATTTTTGTTAATGATTCTCGGTATTGAAGAAAGACATCATGGACCCAGTGATGCAATGCACAACCCTTCCCCAGCTAACTCAAATATCTCTCAAAAGGTATTTGTTTTAATCACACGGAGATAAACACGTTATCTATTGGTTTATTTACTCCGAATAAACTGGTATTGAAAAGGTGGCACTCCTCTCCAGCCATCGCTCACTAAATCAAAACGCACAATCGAGTCTAGAGCCAAGAGATCATCAAAAGTCTCATTAGGACACTTTCCATTTATTCCTTGCTTTCTCACACACTGTGAAAAGTAAGAGATTTTCATGAGTCCTACGCAATATTCTTGTAATATTGCCAGAACATCCGAGTAATACGTAAGTATTACAATGAAGATGGAAATCCTGCTTGAGCCAACATCAAACAAGCTCATGGTAGGTTACACGTGCGGTTCTTTTAGAACCAATCTTGTGAAAAACTGGAAGGTAACAGTGGTTTAATTCTTAATTGAACTTAAACTCGTTCCAGGCCTCTTCGCATTATCATATGATCTTGCCAGAACACTCAGAGTGACTCTTTATTGACCACAGTGACGAGTGGAAATCCTTCTAGTGTCAACATCAAACAACACTTGGTAGGTAACGTGCAAGATTCTTTATGAATCGAGCTCGTGACAACTGGAAAGCAACGATGGTGAAAATCTTAATTGAAATTCACTTGTTCCAGGTTTCATGAATTGACGGCTTTTAATCACAAGGATAATTTTATCCAAGTGATTCACTCTTTATGTTCGCAGTCAGCTTTGGACGGTCGAATAAAGAGAACGGGTTCACCCGCGAAATCCTGTCAGGAAGTTACTTAATTGAAACTATCCGTCACGGGTACGATATCTAATATCGTCCAACGGTCTTCACCGACCGGAGGTAAAATGCTACCGAATTAGAATAAAATGTTCAAAGCCATTTTATTCGTGTCGTTGCTGTGTACCTGCTAAAGACGGTGGCGTTGCTGAGTACCTGTTGAAGACGGTGGCGTTGCTGTGTACCAGTGAAGACGGTGGTGTTGCGGTGTACCTGGAAAAGTCGTTCCCACATACTTATGTCTTTTGCAACAAAGTTCAGCAAAAATTCAAGAAAGTACAAGATGAAGTCTTCCGCTGTACCAAACTCTGAAGCTTTCAAGAATTCAACAAAAAGATGTAAGTGTGTGGAACATGAAGTCACGAGGAGGCAAAGTTCACAAGAAAGGCAAAGATCGCACGTGAAAGGCCAAAGAACAATACTCTCAAGTCAAAGCCAAAAAGATCAAATCAACATATTCACAACAAAAGAAAGAAAAGAAGAAAAGACTACGAGCTAAAGAACGAAGACTTAGTATAGTATGCTAGGTTTAGAACTTTGTAACGTGGAGTGACCTCCCTTAGGGGGAGATTGTTAGAAATACGTTTTAACGTATATTAGAAGTATCGGTCGCTCCACAATATGATTTATGTTGTAATAGCTCGTAGTTAGTAATTAGTTGTTATTTGCTTATTAACTTAAGTAAGAACCGGTCCATGGGCTTGTCATGGACCGGCCCAAGTCCACTTATGACTTGGAACTATAAATACCCCTTTCCACTAAGGAAAGGGGTTGGTTGTTATCATTTCTTAATTTCCACTTAATAAAATTCACATAGTTTCTCTCACTTTCTCTCTCTAACTTTCTCTCTCTAGAAATTAACAAACCCCTTCATAGATTCATTGATTATCAATATTCTACATAATTCAAGACTTTATAGGCTAAGGTGAGTTCATAGCCTCACTTTTGAAAGTTTACAAATGATTTTAAAACCCATGAGGGGGATATATGCTAAAACTGGAATACAAGTGTTTTTGTATGCTGCATGACTTGATTATTGACACTAGTTTACTTATTTCCATTAATGTCCCTTTTTAATTGTGACCGTTAATCATTTCTAGAAAATGAACGCTAATATTGTGAATAGTACTATTGTAGACTGACATCTCCTATCTGGGAAAGTCGCTCTTGTTCACGGATAAAGGTTCTTACCTTGGCTAAACATATATGCTTTATTTTGCTAAACTCAGGAGTCCGGAAAACTACCTGAATAAGAGCAATTTGTTGGTTACTGATATTTCAAGTAGCGATGTTCGAGCTAGTGCAATAATAAATGAGAATTGATGAATTTAAAAATATAGGGTGTATAACACTATAGCCCTGGAGTCATACTTGTATTCAAATGTTGTTTAAACCTATGAATTTACTCAACCATTGTGTTGATTTTATTAGCATATGTTTCAGGTGAATAAAGACTGGTGGTGTCTTGAAAAGTTATCGTTCCAATAAAACTAGATGTTTGGGAAAAACCTGTAATGTACATTGTATGTACAGTTGTTTTATTTAACTCTGAATAATGAATGATAACAAGTTTTTAATAAAATGACTCTTTGAGCATTTTCTATTATTGTGACTTTGATACCTTGAAAGTAATACCCCATATTAGCTTCCACTGCTATATTGTAAAAATGGGGGTGTTACAAATTGGCATCAGAGCTTACGGTTATAGAGAATAAAGATTTTTCTTAAACAATAACTGAGATTTTTTTTAATTTCAAGACCATCAACCATCGTCAGCACCAGTGTAAGATTTTTATCTCTTTTAAATAGCATATCTTATGTTATTATATTATATAAAATTGCAAGGATGTAGACTTGTAACACCCCATTTTGATAATGAAATGTCACGCGTAATTATGGTGTGTCATCAAAGCATACAAGGATAAATGTATAAAACATTACATGACCATAGGGATAACCGGAATCAAACATCGGTTCCTAAACATAATCCCAAAACATAATAAAGCAAAAGAAATGAATGAAAGACTAAACAAGCACAAGTATATGAAGGAAAAAAGGAAAAGAAGTCTCTAGCAGCTTCCATCCTATGCACGTCCTCCAAATGCTCAAGTCTTTCCTAGGGTACCTGCCGTTTTGGGACATGGAAAGGAAAGTAACGGCTGAGCAAAACGCTCAGTGCACGGATATAGACATAGTATGAATGACTAAGCATAATAAAGACTTGATAGCAGCGAAAATGTATAAGTCCTGGAAAACCTGGAACATGTTCATAAAACTGGTTTTATAGTTTGAAAAGCCTTATGTTTATCTTATGAAAACTGTTTAACATATTTTACCATTAGCCAATATAGGTCATGAAAATCCACCGTGCATGAATACTTAGAGGGGTGACCTCATCATGCAAATTAGAGGGGCTGCCTCTAATTTAATATACTGGTTCTGGGTAGGAGGGATCAGCTCCTTGTGAAGGATGCAAGGCACACACCACATTCACCATGAAATCCTGACTGAAAACATGTAACTAGGATGCACCCATACGCCCCACATGATAAATATAATATAAATGGACAAAAGCTAAAGGGACGCCACGAGCAATCACTCCGCCGTGGTGAAGTCATAACATCAGTGCCTCTAATGTTATGGTTATGGTACCTCCATAACTAGGTGAAACTGGTCATACATGTATATGGCTATAGGTATTCTTATTTAAACTTAAGCAATCAAACACGTAACTTATACTACGGGAAAACAGTTGGCTGCATACGGGGAATCCTAATAAGGAAAGAATGTCCATACTGAAAGGACGGGAATCTGTACCTTATGTCCAGTGAACGAAGAAGATGAACTGAGAGAAATCCTACTTCCGTATCACTAGTGCTACATAAATACATACATGAATAAGTATCTGCTTACTAAATACGTAGATGGTTTTATGTCATGTCTTAGCTTATTTTATATGTTCTTATCATGTTTTACTGTTTAAAGCCTTAAACTATGTTCATCTTATACTTTGTTTACTCTGATTAAGTATTTCTGGTATTTCATGTATTATTATACTTACTGTGTAATAATAAGTAACTTTCCAAAAATAGCAGGTTTCCTAAAATAGATAGTTTCCAAAAATAGAAAGTTCCCAAAAATAGAAAGTTTCAAAAAATAGAAAGTTTCCAAAAATAGAAAGTTACCAAAAATAGAAAGTTTCCATAAATAGAAAGTTTCCAAAAATAGAAAGTTTCCAAAAATAGAATTACTGCTTAAAATAGATAAGTTTTTTAAAAAAATAGAAAGCTTCCATAAATAGATCAGCTGCCTTAATTAAATAAGTTTCCATAAATAGATTAGCTGCCTGAAATAAATAAATTTCAAAAAAATAGAAGGTTTCCATAAATATATTAGCTGCCTTATTTAATTGAGTTTCTAAAAATAGAAAGTTTCCATAATTAGAAATAAGCTGGTTAAATAAGCTAAGTATATAAGCCTAAGTGTTTTCATGATTATTTTCTAAGTCATATGATATAATGTATAGTTTAATAATTATTTCATGTAATTAGATTAAACTATAGGTTAAAATATTTAATTAAAGTATAAACATGTTTTTAATTAAATAAAGTTAAATACTTAGGTTAATACATGTATTATTATTTATCAATAATATAACCTAAGTCATGTTAATTAATTAATTTTAACCATGGTTTTTAAATAATTAATTAATTATAAAGTCTATAAAATATAAAATACTTAGGTTAATAATTCCATGATATTAATAATTAAATTATAACCTAAGTCATGTTTATTAAATTAATCATGTCATATACATTAATTTAATTATAACATATGATCATATAATAATAATAATCTTAACATAAACCGTGAACCGGATCTTGACTAGGAACCATGAACCGGACATGAAATCAACACCATACCCCGAACCACTTCGGGGTTCCCCTTGGTTTGTTGCTGCCGTAGGACCCACACCACCAAACCGGGACCATATGGTCTCGGTGGTGGCTTAATGGCCAAACCGTGACCCCCTTGGGGTACGGTTTAGGCGTCGGCCAGCCAACTACCTTGAAAACACCCTTTTTGATTTTACCCTTTAACCAAATACATGTTTATTTTATGTTTTTAATTAGGTTTTAAAAACATCATGTTCTTAATTAATTTTACTAAATCAAATCAAAAGAACAGATTAAAAAGAAAGGTTAAAAAGGTATACCGAATGTGTAGATTAATGGAGGATGAACAAACACTAAAACTTGCATAATATCCAAGATCAAAATCAACAAAAACACCCCTCCTTGGTGTGTTGAAGGTGGCGGCCACAAAAGGAGAAGAAGAGGAGAGGAGAAAACTTTTTAGGTTTTGTGTTTATTTCTTGAAAGTGAATAATGAAAATAGTTTTTACCGTTACCCCCCTTTCATGTAAAACTTAATGGACTTAGCCCATTGCTTCCTTTGTAGCCGTGGGTATGGGGCCCCCACATGGGGTAACCCGAATGTTTTCCGTGTCTAAAATATTAGTGTGTTCTCGTGTGTTCTCGTTACGTAATTATCGTGATCTAATATATTTAATTACGCTCGTAATAAATATATATACGTAATTAATAATAGTTCATGTTTTAATTACGTTCATGATTTCATGATCGCATGTTCGTGATTAATTATTGACAAATAATTATTACGTGCTCGTGCGTAGTAAATACTTATCGTGTTCTAACACGTACGTAATACGTAAAATCCTAACACGTAATCGTAATCATGCTATATTAGGAAAGTTTTAATCTAGTACATACGATCTTAAGGGTACTATTCACGGTAAAAGCATGCGGATTTTACAACTCTTCCCCCCTAAAAAAATAATTCGTCCCCGAATTATAGATAACGTAACTGAAAGAGAAACATACCCGAATCAAACTGAGAGGGTATGTAAGATTAATGAACGTACAGGTGACATGGTAGAAGGAACGTGGAACGTGACATGTCTTGAAATGACATGGAACGTGACGTGACTGAAAGGACATATCTAATTGATGAGAGAAAACAGATAAAAGTCCGGATGAACTTGTCCGTTTCTAAGTGGCCTCCCTCTTGGAACGGTTCCTTCAGAAGATCCTGACACTAATGATAAATCTTGGTCCTCCTGACCTTGACTTGGAATACGAAGAAATTCTTGGTTATCAACGGAAGGTAGATCCCCTAAATTCGATCAAGGAAAATAAGAGTTAACGTGCAAGGGTAACTGAAACGTTACGATGCAAGACAATCTGACTTAACTGATAATTAGAAACGATGCGCGAGACATAAAGAAACGTAGTACGTGAAAAATTTTGAACGTGATACGTGAAAAATTTTGAACGTGCTACGTGGAGATATGGCGAGTGTAGTATGAGTAAACATATGGTGATCCATGATACGTTTAACATATCTTGATCATGATATGAGGAACGTGGAATGAACATGACATGTGAAACATATCATGAACATAGAATATAATGGCGGTAACGCCAAACGCTACAAGGTGAGACGTGGAATATGACGTGAAACGTCTATCTGATGATGGAGAGTTATACTAAACTTGGGTCTGTCTCTCAAGTTCTTTCAAAACTTCCCAGAATGAAATGAACGTAAAATCGTAAGCCCAGATACGATCATGAACGCGAATAGTGTCATGAACGCGATCGCGAAAGCAAGTCATGGAATCAGAATGAAGACGTGAAGTAATTTAGGAGTACAATTGCGAATCTTTGTCTGACCCGATAGCTGAGGGATTACCAAGTGGTCGGATGAGCCTTGGCTAGAACATGTCCGATCAATCTGTTGGTTCTACAATCCTTGCGGTTGTAAGGATTCTACAGACTTGATCAAACTGTTTGCAATAACCCAGATAGCATCATGCTTCTTCTGAGTTTGCGTTAATCTGGTAACCAAAATCCGTGGAGATCTTGTCCCATTTCAATTCACAATTTCAGATGATGAAAACATCCCAGTTTGTTGGTGTCCTATCTTAACATGTTGGTATGTCAGGTACCTAGATATGAACGTAACTGTATCTTGCTTCGTAGAACTTGATACATAGGAGTTTGCGAAACTCTGAGTCTCTGAATCTAGAATTCTCCTAGCGTAGGATTTTCTAGAACACCTAATGTAGTGTAGGGTTCTCTCCTTTACGCATAAGCTGAGTCATGGTAAGATTAACCATAGAAACCCATGTGGTTCAGTGTGTCACTGTAATCAAACAGAATTGATATTGGAAAATTTTCCAGGGTAGAATTTCTCTTGTCATAGAATTTGCAACATAGTGCAGATATGGTCTTTCTGTTCTTCTCTAGGCTTAAAGGAAATCAGGTTATCCTCAATGAAAAATGCCGATGAATTTGTTTAGGAGTTCATGGAAACTCAATTTATTAAGTCCATAATGCTGTTGGAGCATTGATGAGACTAATTCAAAATCATAAATCTAGCATGACCGAGTCATGTACGAATCGCAGTCATGGACATGTCCTGCTTTTTCACTCGTCACTGTTGGCAGCATGATCATGAGTTCGATCTTGAAAGAGTGATTAATACTATACGGTTGATTGGACATGTCGTCAATACATGGAGGAGAATAACGGTCATGAATGGTGATTTGTTTAAATCGACGGTAGTCGACACATAATCTCATGGTACCATCCTTCTCCTTGAAGGTTCTTCTGGAATATATGGGAAAATTTTGGAATAATCAACTGGCTATGCGTAAAAGGACTTAAGTAGTCGTGTCTTACTGAAAGCTAGAAAATTTTAGCGACCATGGCTAACTACGCACATGCTTGTAAACATAGATAATTTGTATAGATTTTCTTGATGGAAAATCAAGCTGAATGTATCCAGGAGCCTGAACATTACTATACATAATTATGAATCGTAGCATGGTGTGCTGTTCATAGTACATAATTAGGATAAAATTCATCTCGTGTCTGTCCGAGGAAATGCGTTAGCAGCATTAAGCTGAAGGAAAACCTTCGTATACGTGGGAATACGAAGGGCGTCCTTCATGGTCATGACTCAATGATTTATGGTTACAAGAATGAAAGTGACATCGGCAACGTGACAGTTCTCACTGATGTGCCGGTAATGGTATTGAAATTCTTGTGGCCTGATTAATACATGGCACAACCAAATGGATATACCCTTGGAGGGTACCCTGAATTTTTATTTAGAAATGTTTCATAGTTGGACGTGAGTCATGTGTCTTGACTCGTTTCTTGGAACTATAAGCATGACATATGTCTTGACTGGTGTCTTGACATGTGTCCTCAGAAAGTATACGTGAGACATGTGTCTTGACTGATGTCTTGACATGTGTCTCGAGACGTAAAATAATAGAACTACAATATTAGGTTATTATGCTAGACTTGGCGGATTGGTTGGACTACTGATCATTTGTATGTCTGATCACGTCCGCGACCGGAGCCTCGGTTGCGATTTCTAGGATAGTTTTGTCATAGTAGTAGTTATTATCGTCCTGTCTGTCAGTTCCATGACGGTCATTCTCATGACCGTGATTCATGTAACTATTCAGCTGAGTGGCCGGCTGGTACCAGTTTGCACTCATATGGATGAAATGACAGCCGAATGACGTGTGACATGTAACTAAGAATTAGGGACAATGATTGATGGAAATCGTCTGATGCTGAAGCATCTTCTCGTCCAGTTGCTTTGCTCTAACGCCTTTGTCTTCGTCTTGTATGAGCTCCAGGTTGTGAACAACATCAGCATCTCGTAGCGTCTCCCAACATCAGCAGCATCAACCTTCAGTAACATCTCCAAGCTATGAGTGGCATCGGCAATCTTGTTGAATATCAAAAAGTGAACATACGCCTGAGATGATTCAGAATCGACTAGCGAATACTCATCAAGTATTGCAAGTGGAATACACATGGATTAAGGTACATGTAATACACATGAAATACGGTACATGGAGTACACATGGAATGCACATGAAATGATCGGTATTGGGGTCGATCATTTTGTCATGATTTAAGGAAAGTATATTGGTTAAACGGTTATGAAAACCATCATGATAACCTGGCAGTATTAGCATAGACATCATTTTGGTTATATTGAAAAACGTTAAAGTGTGGTTACACAAAATTCAACGATGATTTTGCCTGACAGTATGATCAGTGAAAACCAACCATGACTATCATGAAAGCAGGATTCAATGAAATCCAACAATGCCTTGCATGAAAGCATAAATAACAAAAGAGGCGTAAGACGTAATCAACATGAAGACGGAATTATCATGAAGAAACATGAAACGATTTAACATGAAGGAGTGTATAACATAATCAGCATGAAACTGAGTTTAACCATGACAGTATGAAAACATACTTGACATAAAAACATAATAACTTATGAGGGGACATAAAAAAATTTTATGCCAATAAATCATGAGAAAAATTTTATGCATGAAAAACAGTGCATGAATGTATAATGTAGTTTATAAAAACCTTTATATGTGCGAGGGGACGCCTATGGGTCGGTCCCAAAACAAAAGACATAGCGAGGGGACGCCTATGGGTCGGTCCCAAAGTTAAAAGTTTCGATAAAAGCACATGCGACTAAATAGGGCCAGTCCTGTACCAACCATTACTTAGTCATAATCCCTGCAACAATGATACATGAAACATAAATAAATGAAACTCATCTGTCAAAACTTATCAGAAAAAATTTTATGTGACTAATTATGAACTATTGAGGTTCAGTCCACACAGTCACAGTTCACGAGGAACGTCATGCTTGAAATAATGACACGTAACTAAATATGAATGACGGTTGTCCATCCATATTAGTACAACAATATCGATGAAAACATCAAGGTTAAAACCTCAAGGTGCTGAAAACATCATGGTTAAAACAACAATACGCTGAAAACATCAATACGTAGAATATCAAACGTTGGCTTGGGAAGCTCCTGGTGACTACCCACTAGTCACAGGTCGAGTTTTAGAGCCTACAGGTCGAAGCCTTGGCTCTGATACCATAATTGTAACACCCCATTTTGATAATGGAATGTCACGCGTAATTATGGCGTGTCATCAAAGCATACAAGGATAAATGTATAAAACATTACATGACCATAGGATAACCGGAATCAAACATCGGTTCCCAAACATAAGCCCAAAACATAATAAAGCAAAAGAAATGAATGAAAGACTAAACAAGCACAAGTATATGAAGGCAAAAAGGAAAAGAAGTCTCTAGCAGCTTCCATCCTATGTACGTCTTCCAAATGCTCAAGTCTTTCCTAGGGTACCTGCCGTTTTGGGACATGGAAAGGAAAGTAACGGCTGAGCAAAACGCTTAGTGCACGGATATAGACATAGTATGAATGACTAAGCGTAATAAAGACTTGATAGCAGCGGAAATGTATAAGTCCTGGAAAACCTGGAACATGTTCATAAAACTGGTTTTATAATTTGAAAAGCCTTATGTTTATCTTATGAAAACTGTTTAACATATTTTACCATTAGCCAATATAGGTCATGAAAATCCACCGTGCATGAATACTTGGAGGGGTGACCTCATCATGCAAATTAGAGGGGCTGCCTCTAATTTAATATACTGGTTCTGGGTAGGAGGGATCAGCTCCTTGTGAAGAATGCAAGGTACACACCACATTCACCATGAAATCCTGACTGAAAACATGTAACTAGGATGTACCCATACGCCCCACATGATAAATATAATATAAATGGCCAAAAGCTGAAGGGACGCCACAAGCAATCACTCCGCCGTGGTGAAGTCATAACATCAGTGCCTCTAATGTTATGGTTATGGTACCTCCATAACTAGGTGAAACTGGTCATGCATGTATATGGCTATAGGTATTCTTAATTAAACATAAGCAATCAAACACGTAACTTATACTATGGGAAAACAGTTGGCTGCATACGGGGAATCCTAATAAGGAAAGAATGTCCATACTGAAAGGACGGGAATCCGTACCTTATGTCCAGTGAACGAAGAAGATGAACTGAGAGAAATCTTACTTCCATATCACTAGTGCTACATAAATACAAACATGAATAAGTATCTGCTTACTAAATACGTAGCTGGTTTTATGTCATGTCTTAGCTTATTTTATGTGTTCTTATCATGTTTTACTGTTTAAAGCCTTAAACTATGTTTATCTTATACTCTGTTTACTCTGATTAAGTATTTCTGGTATTTCATGTATTATTATACTTACTGCGTAATAATAAGTAACTTTCTAAAAATAGCAGGTTTCCTAAAATAGATAGTTTCCAAAAATAGAAAGTTTCCAAAAATAGAAAGTTTCCAAAAATAGAAAGTTACCAAAATAGATAGTTTCCAAAAATAGAAAGTTTCCAAAAATAGAAAGTTTCCAAAAATAGATTTACTTCTTAAAAAATAGATAAGTTTTTTAAAAAAATAGAAAGCTTCCATAAATAGATCAGCTGCCTTAATTAAATAAGTTTCCATAAATAGATTAGCTGCCTGAAATAAATAAGTTTCAAAAAAATAGAAGGTTTCCATAAATTGATTATCTGCCTTATTTAATTAAGTTTCTAAAAATAGAAAGTTTCCATAATTAGAAATAAGCTGCTTAAATAAGCTAAGTATATAAGCCTAAGTGTTTTCATGATTATTTTCTAAGTCATATGATATAATGTATAGTTTAATAATTATTTCATGTAATTAGATTAAACTATAGGTTAAAATATTTAATTAAAGTATAACATGTTTTTAATTAAATAAAGTTAAATACTTAGGTTAAAACATGTATTATTATTTATTAATAATATAACCCCTAAGTCATGTTAATTAATTAATTATAACCATGGTTTTTAAATAATTAATTAATTATAAAGTCTATAAAATATAAAATACTTAGGTTAATAATTCCATGATATTAATAATTAAATTATAACCTAGTCATGTTTATTAAATTAATCATGTCATATACATTAATTTAATTATAACATATGATCATATAATAATAATAATCTTAACATAAACCGTGAACCGGATCTTGACTAGGAACCATGAACCGGACGTGAAATCAACACCATACCCCGAACCACTTCGGGGTTCCCCTTGGTTTGTTGTTGCCGTGGGACCCACACCACCAAACCGGGACCATATGGTCTCGGTAGTGGCTTAATGGCCAAACCGTGACCCCCTTGAGGTACGGTTTAGGCGTCGGCCAACCAACAACCTTGAAAACACCCTTTTTGATTTTACCCTTTAACCAAATACATGTTTATTTTATGTTCTTAATTAGGTTTTAAAAACATCATGTTCTTAATTAATTTTACTAAATCAAATCAAAAGAAAAGATTAAAAAGAAAGGTTAAAAAGGTATACCGAATGTGTAGATTAATGGAGGATGAACAAACACTAATACTTGCATAATATCCAAGATCAAAATCAACAAAAACACCCCTCCTTGGTGTGTTGAAGGTGGCGGCCACAAAAAGAGAAGAAGAGGAGAGGAGAAAACTTTTTAGGTTTTGTGTTTATTTCTTGAAAAGTGAAAAATGAAAATAGTTTTTACCTTTACCCCCCTTTCATGTAAAACTTAATGGGCTTAGCCCATTCCTTCCTTTGTAGCCGTGGGTATGGGGCCCCCACATAGGGTAACCCGAATGTTTTCCGTGTCTAAAATATTAGTGTGTTCTCGTGTGTTCTCGTTACGTAATTATCGTGATCTAATATATTTAATTACACTCGTAATAAATATATATACGTAATTAATAATAGTTCGTGTTTTAATTACGTTCATGATTTCATGATCGCATGTTCGTGATTAATTATTGTCAAATAATTATTACGTGCTCGTGCGTAGTAAATACTTATCGTGTTCTAACACGTACGTAATACGTAAAATCCTAACACGTAATCGTAATCATGCTATATTAGGAAAGTTTTAATCTAGTACATACGATCTTAAGGGTACTATTCACGGTAAAAGCATGCGGGTTTTACAAAACTTCCACCTATATTATCGTTTTCGATGATGACAAAAGAGAAGTCCTGATGTTCCCCTCCCTCTCACAGATGTGCGTGTTTCGACTTTGTCTTTTTTATGATAGTACCCGGAGTACAAGAATATTTTTCACATCAAAATGAAGTGATGAATAGTAGGCCTTCGCCTACGTCTCGTTTTCTATTAGCGGAGGATCTATTCTCGTCTCCCAATTGAAGTCGTGAAGAGCCTTATGAAACTAAACAGGATACTAGAGCACAGATTGTGGAAAGACACGACGAGAAATTATCTGTAATTGCAAGTCATCTTGATGAAATATCCTTAGAAGCTTTTAGAATTATGGGGAAGAATATTAGGAATTTAATAAGAGGAATAAAGGAGATTGAAGAGCATGTTAGTTAGTTGGAATATAAAATGGATGTTACTCGACGCCGTAATATTAGACCAAGTAGAAGAATGCATGCTTATGAGATGAATATGGCAAGACTAGAGAAGGAGAACTCTGATCTGAAAGAAGGACTTACGAGGACTGGGCTTAATTTATAATTACTCATCGATGATCTTAAAACAACTCAATAATCTGACTCTAGATATATTTTGGACATAATTGAGGAGATCAAAATGAAGAATTAAGCTTAGCAATCTAGTTTTAGTTTGTAAAAATGTATTGTTTTCTTTATGTAACAGAGATGCTTATCGTGTAAATATGAACGATAAGTTGTTATTAAATAAAGAAGTGTGCTTCTGTTCTCAAAAATCCTTTTCATTTTATTTTAGCCTTTATCATCATTCGTATTATGAATCCTCATATATGAATTCATTAAAAGGATTAGAAGTTATCATTCGTATTATGAATCCTCATATATATGAATTCGACAAAGGAATTAGAAATTATCATCATTATATGATATGTTAAATTGATTCCATACTCGATCGTATGAAAACTAAAAAACAATATCATTCTTATCAAGTGTTTTTAAATGTTGGTAGAATGGCTCATACGAGATCAACAACATCTGCAACAATAAATATGACACCAGAGGAAATGAGGCAATTGGTTGCTGAGAGTGTGACGGTAGCTTTGCAAGCACAAGCCACCAATATAGCTAGTTCAAGTAATGGAAATGCTGCTAGAAGAGAAGTTCATATGGAAAAGAAGTGTACTTACAAGGATTTCATGAATTATTAGCCTTTTAACTATTTAGGATCTGAAGGAGCTGTTGGACTTATTTGTTGGTTCGAGAAAATTAAATCAGTATTTGTTCGTAGTAACTGTTCCGAAGATTGTAAAGTGAAGTTTTCTACGGATACGCTGATAGAGTAAGTTTTGTCTTGGTGGAATGCTTATGATCAACCCATCGGGATAGAACAAGCTTATCAGATTCCCTCGAATGAATTTAAGAATCTGCTAATTAAGAAGTATTGTCCTTACAATGAAATTAGAAAGATGGAGGAGGAATTCTATAAACTAGCAGTGAAAGAAACTAATCTTAAAGTTTACACACGAAGATTTCAAGAATTGGCATTTTTGTGTCCTAATATGGTGCCTAATACTGAAAAATTGATGGAAGCTTTTATTAGAGGATTTCCAAGAAGTATTGAAGGGAATGTTACCGCCTATAAACCCTAAACTTTAGAGGATGTTATCACCATTTCTCAAAGATTAATGGATCAAGTGATAAGGTATACTCCTGTACAAGCGGAAGTTAATAATAAAAGGAAATTTGATGATAGGAGGAGTTTTCCTGTTAATCTTAATTTCCAGAAGAATAATTTTTGCAACTATAATCAAGGCAATAGCCGTCAATAGCAGAGCAAAAGAAATGATGTTTCTAAAGTTTATGCTGTAGCGTCAAGCAATGGTTATAAAGGAGAATTGTCCATATGTCAGAAATGTTCTTTACATCACACAGGATATTGCACTATAAAGTGTGTAGGTCCACGTAATCCTTGGATTGTCTATGTGTTAGAATGATTAAAAGAGAGAGAATGAGATGAAGAACTAGAGAGAGAAAGTATAGAGAGGTTGGAGAGATTGAGAGAGAAAGTAATATTAGATTGAATGTGAAATGAGAACCAACCCCTCCTAACATCCTAGGAGGGGGTATATATAGCCCATCCTACATGTGGGATTTGTGGGTTATATTGTTACATTACTAGATCACGAGCCCATACTAGATGTATCTCGTTAGAGTGACCGATTCTTCCTAAGTACGCAAAAATATATTTCCAACAATCTCCCCCTAAGGGAGGTCGCTCAAAGAGACAAAGTCCTAAATAGTCTATAGCTCGTGATCTATGCTAACAATGATGTGACCGAGACTTTCTTTGGAATTTCGTATTTCCAACAATCTCCCCCAAAGGGAGGTCACCTCATTTTATAAAATCTTAAACCTAGCATACTATGCTTGAGTCTTCGTCGTTGTTCTTGTGAACATGCTGATGTGATCTTTGACTTTAGTCTTAAGCATGCTTCCTTGCCTTGACCTTGTGCGTTCATCACTTGTGATATTCGCCTCCTCGTGACTTCATGTTCCACATACTTATACCTTTAAAAATTCTTGAACGCTTCAGAGTTTGATACAGCGAAAGACTTGACTTTTAGGCTTTCTTGAATTTGTTGAAGTATTAAGTGCATAATGTATAAGCATGCAGGGACGACTTCTTCTCAGACACTGCAATGCCACCGTCTTGTTACGCTACAAAAGACAGTTAGCAACAAAACATAGACACGGATGAAATGGCTTTGAACATTTCAACCTAAATTGGTAGCATTTTACCTCCGTCGGTGAAGATCGTTGAACGATATTAAATATCATACTTGTGGCAAGTAGGACCTCCTTTACAAGATTTCGCGGGTAAACCCGTTCTCTTTACTCGACCGTCCAAAGCTGACTGCGAACGTAAAGAGTGAATCATTTGGATAAAATTATCCGCATGATTGAAGCCGTCAATTCATATACCTAGAACAAGTGAAATTCAATTAAGAACCGCACCATCGTTTCTTTCTAGTTGTCACGAGCTTGATTCGTATAGAATCTTGAAATTTACCTACCAAGTGCTGTTTGATGTTAACACAAGAAGGATTTCCACTCATCACCGTAAACACTTAAGAGTGTCACTCTCAGTTAAGAACATGTTTAGATTCAATAAAGAATTAAACCATTGTTCCCTTCCAGTTATCACAAGTTTGATTCATAAAGAATCGCACAAGTCACCTACCAAGAGATTTTTTATGTTCGCTCAATAAGGATTTCCATCTTCATTGTAAATACTTGCGTATTACTTGGATGTTTAGGCAAGATCATGAAGATTTTACGTAGGACTCTTAATATCTTTCTTACTTTTCACAGTGTGTGAAGAAGCAAGGAAATATGGAAGTGTGTCCTAATGAGATATTTGATGATCTCAAATGGCTCTACACTCGATCGTGCATTTTGGATTATAGTGATCAAAGGCTGGAGATGAGTTCCACCATTTCAATACCAACTTATTTGGAGTGAACAAATCGATAGATAACGTGTTGATTTCCGTGTGATTAAAACAAATACCTTTTGAGAGATATCTGAGTTAGTTGGGATGGGTTGTGCAATACATCACTGGGTCCATTATGTGTATCTTCAATAACATATGAGTTGACCTAATTTCTACCTAAGGTTGTAAGGAGGGCTTCTTTCTTTTCACCCTTTATCATTACAATAATTTTTCATTCTTCAACCCCTTCAATTCTTAGCAATATGTCATAACTAGCACCTTATTGTGATTGTTCCAGTGCTAACTTAAGTACTTTGTCGACATTCATCTACATTCACAATCTTTCTCCATCTTTCCTAAGGACTACTATCTCTAGCTATGGAATGTCCTTGGGAAGATTCATCCGGTTCTATTAGAATCATTGGACTTTAACCTATCCTACCATCATTATGTCACCACAATCTTCACCGTCGTGAATAGAGATGTTTTGGGTAAGTTTATGTCCCCATGAAATCCATTTTGATATCCAAATCCATTTTGCTCCCCCTTAACATATGCCACGATATCCGAAAACATTTCGCACATGTCGGGATGAGCTATCACGTTAAGTCAAACCATTTATGATTAATCATTTCCCATATTAAATCACATTTTCTCCCCCATATTAAAAATGTTAACCTTATCGATGTTTTTAATATCAATTGATTTAATAACATTTTAAGAACATTTGCAAAGAAAAATGCAAATCCAATTATCTTCATGATTTACACAAGCTCCCCCTCAAATTAATGAGGTTGTACTTGATATGTAAATTGAATACCTTTTAAACACAAGTGTAAGGTATTTATCACGTGCAAAGATCATATATAATAATGTCTTCACAAGATTGATAATGTACGAGGTTGGACATGAATAATGAGAACATCATGTGATATAATCACGTGGTTCTTGTTCACAAATGTTGGTCTTCCCCATAACGGCTGAAATTATCTCATCCTTTTTGAAAAGCGGTAATCTTTCATGACACCACATGTACAATTGATATCGTTGTCTTGACACCAATTTGTGAACTTTGCACTTTTGGCATCAAAGATTCTGAACGGTTGACAATTTCTCCCCCTCAATTATTGACCCATGTTCTATCAAAAGAGCTGTAGTCGTCGTTTAAGTAGTCATATCGTCGAGTATATAGATATCAATTGTAAATTGTTGCGGGTTGTGGAGATGATAACTTCATACAAACAAGATTTCTCTTGTTTTAACAAATAAATGCACTGATGCGTACATATATTCGTGTTAGATTGTGTTATTATGTAAAAACATTCCCTTACATAGTTAAAAAATAAACCATGCCCGAGAAAATTAATTCCCGTTGTTGCGTCAAAGATTTCTGGTGAAATGCTTGACTTGAATATGAAAGGCGGGTTGCTATCTGAAATAATAGCAAGCCATTTTGAGCATGTTTTAAATCATTTAAACTTCTGCTCGAACTTTATTTACAACCCCGTGTCATTATTGAACGATATTTCTAGGATCGTAAATACATCGATTCCAAAAGATATGCTCTTTTTTATCAAAACAAATTGAACACACAATTTTGAAAGATTTAGAAAAACCTTTTGCAAAATTCTTGAATAATTGTGTTCAACGTTTTGAAAACCAATTACTTGAGCTTAAGAATTTGAATATCTTACTAAACGAGCTCAAGTCCGAGAAGTTGTAAGCTTCCCGTTGTGAGGGTAAGTTTATCATCGTCGATAAACTTTCCTTTTAACTGAAGACCGAGTCCTAAGATGACATTTACTTAGAAGTCGTTTTCATGAGCTTGAAAACTTTTAAATGTTTTAACGGAAAGCTCGTGACCCAGAAAAAATTAATTTCTCGTTATGAGGAAAAGTTCTCTTATTTAAAAGATACACTTTCCTTTCTGAGCTTAAAACTTGGAATGTTTTAATACAAGCTCGTGACCGAGAAAAATTAATTTTCCCGTTGCGAGGATAAGTTATCATTAAAGATAAGCTTTCCTATAATTGAAGTCCGAGTTAAAGCCTGATATTTAACTGTAAGTCATAGTGCATGAGCTTAAAGACTTCGAATGTTTTAATATAAGCTCATGCCCGAGAAAAATGAATTTCTCGTTGTGAGGATAAGTTTATCATCGGCGATAAACATTCCTTTCTTTGAAGTCCGGGGCATAATCTGAAATATAATTATACACTATCTTACACGAGCTTAAAACCCTTGAATAGTTTTTATGTAAGCTCGTGTCCAAGAAAATTTAATTTCTCGTTAGTGAAGATAAGTTTATCATCGACGATAAACTTTTCTTTCTTTGAAGCTCGGGTTACAATCTGTCATGTGACTGTAACCGTTGTGCATAAGCTTAAAAATTTCGAATGTTTTTAATATAAGCTTATGCCCGAGAAAATTTAATTTCTCGTTGTGAGGATAAATTTATCATCGGCGATAAACTTTCCTTTCTTTGATGCTCGGGTTACAATATGTGATCCAACTGTAAGCCATTTACACGAGCTTAAAACCTTATAATAATTTTAATGTAAGCTCGTGTCCGAGAATATTTAATTTCTCGTTTAAGGGTAAGTTATCGTTGCATAGATAAACTTCCCTTTATTTGATGTCCGGATCGTCGTCTCTCATTTAACAATGAACCAATTTGTAAGCTCATCTGCAAATCCCCTGAGACACTTGTTTCTCCGATATCTGCTTCTTCAGCAACCAGACTCTGAAAGTGTCCTTATTGAACGATATACAAAGATCGGACCGATTTGTTTTTGTTGATCCTTGACTTTGTTACCTGCATTCTCATTTGGAGTTTGTATGCTTTTATATGGGTTAGTGATATCTATCTTAGAACCATGCGGGGAATCACAGTTTTCTTTTCTTGTGCCAGAGGTGACGTGAGGATATGGATCACTAGGCTTAAGTGATTGATCATCCTTTTGAATTTCCTTCCTATTGGTCTTAGTAGAAATGGAGGCTATCCTAGTTAAAGGGCATTCGTTTCCTACAAGAGTGAGATTTCTACCAGTGGGGAGCCAAACTTTACCAATGGGTTTGATTTAGCTAACCACTGGGATCTAACACTAACATGGGAGTTCACCTCATTAAGGAATTTCTTGACATAAGAGTCATGATTTGCTTTAAAGACACATTTCTACATGTTTTACAAGTAGCATATTTAAAGTCCGAGTAAGATCTAGAATTCCTAGATGATTGATTGATGCTCCTAGTATATGACATGCTACGGTTAGCAGTGTTGGGTACTCTAGAAGGCATCTTACTAGGTTTGACATTTCTATTTCTTACTTGTGTCTTTTGCTTAGCTCCCATTAGACCAAATTTATGACAAACGTCATTTGGACTAGTTTGAGACGTGTTCTTTGAACTATGTCTAGGGATGCTAGATGCAATCATGTGATTAGGTCTTGCAAAAGCTGTTTTAGTCACATTGGGCCTAGTTGGTGGAGTGACTGGTCTAGAAAGATGAACCAAATCAACTTGGGAGGCAAACCACGGTCTCGAGGATTTTTTTTCGCTCGGATTTAAATGCAGTCGGTTGTCTAACAGACTGATTTTGAGGCGGTTTCCCCAAGATTGATGGTTTTTCAAGCTTAGTGTCCATACTAGTTGCTTTAGTTTTCCTCAACTCGTTTTTCAGGGCAGCTATTGTAAAAACCTTTTCCTGAATTTGAGCCTTTAAAGTCTCATTCTCTTTAAGCAATTTATCTTGGGATGCCAACTTAGATTCTAACAACTTAATTTGTTTCAAAAGATTATCCTTTTCAGCTTTAGAATCTAGAACTTTTTGATCCAATTTTCGTTCAAGAACAACGTTTGACTTTTCAAGTTTTTCAAAACATGTTTCAATTTTGTCCGTTTTCTTTGAAAATTCAAATTGGGCTCCTCAAGATGTTTAGATTGTTGAACTAACATTGTTTCGAGCTCTTCAATCTTAGAAGAAGCAGTCATACAACATTTATCTTGATTACCTACAACATTCTGAACAATCTCTCCCCCATTATGACTTACATCGGATGAATCAGAAGTGATAAAAGTATCACCCTTTTCCATCCCATGTTTGTGATAATTAGGTTCAGAATGCTCAACATGCGGTATTTCATCGGTATATACATCAAATACAACTTTACAGTGTACCGTATTTGTAGGCTCTTCGTCATATATGGGTATGGTGTCATCATAAGAGATATCGGTAACAGTCCTTGACGTGCTGCTGATATCATGATTTGCAGTGAACTCCATGCCCTTGCAATCTTTATTAGCCTCCAATTTGTTAACCGTATGACCATTCTCCTCTTGCATCTGCATCGTAGATTCTTGCACTCCACTATCATACGCTTGCTGAAGTCGGGATCTTTCATAAATCGAAGATGAGACCGATGTTATGAATTTCAACAGTTTACCATGGAAGTCTTGAACCTCGGTATGTGTGTATTGAAAAAATGACTGGCATATCCCTGAATTTTCAGACTTAACGATGTTGAATTGGAAGAAGTGCGTAAGTTGTGTCACAAGAGCTTTATATGCGGATTCTGATGCGGAGTGATTAAAGTCTTCTTTGTGAAGTTGCTCAGCTAGTTGGTTCAAGTTGAGGAATATTGAGTCGATGAATATATAACGATCTTGACCGCAGAGTGTCACAAACTCTCTTCCTCCTTGAAGCCATGAAAGGGTTACAAGATGAGACTACAGTAGGCAAAATAAAGTTATACCACTTTCTCTAGCTTTGTCTTGCATTTGATGCAACTCTCCCTCATGAGATGTCGAAATCAACGATTCCATTGAAGTTCGATGAAAAATAAATATAAGGATTACTTATCGATCAAGAAATGAAAGCAAGTAATTGTGTTTATTGTTGTAAGAACAATACGGGAATTTATAATTCATCGAGAAACCGAAAATTTAAATTCGCGGGATTAAACCAACGAAAAAATCGTAAAAATTCGTTCCACCTTGTTTCTTGATGTAACTTTTTATCACTACTTGTCTCCTCACTTTGTCGCGTGTCTTTGTCGCGTGTCTTTGTCGCGTGTCTTTGTCACGTCACCATATTTTAAAACTCAATCGAAGTTATATATGACAAATAACTTTGTCACTATAGCAATGTTATGTGTCTTGGGAGTATTTTGTCGTGATCGAAGGGCCCAATGATAAAATCACTAAACGTGCTTATTTTATTCACATTTGCCAAGGTGAAACCAAGCACGCTACAACTTGATTTAATATGACAAAAGTGATCATGTCTTTGTTAGTTACATGCATGAATATAACATGTAAGAAATGGAAACCAAATGTGAGACGTGGCCCACTCAAAGAGAACTATGTTGTGATATGTGGTTTAATGGAAGCCAAAACGTGGCCTATGCAGAGTTATTTTTGTGTATCCCGAATCAACACTACGTGGCCAAACCAATGCTTTGTGCGGGGATATAAAAAAATTGCCCAAAAAAAATTCTCACATTTGACTAATACCCTCCTATCTTGTTTCCTCTACCCCTTTCACCCTTATCTTTATTAGCCACTAAATCTTATCTATTACTCCACCCTAATTATCATCACCTCAAACATATCGCCTCCAATTTTCTTTACCAGATCATTAGTGAAACTTTATCTCTCAAAACTCTCGATGTAACTAATGCAGTCACAATAAATTTATCAAACTCATCTCACAACAACCAAATCTATTAAAGATTCATCCATCTCAATCTAGCACCAGTAACAATAACGAGTGAGAGTGTCTTCAAGATCCTTTGGAGGGTGTCAGGTAGGGTCGAAATGGTTTTAATTTCAAGGTTGTTATAATTACGACTTGAGTTTCAATCGAAATAAATTAACGATTATAACACTCTTGTTATAAATCATCTTTATAGTTTCGAAAATCAAAGAGGGTTTAGCCCATCATAGATCGATAAAGTTTTCAATTCGTGTGTTCATGAACTTGATAAAGGGCTTGATTTGTGATAATCATGAAATATGTTACACTGAGATCATGATTTCTGTTTAGATTTCGAGTCTAGTTAATTATGAGTCTGTGGGTGGGTGTTGTATGTGTCATGTTGTGAAGCCTGTTGGTGTTCGATTCGAGTCACGTTGTCGAGTTGAGTCGGTGTTTGTTTGTGTTTGAATCTGTTTTTGGTGTGTCAATTTGGTTTTCGAGTCAGGTTCAGGTTTTGTCGAGGCTGTTTATGTTTAAATCGAGTCAGGGTAACGAGTCTATTAAATGGATTCGGGAAAGAAAATTAAAAATGGATTCAGGAAATTTTTTTTGACAATATTCAAGAATGTAAAATTTTTTTGGATTCGGAATATAAAAAAGAATGTGATGTCGGAATATGAATCTTCACTAATGTTGGAATGTAAACCTTCATTAATGTCGGAATGTAGAACCTGAATAAATGTCAGAATGTGATACCTTTCCAATGTCGGAATAATAGCAAATGTTCCAAAATTTAATGTCGGAATATCTACCCACCAAATTCAATTTCAGAATATTGCAATGCCAAACACAATTTGGAATCTACTATCCTTCTTAGATGTCGGAATGTGTGATTTTAATGAAATTCAGAATAGTGTTTACCTTGGAAAAATTCGAAATGTACCTTGGAACAAATGTCGGAATAGAGACTTGGAACTAAAGTCGGAATATAGATCTTCAAAACGAATTTCGGAAAACAAGGCTTCAAAAATTTCGGAATACCAAACTTCACAAATGTCGGAATGCAGATCCTTACAACAATTTGGAAACCAAAAACCTAACTCCAACAATTCGGAATCTAAAATTTTGTATAGTCGTAATATTATACTGAAATTACAAAATCCGGAATAATAAACCCTAAGATTCCAAAATCTTTAGCTTCCTAAGAACTTGATATTTCGAACTTTTTATCCAATAGTCAAGTCAAAACATCCAATTTCTACGTGAATATCACCAATATGAATATCCCAAACTCCTATCACAACTATGTAGGCAATTTGTAAAAGAGATTAAAGGTGAAAGACACGAAAAAAATTTAAACCACGGATAAATCTTGATTAAAAGAGCACAAAACCAAAACTAACACAACAAAAAAACTTATTTCACCCCATAGCTCTTGATACCAATTGTAGGTCCACGTAATCCTTGGATTGTCTATGTGTTAGAATGATTAAAAGAGAGGGAATGAGATGAAGAACTAGGGAGAGAAAGTAGAGAGAGGTTGGAGAGATTGAGAGAGAAAGTAATATTAGATTGAATGTGAAATGAGAACCAACCCCTTCTAACATGCTAGGAGGGGGTATATATAGCCCACCCTACATGTGGGCTTTGTGGGTTATATTGTTACATTACTAGATCACGAGCCCATACTAGATGTATCTCGTTGGAGTGACCGATCCTTCCTAAATGCGTAAAAAAGTATTTCCATTAAAGTGTCAGAATTGTGGAAAGATAGGACATCAGACAAGGAATTGCAAAAACAAGGGACCAGCTGCTGGAAGTAATCAATTTCCTGTAACTAGCTTTGCCATAACTGCGGAGAAAAAAGGATTTTACAAAGAGTGTCGTAAAGAGATCAACGGCAGAGGAAAGGCTTATTTTCTAAACGATACTCAACAAGATCAGAATACGGTTACGGGTATGTTTTATCTAAATCAACGTCTGGTTAAAGTAATATTTGACTCAAGAGCTGATAGAAGTTCCATATCTGATAAAATTGTTGCTAAGTTAGATGTTTCGACTGTTTCTTTGAATACTAAGTATGATATAGAAATAGCCAGTGGAAAAATAGTTAGCACTAATACCGTTATTAAGTTTGGTAGTTTTGACGTAGTCATTGGGATGGATTGGTTATCTAAACACCATGCTAAAATCCTATGTGACGAGAAATCCGTTCATATTCCTATTAACGGTGAAGTATTGATTGTCCATGGTGAACGAAGTAGAACTCGACTAAATCTCATATCGTGCTTAAAGATAAATATGTATGTATCCCGAGGTAGTCAAGTTTTCTTAGTTCAATTAGTAGAGAAGAAGGAAGAAGAGAAGCGACTAGAAGATATTCTAATAGTTAGAGAATTTCCAGAAGTATTTCTCGAGGAATTACCAGGTTTGCCACCTGTACGTCAAGTTGAATTCACCGATTGCTAAAGCGCCTTATCGATTAGCACCTTTGGAAATGCAAGAGTTGTTAAGTCAAATTCAAGAGTTAACTGATCGAGGATTTATTCGACTAAGTATATCGCCGTGGGGAGCTCTAGTCTTATTTGTCAAAAATAAAGATGGATCATTTAGAATGTGTATCGATTATCTTGAGTTGAACAAACTTACTATAAAGAATCGTTACCCATCACCTAGAATCGACGATTTAATTTGATCAACTTCAAGGATCGAGCATATATTCGAAGATTTATTTACGTACAGGTTATCATCAACTAAGAGTTAAGGATGACGATATTCCTAAAACTACTTTCAGGACGCGATACGGACATTATGAATTTCAAGTGATGCCTTTTGGTTTAACCAATGCACCAGCTGTTTTCATGGACCTCATGAACAGATTGTGTAAGCCTTACTTGGATAAATTTGTAATAGTGTTTATCGATGATATACTTAATTACTCTTGTAATAGAGAAGAACATGCCAAGAATCTTGGTATAATTCTCGAATTACTTAGGAAGGAGGAGTTGTATGCTAAGTTTTCGAAGTGTGAATTTTGGATCAATGTTGTTCAATTTCTAGGGCATGTCATTGATAGCCAAGGTATTCATGTGGATCCTACAAAGATTGCAGCGGTAAAGAATTGTACTAGACCTGTTACACCAACAGGGATAAGACAATTCTTATGATTAGCTGGATATTATCAAAGATTTATTGAAGGTTTTTCAAAATTTGCTAAAGCTTTGACCGAATTGACTCAGAAGAACAAATTGTTTGTCTGGGGAAATGATCAAGAGATAGCTTTCCAATTATTGAAACAAAAGTTGTGTGAAGCACCTTTCCTAGCATTACCAAAAGGTAACGATGACTTTATCGTTTGCTGTGATGCATCTATTCAAGGAATGGGAGCAATGCATATGCAAAGGAATAAAGTTATTACTTATACATCAAGGCAACTTAAACCTAATGAAAATAATTATACTAATCATGATCTAGAATTATGAGCGGTGATATTTTCTCTTAAAATCTAGAGACATTACCTCATGGTACGAAGTGTGTAGTATTTACTAATCATAAGAGTCTTCAGTATATTCTTCATCAGAAGGAATTGAATATGAGGCAGTGACGTTGGTTAGAGATAGTTGCTGATTACGATTGTGAATTTTGTTATCACCCAAGTAAAGCCAATGTAGTAGCTGATGCTTTGAGTCGGAAAGAGCGAGTTAAGCATTTAAGAGTTAAGTCATTAATGATAACTCTTTACCCGAAGTTACCTACCAAAATTCTTGAAGCTCAAGAAGAATCACTTAAGGTAGAGAATGTAGAAGTAGAGAAGTTAAGAGGGATGGATAAATAATTTGAAGTCCGTAAAGATGGAATTCGTTGTATTAAGAATCGTAGTTGGTTACAGGCCTATGGTAATTTACGAGATTTGATTATGCACGAGTATCATAAATCGAAGTATTCTATACATCCTGGTTTTGATAAGATGTATCAAAATCTAAAAAACTCTATTGGTGGACTAATATGAAGAAAATCATAGCAGAATACGTTAGTAAGTGTTCAACGTGTGCAAGAGTTAAAGCAGAGTATCAAAAGCCATCTGGACTATTGATACAACTAGAGATTCCGATATGGAAATGGGAAATAATTACCATAGATTTTGTAACTAAGTTACCTAAGACATCAAATGGACATGACACCATCTGGGTTATTGTGGATCGTCTTACTAAATCTGCGCGATTTCTTCCTATTAAAGAGACCGAGTATGGAAACTCTTACGAGATTGTTCATTAAGGAGATACTATCTCAACACGGAGTGCCTGTATCTATTATCTCAGATCGAGATAGTCGTTTTACATCTGTATTTTGGAGATCGATGCAAAGTGCCTTAGGAACTCAAATAGACATGAGTACGACATATCATCCTCAAATAGATGGAAAAAGTGAAAGGATGATTCAGACTCTCGAAGATATGCTTAGAGCTTGCATATTAGATTTTGGAAAAGGATGGGAGAAACATATACCTCTAGTAGAATTATCTTATAACAGTAGTTATCATGCTAGTATTAAATCAGCGCCTTTCGAAGTACTTTATGAAAGAAAGTACCAATCGCCTATTTGTAGGGCTAAACTTGGAGATATTCAACTATTAGGACCAAAAATAATACACGAAACTACTAAAAAGATTTTCAAATTAGAAAGAGATTATAAGCTGCACAAGATAGAAAAAGGAGTTACGCTAATACTATACGTAAACCTTTGGAATTTGTAGTGGGAGATCGTGTTATGTTGAAATTTTACCTTGTCAAGGAGCTATCCAATTTGGAAAGAAAAAGAAACTGAATCCAAGGTATATTGGACCGTTCAAAATAACCAAAAGAATTGGCCCTGTAACATCCCGCCTACTAAGACTACAATATTGTCCGCTTTGCTTGCAGGCTCACAGCTTTGCTTTGTGGCCCTCTTGTAAGTACTTCTCGGCTTAGTACTACTCTAACATGAGCACGCTTAACTGCCAGTTCCTAAGAACCCTTCTTGCAGTAGACCACAAAACGCGTTGTGTCATGAGAAGGAGAAAGTTACCTTATGAACCATGGATCTCTCTTGGCCACAATCGATGTGGAATTTTCCTAGGGTGTCACAATCACCCCCCCCCCCCCCCCTTCGGGACTCATCGTACTCGATGAGGTTTGCCCCAACATCCCAAACAGTTCAGGAGTGGCTCTGATACCACTTGTAACATCCCGCCTACTCAGACTACAATATTGCCCGCTTTGCCCGCAGGCTCACGGGTTTGCTTGTACCCTCTTGTAAGTACTTCCCGGCTGGTCACCCAACCTAGTACTACTGTGACATGAGCACGCTTAGCTGCCAGTTCCTAAGAACCCCACTTGTAGTAGACCATAAAACGCGTTGTGTCATGAGAAGGCAAATGTTATCTTATGAACCATGGATCTCTCCTAGCCACAGCCGATGTGGGATTTTCCTAGGGTGTCACAGGCCCTATGGCATATAAACTAGAGCTTCCTGAAGATCTTAGTAATGTTCACAATACTTTTCATGTTTCAAATTTGAAGAAATGCTTATCTGATGAGTCTCTCGTCATACCGATGAAAGAACTTCAAATCGATGATAAGTTAAATTTTATAGAAGAACCTATGGAAATCATGGATAAAGAGATCAAAAGATTGAAGTAGAGCCGTATCCCAATAGTTAAGGTACGATAGAACTCGAAAAGAGGACCTGGGTATACTTGGGAACGTGAAGATCAAATTCAAGCTAAATATCCGTATCTATTTTCTTAGTAACCCTAGTTTTAGTTAAATCTCGGGACGAGATTTTAAATTAGGTGGAGAGACTATAACATCCAGTAATTTTAGCTAATGTAGTATCAATAATTATGTAATTTCCCATTTGATAAATAAATAAAAATGAAATTTTGCAAGAATTTTTTGCATTTTGCTATGATATATGACTGAATTGTAGAATATATGGATTCTTACTATCTCAATTGCCACATCAACATATTCTTATATGTTGTAAACAATATGTATGTATCAAGTCAGAGTTCTAAATGCAATAATATGTATATACTATGAATAAGAATAATTCAAATATAACAAGGATGCCCTAAATTACTAAAAGACCATATAAACCTTAGAAATTACTTTATAAACTAATGTTTCAAGCAATGTAACTATATAATATCTATGTACAATTATCAAATACAATATACTAGTTATAATTCATCATATAAAGGAAAGATAATTAGTCACCAAACACTAATATTCTCTAATCTCAAGCTAATTACAAGTAAATGGCCTAGTAACAAAGATTAGCATATAAAATTCATTTCGTATTGAATTAGAGTCTAATCTTTTGCAAGCAATTATAAAATTCAACTAAGTATCATAATAAGTTAATACAATTATCTCAAGTCAAGTTACAAATTAATAAAGCATAAAGTACAAGTTATCAAAGCATAGGATCTTAAGATCACTTAATTATCCCTAAGATATGATCAAACTATATAAACCCTTAAACTAAGAATGTAGAAACCCTAGAAGTCATAAACATACTATATATGACCTAGAATAAACTTACATTAAGATATAAACACTAATCACCCAAAATAGAAAGTCATTAGGATTAGTAACATAAAAACTCTTATATTAAGAAATATACATAGAATCATTACCTAATCTTTTAGGACAAGTCAATAAACACTTATAGTATTTATTAAGGTTATAATATTATATTTAGACAATGTACAAGTATCCTTAAGAACAAGGTATGAGATTTCAATGCATGACTTGTAAATTAGGTCAAAATATGTATTTTCACCCTTTAGACATGTTTACTTAGAATAACCTATTAAACCAAGTATGGAACCACTTTAGATATTTAAAACACAATGTATAGGACCTCAATTGATTTTACATCAGTATCTAAGAGGAGTATAATGAGTTTTGCTAAGAATAAACTTAGATCATTAGAAACCCTAATCTACATAAGTTTTCTTCCTAAATTCACATCAAACCTTTGTTAAACATCAAAACAAGGACCCAAATCTTCTAAATATAATGTCTAAAACCTAGTTAAGCCTTAATCATTTACTAATCACATTACTAAGACCCTAATCACTAAAATTACAAAGTATAAAGTTACAAGCCCTAGATTTAGGACCCAGTTTGGTTTTTCCCTCCAAAGCCCTTTTTAAACTTCTTCCCTCCCAAATTTAAACCTAAATCAGATATTTAAGATGTACCTAGATATTTTGGAGTGCCAGTAAGTAGGTGCATAAGCTACTTGATGGCTACACATCACCATTATTATCAAGAGTATGTCGTGGCCTATTTTGAGCCATAAGTTGAAGATATTTTCATCCTAGAGTCTATAAACTTTTATAGAGCTTCACTAGCATCCCTTAGTCACTAATATATCCTTTTTACACGTTTGAGGCTAGAAACTTGGAGCTTAAGGGTTGAAATAGGTATAAATAGTGACGAACACACCATAGAAGAACTTGCACCCTGTTTCTTAAGTATCTCCTACCCATTCTTCATTTCCAATTCTAAAAACATTCTAAGACTCTTAGAAGACCAGAAACCAAGCATAGAAAGAATCCATTGAAGATCTTGAATATTTGATAGCAAGTTGTGTTCATAGGAAGCCATAAGGAGCCATTTTGGAGCTACCTAGGTAATTTCTATGTTAGGCAAGCTTTGATTTTGTTATAATGAATTGTTAGACTTGTTATAATTCCAAAATAATGTTTGGATGGTAATTCAAAATAAGTTAGAGCATTTGATTATTTAAAATGAAAGTTATAAACTAAAGATGTCTTAAAATCCTATTTTGTATTTTACATGAAATAATGACTTAAAATCCATTGCAAAGGCTATAATTCTGGTAAAATGTTTTTATTATTATTATAAAAATGTTATTTGAAACTTTGTTTGAAAATCCTAGATCATTTGGTACATTTTTTAAGAAGTTATAAGATTTTTACAAGTATAAGGACCAAAACTGTCATTTTTGAAACTATTTGACATTTTGGGCCAAAAGTGTCATTTTTTGAAAGTAAAAAATATATAATAATAAATATTGGAATGTTTGAGACCCTAAGGTTAAATAATGAAGGTTTAAATTGCAAATAATGAAACTATATACTTTAGGGGTCAAAGGTGTAAATATGCCAAAATATAACTAAAAGGACTACTTTTGCCAATATTTAAACTATAGAAATTAAATGTAAATAAAACACTAAGTTCCATGTTATTAGGGAACTTTGTGCAAAGATGTTCCATCTTGATATTACGTTTTGACTGAGTGGTTGGGTTTACGATTTAAAGTGCCCTCGCTCCTCAAACGTTTATAGAATGACTTCTGGGTATAATGGCCCGAACAATGATACTGTAAACCTAAATATATGAATAAAAGAGAAATACAAGATACTATACAAATAAACTGAACTCAGAGATTATGACTTGATATATATACATATTTGTGTGTCAACTCAGATTCCGTGAGAAAGTTGTGATTGATTATACCAGAATAATGCAAGACTTTATAGGCTAAGGTGAGTTCATAGCCTCACTTTTGAAAGTTTACAAATGATTTGAAACACTTGAGAGGGATATATGCAAAAACTGGAATACAATGTGTTTTTGTATGATGCCTGACCTGATTATTGACACTACGTTTACTTATTGCCATTAAATTCCATTTTTAATCGTGACCGTTAATCATTTCTATAAAACGAACGTTAATATTTTGTATAGTACTATTGGAGACTGACATCTCCTATTTCGGCAAGTCGCTCTTGTTCACGGCTAAAGGTTCCTACCTTGGCTAAACATATATGCTTTATTTTGCTAAACTCAGGAGTCCGGCAAACTACCTGAATAAGGGCAATTTGTTGGTTACTAATATGTCAAGTAGCGGTGTACTAGCTAGTGCAATAATAAATGAGAACTGCTGAATTTAAAAATAGAGGATGTATAACACTATAGCTCTGGAGTCATACTTGTAATCAAATGTTGTTTAAACCTATGAATTCACTCAACCATTATGTTGATTTTATATGCATATGTTTCAGGGGAATATGGTGGTGTCATGAAAAGTTATCATTCCAATAAAACTAGATCTTTGGGAAAAACATGTGATGTATAGTGTATGTACAGTTGTTTTATTGAACTCTGAATAATGAATGATAACAAGTTTGTAATAAAATGACTCTTTGAGCATTTTCTATTATTGTGACTTCGATACCTTGAAAGTAATAAACCAGATTAGGTTCCACTGCTATATGGTAAAAATGGGGGTGTTACATTCACCCACAAAGAAATCATACCAAAATTACAATCGTCGTCTTCGTAAGATAATAGAATCGATGGATATCGATTTTGATGAGGTGACGGTGATGGCTTCTAAGCAACGCAGCTCTGAACCCGCGTTTCATGAAATGGGACCCGGTACTATTAGTTCAAGAATGGCTCCCAACAATCCTGCTTCCTCATCATTTACACCATCTACAAGGCCTGAGTGGGATGATTTATTTCAACCAATGTTTGATGAATTTTTTGATCCTCCAAGTGATGATGCTCCAACACTTGCAGTGATGGCTCCAATTCCGAAAGTTGTTGCTCAAGAAAATGGGGCTCAATCCGATGCATCAACGATCACCAATGAATCGGATGTACCATCACCCCCACCTGTTCCTAATGATTTTGAAGAGGATAACTGTGACAATCCGTCAATTTATGGTTGATAATTTATTCTCAATTATTATTTGAAAACATTATTTTAATGTTATAATATGAACTCACTCATTTATGGGAAGAAATTTGGGTTTACGTCTTGAAGTAGCATCGACTACGTCTAAACCGGAGGATTCTACGTTACGTGCTTACGCTTACATACACCGTTTTTGATGACAGTCCGATATTTCAGAAAATAAATTTATCCGTGAATATTATTTTGGAATTTTGAATTTGTGTTGGTTCATAAACTCACAAATTTACGAGAAGAGATTAGGACTTACGTGAATAATTTAACGTCCTTTACGATTAAACCAGAAACCTTAGGTTAACGTATTTACGTTTTTGAACTCCGTTTTTGATGAGACAATTTTTATTAGATTCGTTTTGTGTCGTTGATTCATAATTTATAAAAACGTTTTTCGTAAAACGACCCGAGGGAACGCAAATCGATGAAACTAGAATCGAGGAGTACCCGTAAATAATTAGGTATGAGAAAAAACCACTTTTGCCCCACCCCTAATATGGGACGGCTAAACTAGCTGCACACACCCTTGTGAGGTGTCAAAGCTTAGCAACAAAGCTAAGACACTTGTCTTAACTTTGCCACCAAACCACATGCACACAAAACCACTTCACTAAACCATTTCTCTCACTTTACAACATGAAAATCTCACACACAACTCTCTCCTATCCCCTTTTTGGCCGTCCTCCACCATAGCACCACCACCATAACCATCAAAAATTTACCATAAATAAAGGCTACAATCTACATATGTTGAAGGCCTATTGAAGTCTTGTTGATTGGAGGTGATATTAACATCCAAAGAAGAGATTTGATGATGTCCAAGGGTTGATTTGTACAAGAAGTTTACAAATATTGGTGGTCTTCAAAGTTGGTGTTGATCTATCACAAGTTTTTCCATCAAAATCCAAGCCTTGATCATAAACTACTCAATCTTGGTGGTATAGAGATTGTCCTTCCTATCCTCTTATTATTTTGATTATGTAATCTTGTATTTTCTTTCCTATTGTATGTGTATATGATGAATATATGATGACAAAAATATTGTGTGGGGATCAAGTGTAGATAAATATGGTTAAAAAGATGGAAAACCATAGGTAACAAGGTTAAAATATTGCTTAAAATGATAGCTGTATAAAAACAGTAAGTAACCAAATGATAAACTGATAAAATGGCATAGTGGAATAAATTTACAGTAAGTATTATGTGTTATACACATGTGAGAGTTGGCCATGCAATGGAATCATCAAAATAAGTGAGATATGATCAAAACAAGATTAGAGTGCAAATCTGCCTACACTGTTTTGGACGAATTTATTAAAATATTTAGAGGTTGATTCATCAGTAGCTATAAGGAATAAAATGAAGCACATTTCATATAGTTTCTGTCATAAACATTTGAGGTCCTATCTCATTATAGAACTCTAGATATGGACATTTTAGTGGACTTAAAATTTAGGACTGATTTTGTAAATAAATAGTATATAAGATAAGCACTCAAAAATTTATATGAAATATACATATATAAAACCCACTAGTTGATAATAATCATAAATAAAGATATATATATATATATATATATATATATATATATATATATATATATATATATATATATATATATATATATATATATATATATATATATATATATATATATATATATATATATATATATATATATATATATATATATATATATATATATATATATATATATATATATATATATATATATATATATATATATATATATATATATATATATATATATATATATATATATATATATATATATATATATATATATATATATATATATTGATATTAAAATGGACATGTTATATAAATTACAAGTATAAATGTTTTTCCAAGTTATAAAACTATATACCTAAGTTTTACGTGTTTTTGGCTAAAACCGAAAGATTAACGTTTTTGTCAAATAAAACTTAGACGGTCGGACCCGTCTAATGTAAACTTTTATAAACTCACATACTGATATATGAACTTATGTAACAAGTAAAAACCGATAAAACCCGATCTTTACAACATATAGACATTAACGGGTCAAAGTAGCCTTATTGGACTATTAACCCGACTAGTTTGTTAAAACACTTATAAACTTACTTATTGTGCTTAACCCACTTGGGCCCAACATGTAAAGTATAATACTGATATTAAAAGTATAATTGGGCCAATGAAAAGTATTGGGCTTGTAATAGGCTTATTGGGCCTAAAACATGTAAACAAGATGAACTAGTAAACTAGTATAAAAGTTACCAATACATAACACTAAAATGAGTAAATGAGAATGTATAACCCACTTGATCATCATCATATATATAAAATCATCATATGTATACATAATTGTTATTTTGATAAAGTCATTGGACAAAAGTCTAAGACGAGTATTATTTGTCTAGGTTTCCGTGATTGAAGCACGTACCGTACATCCAAATCGTTGATAACCGCCTTCCCACATCAACGTGAGTTCATAGCCTCGCACTCTTTTAAATGTTTTTATGAAATGTTTTATAAACCTGCGAGGGAGATAAAATGTTAGTTTTACAAAAATAGCACACCAGTTGTCCCGATTGTTTGTTTATTGATCTGGACCCGAATGATTGTATGACCTAATGAATGATTATATGACCCGATGTATAAAGGAAAATGGATTATTAAAGTTAGGTTATGTCACTAAAAGTCCCATTAGCATGAATTGTGAACTGCCGGGATTTGGTAGACGCTTGTGCATATAATAGTACTGTTTGGGGACGATCACCCCAGTTCGCGCCTTGACGGTCGATCCCCGTCGTGCCACATTGATTGGTAAGCGAATTTATGTATGAGAAGATTTCCATAGCGTGATTTTTGTGACGACAAGCTAACTTAGATGGGCAAATAGAGTTTCGGGTTAGCTACCCGTTGTTTGTTCTAGTAAGGTAACAATGTCATGCGGCTTATAATAATCCAAATAACGAAATACTGCTATACGCACTGAATTACGATATATTGCCTGACTAGCAATACGGGGTCTTATTATTGATTTTATGTTCGTGTTTTGGTTTTACATAACCATATTCATATAACGGTTTTTATTTAACTCTATACAACGTTATAAAACGTATTGTATGATGTTTTTACGACAATGGTTTGTATAATGACTTTGAAAGCAAAAGCCTATATCATGATTTTTGATAAGGATTTGTATAAAATGAATTTGGCTTTTATGGCCTATTACAATGATTTGTACAAAAATGATTTTCGGTAATAATTATATACCGATGATATATTAATGGTTTTATTAAACTCTATGAAATCACTCGGCGTTATCGCTGACCTTTTCTTTTAACATGTTTTATCTCAGGTACTTGAAGGTAATTCTCGGGAAGACAACAAAAATTCATGGCCCGCACTTAAATAATAATTTCCATTCAAATGCTTTGTAAAACTTGTATGAAATACTATGACTTGGGACCTATGTAAATTTGATATTTATGAATGGAAATGCTTTATTATTAAACGACGCGATTTTAAGCGTTGTCTATGATGTGAGTAATGTGCTATCCCGTAACACCAACGAGTCTTCCGCTGTATTGAATTGTGTAAATTTGGGGGTGTTACAGTTTGGTACCAGAGCTCTCGTTATAGAGAACATAAGATGTTTAAAACTAAGGTTTTGAATAAAACATTTCAAAATCTTTTAACTATAAACATTTTTCTAAAAATGTCTAAAAATCTTTTGACTATAACGGTGCCGAAGAATTCTCGAGTTACCGACAAGGCCAGACTGAGAAGTGTTATTTTAATATATATATAACTTGCATTATATATATATATATATATATATATATATATATATATATATATATATATATATATTATGTAATATGATTACATGATTGTTTGATGATTATTTTAATATTTATACGAGGTATTTATACGACGTAGATTTTCACAAGAAACCCAAAATCCCCTAGTAAATTAATCTAGCTATTCTAGATTTAAACCAAGTTGTGGATGTTTAGGATCCCAACAAAATGGTTGATATTCGTAGAAATGTTAATATTAGTTGATTATGATGTTGAAGAAGAATTGGCGAGAATAAATCTGACATCGATGTCATGACGATCTTTCCTTATAGAGTGGAGTTTGATAAAATGTTACCACCTGGAAAGGTGTCATCTGATTCGTTGTCACCCAATTCTTAAACATGAAATCGAAAGGATGAATGTTGCACTTGAGGCTGTTATTGGAACCATTACCCAAAGGCCTCATGCCACTAGTACCTTTCCGAGAAGTCTAATTGAATGTATGAGTCATTTCATACTAGTGACTCATTTGATAACTATTGATGAAGGAGCTATAGGATTTGAAATTAAGTATATCGAGCTTTTATTGCACTTGAAGGTCTAAGAATAAAGTTGAAAGTATTGGAAAATGAGGTAGGATGTCGAATTGAGTATAAGTTGGTTGAAACTTGAATAAAGTAAAATTTAACTCGTATGGAATATGAGATTGTTAAGAGGAAGTCGTTAAGTCCTGTGATTGAATTATAAGGTTTTAACTGATTGTTGATTCGTGTTAAGTGTTGTTCCTAGGCCATTGTCCAATGATGAGGATGCCTAGTGTCCAATAAATAAATTGAAGAAATCTTCTTCTGAATTGGGACCGATGGATCTTTCGGGACATGTGGAACACCTAATGATTCTTGTAGATTAGTATCATTGTGGTATCTTTTAAAAATCCCTAACTTAACTGATACATTAGTTGGTAAGATGAGTTCTTGGAATTGTATGACATAGTGACACGTAATGTGTTACGGTACAATTTTGACTTGTTTGTGATTAATGAAAAGACTACATTTGATTGATAAATCCTACATGTATCAATGTTATCTATCTTTTATTGTTACTTCCTAATGTTCGCATTAGTGATGCAACCATTGAGCAAGTACTCATCTCGAATTGAGTTACGTTGTGGATTATTCTTTTTGAGTGCCATCGAGGTCATGAACCTCATGATTAATTGGCTAAGCTCATTTCCTATTATATTGTAGTTAGTTCTTGGTGAACAACTTTTCATCACTCTTTTGCAGATCACTCATTGTTTTTATAAGTTAAAACAGTATTCCTTGAGAAAAATATGGTTTTCATCACCATATGGATTATTTCAAGTGAGATTTATGAGTAATCATTATCGAAATAAAGTTGTTTATGAAACACCTTGGAAAACTTAATTGTTTCCATAATAAAGAACATCTTTGTAAATTTATTTTGATTCTTATTCAAGTATTAAGCATGAAAACATTTTTATTTTAAACATGATGACAAAGTTTTGACGAACTGAGTATTGCATCGTTAATCTTGAAATTGTATATAGTTGCGCGCCTACATACAATTTGGAAGGGACCATGCAAAGCTGATTAGTAGTCACCATGAATTGTTATAAACACTACATTTTTCCTTGAAGTTATGAAAGATTAAAATTTTATGAGATCTGCAAGAAGTGCAAAAATAGGGACATATTATTAGGGATACCTACATATGTGCCCGTACCATTTATCCTTCTAAGTTGAATTTAATCATCTGTGGATATTGTCTTAATTGACAATTGATATCCCCTTTCTTGTCCAATTCTCCCGTGTGAGATTCTTTAGAAAAGTATCTGATTACCGAGTGTTGATACCCGACTGGAAGTATCGACGTTCCTATCATATTTTGATTAGATTTCATTTGAATGACCTGGGTAACGATCCGAGGAGCTTTCGAATGCGTACTAAAATTATGAAAACATGGGATATATTCACATTCATTAAATGTTTTCGTCTGAATCTGATTTGAAATTCTCTCGCGTAGATTATGCGTTGACCTTACTCTTTTAAGGTTAGTTATGTCTCCAGATATCCTTGAATTGTGAAGTATTATGAGTTATTATTAGTCTTTTGAGAAATTTACATCTTATGGACGGCAATAAAACTGAAAAGTTGATAGTGCTAGTAGAATGAATTGATTGATTATGACATGACGACATTGTCTTAATTGATGGGAACTCGAATAGAATTCCCCTAAAAGATAAGATGTTGATTATCAAAAGTGATTTAAATAATTCCCGATAGGTGACCATATCCTGCATTTAGACTTGAAAGTATACCGTGAATGGGTGTGAACTAGTCATAGATATTGTAATCTAGAAGGAACCTAAGGTGAATTTAATAAAAGATGTTTCTGTTATTTGAAACTTTAAGAGGTATTTGCTGGTGAATTGCCTAGACATTCGCCACTAAGTCAAGTTGAATTTGGTATTGATTATATTCCTGGTGCTGCACCTCTGGCATGTGCACTGTACGTCAGCACCATCTGAATTAAAAGAATTACCGTGAAACTGAGAGAGTTGTCGGAAAAGGCTTTTATTTTACCAAGCTCGTCATTATGAGGAGCTATGATGTTATCATTCCTTATATTTGTTCAATTACCATGAACTAGGTAAATTGATGATAAAAATCTATATCCACTACCCAAGATGATAGATTTGTTCGATCATTTACAAGGTTCTAGCGTATATTCAGTAATTTGATCCACGGCATGGTTATCATCAACTTCACGTCCGCGAAAAAGATTATCTATTCCAAGTACTACATCCAGAACTTGTAATGAACATTATGAATTTCACGTGATGTCGTTTGGATTAACTAATACACATGTAGCATCCATAAATTTGGTGAATCACGTGTGTAGGCTGTAATTTGATAAATTCATGCTTGTGATCATTAAGGATCATTTGTTTGTTTCTAAGAATAAGAAGGAGTTAATAATTATTTATAGATTGCCCTGAATTGGCCGAACAATGAAAACATGTACCTTGAATATTTAACAAGCGATTTAAGGCTTGATCCTTTACAGTTTGATTAATGATGGTAAGATATATATATATATATATATATATATATATATATATATATATATATATATATATATATATATATATATATATATATATATATATATATATATTGACTCTTCAAAAATTAGAGTCATTTAAGACTGAGTTATACTAAAAAGAAAGTGCAAAAATGTTTTGACAAATGTTTTATCAAAAGAACTTTTGAGGGATTATTCCCTTATACCCAGAACATTTAACTAAACTCATGATTAGGGGTAAATGTTTGTGCATACCTCAAGACAACTTAAGAGAGATTGAGGAAACCATATAAACCATGACTTGAAATTTGAAACGATAATTTTTGCTTGTCAACTAAGAAAATTTTGACCAAAGTATAAAAAAGATTTTTCAAACATTTTCGATAAATAAACAAAAATCGTGTTAATTAAATTCAAATTTATTTTGAACAATTCTCTAAAACTGGCGAACTAAGAAATTTAAAATTTTTTACGTTGACGTTTCATAAATAATAAATATTAATTATTTAATTACTTGTAATAATCATCAACGCTTTAGACGTCGGGTTGAGTAAAACTGATAAAAATAATAGTTGAGACGGAACTAAAACTTAGAAAATGTGAAGAAAGAAATTTTTAATGAATACGGTCATGATAATTATTTCATCAGGAAATGGGAATGTAGATACCGACACATTATGTAAAAAGGATAAAGAACCAATTAGGATGTGTTCCTTAATAATGACGGTGCAAAATAATTGGCCCGAACATTTTAGAAATAACTGATGCTTTTAAAAAGGATAATATAGATAATAAAAAGGTGTTCGCGGCCAATGTGAACCATTAGAATTGAGAAGCCGATAGCGTTAAATGTTTTAAAGGCCGCTTGTGGTTGCCTAAATATGGAGGAATTTGAGATTTAGTTATGTTAGAATCTCATAAGATTAAGTATTCTATTCTTGTCATTTCTGATTTAATGTATCTTTATCTGAAGAAGTTGTACTGATTACAAATTATGAAGGCAGACATCGCCTCATACATTAGTAAACGTCTAAACTATTGCAAAGGTCATCATCTGAATTTGATTCGATTTGGGTCATTATCGACAGACTGACTAAATCTGCTAATATCATTCCTGTTAATGATAGATTCTCGATGAAGGAATTGACTCTTTTTGTATTTAAAGGAGTTATGTAAGCATGGTGTGTCTGTATCGATCATATCTATCAAGAACCTCGCTTCGCATCCAATTTCTAGAGATTTGCTCAGAAGTCATTGGGAACGAACCTTGATGAGAGTACTGTTTACCACCCCAATCGAAGGGACGTGGTAAAGTAACGATACAAAATACTAGAAGTTCTATTTTATGCTTGAATGATTGACCTTTGGTAATAAAACGTATAATCGTTTTCCTTTGGAAAGATTATCATTGATAATCATCGTATTAGGATCGAGATCGAATCTTGTTAGGATCTAAATATAAGAGCATCTGTATGAAGGAGTTGGGATAAAGACACCCGACATACACCCATTGTGAGTTGGACATGTCTTTTAGGTTACCTATGATGACAAACCTAACCTTACAAAATACCCGACCTGCGAGACCTGAAATAACTGTTGAAATTAGGAACTGATTCTTGACTGCCGGTAGTGGGTAGGGGGTTATGTGAATATGAAATGTAGATCTTGAAGTGCAGGATGGGTAGCGAAGTTATGCCAAAAAATTTCACCTTGGAAAGATGAATTGAAGATCTGAAAGATCATGAGAAATAAGTCCCCGTTGTATGGGACCATTGAGATGATGTAAAAGTTGGTTTGAAAGGCATATAAGTTGGATCTACCCTAGGACTTCAAGGGCTGTGTGAATTATGTTTCGTATATCGAACTTGATAAAATGACTATCAAGTGAAAATCTGATTACTTCTTGATGAACTTTAGATCGGTAAAAAGTTGCATTCATCAAAAACCCGTGAACATCATGGATAGAGAAAGTGAGTTAACATTAAGCCTGATCGTATTCCGGTAGTTATGTTTGATGAAACTCGCGTATTGTAATGAATTACACTTGTGAGAAAAGACCGAATGTGGAGGAAATACCCACATGGCTTTAACTCTATAAGAAGCGAGTATTAAGGTAAATCGATCTTTGAAGACCAAGATCCTGTTTAGGGGTAAATGCTGTGACAATCCGTCAATTTATGGTTGATAATTTATTCTCAATTATTATTTGAAAACATTATTTTAATGTTATAATATGAACTCACTCATTTATAGGAAGAAATTTGTGTTTACGTCTTGAAGTAGCATCGACTACGTCTAAACCGGAGGATTCTACGATACGTGCTTACGTTTACATACACCATTTTTGATGACAGTCCGACATTTCAGAAAATATATTTATCCGTGAATATTTTTTTTTAATTTTAAATTTGTTTTGGTTCATAAACTCACAAATTTACGAGAAGAGATTAGGACTTACGTGAATAATTTAACGTCCTTTACGATTAAACCGGAAACCTTACGTTTACGTATTTACGTTTTTGAACTCCGTTTTTGGTGAAACAATTTTTATTAGATTCGTTTTGTGCCGTTGATTCATAATTTATAAAAACATTTTTCGTAAAATGACCCGAGGGCACGCAAATCGAGGAAACTAGAATCGAGGAGTACCCGTAAATAATTGGGGATGGGACAAAACCACTTTTGCCCCACCCCTAATATGGGACGGCTAAACTAGTTACACACACCCTTGTAAGGTGTCAAAGCTTAGCAACAAAGCTAAGACACTTGTCTTAACTTTGCCACCAAACAACATGCACACAAAACCACTTCACTAAACCATTTCTCTCACTTTAGAATATGCAAATCTCACACACAACTCTCTCCTCTCCCCTTTTTGTCCGTCCTCCACCATAGCACCACCACCATAACCATAAAAAATTTACCATAAACAAAGGCTACAATCTACATATGTTGAAGGCCTATTGAAGTCTTGTTGATTGGAGGTGATATTAACATCCAAAGAAGAGATTTGATGATGTCCAAGGGCTGATTTGTACAAGAAGTTTACAAATATTGGTGGTATTCAAAGTTGGTGTTGATCTATCACAATTTTTTCCATCAAAATCCAAGCCTTGATCATAAACTACTCAATCTTGGTGGTATAGAGATTGTCCTTCCCATCCTCTTATTATTTTGATTATGTAATCTTGTATTTTCTTTCCTATTGTATATGTATATGATGAATATATGATGATAAAAATATTGTGTGGGGATCAAGTGTTGATAAATATGGTTAAAAAGATGGAAAACCATAGGTAACAAGGTTAAAATATTGCTTAAAATGATAGCTGTATAAAAATAGTAAGTAACCAAATGATAAACAGATAAAATGGCATGGTGGAATAATTTTACAGTAAGTATTATGTCTTATACACTTGTGAGAGTTGGCCATGCAATGGAATCATTAAAATGAGTGAGATATGATCAAAACAAGATTAGAGTGCAAATCTGCCTACACTGTTTTGGACGAATTTATTAAAATATTTAGAGGTTGATTCATCAGTAGCTATACGCGAACAAAATGAAGCACATATAATGTAGTTTCTGTCATAAAAATTTGAGGTCCTATCTCATTATAGAACTCTAGATATGGACATTTTAGTGGACTTAAAATTTAGGACTGATTTTATAAATAAATAGTATATAATATAAGCACTCAAAAATTTATATAAAATATACATATATAAAATCCACTAGTTGATAATAATCATAAATAAAGATATATATATATATATATATATATATATATATATATATATATATATATATATATATATATATATATATATATATATATATATTGATATTAAAATGGGACATGTTATATAAATTACAAGTATAAATGTTTTTCCAAGTTATAAAACTATATACCTAAGTTTTACGTCTTTTCGGCTAAAACCGAAAGATTAACGTTTTTGTCAAATAAAACTTAGACGGTCGGACCCGTCTAATGTAAACTTTTATAAACTCACATACTGATATATGAACTTATGTAACAAGTAAAAACCGATAAAACCCGAGCTTTACAACATATAGACATAAACGGTCCAAAGTAGCCTTATTGGACTATTAACCCGACTAGTTTGTTAAAACACTTATAAACTTACTTATTGGGCTTAACCCACTTGGGCCCAACATGTAAAGTATAATACTGATATTAAAAGTATAATTGGGCCAGTGAAAAGTATTGGGCTTGTAATAGGCTTATTGGGCCTAAAACATGTAAACAAGATGAACAAGTAAACTAGTATAAAAGTTACCAATACATAACACTAAACTGAGTAAATGAGAATGTATAAACCCACTTGATCATCATCATATATATAAAATCATCATATGTATACATAATTGTTATTTTAATAAAGTCATTGGACAAAAGTCTAAGACGAGTATTATTTGTCTAGGTTTCCGTAATTGAAGCACGTACCGTACATCCAAATCGCCGATAACCGCCTTCCCACATCATCGTGAGTTCATAGCCTCACAGTCTTTTTAAATGTTTTTATGAAATGTTTTATAAACCCGCGACAGAGATAACATGTTAGTTTTACAAAATTAGGACACCAGTTGTCCCGGTTGTTTGTTTATTGATTTGGACCCGAATGATATATATATTTTTTTTTTGGTAACCGTGATTTCTGACTCATTGGCCGACTAATCCATGGGGTTTGAGCCCACCGCCACACAGACTCAAACCAGGTAAAGCCCTCCCTTTTCAGGAGGTTGACGTGGGACCCGATGAATGATTGTATGACCCTATGAATGATTATATGACCCGATGTATGAAGTAAAATGGATTATTAAAGTTAGGTTATGTCAGTAAAAGTCCCATTAGCATGAATTGTGAACTACCGGGATTTGGTAGACGCTTGTGCATATAATAGTAATATTTGGGGACGATCACCTCAGTTTGCGCCTTGACGGTTGATCCCCGTCGTGCCACATTGATTGGTAAGCGAATTTATGTATGAGAAGATTTCCATAGCGTGATTTTTGTGACGACACACTAACTTAGATGGGAAAATTGAGTTTTGGGTTAGCTACCTGTTGTTTGTTGTAGTAAGGTAAAAATGTCATGCGGCTTATAATAATCCAAATAACGAAATACTGCTATACGCACTGAATTACGATAAATTGCCTGGCTAGCAATACGGGGTCTTATTATTGATTTTATGTTCGTGTTTTGGTTTTACATAACCATATTCATATAACGGTTTTTATTTAACTCTAAACAACGTTATAAAACGTATTGTATGATGTTTTTACGACAATGGTTCGTATAATGACTTTGAAGGCAAAAGCCTATATCATGGTTTTCAATAAGGATTTGTATAAATGACTTTGGCTATTTTATGGCCTATTACAATGATTTGTACAAAAATGATTTTCGGTAATAATTATATACCGATGATATATTAATGGTTTTATTAAACTCTATGAATTCACTCGGCGTTATCGCTGACCTTTTCTTTTAACATGTTTTATCTCAGGTACTTGAAGGTAATTCTCGGGAAGACAACAAAAATTCATGGCCACTTAAATAATAATTTCCATTCAAATGCTTTGTAAAACTTGTATGAAATACTATGACTTGGGACCTATGTAAATTTGATATTTATGAATGGAAATGCTTTATTATTAAACGACGCGATTTTATGCGTTGTCTATGATGTGAGTAATGTGCTATCCCGTAACACCAACGAGTCTTCCGCTGTATTGAATTGTGTAAATTTGGGGGTGTTACAATAACAATGATCACGATTTGGGATTTGCTCATATACACAAACTTCCATTCTTTGGTGTTCCGATTCCTGAAAACACTAACATAACATCCACGTCAGAGGAAGCTCCTACAACCGTTTAATCCAGACACGGATTGAAACACACAACACCAAGCGGAGAAAGGGTCATCCAATCAAAAATATCATTGGTGCTATTACAAGACCAGTTTCTACTCGACATTAATTACATGAAAATACATTTCTTTGCTACTTTGATACCTTTCTCTCTGAAGTTAAACCTAAAACATGGAAAAAAGCTATGACACAATCGTGTTGGATTGAGTCCATGAAAGAGGAACTTAATGAATTTCAAAGACTCAGAGTATGGGAACTTGTTCCATTACCTGACAATGTACAATTTCTTACTCTGTTGTGGGTCTATTAAATTAAACTCGATGAGATGGAAGGAATATTAAAGAACAAAGCAAGATTGGTGGTTCGTGGTTATAAATAAGCACTAGGTATCTAATTTGAGGAATCCATTTCCCCTGTTTAAAGATTAGAAGCGAATAGAATTTTCCTCACTTGTGCCGCTCACATGAACATGATCGTCTATAAAATGAATGTTGAGACGACATTTCTAAATGGTGAATTAAGATAGGAAGTCTATGTAATCCATCCGAATGGATTTGTGAACTCAAAACATCCTACTCATGTGTACAAGATCAAAAAGGATCTTTATAGGTTGAAACAAGCTCCACGCGCATGGTATGATCTACTGTCATCATACCTCATCACGGTGGGCTTCTCCAAAGGAAAAGTGGATCTAACATTGTTCATTCTCAAGGAAGGAAACGACATGATACTAGTACAATTTTATGTTGGTGATATAATATTTGCTGCCACGACCCAAAAATTGTCTGACTATTTTGAGAAAATAATGTCCACACGTTTTAAGATGTCAATGATGGGAAAATTTTCATTTTCTTAGGGTTACCAATTTCTCAAAATCCTAGAGGCATCTTCATTAATCAATCCAAATATGCTCTTGAATCGTTGAAAAAAATACCACTTTGAATCTTGTGACCCCGTGGATACTACTATGGTGGAGAGATCCAAGTTAGATGAGGATAGAGATGGGATAGCTATCGATCCTAAACTTTATCATGGAATGATCGGTACCCTTCTCTATCTCACTGCTAGCAGGCCTGATTTACAATTTTTTATATAAATGTGTGCCCGGTATTAGGCTCGGCCTACCGAAAAGCACTTATATGTTGTGAAAGAATCTTTTGGTACCTTAAAGGAACCATCAACCAGTGACTATGGTATCTGAAAGACTCCTCTATTACACTAACAACATTTGCAGATACGGATGATGTCGGGTATCAAGATACACGACTTAGCACTTCTGGAAGCTTGCAACTACTTGGAGACCGTTTGATTAGTTGGGCATCCAAAAGACGGAAAACCACTGCGATATCAAGTACGGAGGCAGAATACATAGCCATGTCCGGTTGTTGTGCTCAAATCCTTTGGATGATGTCACAATTAACCGACTACGGTCTTGGATTCAACAAGATGTCGGTGTACTGCGACAAGAAAGTGCCATTTCCCTTTGTCGCAAGAATGCTCAACACTCCAGGTCGAAGCATATTGACATTCCCTACCATTTCATCAAAGAGAAACTGCAAAACAGAGTAATCGAGCTATATTTTGTCAACACGGAGTATCAGCTGACGTATTTTTTTACTAAGGCTTTAGATCGAACTCGCATCGAGTTTTTGACCGATGATGTTGAGTGAAAACACGTCTTTTAGGAAAAAGAACGTATAAATGCGGCAAGTATTAAACTCGACGATTTAGGAAAACCGAAGAATCGAATAAGTGCGGGTTCGTTCTCGAAGGAGGTGTGTGTATTAATGTGACAATATATAAAATAGCAATGTTTGGATTAGTGACGTTTTTGGTTTATAAGAGAAAAAAGTAAAGACGAGTTACGCTACGATTACACTACGACGAATGACGTAAAACGCGAACGTAATTACGTAAAACGCGACAAAATTAAAAATTAAACCTAAAAATTAATTAAAAATTTAAACTAAGTCCAAAATAATATAAATAAGAATAAAAATCCAACAAATATATTTTAAAACCTTTTATTAATTAAATATTCAATTTTAAATGCTAATTAAAGCCCTAAAATTAAATATAATTAACAAAATGTCCAAAATATTAATTCATTGAACAAATAACTAACTTATATTATTTAAAGACTAAAAAGTATTTTTACTAAATTTTCAAAACTATTTTTCTATTTTTAAAACACTAAAAACTATTTTTAAGCTAAAATAATCATAAAAAATAATAAAATAATGCCAAAAATAATTTGATAATTTTAAAAATCCTAAATTACACTAATGAACAGTAGAAAATTGAAAAAGTTTGAAAAATGTAAAATTATACACTAAAAGACAAAACTGATTAATAATTAAACCCTAATTAAACTAATTTAGTTATAAAAATAATTAAAACAGTGAACAGTAAATATTTTTAAACTAAAAATCTTAAACTAATTTTCTAAATCTAAGAAAAATTTTAAATCTGAAAAATGTAACTTTTTATCACTAAAAGACAAAATCAGAATAATTAAAAAGTAATTAAAATGAAATTAAATGTAAAAAATAGGAAATGAACAGTAATATAAAAATTAAATAAACAGAAAAATCAGAAATTAAAAAAGAAAAATAATAGAAAAAGTTTCAAAGTCTAAATCCTAAATAAACCCGCTAAAGACAAAAAAAATGAAAATGTGATAGTGACACTTGGGCTGTTCTGTCTTTTATCTAAGCAGTACAAACAATACACAAGCAGTGGGAACTTGGTTCCCACTGGCAGTTATGAAAAACGGGTCTGTGGACTAATAGCCTTGTAACTAGAGATTGAGTTGGTATTTTTGGACAAGAGGGGCACCCCCACACCCTTGGAAGTGTGGGGAGTCAGAATGAGCAAGAAACAACACAAGCACAATACAAATTAAGCACAAAATGATCCCAACACAGTCACTGTTTATCAGAAAGGTAAGGCAGAATGGTTTGCTGATATGTTTGGTATTTTGGTGAGTTTCAGCTCACAAAATCTGACCCAAACCACTCACAAATTACAACTACCCTAGCCTAAACCCTAGATGACACCTAGACCTAAGCAGATTACAAGTTTTGATGGTGAAAAATGCTAAATCAAAGCTATATTAGAGGCTTACTGATTTGTAGCTAGTTTTTACCAACTTGAGCATGCAATTCCCTAAATCTGATTCAACACTTAAGGCAATGACTGATAAATAATACCAAATGAATAACCAAGTGTGTTTAGGTAATATTATCTAGCTTGAAGTTATCCTAAGCCAGTTAAAACCCCAATGCCAAACACCCCTTTAAAACTGAAATCTAATTTTTAACAAAGAATTTTCAAACAAAAGCTCTCAATACTGAAAAAGATCTATTCCAACAAGCATATTAAACATAAGCAAGCATGATCCAAAGCTTAAACTAACATTCCAACAGCTCAAACAAATTTACACTAAATCACATAAATTTCACATAAAGTTCAAAAAAAATTGAAAAAAGGGGTTCAAGCCTGCATTGAGCTGATGCCTTCCTTAATCCGTCTATTTGAGCTTATGGAGAGCTTATGAGAAGTGTAGAGGACCCCTGCTGTGGTTCAACAACTGAACCAGGGGTATCAAAATATCTTCAAAAGGTGAAAAAGAAAGAGAAAGGTGCTCTTGCTCTGTTTCTTGGTTTCCTGCACAAGCAAAGACAACAATCAACAAATTCAAGTGTCAAAAGACCATAAGCTTGTAGCTTATGGCTTTTGATACAGTAAAAGTTTAGTAAAAATATATTGAGAAAACTGATTTTTTTGAAACTCCTTCTTTAAATACTTAACTGTTAAACACAAACTGAAATTTTCACTTTGAAACTACCACTTAAATCTCACAAAATGAAACCAAGGTATAAACTCCACTTTCACTTCATTTATAACTTGGATTCAAACTTTTGAGAAATAATTTTTTTTTGAAAACGTTTTTATAAACTAAAAACTTTGAGACCTTTTAAACTAACTTGCTTTGAAAATAACTTAAACTAGAAAGCACAAATAAATGGGAACACAGTTAGGTATGTAAGAAAAATTTCATTATCATTACTTTTTTAAAAAACATACAAAAACTGGAACAAAAGCCCTATCCACAGGTTGGAAGGTGCTTATATAGCATCTAAAAGAAGTTTCTAGGTACAAAACCCTAATAACATGAAAATCCAATAATGCCCTTGGTCAAATGGTTTGAAAATCGTCAAAGGAAGTCATGTGATGCTTGTTGGATGCCAGGTTGTGTTTGAATGATCTCATACGTCCAAAAATTCCTTTGGGACCAAGCTTGAAGGATCAGCCGTTGATTTACTGTTGAGATGCCATTTTTGCTATAAAAAGAGTAGCAGGGGAACATGGGGGACCTACTTGGAGGTCACGGGTGAGTGTGATAGGTGGTGGGTTTTGTTTGTGGGTGGGTTAATTACTAAACTGGATGAGGTGGCCTCTTAATTGTCATCAACAAAGAAGAGGGGAATTAGGGTTCTAAGGTGGGGATTAGGGTGATTAGGGGGGATGAAGACAAACAGTACATGTTTCCCACGCATTTTTAGTATATTTAATCTGGTTTAAAAAATTTAGTTAGTGGGTAATGTTGACCGGGTTGTTGACTTGGGCTTGGTGTTGGGTAAAAATAGTGGGTATGGACTGGGTAGGGTCGGGTTTGGTTGGGTATTTGGTGGATATGGGTTTGGTTTTAACAAGTTTGGCCCCTAATGTTCCTACATGTTTCCACTTTGTAATAACAGCCTTTCAATCCCATTTCCTTTGAAATATCTTTCAAGGACTTGTCATTTTTGGCACATTTAATTAGCAAACTTTAATCAAGGGTCTTTAATGCATAATTTGCATTCTTCAAGGGCTGATCATGTAATATCTCATCATTGCAGGGACCCAAGTGTAAAATTGAGGATTTACAAGGGTTTAAAATGACAAGTCTTCCAAAGTTGAGGGACCATTCTTGCCAATTCTTCAAACTTCAAGGACTTCAATGGAAAATCATGATTCAGGTCCGGTTCTTTGTGCGGCTTCGTTTCCCGTGTTCGTTTTTGCTTGATTCCTTTGATCTTTTGGTGAATTCACGATATCCATACCTGAAATACATAATGAACAAATACAAGCACATTTTTGGGTATTTTGATGATATTTTAATCATTTTAAGCCCGATTTGGACGATGAGACTATGTATAAATACAGTCTCATCACTCCCCCATACTAAACCATTGCCGTGTCCCCACGCAATGCTAGAATTAAGTATCATAGCACTTCCAAAATTCATTTTATTGATAACATTTATTGAAGACATAAAATTAAATAAACTACTACATGTGTTTTAGACATAATGTAATGTTTTCATCACGAGAAAGTGACTATTGGGATCATAGAACAAGAACACGTGAATGCTTCGTTAGAAATAATTTCGTCGTCCTCGATTTTCACCCAATTCCATGCTAAGCGTGTAACGAGATCATTGTTATTATAAGTTAGCAATACGGTCACATCTCATGAGTGTTAATTACGAACCTAAACTCCCTTATTCCTACTTGGTATCTCTTATATTTTATTATGTCTTAATGATCACGAGGATACATCATTGACTTATGCGTGAATAGAGATTAAGTCTAAAAATAGAAACTTAACGGTGTAACCAAAATCATTAAATCAATAATTCATCCCAATAGACAACGATGTCAAAAAATTAAGTCAACAAGAAGGATCGATAAACACGGTTTTATAACGGTTTTGAACATGAGACTTATTACCAAGACTTTTATACGCCCCCTAACGGAAGGGCCTTATTATCTTTGGTTTACCTCCATCTTTTATTCAACTTCGCCATGAAGCTTTTATTATGACTTCGGTCTTGCCTTGCCTTTTATTATCCGCCTCATCGGTGGTTTTATTAGCCAAAGACGTATATCCTCACGCTAAAGCGAATTTTGGATCTTTAAAGCTTCGAAGATTAAGGCTTGATTCACTTTCAATTTGGGCATAGATTTTTCGGCCTTGTGAGCTTCAAATTTTTGCTTAATTTAGATGAGCACTTGAAATCTTATTATTAGGTGAAGCTTTCGATTATTCGGGTGCCAATACTTCAAAACCGTGACGCTGACGATACCTTAATGTTTTCCCAATTTAATTACATGGAAGCTACCAAAACAAATTAGAAACCAACAATAGTGACTAAACCGCCAAATCAATATTTATTAACAATTTATTATGCAAAAGCGTGGGGAGAATAAGCTAATAATTACTACACATAAGATCGTGACGATTACGAGACTTATAAATAACTCTATCATTTCTCGTCCTCATTTAAGAGACTTAGCCTAAAAAGTTAAGGAATCGAAGCTAAGTGCTCAACACGCACGGTCGAGTCAAAAATTACTCTTATTCTCACCATCGGAAAACCTACATTCGTGTCTTAAACACTTATTAAAAACTAGAAAAAATTTAAAATTTGGCCATTTTTAGCCTTATTTTGCATAAAACGATAACAAAAAGATGAATATTGGATTGCGTGGTGACGTAAGCAAGGTGAAGTATCTACTCACCCCCCATACTAAAACTAAACATTGTCCTCAATGTTTCTAGTCTAGGGGTGTAAACACCCCCATACTAGAGACGAAGTCGAATGCTTAATCTTGAGCATGGAAAGGGTAAAACGAATAACCTAAAAGCCGTTTATGAATTATGCTAATAAGATAAACGTTAGAACATAAAAGGATATCATCGGATATCGGAATCTCCAAAGGCAACGATCGAAGCTCGAGTGATCCGTAAAACGAACACGAGAGGCTTCAATGATGACGATGAACCTAATAAATCACAATCACAAACAACCACGGAACAAAGGTTGGAAGAGCACAAGTACCCTCGTTACGTTAACTAAGAAAGCAATAATATATACAAGGATAAGCATGAGAATCCCCCACGAGGCAACTTGTTTTTGATAACCGAGTCAAAAGCTCGACTCGAATCCCCATAAATGTGATCATTTAGGGATAATCTTGGTATGGTCATTTTTAGTGGGACTTACATGATAAACAAGGCCCACAAGTACATGGAGTACTTTAAAAACCCGACACACGTATACCGGGGTCAAAGATAGCGTCCTCGTTTTCGGATGAAAGACGAAACAACGCCACTCCAACACAAACCCTAATGAGGTAGAAGAAACGAGATAAGAAGTAGAAAGGTGGGGCAATGGGTAAGGCAACATAATGAGCTACTCGAGGTAGACTCACACCAAGCAAACAAAAAGATTTTCCATTTATTGCATCGGTGGAAGACCGAGATTTCCCTTTACAAGCAATTCCGGGATCGTAAATCTCGTCCTCGGTGGTAAAGTGTGAAGGAACATTTGGGGCTTCCCCCAAACTAAAACCACACCAACCGTCGTCAAAAGGAGTAGAAGAGGTGGTAGCACTCATGAAACGCGGTGATGACGGAGTTAAACATGTAGAAAAATCATTTAAAACATTTTTAAAATCCTTTCCTTTTTCATCGTTCAAAAACTCTTTATGAAAACCCGATTGAATAATGTCGAAAATACTTGGCGTGTCAAATTCAAAATTAGTCGCGTTAAAATCCTCACATTTAAGTCGTTGGTAGGAGGGGGTGGCGGATTATATAAGTTCTCAAAATGTTTGTCAATAAAGAACACCGCCCCCTCGGGGTCAACATACTCGTCATCCTCATGAACGTCGATCTCATTGATTTCTTCATCAAAGATAGGCTTGTCAAACCAAGGTTTGTCATTCCCCTCCTTGAGTATCTTAGAAACTCTCTCGAAAAGATCACGATCAAGCACGAAACCATCATTATTTTGTGGGGATCGTTGATAAGTTAGATCCTCACGAATGTGGTAAACGTCATTCTCAAATGAGGAGTGTTGATTAGGTAACTCCTCGAGAATTGGATTCTTAGTGGTCACATGAGTTGGTTCGTCATCGAAAATAAGACTTTCCAACTCATTAAGTTCATCCTCGATTTTGGAAAGGTCGACCTTACTCGTAGGTGGAAGTGAAGGCATAAGAGCTAGCTCTCGTTCAATGATTTCCTCAATCTCGGGATCAAACTCGTAATCATCATACTTCACATGTTTCTTCTTAGGAGAATCAAAAATAGCATGTGGATGTCGAAGTACGTCATCAATCTCGGCAAAATCGCCATCGTCATCGTCAAAGAAAGAGTCGATGTGAGCACTTACAACCATGGTCTTATAAGTCGAATGACTATGCTTAGGTGACTTTTCTAAGACGAGAGGATCGATGTCGATAAACCCTTTAGCCTCAACGGGTGTTGGGCTAGGCAAAGGAGGCACTTCGATGGAGTTAGAAGTTGAAGCCTCAAAGACGTGGTCCTTCGAAGGTGGTGAAGACGAGCCCATATTGGTCTTTGTCGTGATGGCACTAACGTCGCCCTTCGGAATTGGTGTTTCACTTGTTTCTCTAAAAACATCCCAAAGTGAGTTTTCATCCATAAATTTACACATACCATTTTGAATTAGGTACACGTATTCTTTATCATTAAAATCATCATCTTTAAAACCGTTTTTCTTAATTCTTTCAAAACATGCATTAAGCTTCATTCTTTCTGCTAAAGTGAACATTTTGAAATCATTAGGATTTGAATCATTAGGTTTTGAAACCTCGGTTTTTTCATTCTCATTAAACCCTTGGGATTTTCTAGCGAAAAGTCTATTTTCTCATCCCCATATCTCATAGTAAGTCTCCCCTCGTGAACGTCGATTACGGTTCTAGCCGTCGATAATAATGGTCGGCATAAAATAATGGGACATTTAGGGTCACACTCGTAATCGGATATAACGAAATCCGCGGGAAAAACAAACTTTCCAACTTTGACATAGACATCCTTGGCTATTCCAATTGGTATAAGTGGAGTACAATTTGCAAGCTCGATTGTCATGTTCGTGGGGGTAAGCGAAGGCAATCTCATCAATTTCCAAAGAGAATGAGGCATGAGATTGATGCTAGCACCTAAATCGGCAAGGGATAAACATCCCTTAATCTCGGAAAAATCACAAGGTAGTAGAAATTGGCCCGGATCCTTTTCCTTTCTCGGCATACGCCTTTTTGGTTTTTTAAGAAGGATCGATGCACAAGTTTCTTCAAGGGTTACTTTTGTAAGGTCGACAAAGCTCTCTTTTGGAACCGTGGATGGAATTTGAGGTACACGAGGGTGTGCACTCTTTTCCTTGGTCGCCACGTTCACCCCATCGACTTTAGAACAAGAAGACGTCTTAGAAGTCGAGGGTTGAGAGGAATAAACAACACGGAATCCTTCAAGGTTAGGGGTAATCACACGACCTTTCTCACGAGACGAGGCGGCTTTGCATTTTTCCTTCGGATTTGCAACGTTGTCACTAGGTAACGAACTCGATGACGCACCTGAGGACTTGTTCATTATGGCCGAAAACACCTTTTTTATATCAATTTGCCCTTGCTCAATCTTCGTGTTTTGCAATTTCAATGTATTAGAAAAGTCGTTTTTCAAAGTACCAATTTCTCCCTCTAATCGTCTCATATTAGCCTAATTCGTTTTCATGTAATTTTGAAAATCGTTTGACGAACTATTTTGATTTGAATTAAAGTTCCCTTGGTTTTGATTACTTCTTTGAAAATTGTTTTGATTGAAAAATTGTTTCCTTGATTGTTGTTGTTTGAATAATTCGAGTTTTGATTATTATCTCGATTTTGCCAAGTTATATTACGACCTTGATTATAACCTCCTTGATTTTGATTCGAAAAATTTCCTTGTTGATTATTTCCTTGAAAATTGTTTCGGTTTTGAAAATTGTTTCCTTGGTTATAATTGCCTTGTTGTGATGGACCCGCGTTATTTTGATTTGAAAAATTGTTGTTTCCATTTAACGCACTCACACTCGACGTTTGACCATCCGTAGTCGCACACTCGTAATAATTATGAGGTCCACCACAAAACGTACACGAAACCTCAACCGCTTTCACCATAGCGGGAGCGTCTTTCTTTTGCATCTCAACGAGAAAAGACGTGAACACATTCGTCAACTTATCGACTTTCGCATCAACCCTCTCAATGTCGCGATTAGAACTACTAACATTGGCGACATTGGCAACACTCGGTGCGTTGCGGAGTTGGTAAACCTTGGATCGGTTTTCGATAATTATCAATGCATCTTTCGGAGTCTTACACAAAAAGTTGCCACCGGCGGCGGAATTCAACAAGTCTTGTTCGTGAAAATTAAGACCGTTGTAAAACGTATCGATTTGGTGCAACTCAGAAAAACCATGGTGAGGACATTGCCTAAGCAATTCCTTAAAACGATCCCACGCGTCTCTAAAAGATTCATTCGGTTTTTGCTCAAATTTCGTAATTTCATTTTTGAAAAACGTTGTCTTAGACGGTGGGAAAAAATAATTAACGAACTTGGAAACGAGATCCTTCCACGTAGTAATGGAATTAGGTGGCTCTTTCTCGTACCAATCCTTGGCGGCACCATCGAGCGAGTACGTAAAAAGCATAAGCTTGACGACATCGGTGTCGACGTTCTTAAACTTGCTCGTGGCTAAAAGACGATCAAAATTTAGAATATGGTCGTGAGGATTATCGGCTTCACGACCTCGAAACTTCGTAGCTTGGATCAACGAAAGCATTCCGCTCTTAATCTCAAAATTCTCCGCTTCGATAGCGGGAATTACGATCGCGTCTCCATAACCCTCGGTGGGCGCTTGGAGCAATTCCATCATCGAACGATTGTCGGCCATCTCGTCTACGGTTTCTTCAACAACGATATTAGGAACGTCGGTTTCTAATTCTCGTCTACGTCGTCGATTCCTTCGATTACGATTGCGTCGATTCGAAGCTTCGCTAGAATTGGAATAATCCTTCGATCGAGTGCGCATGCACTAAACGTAGAATGAGGGTAGCAAAGAAGATTCTTTTTGCGGTTTTTCGATTTTTAAATTTTTTTTTGGTTTTTGATCGTTTTTTAATTTTTTTTTGGATTTTTGAATGTATTACGTAGACACAAATCTACAAATCTCCCCTCTAGTCGACTTTCTCGATTAAAGGAGCCTCAAAGAATGAAAACGATCACGTGGAGTGAACGTTCTCGATGACTTTAGAACGTTGGTGGAACACCAAAACGTTCAAGAGGGTTTAATCTTGAAAACAAGAAAATATAATATACGTAGATAATACTTGGGCGGCAAACCCTCGATTAGCCTTCTTTCTCAAAACACGCACAAGCAAGCGGGGGAAACGAGGCGGCGCTAAGCACTTAAGAGCCTTTTTCCCTTAGGTCGTGAAATACAACCGCCTTATACCCACCTTATAGTTTGTGTTAATTGAAATTAAGCCTCACGAAAGTATTTATCTATTTTGCCTTTAAACTTTTGCTTTAGATTCGAATACAATGATCGAGTGATGAAATCCCGAATCAAGGTTGCGTTTTCACGCTTTTGGAGTACTTGTATATTTATTGTTCTTACGTAGATACAATATAGCAATAATATATTCACAATAAAAACGAAAACCAATATATCTACAATATAGTAAAATGATTGTTGAGTGTTTAATTTAGGAAAATTAAACACGATTTATTTGGATACTATAATATAATAAGGAAAAATAACAAAAATGAGTATGTACGATATTCACGCTTTCCAAAAATTGAAAAGCAAAAACGCACTACTCACACAAACACGATACTAATAATGGCAACACTAAACACCTCCCCGGCAGCGGCGCCAAACTGATGTTGAGTGAAAACACGTCTTTTAGGAAAAAGAACGTATAAATGCGGCAAGTACTAAACTCGACGATTTAGGAAAACCGAAGAATCGAATAAGTGCGGGTTCGTTCTCGAAGGAGGTGTGTGTATTAATGTGCCAATATATAAAATAACAATGTTTGGATTAGTGATGTTTTTGGTTTATAAGAGAAAAAAGTAAAGACGAGTTACGCTACGATTACACTACGACGAATGACGTAAAACACGAACGTAATTACGTAAAACGCGACAAAATTAAAAATTAAACCTAAAAATTAATTAAAAATTTAAACTAAGTCCAAAATAATATAAATAAGAATAAAAATCCAACAAATATATTTTAAAACCTTTTATTAATTAAATATTCAATTTTAAATGCTAATTAAAGCCCTAAAATTAAATATAATTAACAAAATGTCCAAAATATTAATTCATTGAACTAATAACTAACTTATATTATTTAAAGAGTAAAAAGTATTTTTACTAAATTTTCAAAACTATTTTTCTATTTTTAAAACACTAAAAACTATTTTTAAGCTAAAATAATCATAAAAAATAATAAAATAATGCCAAAAATAATTTGATAATTTTAAAAATCCTAAATTACACTAATGAACAGTAGAAAATTGAAAAAGTTTGAAAAATGTAAAATTATGCACTAAAAGACAAAACTGATTAATAATTAAACCCTAATTAAACTAATTTAATTATAAAAAATAATTAAAACAGTGAACAGTAAATATTTTTAAACTAAAAATCTTAAACTAATTTTCTAAATCTAAGAAAAATTTTAAATCTGAAAAATGTAACTTTTTATCACTAAAAGACAAAATCAGAATAATTAAAAAGTAATTAAAAATGCAATTAAATGTAAGAAATAGGAAATGAACAGTAATATAAAAATTAAATAAACAGAAAAATCAGAAATTAAAAAAGAAAAATAATAGAAAAAGTTTCAAAGTCTAAATCCTAAATAAACCCACTAAAGACAAAAAAAATGAAAATGTGATAGTGACACTTGGGCTGTTCTGTCTTTTAGCTAAGCAGTACAAACAATACACAAGCAGTGGGAACTTGGTTCCCACTGGCAGTTATGAAAAATGGGTCTGTGGACTAATAGGCTTGTAACTAGAGATTGAGTTGGTATTTTTGGACAAGAGGGGCACCCCCACACTCATGGAAGTGTGGGGAGTTAGAATGAGCAAGAAACAACACAAGCACAATACAAATTAAGCACAAAATGATCCCAACACAGTCACTGTTTATCAGAAAGGTAAGGCAGAATGGTTTGCTGATATGTTTGGTATTTTGGTGAGTTTCAGCTCACAAAATCTGACCCAAACCACTCACAAATTACAACTACCCTAGCCTAAACCCTAGATGACACCTAGACCTAAGCAGATTACAAGTTTTGATGGTGAAAAATGCTAAATCAAAGCTATATTAGAGGCTTACTGATTTGTAGCTAGTTTTTACCAACTTGAGCATGCAATTCCCTAAATCTGATTCAACACTTAAGGCAATGACTGATAAATAATACCAAATGAATAACCAAGTGTGTTTAGGTAATATTATCTAGCTTGAAGTTATCCTAAGCCAGTTAACACCCCAATGCCAAACACCCCCTTAAAACTGAAATCTAATTTTTAACAAAGAATTTTCAAACAAAAGCTCTCAATACTGAAAAAGATCTATTCCAACAAGCATATTAAACATAAGCAAGCATGATCCAAAGCTTAAACTAACATTCCAACAGCTCAAACAAATTTACACTAAATCACATAAATTTAACATAAAGTTCAAAAAAAATTGAAAAAAGGGGTTCAAGCATGCAATGAGCTGATGCCTTCCTTAATCCGTCTATTTGAGCTTATGGAGAGCTTATGAGAAGTGTAGAGGACCCCTGCTGTGGTTCAACAACTGAACCAGGGGTATCAAAATATCTTCAAAAGGTGAAAAATGAAAGAGAAAGGTGCTCTTGCTCTGTTTCTTGGTTTCCTGCACAAGCAAAGACAACAATCAACAAATTCAAGTGTCAAAAGACCATAAGCTTGTAGCTTATGGCTTTTGATACAGTAAAAGTTTAGTAAAAATATATTGAGAAAACTGATTTTTTTGAAACTCCTTCTTTAAATACTTAACTGTTAAACACAAACTGAAATTTTCACTTTGAAACTACCACTTAAATCTCACAAAATGAAACCAAGGTATAAACTCCACTTTCACTTCATTTATAACTTGGATTCAAACTTTTGAGAAATAATTTTTTTTTAAAACGTTTTTATAAACTAAAAACTTTGAGACCTTTTAAACTAACTTGCTTTGAAAATAACTTAAACTAGAAAGCACAAATAAATGGGAACACAGTTAGGTATGTAAGAAAAAAATCATTATCATTACTTTTTTAAAAAACATACAAAACTGGAACAAAAGCCCTATCCACAGGTTGGAAGGTGCTTATATAGCATCTAAAAGAAGTTTCTAGGTACAAAACCCTAATAACATGAAAATCCAATAATGCCCTTGGTCAAATGGTTTGAAAATCGTCAAAGGAAGTCATGTGATGCTTGTTGGATGCCAGGTTGTGTTTGAATGATCTCATACGTCCAAAAATTCCTTGGGGACCAAGCTTGAAGGATCAGCCGTTTATTTACTGTTGAGATGCCATTTTTGCTATAAAAAGTGTAGCAGGGGAACATGGGGGACCTACTTGGAGGTCACGAGTGAGTGTGATAGGTGGTGGGTTTTGTTTGTGGGTGGGTTAATTACTAAACTGGATGAGGTGGCCTCTTAATTGTCATCAACAAAGAAGAGGGGAATTAGGGTTCTAAGGTGGGGATTAGGGTGATTAGGGGGATGAAGACAAACAGTACATGTTTCCCACGCATTTTTAGTATATTTAATCTGGTTTAAAAAATTTAGTTAGTGGGTAATGTTGACCGGGTTGTTGACTTGGGCTTGGTGTTGGGTAAAAATAGTGGGTATGGACTGGGTAGGGTCGGGTTTGGTTGGGTATTTGGTGGATATGGGTCTGGTTTTAACAAGTTTGGCCCCTAATGTTCCTACATGTTTCCACTTTGTAATAACAGCCTTTCAATCCCATTTCCTTTGAAATATCTTTCAAGGACTTGTCATTTTTGGCACATTTAATTAGCAAACTTTAATCAAGGGTCTTTAATGCACAATTTGCATTCTTAAAGGGCTGATCATGTAATATCTCATCATTTTTGGGACCTAAGTGTAAAATTGAGGATTTACAAGGGTTTAAAATGACAAGTCTTCCAAAGTTGAGGGACCATTCTTGCCAATTCTTCAAACTTCAAGGACTTCAATGGAAAATCATGATTTGGGTCCGGTTCTTTGTGCGGCTTCGTTTCCCGTGTTTGTTTTTGCTTGATTCCTTTGATCTTTTGGTGAATTCACGATATCCGTACCTGAAATACATAATGAACGAATACAAGCACATTTTTGGGTATTTTGATGATATTTTAATCATTTTAAGCTCGATTTGGACGATGAGACTATGTATAAATACAGTCTCATCAACCGACAAGCTAGGAATGAAATCATTTTCCCCTGAGACTCTCAAGGAGTTGGCAGATGTAGCTGCAGAATAGTGGTAATAAACTATTCTCGAGTGTCCTTTTGTGATCATGTATATATCGCATATATTTAAACCCCAAAAGGAAAATACAAAAATATAAAACCTACAAAACCATAGAAAATATAAAACAAAGAAAATCCATAAATAGAAATATCACGAAAATCCAAAAATATTTTTCATTTTCAAAAAGGCATGTCTTTTACTACGATAATATTTACGGCGTTAGAAATTTCGATTAAGATTAACACGGCGCCATATATAGAGTTCGTATAAAAGTTGTAAATATTTTAAAACATGCCTAAATAGCTTGTAGTTATTTTAGAATGCAACCCGCTTTTCTTATTCAAGTCAGTTATTTCCTCAGAAAACGATGGCTAAACATCGGGAATTAATTTTCTCGGGAATGGTTTACTTTAAAACCATGTAAGGGATCAAGTTTACTCTATAACTTGGTCTAACACAACTTTTTCTATGCTTCAGTGCATTTATTTGTTAAAATAAGAGTAATATTATTGCTACCAGACTCGTATTTTCAAAACATTAATCAGATGAAGTTATTCTTAGATATTTGACCATTTAAACAAAGACGACAACTCTTTAAATAGAAAACAGGTCTATGTTTAAGGGGGAGATTATATCATATCGTCTTCTAGATAAAAACGGACTTCAAAGGTTTTCAGAAAATATCAAAGAGTTCTAGGATAATCAATTTTTTCGTATGTGCTCTATATGTTATGTGGTATTTTATGCCTTAGGATAAAATTTTCTTCTTTGTGTGATTAATTGATAGTTGCTTTAGTCTTGATTAAGAGATAACAGGCATCTGTGTTTAAACTTAACTTAAGAAAAGAAGTTACAAATAGCTTGAACCTTGAGGGACTAAATGTTCTAAAATGGCTAAATCTAATGCAAGTCAACAAACACCCCCCTCTTGGTAAAACGTTTAAAACAAGAAAACAAAAATCTCAGCCCTGTTCTTCCCCGTCGCCATTGTTACACCATCCACACCTTTGATTTGTGATTTCTAGCAAGATACAACACTAAGGTAAACTAGCAAACTGGTTCGTCTCCTTATTCTGATCCCTTCCCACTAAGTTAATTACTTTTTCGTTTCATAAACCCTAGGAATTGAGTTTAGGGTTTCGTCAAATTATTTATTACGAAACTTGAAAATAATAAGGGGGTTATGTGCGTATAGGGATTATTCACTTCGGTCTTGTTCAATTTTTGCTAAATTAACTTTAAAAATATGATATGAAGATGATTTTGGTTCGAATCTTAGGTTTTAGAGGAATACTCGTTGATTGCCTTAATGATAGTGTTATGACTGTCCATAATCTTGTTTAAAACCTTTATGATCACTCTCGGAAGGCACCTTCACCCTTAGGAAGCATTAGAAATAACAGATTATTCAAAATTAGGTTTAAGGTGTTATTCCGAAATGGCTATATCATGGTTATTCTGAAATGGCTATATCATGATTATTCTGAAATGGTAGCATCAGGATTATTCCGAAATGTTAACAAAAGTTATTATTTCGAAATGAGTCATATTCAGAAATGGGGTATATTTCGAAAAAAATGCCGAAGTATTATTCCGAAATGGGGAGTTTGAATATATTCTGAAATGGCTACCTCAGAATTATTTCAAAATGATTGATAGACGAATTATTCTAAAATGGCTGTTTTGGATATTCGAAATGATGAATAAATATTTAATCCAAAATGATGTTATCTGAAATATTCTAAAATGGTGGATTTGGATTTATTCCAAACTGATGGATTTGGTATTATTCCAAAATAAGGGATTTGGTATTATTCCGAAATGATGAATCATATGTTATTCCGAAATGGTGTTTCTATGTAATATTCCGAAATTATGGTTCATGTAAAAATAAGAAATGGACTAATGTACATACACTTAAAAACGAAATCAAGAACACACAAAACGTTTCGTGCAACTTAAAATACGGTTAAGGATTAAAAATGGGACGTCTTTGGAATAAAATGAGTATGTAGTACAATAAAGTATTTGGAACATTATTGAATGTATTCTCGAAAATTATTCTAGTGTGTTGTATTGCATATGTATATTGTCATTATTATGTTGTGTGAATCCAAATGTGTTAGATGAGATGTGATTTGCAATATTAAGGTTAACATGTACAATGAAATATATATTTGTGTATATCAAACGTGGATGTTTTATCTTAAGCAGGAAACATGTATACACTTAAGGATAAGCAACTTCAGCTCGACAATGCACTTGTTCCATTAGGAAGTCGTCTCCCATTTGCAGAGAATAATCTCAGATTGAAAGAAGACTTTGATCCAAAGCAGTCGGCTTTTAAAGTTGCTATGGACATTCTTGATATTTCACCACTCAAGACAGCACTAAGAGCAACTGCATAGTCCAGAGACATATATGCATGAATTCTAGATTTCAGCAAAAGGAATCTCACCAACTAAGATCACCTTCACCATCAACAGGAAGAAACAAACCCTCAACATCAACCATTTTAGGAAAAAATTTGGATTCAGTCACATTGTTTGATGGGATAAATTTGATAAGCTTCCTAACAAAACTCTAATCGTGGAGTTTGTCATGAGCCTGGGATATGCTGAACCAATTCGTAATATTTTTGAAATTTCCATTTATAAGTTGGGTCAACCATGACGATCCTTATTCAGCATCATCATTAGGTGTCTCACTACAAAACACAGTGGTGCTGATACCATGAGACTCCCTCAAGCACAAATTCTATGGGTACTTTACCATGGCAACAAATTGGACTATGATTCACTAATCTGGTCATAGTTTTACTTTCAAGGCGTGAAAAACACAAAAGGAAGTCTAATCATCTTCAACTTCCAAGATTCACAAAACTCATCATCCAACACTTCATGGAAACAGACATCTTAATTGATCGATGTGAACAACTTTTCTACTACTCCTCAACAAATGACTATATTTTGGAAATAATGAAAGCAGGAGGACCGAAGGTCACAACAAAAGTACTTCCAATTCCAGCTCCAGATCCTGACACAATGATCAATGAATGAATAAAGGAAAGTGAAGCATACAAGGCATTGTTAAAAGCCATCTCAGAACAAGCAAAACCTGTAGAAGGAACCGTTTTTTCTCCAACTAGAAATAAAATGGTAGCTAAGCGCCAAAAGACAACATCATCAAAAGCTACCACTAAACTCACCAGGTCAGAAAAAGCGAAAAAGGTGATTATTGATGATGAACATGAAGATGATGAAAGTGCTGATCAAAGTCTAATCATCTCCGACGCCAAAAAAACCAAAATACTCTTGGCTGGAAGCAAAAAGGAATCCCATGCATCACATGCTAGTGGTTCTAGTCATCTTTCGAAAGAGATTGAAGGCTCAGACAACGAATCATTTGGAGATTCGGACGCCGAATCAGACAGATAAGAATATCAAGACGATATCGACACCGAGTTGATTGACACTGCTTCTGAGAAATCTGATACGGATACTGAAGAGGATGATCCCAAACAGACTAAGTAGACACATACATGGTCAGAATATGAAAGCCTAGAAGAAGAAGATGACGATGAATATGATCATGAAGAGCCTAGTTCGGTTCAACGTGAAGATACTGAGTTTGATACTGAGTTTTATAATTAAGATAAGGAGCTAAATGAGGAAGGAGGGGAATACGAAGACATGGATATAGACGCTGAAGCAATTTATAACGATGTCAACGTCAACAATCCTGAGCGGATCACAACAACTCTAGGACTCGTAACTCAGGAAGATGCACATGTTACACTGACTCCAACAACACAAGACCAAAGTAAGTCTACTTTAGGTTCTCAACTTGTTAACAAATTGCTTAATCTTACTGGTCCAAATGAAGAAAACGAAGCATCAAACACTGATCCATCAACACATATTACGTTGATGGACATTCCTGTCATGCTAGCTTCTGAGTTTGTGACTCTACCTTCTAAAACTCCTTTGTTCACTCCATCAATGATCACTGTGACATCAACTTCTTCAGCAAGTAATATAATGGTGGAAACTCCAGTCACATTAGCTCCCGAATGTCTAGTCCCACCCTTCTCATCTGTTGTGCTTAGTACTTCAACAACGATTGTCACAACCACTCCGTTATCAACCGAACAACCTGCACCATCCACCTTCCAACCAGCCTTCAAACTTCCAGATGATATGGCATCTCTGCTACAATTTGAAAAACGCATGAAAGCTCAAGAAGATGAAAAGGCAAGAGTAAAAAAGGAATTAGCTCGCTATCGAAAGCTGGAACAGACATATATGAAAGATAAAGAGGTTCTAGCATAGGATAACGACACATTCCTTGATTCAGTGAATGACATAATGAAAGGACTCATCGACAAATATGTCAAGAAATCCGTCAAGAAATTTGTCAAGAAATCTCTTAAGAAATCACTAAAAAGGAACGACCAGTCTTGCGAATGGAGATGGAAGAGCTAGATGCAAGAAAATTCTTGATTAAATCATCTAGTTCCGTGGAGTCAGATTATTTAATTGCTTGAAGACTAACAGACTTCGAGTTAAAGAAGGTTTTGCATACTCGAATGATGGAAATAGGATCCTTAAACAAAACACCGACTCAACAAAAACTTCATGACATTCTACAAGAAGCTATTGATGAAGACGAAGCTACTTTCCAAAACATGGCAGAGTGGTTCCTTATAAAAGAAAAAGAGAAGATTCAGATGACGACGATGATGAGGATAATGAAGAAGACGAAGCTGATTATGATAATGATAATCATTATGAGTAAGAAGATGATGATGATGATGACGATGTTTATGATGAGGAAGACGATGGTGATGATGATGAAAATGATGATAACGATGACGATGTTGATAATTAAATAGATACGACTGAAAAAGACGATCTTGATCAGTATCGACCCAGTAAGAAGGAGCACCGTACTAAAAATCTACATGATAAAGGCAAAGCTCCAGTAACCACATCCACTGATGCACCCAAATCTTCTTCAAAGACCAAGTCATCAAGTAAACAAGGTACGTATTCTAAACGAAAAAAGGTTCACGATACCACCCAACATTCAGAATAGGTTTAAGAAGAAGACCCCTCGATCGTAGAAGAACAACATTCACCACTACCGAATACATAATCAGGAAGCACTTCAAGATATTCCCGAGTCTGCACCTATTATGGATCTGACTCCGTCATCCTCCATATCCACAAGAGTTGCCACGTTAAGTGGACCTCCAAAAGAAGTACTATATCCTAGTGAAACACCTGATCTGGATTGGTTTGATATACACCTGAGCAGCCTTGGGTCACTAAAGCTGCACTCCTTAATCAGATTCAAACAAAGAAAAAGAAGAAGAGTTCTGATACTTTGATTTTGGTATGGGGTTCAGATTTAATCTCGGTATCTTCTCGAACTGATCACGGCTCAAAGTGTAATGATTGTTCTTGGTGACAAACAAAATGGTTTGGTTATCTATTCTACTTAAAAGGTAAATGCACGAAATAAAAACAATAAACTAAAAGCGATTAGTTAATAAAAACAACACAATATAAATAATAAAACATGAATTTAAAGCGAAACAATTAATAAAAATAAAACTAAAAGACGAAATTAATTATCGACTCGAAAATAAAGTTTACTAAATGAAAAAGGAGAGAATAAAACTAAAATGGTACTTTAAAGCTAAACGAGGCAAAACTTAAAGCGGGTACTAAATAAAAGATAAAACTTAAACCTTTGGAAAAAATATTAATACTAAAAATCGACGAAAAATTCAACTAAAAATACGTAAGTTTCAAAAATAAAATCGGAACAACTTTCAGATAAAACTAAACAATTACGGAACAATACTATTAAATAAACAAGTTAGCAGGCTAGCTGCTGGAAGCTGCCAGCCTGCTTAATTTGGCGGGAAGAGAAACTAAGCATGCAAGCATGCAGGTGAAACTAATAATTTGTTCGGAACTTTTTATCTGGTTCGGAAGATTTCTGTTCGGAAGTTTTCTTTGTTCGGAACTTTTCAAAAGTTCCGGTTCGGAACTTTTTGCCACAAACTCTGTTCGGAAGTTTTTCTATAAATTGGTTCGGAAGTTTCATAAAAATCCGGTTCGGAACTTTTCAAAAAAAACTGGTTCGGAAGTTTTCAGACATCCGGATCGGAACTTTTCAAAAAAACTGGTTCGGAACTTTTAAATCTGGGTCGGAACTTTTTGGCAAGAAATTTGGTTCGGAACTTTGGGAAACAAAGAACAGTAGGTAACAGAAGAAAAACAGGGGAACACGATTTAAGCCAAAATCCACCAAGTTTTTTACCAAAACTTAAACAAAACTAACCACAAATCATCTACTAACCATAAACAACAAATCCCATCAATAAAAACATAAAATCCAATAACTTTTAAAGATCAAAATCAACCAAATAAGAACTTTAACTTTAAATCAAAGAACAAGATGAACAAGATGAAATGGAAGGATTAAATTGATAGATTAATGTAAAGTAAACAAAAGGAAAGATTAAACACTTACAAAATTAAAGATTTAACAAGAATGAAAAATCACCAACACCTTAATGGTGTTGGCTTTCTACGGAAGAAAAGAAAGAAAACTGGGAATGAAATACTTGTCAAAAAGTGTGAAGGAGTGGTCCTTATATAGTCCTTGTCTTTGGTTGGTGAGTGGGCTTTCTCCCGTTCTTCTTGTCTTCTCGTATTTTAAGAAAAGTTGACATTTTCGATTCTGATTCGGGATTTGTCGTCGATTAAATTCAACTCGTCCTTTAATTTCTTCGTTTAATAGACTTGAGTTTCTTCGACATATGTAAATCTTCCATCTTTGGTCCTTTTCTTCGATAAATCTTCAAATAGGCCCAGTGACTTCAAATCTTTTGCATCTCTTGGACAATAGACTTCGTCTTGAGTCTTTTTCTTCTATAAAACCCGTGCAATCCCATGTTATCTCTAATATCCATCCGGTTGGCTCTGAAAACACAATAAACACAAAAACCACGCATAATTCCAAACAAATGATATTAAATACGCGTTTTGGTCTTGTTTTAGCCAGAATTAAGTGGTAAAAGGATGGGTGTTTACACACCTATCAAATACCCTACACTTAACCATTACCATGCCCTCATACAATGCTTAGTGATAAAGCAATTTTACACTTTTCTCATAATCAATCAACCTTGGATGTATTAACATACTAAACAAAAATTAAAGTACTAAGAGAAATTAAAATCTTTAAAGTAAACAAAAGGATAGAAAACCATTTTCACTTGAAAATAGCTATATGGAAATAACTTGCAAAGAGATCAAGGACTTACATTAGGGCTTTGGTGCTGCGAAGATTTATCACCCTCAAGTTTCACGTTCCCCAAACTAAGCTTAAAAACGAGATCATTGTTATTATAAGTTAGCAAATCAAACACTTACACACATGGCTTAATTATATGCTTAAACTCCCTTATTCCTTGGTGTATCTCTTATATTTTATTTTTGTCTTAGAATGATCATGAAGATGCATTTTTGGACTTATTGCGATAGTTTATTTAGGCTGAAAGCAAAGTAGGACGATTTGATCAATAGTTAGCTAAAGGACAAAATCTCTTAAAACTGCTTCTCGGGATATCAAAAAGTTCATATCTTGGCATAACTCGGTTCACGATTTCAGACCTTTCTCGGGCCGATATTTCTCATGTACTTCATACTTCATATCTTGAGAGACGTGCTTGAGATAATGGTCTTCTCATCGTTAATAGAGTTTCTTCACTTGGAGACTTTTGAGGGGTACTCCAACTTTGTTGACCAGGACTTCATGATTATTCTTCAATCTCTAATTGGGATTTTGAGATACAACGATCCGCCTCCTTTTCGGACTTGGATCTATTTATCCTCATACCTTGTTAGGGTCTTTTCGGATAGACTTCTCCATGATCTTTATGGGAGTTGATTGCTTTTTGTCGTGAGTCTTGATCCTTCATATTGATTTTGGGAATAATGCCTTTCACATCACCTTGGATCTTTAGCAATAAGTTTGAATCCTCATGCCTTGTTAGGGCCTTTTCGGACTCGCCAATCTTCGCGCCCCGCTTCATAAGTTATGCCTTGGCTATGAACTATTATCATTACCGAGCAACTTTTAAACGATCTTGGGCTAGAAGCTAAGTAACTTTTCAAATCGTACGACCTTACTTATTGTAGATAAATTATTAGCAAGTGATGGGAGAATAGGCAGATAATCACACCAAGTGAGCTTGTGCAAGAATACCGACTTATAATTAACTCTATCATTTCTCGTTCTCCACAATTTAAAATCTCAAGTAATGAGACTCGTGGATGCTTAGCCTAATAAACCAATTAGTCTACATGGTTAAGGATACTAGCTAGAATAAACTTGGATAAGTCTATTCGGGTTGAGTCAAAATAATCGCAACGGGCCTAATATGCAACGGGCCTAATATGTCAAAGATTTCGCAACGGGCCTAATAAGTCTATTGTGGAATATATACATATGAAAGCAACGATAAAAATTTAAAAATTACGACTAAATGGCCAAAGTTAATTAAAAATTTGAAAAATGCTGAAAAAGATGATTTTCCGGTTAAATGAAGGCATTTTCATGGAAAAGTACACTTAAAACTTCGATAGAAGTCCCCCCTACACTTAAGATAAACATTTTCCTCAATGTTTAAGCATGTGGGAAAAATCTCCCCTACACTTATAACATTGTGCACGTTGGTTAAATCAAGCTAAGGAAGAGACGACTAAAGTGATCAATTTCAAATGTGAGTATGAAGAAAATTGAAATACGATAGTTGAGAGATAGAACCGGATTTCGGATAACACGGGAGCACGGTTCTTCGAAGGTTCCAAAAGTGCATTCATCCTTATAATCACATCACCATACAAACACAAGCAACCTATAGAGGCCCCCTAAATTTAGGAGGTTAAACGGAAAAGGATAGATACTCGGGTGGCCTCCCGAGGAGCGCTTGTTTTTGATAACCGAGTCACGAGCCTGACTCGACCCAAACTTAGTTCATGGGAAACGTGGTGAGGGATGGAATCATCTCATGAGAAATGTCAAAACCAAAGTACAACTTCACTCGTTGGCCATTCACCTTAAAATTAGGCCCATTAGGTTGAGCGAGCTCGAGAGTACCATATGGAAAAATTTGGGCAATGGTGAATGGGCCGGACCAACGAGATTTCAGCTTGCCCGAAAATATTTTCAACCGAGAGTTAAAGAGTAAAACTTTGTGTCCAACTTGGAACTCTCGGTTCTTAATCTTAGAGTCGTGAATGAGCTTAGTCTTTTCCTTATAGATCAAAGAATTTTCATAAGCCTCATTACGGAGTTCATTGAGCTCATTGAGTTGGAGCTTGCGTAGGTCACCGGCTTTGTTGATATCAAAATTAGCCCACTTCAAGGCCCAGTAAGCCTTGTGTTCCAACTCAATGGGGAGGTGGCACGCTTTCCCGTACATGAGACGATATGGTGTACAACCAATCGGAGTCTTGTATGCGATACGGAAAGCCACAAAGCATCATCAAGTTTATCGGCCCATGAGGCACGATGCTCTCCCACGGTTCTTTCAAGAATTCGCTTTAATCCTCGGTTAGAGATTTCAGCCTGGCCATTAGTTTGTGGGTGGTATGGGGTGGGAAGACGATGATTTACACCATACTTAGCCATGACTCTAGCAAATTGATCATTGCAAAAATGAGTCCCGCGATCACTAATAATGGCACGAGGCACACCGAATCTAGCGAATAGCGATTTCAAAAAGTTCAAACCACCCTTGCATCATTAGTAGGTAAAGCTTTGGCTTCAACCCAGTTTGAAACGTAGTCAACGGCTACAAGGATGTATTTGTTTCCTTTAGAGGAAGGGAATGGCCCCATAAAGTCGATACCCTAAACATCAAAGATTTCACATTCTTGTATGAAATTTTGAGGCATCTCATCTTTATGTGTGATCTTGCCTTGTTTTTGGCAACCATCACAACGTTTAACCATCTCGTGAGCATCACGATAAATGGTGGGCCAATAAAATCCCGAGTCAAACACTTTTTGGCGGTGTAGTTGGGACCAAAGTTACCACCGGTGGGTCCTTTGTGGCAAGCGTCAAGGATTTCTAAAGTTGCCGGTCCATCAACACATCGGCGAATAATCAAATCAGCGCATTGTTTGAATAGATACGGGTCATCCCAAAAGTAAGTCTTAATGTCTTTGAAGAACTTCTTCTTTTGTTGGGATGTTAACCCGTCAACAAGAATTCCACCCGCCAAGTAGTTTGCAATGTCCGCAAACCACGGGGTTTCATCAGAAGTCGAGTTAATAGACATTAAGGTCTCCAGGGGAAAAGAATCATTGATTTCTTTGTTCGGATGATCCCCTTGGTAAGGATCCTCAAGTCTACTGAGATGATCCGCGGCTAGGTTTTCAGCTCCCTTCTTATCACGAATTTCGATTTTAAATTCTTGAAGTAGCAAAACCCAGCGAAGAAGTCTTGGTTTGGAATCTTGTTTAGTTAACAAGTACTTCAACGCGGAATGATCGGTATAAACGATTGTGGTAGAAAGGACAAGATAGGGGCAGAACTTTTCAAAAGCATAGACAACAGCTAAAAGCTCTTTTTCGGTTGTCATGTAATGCAACTGATCCCCCGTCATTGTCTTGCTAGCGTAATGGATCGGTTGGAAAGTCGCTAGCATCGCACATCAACTCGAAAGGCAGCTCCCAATTAGGGGTAACCAAGACCGGTGCCTTAGTAAGCTTATCCTTTAGCAAGTTGAAGGCTTCAATACACTCGTTGGAAAAGATAAAAGGAGTATCTTTTTCCAAGAGGTGGGTCATCGGGCGAGCGATTTTAGAAAAATCTCTGATGAAACGACGGTAGAAGCCCGCATGACCGAGGAAACTTCTCACACCCTTCACGGTTGAAGGTGGAGGCAACTTAGAAATAACATCGACTTTAGAACGGTCCACTTCAAGACCGGCTTTGGAGATTTTTTGTCCTAGCACGATGCCCTCTTTTACCATGAAATGGCATTTTTCCCAATTAAGAACAAGGCGAGTGTCTTCACACCGCTTAAGCATACGTTCTAAATTGGCAAGGCAAGCAGAGAATGAATCGCCATAAACCGAGAAATCATCCATGAAGACTTCCATAGTTTCTTCAACCATGTCATGGAATATCGCCATCATACACCTTTGGAATGTCCCAGGAGCATTACATAAACCGAAAGGCATACGTTTGTAAGCAAATGTTCCGTAGGGACAAGTGAATGTGGTCTTCTCTTGGTCTTTGGGATCGATAGGAATTTGAAAATACCCGGAGAAACCGTCTAAGAAGCAGTAATAGTCATTACCAGCTAGACGCTCGAGCATTTGATCCATGAAAGGAAGAGTAAAGTGATATTTTCTCGTGGCATCATTGAGGTTGCGATAGTCGATACAAACTCTCCACCCAGTAACAAGACGAGTGGGAATCAACTCGTTGTGTTCATTGGGAACAACGGTTATTCCGCCCTTCTTGGGCACATAATGGACGGGACTTACCCATGGCGAATCCAAAATAGGATAAATCAAGCCGGCATCTAGAAGTTTGATAACCTCTTGTTTGATGACGTCGTGAATGCGAGGATTAACCCTTCTTTGGCTCTGGATTACGGGTTTAAAGTCATCTTCCATGAGAATCTTGTGAGTACAAAAGTTTGGATCAATTCCGCAGATATCGGTAATTTTCCAAGCAATTGCCTTCTTATGATCTTTAAGCACGGCGATGAGGCGAGATTTCTCTTCTTCGTTCAAGTCCTTCGCGATAATGACGGGCGACTTCTTCTTTTCTTCAAGAAACACGTACTTGAGATGGGGCGACAACTCCTTAAGTTCTAAATCCGGAGGATTTTCGATGGGAGGCGTATTCAAAGTCGGTTCATCGATAGCAATATCCTTGGGAGATGGTGGAGAAATATTGTCTTCTTTAAGAAGGTTCTCAATGAGGCGAAGATCTTCATCCCAATCGGTGGGAGAATCGTCATGTTCTAAGTTCACATCTCCCATGGTGGCTTCCAAATCTTTCCAAAGGAAATCACTTTCTCCAAATAGAGATAGTGATGAGTCAATAGAGGAAACGGTCTCAACATTGGGAAGAGAGGTAGGAATACTTTTACAAGCATCTTTGAAGTGTTCTTCACAAGCCTCATCAAGAACGTCAATACAATTAACACTCTCGTATGAATAAGGCTGTTTAGAAAGTTTTCCCATGTTGAAGACGATTTTATCGTCACCCACTCTCATGATAAGCTCACCCGCTTCAACATCGATGAGAGTGCGACCGGTCCTCAGGAATGGACGACCAACGATCAATGGCATACGAGGGTCCATGTCGTAGTCAACGACAACGAAATCGGCAAGAAAAGTGAATTTGTCGACTCCTACAAAAACGTCTTCGGCTATCCCTACTGGATAAGCAACCGTACGGTTAGCTAATTCCAAAGTCATTTTGGTGGGGACTAGCTCAGGGAGAGATAATTGCTTCCAAACACTTAAAGGCATTAAGTTAATACTGGCACCTAGATCGGCTAGGGCCATGCAATTCTCTACTCCTGGGAAGTTGTAAGGGATTAAGAAACGACCCGGATCACCAAGTTTGGTTGGCAATTTCCTTAAGAGCACTGTAGAGAAATTCTCATTAAGTTGGGTATTAGCAATATCAAGAAGCTTCTCCTTGTCGCTAAGAAGGTCTTTAAACATTTTTGCGTATTTAGGCATGTGAGCGAGAGCCTCAGTAAAGGAGATGTTGAAATTCAATTGTTTAAACATTTTAAGGAAGTTCGAAACCTGAATATCGTCCTTGCTTTTGAGCTTCTCTTTACTCAACCTTGAAGGATAAGGTATATCTGAAGAAGAGGAAGTATTTGGGATCGAAGGATCACTCACATCCTTGGGTGGAGGAGGGGTAGAAGTAAGAGGTGGAGAAATTGGGGAAGTAGAATGTTGAGGAATAGGAGCAGGTGACTCGTTTTCCTTAGTCACAATCACCGGTGGAGGTATAGGAAGCTCGGGTTCCTTGGTACCTTTGCCACTGCGAGTGGTGATTGCTTTCATCTCCCCTCTTGGATTCGCAACGGTGTTACTCGGAAGAGTACCCGAAGAAGAGGATTGATTACCTTGGAAGAAACCAACCATCATGTTCCTTAAGTCATTCGTTTGACTTGCCAAAGTGTTTTGCATATCAGCTCTCAGATCGTTCCCTTGTTTTACCATGTCTGCTTTCAAGTTGAGCACTTCTCGCTGAAGATTTTCCACGATCACATCATTGGTCCTCATGTAGGTTTCAACATCTTGGTGTAATGTGGTGGGTTGGTTGGGAGGAGGAGCATGGTAGGCGGGTGGTTGATAAGCAGGTTGTTGGTAAACTTGGTTGTTTCTTTGAGGTGGATATGGTTGTTTGTGAGGTGGTTGGTATGGTGCACGAGGTTGTTGTTGTTGTTGAGGAGGGCGATTGAGGTTTTGTTGTTGGTTTGGGTTGTTAGGAGGAAAACCGGACGGGGAAAGAAAGTTGTTTGAGCGATAGCTAAGCAAGTTGCGGTCTCCTTGAGGACGAGCTTGATAAGCGGCCGGAGGATAGGTACCGTATGCTGCATTCACATTCTCAGAAGGGTAGTCTTGGGTGGCGGTACAAGTGGTGTAAGAGTGCGGACCCCCGCATATTTCACATGGTTGGCTGACAGCATTGACTTGAGCGTTTTTAGTGTTGATGCTGTTGGTGTTGCTGGCGGTTTGGGCGGCAAGCGATTCAAGAAGCGTAGTAATTTTGTCAAGTCGCTTGTCGTTGTCACTAGTACTAGCACTAGTGGCATTGGTCCGCACACTCTTGGTTTGCACACGAGACTTATTTTCAATAATATCCCAAGCGACATTAGAAGTCTTAACCAAAATATTACCCCCCGAGGCACTATTTAGTGAATCTTGGTCATTCATGCTTAAACCATTGTAAAATGTGTTAATTTGGTGCACTTCGGTAAAACCATGTTGTGGGCATTTTCTTAAAAGATCTTTAAAACGGTCCCAAGATTCACTAAAAGTCTCATCGTACTTTTGTTCAAAATTAATGATTTCATTCCGCAAAGCGGTAGTACGAGAGGGTGGGAAAAAGTAGTTTATGAACTTGGTCTCCAAATCCGTCCACGTCAGAATACTTTGTGGCGGTTCCTTTGCAAGCCAATGCCGGGCTTGTCCCTCTAAGGAGAAAGGAAAAAGTTGCAAACGGATTACCTCTTGTGGAACACCATTGAATTTGACCGTATTTGAGAGTTGCAAGAACCTTTTGATGTGGTCATGAGGATCATCAATGGTACGCCCCAAGAATGGTTGAGCAGAGACCATCTGAATAAAGCCGGATTTGAGCTCAAAGTTGTTGGCTGTAATCGCGGGTATGACAATTGGATCATTGTTGCCCTCCACATGTGCTTGTAACAGTTCAATCATCGAGCGATTGTCTGGTAGAGGCTCATTGTTGTTGTTATTCTTGTTGTTGAGAGGTGGATTGTTATTATTGTTATTGTTTTGAGGTGGGTTATTGTTATTGTTTTGTACACCGGCCATGTCTAAGTCTTCGAGAGGCTCGGGCTCTTGATAAGACGTCGATCGTGTACGCTTGCACCTGCAAAAGAACTAACAAAGCAAAAACAAAGCAGAAATAATTTGGTTTTTATTTTTTTTTAATTTTTAGGATTTTTGAAAATTTTATATTTTTAGGGTTTTTTTGAAAATTTTATGAAAAAGTAACGTTCACGGCGAACGGATCTCAAAATCCAAGTTCTCACAAAAAACTGTTAATCTTAACGAGAAGAGCCGGCAGCGGCGCCAATTGATACTTTGATTTTGGTATGGGGTTCAGATTTAATCTCGGTATCTTCTCGAATTGATCACAGCTCAAAGTGGAATGATTGTTCTTGGTGACAAACAAAATGGTTTGGTTATCTATTCTACTTAAAAGGTAAATGCACGAAATAAAAACAATAAACTAAAAGCGATTAGTTAATAAAAACAACACAATATAAATAATAAAACGTGAATTTAAAGGGAAACAATTAATAAAAATAAAACTAAAAGACGAAATTAATTATCGACTCGAAAATAAAGTTTACTAAATGAAAAAGGAGAGAATAAAACTAAAATGGTACTTTAAAGCTAAACGAGGCAAAACCTAAAGCGGGTACTAAATAAAAGATAAAACTTAAACCTTTGGAAAAAATATTAATATTAAAAATCGACAAAAAAATCAACTAAAAATACATAACTTTCAAAAATAAAATCGAAACAACTTTCAGATAAAACTAAACAATTACGGAACAATACTATTAAATAAACAAGCTAGCAGGCTAGCTGCTGGAAGCTGCCAGGCAGCCTGCTTAATTTGGCGGGAAGAGAAACTAAGCATGCAAGCATGCAGGTGAAACTAATAATTTGTTCGGAACTTTTTATCTGGTTCGGAAGATTTCTGTTCGGAAGTTTTCTTTGTTCGGAACTTTTCAAAAGTTCCGGTTCGGAACTTTTTGCCACAAACTCTGTTCGAAAGTTTTTCTATAAATTGGTTCGGAAGTTTCATAAAAATCCGGTTCGGAACTTTTCAAAAAAAACTGGTTCGGAAGTTTTCAAACATCCGGATCGGAACTTTTCAAAAAAACTGGTTCAGAACTTTTAAATCTGGGTCGGAACTTTTTGGCAAGAAATTTGGTTCGGAACTTTAGGAAACAAAGAACAGTAGGTAACAGAAAAAAAACAGGGGAACATGATTTAAGCCAAAATCCACCAAGTTTTTTTACCAAAACTTAAACAAAACTAACCACAAATCATCTACTAACCATAAACAACAAATCCCATCAATAAAAACATAAAACCCAATAACTTTTAAAGATCAAAATCCACCAAATAAGAACTTTAACTTTGAATCAAAGAACAAGATGAACAAGATGAAATGGAAGGATTAAATTGATAGATTAATGTAAACTAAACAAAAGGAAAGATTAAACACTTACAAAATTAAAGATTTAACAAGAATGAAAAATCACCAACACCTTAATGGTGTTGGCTTTCTACGGAAGAAAAGAAAGAAAACTGGGAATGAAAAACTTGTCAAAAAGTGTGAAGGAGTGGTCCTTATATAGTCCTTGTCTTTGGTTGGTGAGCGGGCTTTCTCCCGTTCTTCTTGTCTTCTCGTCTTTTCAGAAAAGTTGACGTTTTCGATTCTGATTCGGGATTTGTCGTCGATTAAATTCAACTCGTCCTTTAATTTCTTTGTTTAATAGACTTGAGTTTCTTCGACATATGTAAATCTCCCATCTTTGGTCCTTTTCTTCGATAAATCTACAAATAGGCCCAGTGACTTCAAATCTTTTGCATCTCTTGGACAATAGACTTCGTCTTGAGTCTTTTTCTTCCATAAAACCCGTGCAATCCCATGTTATCTCCAATATCCATCCGGTTGGCTCTGAAAACACAATAAACACAAAAACTACGCATAATTCCAAACAAATGATATTAAATACGCGTTTTGGTCTCGTTTTAGCCAGAATTAAGTGGTAAAAGGATGGGTGTTTACACACCTATCAAGTTCACTCAATGTAAAACCCGCATTAAAATACCATGAACAATACACATGAACAGTAACTTATGAAAACATGATAAAATTTAAACTTTCCATTTATAATATTAATACACGTGTCACGACATTAAAAAACGAACAATCATAAATATTATAAATATGACACGATCACGAATACCAAATTCATGAATATTAAATTACGAACATGCGCGATAAGTATTTTAGACACGAAAAACTACGGGCCACCCCGTGGGCTCCCTTGATGCCGCGACTACAAAAGAAAGAAGGAAGGGATGGGATTGGCCCATGACCCAAGTTAAAATACATTTTAAGTAAAACACAAGAAAACATAAACATAATTTTAAGTTTTCAGGAAAAGCTTTCCTTGCCTCCTTTTGTGCCTATTGCCGCCGGCCTACCTCAAAGAAAAGGGAAACCTGGACGATTTTTGTTACTTGTTTACTTATTCGTGATCACCTCTTCGTTCTACACACGTTGGTATAATCAAAACCCTTTCCATATTACTTAATTTCTTATGTAATTCATGTTTTAATTTAATTAATCATCAAGAACATGCAAGAACAAAGTTAGGATTAATTAATTTCATATCACGGGCTTGGTTTGGTGTGTGGTTTGGTTCGGCCGAGACAACCGAGACCGCAAAGGGGCTCGGCTTGCTTTTGTTTAGCCCCACCGAGAGTCTCATGACTCTCGGCTTGGTGTGGTTTGGCTCGGACGCGGGCAAGAAACCCCGACCGAAGGTCGGGGTGTGTTTGTTGTTCGGTTTGGGTGTAACCGAGGCACCACCGAGACCCCAAAGGTGCTCGACTTGGTTTGTTTTTTCGGACCCGAGACCAAAAAGACCCCGACTTTTTGACGGGGTATGTTTTGCATGTTTGTTGGTTTAGTTAGTGTCAACCAAGACCCCTCCAAGGTCTCGGTGGGACTTTTGTATAGCTTATATTGTTCGGCGAGATAGGTGTGGTATGCAAAATATTCCTCCTCGGATGAGTGACATTGTGGTGTTTATTATACCCTTGGCTAAGGGTTGTACGATTATTAGTATCATTACTCTGTTTGTGTTAGCGGCTTCGGCTTACTTTCTTTGGCAGGAGCGAAATAATAGACTTTTTAACAAGAAGTCTTTGACGGTAGCTAAGCTTGTGAGTTCTATCTGCGACACGGTTCGGTTTAAGCTTATTACTTTTAAATTTAAGAATATTTCTTCGGCGTCGCTAGTGATTCTTGAAGATTGGAAGATCCCTAAGATGTGTATTGATCAAGATGGGAGTGTCGGGTAAGGGTCGTACTCTTTTTTCCTTTGCGGGGTTTTTCCCATTGGGTTTTTCTCGTAAAGGTTTTTTAAGGAGGCGGCCTTACTTGGATCCTTTGATCCCATTTTGCTGTTATTGTAATGATGAGTTGGTCGCGTGGTTTCAAGATTTTTTCTTGATGGTCTTTGCTAATGTTGCATTTATGTCTTATTGCAGAAGTGTGTATTAGTATTAGTTTTTGGTGTCTTTTAACCAACTGTTAACAAGATGCCTGTAGCTTGTGGTTAATGTGGTACTTCAGCCACATTCCTTTGTACGCTCAACGCTTTTTTGGTTAATATATTTACCGGGGCAACCCTTTATCAAAAAAAACACGGGCTCGGGATTCGGGTTTTTCATGAAAACTATTTTTAAAGTCACGTTATACTAAACCTTAGGCTAAATTAATTTATTTAATTAATTCACGTATAACCTAAGATATTTTACTTAGTCATTTAATTAACACATGTTATTTAATTAAAATCATATAACGTATAGTTTAATTAATTAACCAGTTATTTAATTAATGAACTATAACTGATAGGTGTGTAAACACCCATCCTTTTACCACTTATTTCTTACTAAAACGAGACCAAAACACGTATTTAATATCATTTGTTTGGAATTATGCGTGGTTTTTGTGTTTATTGTGTTTTCAGAGCCAACCGGATGAATATTGAAGAAAACATGGGATTGCACGGGTTTTATCGAAGAAAAAGACTCAAGACGAAGTTTATTGTCCAAGAGATGCAAAAGATTTGAAGTCATTTGGCCTATTTGAAGATTTATCGAAGAAAAGGACCAAAGATGGAAGATTTACATAAGTCGAAGAAACTCAAGTCTATTAAACGAAGAAATTAAAAGACGAGTTGAATTTAATCGACGACAAATCCCGAATCAGAATCGAAAACGTCAACTTTTCTGAAAAGACGATAAGACAAGAAGAACGGGAGAAAGCCCACTCACCAACCAAAGGGAACACCTATATAAAAGATTCCCTTCACACTTTTCATTCAGTTTTTCATTCCCCATCTTTTTCTCCCTTTCTGTTCGTAGTCATCACCAACACCACTAGGGTGTTTGGTGATTTTGATTTTTATTTTTCCAAGAATCTTGTAGTTTAATCTTTGTCTTGTGATTGTTAAAACCTTATTCTATCAATTTAATCCTTTCATTTCATCTTGTTCATCATCATCTATTTGGTTAAAATTTAAAGTTCTTATTTGGTTGATTTGATCTTCAAAAGTTGTTGGGTTTTAAGTTTTTATTGATGGGATTTGTTGTTATTGGTTAATATATGATTCGTGTTTAGTTTATTTAAGTTTTGGTTAAAAACTTGTTGATTTTTGGCTTGGAATAGAGTTCCCCTGTTCTTCTGTATTCTACTGTTCTTGAAGTATTCCAAGGTTCCGGATGAACACAAAGTTCCGGATGAACACAAAGTTCCGGATGAACAAAAAGTTCCGGATGAACAAAAGAAGTTCCGAATGAAAATGTTTTTTAAAAGTTCCGAATGAATTTTCTTTTTAAAAGTTCCGAATAAATTTTCTTTTCAAAAGTTCGGAGTGAAGTTCCGGGTGAAAGTTCTGAATCAACTTCCGAGCCAAATCTTCCGAACAAAGTTCCGGATCAACTTCCGAACGAAGTTCCAGACCAACTTCCGAACCAAGTTCCGGGTGAAGTTCCGAGCAAAGTTCCGAATCAATTCTTCCGAGTAAAGTTCCGAACGATGTTCCGGATCAAAACTTCCGAACCAAGTTCCGAGTGAACTTCCGAATCAAGGTCAACTTCCGAATCAATTTTCTTTTGAGCATTTTTAAGTCTTACTTACTGTTTCTTCATTTTATATTTATATTTTAGTTTTAATTCTAGTTTTATTAATTGTTATTAAAGTATTTGCTTTTGATTTAAGTTTTCATGTTAATGCTTTTAAACCTTTTAGTAGACTAGAAAACCAACCCCCCTTCTTAGTAACCAAGAACAATCATTCCACTTAGAACCGAGATCAATTCGAGAGGATATCGAGAGAATTTAGAACCCACCCATCCAAAAACGCTGTATCAAATGGCGCCGCTGCCGGCTCTTCTCGTTAAGATCAACAGTTTTTTGTGAGAACTTGGATTTTGGGATCCGTTCACCGTGAACGTTAATTTTTCATCAAATTTTCTAAAACACAAAAAAAAATATATAAAACTTTCAAAAATCCAAAAAATTAAAAAACATAAAAAACCAAAAATATTTCTGCTTTGTTTTTGCCTTGTTAGTTCTTTTGCAGGTGCATGCGTACACGATCAACATCTTATCAAGAGCCCGAGCCTCTCGAAGACTTAGACATGGCCGGTGTACAAAACAACAACAACATACCACCTCAAAACAATAATAATAACAATAACAATCCACCTTTCAACAACAACAACAACAACAACAATGAGCCTCTACCGGATAATCGCCCGATGATTGAACTCCCGCAAGCTCATGTAGATGGCAACACTGATCCAATTGTTATACCCGCGATTGAAACTAACAATTTTGAGCTCAAATCCGGCTTTATCCAGATGGTCTCTGCTCAACCATTCTTGGGGCGTACCATTGATGATCCACATGACCACATCAAGAGATTCTTGCAACTAACCAACACGGTCAAATTCAATGGTGTTCCACAAGAGGTAATCCGTTTACAACTTTTTCCCTTTTCTTTAGAGGGACAAGCCCGGCATTGGCTTGCTAAGGAACCGCCACAGAGTATTCTTTCGTGGACGGATTTGGAAACCAAGTTTATCAATTACTTTTTCCCACCCTCTCGTACTACCGCTTTGCGGAATGAAATCATAAATTTTGAACAAAAGTACGATGAGTCGTTTAGTGAATCTTGGGACCGTTTCAAGGACCTTTTGAGAAAATGCCCACAACATGGTTTTACCAAAGTGCACCAAATTAACACTTTTTACAATGGTTTAAGCATGAATGACCAAGATTCACTAAACAGTGCCTCGGGAGGTAATCTTTTGGCTAAACTTCCAATGCTGCTTGGGATATCATTGAGAATAAGTCTCGTGTGCAAACCAAGAGTGTTCGGACCAATGTTGCTAGTGCTAGTACTAGTGACAGCGACAAGCGACTTGACAAAATCACTACGCTTCTTGAATCGCTTGCTACCCAAACCGCCAGCAACACCAACAACATCAACGCTAGAAACGCTAAAGACGCTCAAGTCAATGCTGTTAGCCAACCATGCGAGATATGCGGGGGTCCTCACTCTTACACCACTTGTACTGCCACCCAAGACTACTCTTCTGAGAATGTGAATGCAGCTTATGGCACCTATCCTCAACCCGCTTATCAAGCTCGACCTCAAGGTGACCGTAACTTGCTTAGCTACCGCTCTAACAATTATCTCTCACCACCTGGTTTTCCTCCAAACAACCCAAACCAACAACAAAACCTCAATCGCCCTCCTCAACAACAACAACAACCTCGTACACCATACATACCACCTCACAAACAACCACAACCACCTCAAAGAAACAACCAAGTTTACCAGCAACCTGCTTATCAACCACCCACATACAATGCTCCTCCCAACCAACCCACCGCTTTACACCAAGAAGTGGAAACCTATATGAGGACTAACGATGATCGTGGGAAATCTTCAGCGGGAAGTGCTCAACTTGAAAGCGGACCTGGTAAAACAAGGGAACGATCTGAGAGCTGATATGAGAAACACTTTGGATAGTCAAACGAATGACTTAAAGAACATGATGGCTAGTTTTTTCCAAGGTAATCAACCCTCTTCTTCGGGTACTCTTCCGAGTAACACCGTTGCGAATCCAAGAGGGGAGATGAAAGCAATCACTACTCACAGTGGCAAAGGTACCAAGGAACCCGAGCTTCCTATACCTCCACCAGTGATTGTGACTAAGGAGAACGAGTCACCTGCTCCTATTCCTCATCCTTCTACTTCCCCAATTTCTCCACCTCTTACTCCTACCCCTCCTCCACCCAAGGATGTGAGTGATCCTATTCTCCCGAAGCCTTCCTCTTCTTCCAATATACCTTATCCATCTAGGTTGAGGAAAGAGAAGCTCAAAAGCAAGGACGATATTCAGGTTTCAAACTTTCTTAAAATGTTTAAACAACTGAATTTCAATATCTCCTTCGCTGAGGCTCTCGCTCACATGCCTAAGTACGCAAAAATGTTTAAAGATCTTCTGAGTGACAAGGAAAAGCTTCTTGATATTGCCAACACCCAACTTAATGAGAATTGCTCTGCAGTGCTCTTAAGGAAATTGCCAACCAAGCTTGGTGATCCGGGTCGTTTCTTAATCCCTTGCAATTTCCCGGGAATAGAGAATTGCATGGCCTTAGCCGATCTAGGTGCCAGTATTAATCTAATGCCTCTAAGCGTTTGGAAGCAATTATCTCTCCCTGAGCTAGTCCCCACCAAAATGACTTTGGAATTGGCTGACCGTACGGTTGCTTATCCAGTGGGGATAGCCGAAGACGTCTTTGTAGGAGTCGACAAATTCACTTTTCCTGTCGATTTCGTTGTCGTCGACTACGAGATGGACACTCGTGTTCCCTTGATCGTGGGTCGTCCATTCCTAAGGACCGGTCGCACTCTCATCGATGTTGAAGCCGGTGAGCTTATCATGAGAGTGGGTGACGATAAAATCGTCTTCAACATGGGAAAGTTGTCTAAACAACCTTATTCATATGAGAGTGTTAATTGTATTGACGTTCTGGATGAGGCTTGTGAAGAACACTTTAATGATGCTTGTAAAAATATTCCTACCTCTCTTCCCAATGTTGAAACCGTTTCCTCTATTGATTCATCACTGTCTCTATTTGGAGAAAGTGATTTGTTTTGGAAAGATCTTGAAGCCACCATGGGAGATGTGAACTTAGCTAATGATGATTCTCCCACCGATGGGGATGAAGACATGCATTTCTTTGAAAACCTTCTCAACGAAGATAATCTTTCTCCACCATCTCCCACGGTTATTGCTATCGATACTCCGACTTTGAAAACGCCTCCCATCGAAAATCCTCCGGATTTAGAACTTAAGGAGTTGCTGCCCCATCTCGAGTATGTGTTCCTTGAAGAAGAGAAGAAGTCGCCCGTCATCATCGCAAAGGACCTAAAGGAAGAAGAAAAAGCCCGACTTATCGCCGTGTTGAAAAAGCATAAAAGAGCTATCGCTTGGAAAATCTCCGACATTCGTGGAATTGATCCTCACTTCTGCACACACAAAATTCTCATGGAGGACGACTTTAAGCCCACAATTCAAAGCCAACGAAGGGTGAATCCAAAAATCCATGAAGTCATCAAAACAGAGGTTATCAAACTTCTTGATGCGGGTATGATTTACCCTATTTCGGATTCACCATGGGTTAGTCCAGTCCATTGTGTGCCTAAGAAAGGCGGCATCACCGTTGTGCCCAATGCAAACAACGAGTTGATGCCTACCCGTCTCGTTACTGGGTGGAGAGTTTGTATAGACTACCGCAAACTCAATGATGCCACGAGAAAGGATCATTTCCCTCTACCTTTTATGGACCAAATGCTTGAACGTTTAGTGGGTAATGAATGTTACTGCTTTCTTGATGGTTTCTCGGGTTATTTCCAAATACCCATCGATCCCCAAGATCAAGAAAAGACAACATTCACTTGTCCCTATGGCACATTTGCTTACAAAAGAATGCCTTTTGGCTTATGCAATGCCCCCGGGACTTTCGAAAGGTGCATGTTAGCTATCTTCCATGACATGGTTGAACAAACCAGGGAAGTCTTCATGGATGATTTCTCGGTTTTCGGGGATTCTTTCTCTTCTTGCCTTGCCAATTTAGAAAGTATGCTTAAGCGGTGTGAAGACACTCGCCTTGTTCTTAATTGGGAAAAATGACATTTCATGGTAAAAGAGGGCATCGTGCTAGGACACAAGATCTCCATAGCCGGTCTTGAAGTAGACCGTGCTAAAGTCGATGTTATCGCTAAGTTGCATCCACCTTCAACCGTGAAGGGTGTGAGAAGTTTTCTGGGTCATGCGGGCTTATACCGTCGATTCATCAAAGATTTTTCTTAAATCGCTCGCTCGATGACCCACCTCTTGGAAAAAGATACTCCTTTTATCTTTTCCAAAGAGTGTATTGAAGCCTTCAACTTGCTTAAGGACAAGCTAACTAAGGCACCCGTCTTGGTTACCCCTAATTGGGAGCTTCCCTTTGAGTTGATGTGCGATGCTAGTGATTTTGCTATTGGAGCTGTTCTGGGACAAAGAGTGAACAAACACTTCCAACCAATCCATTATGCTAGCAAGACAATGACGGGGGCTCAATTGCATTACACGACAACCGAAAAAGAGCTTTTAGCTGTTGTCTATGCCTTTGAAAAGTTCCGCCCCTATCTTGTCCTTTCCACAACAATCGTTTACACCGATCATTCCGCGCTGAAGTACTTGTTAACTAAACAAGATTCTAAACCAAGACTTCTTCGCTGGGTTTTGCTACTCCCAGAATTTAAAATCGAAATTCACGATAAAAAAGGAGCTGAAAACCTAGCCGCGGATCATCTCAGTAGACTTGAGGATCCTTACCAAGGGGATAATCCGAACAAAGAAATCAATGATTCTTTCCCTTTGGAGACCTTAATGTCTATCAATTCGAATTCTGATGAAACCCTGTGGTTTACGGACATTGCAAACTACTTGGCGGGTGGAATTCTCGTTGACGGGTTAACATCCCAGCAAAAGAAAAAGTTCTTCAAAGACATCAAGACTTACTTTTGGGATGACCCGTATCTTTTCAAACAATGTGCCGACTTGATTATTCGCCGATGTGTTCATGGATCGACAGCTTTGGAAATCCTTGATGCTTGCCACAAAGGACCAACCGGTGGTCACTTTGGTCCCAACTACACCGCCAAAAAAGTGTTTGATTCGGGATTTTATTGGCCCACCATCTATCGTGACGCTCACGATATGGTTAAACGATGTGATGCTTGCCAAAAACAAGGCAAGATCACACATAAAGACGAGATGCCTCAGAATTTCATACAAGAATGTGAAATCTTTGACTTTTGGGGTATCGACTTTATGGGGCCATTCCCTTCTTCTAAAGGAAACAAATACATCCTTGTTTCCGTTGACTACGTTTCAAAGTGGGTTAAAGCCAAAGCTTTACCTACTAATGACGCAAGGGTGGTTTGTAACTTTTTGAAATCGCTATTCGCTAGATTCGGTGTGCCTCGTGCCATTATTAGTGATCGTGGGACTCATTTTTGCAATGACCAATTCGCAAGAGTCATGGCTAAGTACGGTGTAAATCATCGTCTTTCCACCGCCTACCACCCACAAACTAATGGCCAGGCTGAAATATCCAACCGAGGACTAAAGCGAATTCTTGAAAGGACCGTGGGAGAGCATCGTGCCTCATGGGCTGATAAACTTGATGATGCTTTGTGGGCTTTTCGTACCGTATACAAGACTCCGATTGGTTGTACGCCATATCGTCTCGTGTACGGGAAAGCGTGCCACCTCCCCATTGAGTTGGAGCACAAGGCTTACTGGGCCTTGAAGTGGGCTAATTTTGATATCAACAAAGCCGGTGACCTACGCAAGATCCAACTCAATGAGCTGAATGAACTCCGTAATGAGGCTTGTGAAAATTCTTTGCTCTATAAGGAAAAGACTAAGCTCATTCACGACTCCAAGATTAAAAACCGAGAGTTCCATGTTGGAGACAAAGTGTTACTCTTTAACTCTTGGTTGAAAATCTTTTCGGGCAAGCTGAAATCTCGTTGGTCCGGCCCATTTAACATTGCCCAAATTTTTCCATATGGTACTCTCGAGCTCGCTCAACCTAATGGACCGAATTTTAAGGTGAATGGCCAACGAGTGAAGTTGTACTTTGGTGAGGACATCTCTCAGGAGATGATTCCATCCCTCACCACGTTCCCCATGAACTAATTTTGGGTCAAGTCAGGCTCGTGACTCGGTTATCAAAAACAAGCGCTCCTCGGGAGGCAGCCCGAGTATCTATCCCTCTTCGTTTTAACCTCCTAAGTGTAGGGGGACCTCTATAGGGTTTTGTATTTGTGTGGTGATGTGATTACAGGGATAACTGCACTCTTGGAATCTCTGAAGCACCGTGCTCCCGTGTTATCCGAAATCCGGTTCTATCTCTCAACTATCGTGATTCAATTTTCTTCATACTCACATTTGAAATTGATCACTTTAGTCGTCGCTTCCTTAACTTGAGTTAACCAACGTGCACAATGTCATAAGTGTAGGGGAGACTTTTCCCACATGCTTAAACATTGAGGACAATGTTTATCTTAAGTGTAGGGGGGACTTCTATCGAAGTTTTAAGTGGACTTTTCAATGAAAATGCCTTCATTTAACCGGAAAATCATATTTTTCAACATTTTTCAAATTTTTTATTAACTTTGGCCATTTTGTCGTAATTTTTAAATTTTTATCGTTGCTTTCATATGTATATATCCCGCAATAAAGTCAAAAATATTAATAAAGTGGTGTAGCTAGTTTAGAAATCTTTGACATATTAGGCCCGTTGCGATTATTTTGACTCAACCCGAATAGACTTATCCAAGTTTATTCTAGCTAGTATCCTTAACCATGTAGACCTTAATTGGTTTATTAGGCTAAGTATCCACGAATCTCATTACTTGAGATTTTAAATTATGGAGGGCGAGAAATGATAGAGTCAATTATAAGTCGGTATTCTTGCACAAGCTCACTTGGTGTAATTATTTGCCTATTCTCCCATCACTTGCTAATAATTTATCTGCAATAAGTAAGGTCGTACGATTTGAAAAGTTACTTAGCTTCTAGCCCAAGATCGTTTAAAAGTTGCTCGGTAATGATAAGAGTTCATAGCCAAGGCATAACTTATGAAGCGGGGCGCGAAGATTGGCGAGTCCGAAAAGGCCCTAACAAGGCATGAGGATTCCATTTTACTGCTAAAGATCCAAGGTGATGTGAAAAGCATTATTCCCAAAGTCAATATGAAGGATCAAGACTCACGACGGAAAGCAATCAACTCCCATAAAGATGATGGAGAAGTCTATCCGAAAAGACCCTAACAAGGTATGAGGATAAATAGATCCAAGTCCGAAAAGGAGGCGGATCGTTGTATCTCAAAATCCCAATTAGAGATTGAAGAAATAATCATGAAGTCGTGGTCAACAAAGTTGGAGTACCTCTCAAAAGTCTCCAAGTGAAGAAACTCTATTAACGATGAGAAGACCATTATCTCAAGCACGTCTCTCAAGATATGAAGTATGAAGTACATGCCAAATATCGGCCCGAGAAAGGTCTCAAACTGTGAACCGAGTTATGCCAAGATATGAACTTTTTGATATCCCGAGAAGAAGTTTTAAGAGATTTTGTCCTTTAGCTAACTATTGATCAAATCGTCCTACTTTGCTTTCAGCCTAAATAAACTATCGAAATAAGTCCAAAAATGCATCTTCATGATCATTCTAAGACAAAAATAAAATATAAGAGATACACCTAGGAATAAGGGAATTTAAGCATATAATTAAGCCATGTGTGTAAGTGTTTGATTTGCTAACTTATAATAACAATGATCTCGTTTTTAAGCTTAGTTTGGGGAACGTGAAACTTGAGGATGATTAATCTTCGCAGCACCGAAGCCCTAATGTAAGTCCTTGATCTCTTTGCAAGTTATTTTCATATAGCTATTTTCAAGTGAAAATGGTTTTCTATCCTTTTGGTTACTTTAAAGACTTTAATTTCTCTTAGTACTTTAATTTTTGTTTAGTAGTATTTTAATAAGGCCAAGGTTGATTGATTATGAGAAAAGTGTAAAATTGCTTTATCGCTAAGCATTGCATGAGGGCATGGCAATGGTTAAGTGTAGGGGATTTGATAGGTGTGTAAACACCCATCCTTTTACCACTTATTTCTTACTAAAACGAGACCAAAACACGTATTTAATATCATTTGTTTGGAATTATGCGTGGTTTTTGTGTTTATTGTGTTTTCAGAGCCAACCGGATGAATATTGAAGAAAACATGGGATTGCACGGGTTTTATCGAAGAAAAAGACTCAAGACGAAGTTTATTGTCCAAGAGATGCAAAAGATTTGAAGTCATTTGGCCTATTTGAAGATTTATCGAAGAAAAGGACCAAAGATGGAAGATTTACATAAGTCGAAGAAACTCAAGTCTATTAAACGAAGAAATTAAAAGACGAGTTGAATTTAATCGACGACAAATCCTGAATCAGAATCGAAAACGTCAACTTTTCTGAAAAGACGAGAAGACAAGAAAAACGGGAGAAAGCCCACTAACCAACCAAAGATAACACCTATATAAAGGATTCCCTTCACACTTTTCATTCAGTTTTTCATTCCCCATCTTTTTCTCCCTTTCTGTTCGTAGTCATCACCAACACCACTAGGGTGTTTGGTGATTTTTATTTTTATTTTTCCAAGAATCTTGTAGTTTAATCTTTGTCTTGTGATTGTTAAAAACTTATTCTATCAATTTAATCCTTTCATTTCATCTTGTTCATCATCATCTATTTGGTTAAAAGTTAAAGTTCTTATTTGGTTGATTTGATCTTCAAAAGTTGTTGTGTTTTAAGTTTTTATTGATGGGATTTGTTGTTATTGGTTAATATATGATTCATGTTTAGTTTATTTAAGTTTTGGTTAAAAACTTGTTGATTTTTGGCTTGAAATAGAGTTCCCCTGTTCTTCGGTATTCTACTGTTCTTGAAGTATTCCCAGGTTCCGGATGAACACAAAGTTCCGGATGAACACAAAGTTCCGGATGAACAAAAAGTTCCGGATGAACAAAAGAAGTTCCGAATGAAAATGTTTTTTAAAAGTTCCGAATGAATTTTCTTTTTAAAAGTTCTGAATAAATTTTCTTTTCAAAAGTTCCGAGTGAAGTTCCGGGTGAAAGTTCCGAATCAACTTCCGAGCCAAATCTTCCGAACAAAGTTCCGGATCAACTTCCGAACGAAGTTCCGGACCAACTTCCGAACCAAGTTCCGGGTGAAGTTCCGAGCAAAGTTCCGAATCAATTCTTCCGAGTAAAGTTCCGAACGAAGTTCTGGATCAAAACTTCCGAACCAAGTTCCGAGTGAACTTCCGAATCAATTTTCTTTTGAGCATTTTTAAGTCTTACTTACTGTTTCTTCTTACTTACTGTTTCTTCATTTTATATTTATATTTTAATTTTAATTCTAGTTTTATTAATTGTTATTAAAGTAATTGCTTTTGATTTAAGTTTTCATGTTAATGCTTTTAAACGTTTTAGTAGACTAGAAAACCAACCCCCCTTCTTAATAACCTTCTTTCATTTTAAACTATCTTATGTTATGGTATTCTGACACTCCAACAATTGTTAATTCAGGAACAATGGTAACGGCAGCGATCAGGACCGTAAGGGTTCACAGCCTAACTGTTCTACCTCATCTGGTAAATTTTACACCTTCTATGTAATCATGTTTATGTTCCACGATCATGTCTCATGCATGTAATCCTTAAACAGGCTCTCAGCTAACTAGGACGCTTGCTGGAGGATTCACGCATCCTGTCTGTCCTACTTGTTCGCGCAGACACTCTGGTATTTGTCGTCGAGGTACTGGTGGTTGTTTCAAGTGTGGCCAACAAGGCCATCAGCAGAAGTACTATCGCTAAGGTGAGATAGAAGGCACCTCTGGTCACGCCGACACCAAGCCACCTCCTACTTCTGGTCGCGTGTTCACTACTACTAGAGATCAAGCGAATAAGACCTCGGGTACCATAACCGAAAATATCTTTATGAATGGTTTGGCAGCATGTGTTCTGTTTGATACTGGAGCGACGCATTCAGTCGTATCCACTACTTTTGTTGTACGTGTTAGGATTTCCCCGATGCCACTAGATAATGCCTTATGCATTTCCAAGCCACTTAGGGACTCTGTACGAATCACTCAGGTGTACAGAGATCTTCCCCTAGAATTTGATGATAAGATCCACAGAGTTGACGCAATTCCTTTGGACATGTGCGATTTTGACTTGATTTTGTGCATGGACTGGTTATCTTAACAACAGAAAGATTGACTGCCACACTTATCGGGTTATGTTCTGTGATGTTAAATCTCCAAAGTACATACACCATGGTTTTATGCCAGGGAGGTCAGTACAAATTATTTCATCCATGGAGGCGCGTGCATTGCTATCACACGGCTGTCAGGGCTTCATAGCGAATATTCATGACATTACTACCGAGTCTCCATCGATCCAGGATCAGCCTGTTGTGTCAGAGTTCCTGACGTATTTCCAGATGAACTTCTGGGCATACCACATGTTCGTGAAGTCGAGTTTGGAATCGAGCTCATACCAGGTGCAGAGCTGGTTTCCAAAGCTCCTTACCGTATGGCTCCTATAGAGCTTAAGGAACTAAAAGATCAGCTGCAGGAACTTCTGGAACGAGGGTGCACCGGTACTGTTCGTGAAGAAGAAAGACGGCAGCATGCGTTTATGTATAGACTATCGTGAGCTGAACAAGATCACGATCAGAAATCGTTACCCTTTGCCGCGTATTGATGACTTGTTCGATCAACTACAGGGTGCCAAGCATTTCTCGAAGATCGATATGAGGTCCGAATACCATCAGTTACGGGTTAAAGAGCAGGACATCTCCAAGACTGCTTTCCGTACACGTTATAAGCACTACGAGTTCGTAGTCATGCCATTCGGACTCACTAATTCTCCAACTGTCTTCATGGATTTAATGAACCGTGTCTTCCATGAGTTTCTAGACAAGTTCGCTATCGTGTTCATTGATGACATCCTGAGATTATCCAAATCCAAGGAGGAACATGAGGAACACCTTTGTACAGTATTACAGATTCTTCGTCAGAGGCAGCTGTACGCCAAGTTCTCTAAGTTTGAGTTCTGGTTAAACAAGGTGGCATTTCTGGGCCATATTGTATCCACAGAGGGGATCACCATGGATCCTACAAAGGTGGAAGCTATCACTGAATGGCTGAGACCTACATCTGCAACTGAAGTTAGAATTTTTCTGGGTTTAGCTTGCTACTACCGCAGGTTTGTAGAGAACTTTTCACGGTTAGCCTTACCTTTGACTAAGCTGATGAGGAAAGGAGAAAAATTCGTCTGGAAGGAAGAGCGAGAGAAAAGCTTTGTAGATCTGAAGAAGAAGTTAGTGACTGCACCTATTCTTACTCTCCCATCTGGCTCAGGTGTATTTCAGATTTATAGTGACGCTTCAGGAAAGGGTTTAGGTTGCGTTCTCATGCAACATGGGAAGGTTATTGCATACGTATCACGACAGCTAAAACCTTATGAAGAAAACTATCATACTCACGACTTAGAGCTTGTAGTAGTTGTTTTCGCGTTGAATATCTGGAGACATTATTTGTATGGTGAATCATGTGACATATTCACCGACCACAAGAGTCTCAAGTACATCTTCACCCAGAAGGAACTGAACATAAGACAGAGGAGATGGTTAGAGCTATTGAAGGACTACGACACCAACATTCAGTACCATCCTGGTAAGGGAAATGTGGTGGCAGATACTCTAAGCAGAAGGTCGGGTATGATTGCTGGCATTTGGATTGCAAAGGAAATCATCTGTGATCTAGAGATGACTAATATTGAGTTTTGTGTACGAAGACAGGACGGTTACTGGGCTAATCTTAGAGTGGAACCAGACTTACATTCTAGGATCAAGGAAGATCATAAGAAAGATGGTGAGATTTGGGCTATCATACAGAACCTTGATCAACACACGGAGTTTCGTGTTGACGACGACAGTATCTTATGGCAGGGCACTAGACTAGTGGTTCCTGATGACTCTACACTCAGGGAAGATGTGTTGACTGAAGCTCACAGTTATCCATTTACCATACATCCTGGTTCTACCAAGGTGTATCATGACATCAAGCAACAGTTTTGGTGGAGTGGTATGAAGCAGGATGTTGCCACCTTCGTTTCTAAGTGTGATCTACCAACAGGTAAAGATCAAACACCAGCGAGCTAGTGGTTTACTACAGCCATTAGATATTCCAGCATGGAAGTGGGAAAAAATCTCCATGGATTTTGTTACTGGTCTTCCGGTTACTCAAAAGAAGAACGACGCTATCTGGGTTATAGTGGATAGGTTGACTAAATCTGCTCATTTTCTGCCGATTCGCAAGGAACATCCGGTCAACAAATTTAGCAGACACTTTCCAGAAGGAGATCATGAGACTACATGGTAATCCATAAGAAATCATCTCTGATAGAGATCCCCATTTTACATCACGTTTCTGGCAGAGTCTGCAGAAAGCTTGGGGCACCAGACTTAAGCTCAACACTGCCTTTCATCCTCAGACCGACGGACAGTCGGAACGTACCATTCAGACATTCGAGGAAATGCTGTGATCGTGTGCTCTAGAGTGGTCAGGAAGCTTGGATGATTATATATTCCTAGTAGAATTCACATACAACAACAACTGGCACGCTAGCATCAAGTGTGCTCCCTTTGAGATGTTGTATGGTAGAAAGTATCGCGCCCCAATCTGCTGGGACCAGGTGGGTGAACGACTGCTCGAGGGTCCAGAGATGATTGAAGTGACCAATGAGAAGGTCGTTGTCGCCAAGGCGAAGATTCAAGAAGCTTGTGCTCGTTAGAAGAGCTATGCCGATAAACGTCTTAAAGATGTGTCTTTCAACGTAGATGATCACGTTTTCCTCAAGGTATCAATTGCACGAGGAGTTAAACGTTTTGGAATCAGAGGGAAGCTCAGTCCTCCCTTCATCGGGTCGTTCGACATCATAGAACGCGTTGGTGAAGTGTCATACGGTTTAGCGTTACCGCCTCAGCTATCACACGTTCACAACGTGTTCCATGTGTCCTTACTAGAGGTGGCAAATTTTACCAATTTTGAAACATATGGGTACTTTTTGTCCATTTTCAAAAAAGGATGGGGCACTTTTTTCCCATTCTTTATAATGAATAGGCTAAACGGGCGCATATGTAAGAGAGTAAATGGGCTTAACGGGCGCACTTGTAAAATCAAATTAGTATACTCGACGAATATTTTTTTATCCCCGGCTTTCAAACAAGTATTTTTATTTTTTAATGTAGGTTTTATATGTTTTTTCCCTTTTTTAGCTTGCGCCCATTTAGCCCGCCCGTTTTGCCCGCCCGTTTTTCCCGTGCCCATTTAGCCCACGCCCGTTTAACCCACCGCCCATTTAGCCCGTTGCCCGTTTAGCCCGCCGCCCGTGCCCGACCGCCCGCCCGATTTGCCACCTCTAGTCCTTACTCAGAGGATACAACTATCATCCAGTTCATGTTGTCTAGTATCCACTTGATCAGATTCAAGAGGATCTTTCATATGTTGAGGAACCCGAGAGAGTTCTTGAGCGACAAGATCGTGTCATGCGGAGGAAGACGATCCCTTTCTTCAAAATCCTCTGGAGGGATCTTCCTGAGCAGGAAGCCACTTGGGAGACGGAGGAGTCTATACGGACTTCTTACCCTCATTTCCAGTTCTAATTTGGGTATGTTTTCTTTCAGTTTACGTTTCTCCAATTCGAGGACAAATTGTTCTTTTAGAGGGGAAGAGTTGTAAAACCCGCATTAAAATACCATGAACAGTACACGTGAACAGTAACTTATGAAAACATGATAAAATTTAAACTTTCCATTTATAATATTAATACACGTGTCACGACATTAAATAAAGAAAAATCATAAATATTATAAATGTGACACGATCACGAATACCAAATTCATGAATATTAAATCACGAACATGCACGATAATTATTTTAGACACGGAAAAACTACGGGCCACCCCGTGGGCTCCCTTGATGCCGCGGCTACAAAAGAAAGAAGGAAGGGATGGGCTTGGCCCATGACCCAAGTTAAAATACATGTTAAGTAAAACACATGAAAACATAAACATAATTTTAGGTTTTCAGGAAAAGCTTTCCTTGCCTCCTTTTGTGCCTATTGCCGCCGGCCTACATCAAAGAAAAGGGAAAACCGGACGATTTTTGTTACTTGTTTATTTATTCGTGATTTGATAATCCGTCAATTTATGGTTTATATTTTATTCTCAAATATTATTTAAAAATATTATTTTAATGTTATATTATGAACTCACTTATTTTTGGGAAGAAATTTGGATTTACGTCTTGAAGTAGCATCAACTACGTCTAAACCGGAGGATTCTGCGTTACGTGCTTACGTTTACATACACCGTTTTGGTGACAGTCCGACATTTCAGGAAATAAATTTACCCGTGAATATTATTTTGGGATTTTAATTTTGAGTTGGTTCATAAACTCACAAATTTACGAGAAGAGATTAGGACTTACGATTTTAATTTAACGTCCTTTACGACTAAACCGGAAACCTTAGGATTACGTATTTACGTTTTCGAACTCCGTTTTTGATGAGACAATTTTTATTAGATTCGTTGAATCATAATTTATAAAAACATTTTTCGTAAAATAACCCGAGGGCACGTAAATCGAGGAAACTAGAATCGAGGAGTACCCGTAAATTAGTGGGATGAGACAAGATAAATCTTTCCCCACCCTACTATATGGATGGCAACATCTATCCACAACACACCCTTAGGTGTCAAGCTTACAAAGTAACCAAGACAAATGTCTTGCTTAACTTTGCAAACTAACTAAACATGCAAGAACCACTTGCACCAAACCATCTACCTCATTTGCAACATGCAAATCTCACACAACTCTCCTCCCTCTCTCTCTAAATTTCGTCCAACCTTTACCCCAAAACACCCCTTTGATCAATTTTCAACCACAATATTTGGTGTTATACACACATATGATGGAAACCTCTTCAAGCTCTATTGGTTGGTGGTGATTCTAACATCCAAGGAGAGATTTGGTGATGTTCAAGGGCTGATTTCTACATGATGTTTACAAGTATTGGTGGCCATGAAGATTGGTGTTGATATATCACAAGTTCTTCCATCAAAAATCCAAGCCTTGATGAATACCTACATAATCTAGGTGGTATAAAGATTGTTCTCCCCATCCTCTTGTTATTTGATTATGTAATCCTGTATTTCCTTTCTTATTTTATATGTATATGATGAATATATGATGATAAAAATGTTGTGTGGGGATCAAGTGTTGATAAATATGATTAAAGAGATGAAAAACCATAGGTAACAAGGTTAAAATCTTGCTAAATATGATGGCTGTATAAAAACAGTAAGTAACCAAATGTTAAACTGATAAAATGGTGAAGTGGAATAAATATACAGTAAGTATTAGGTGTTATACACATGTGGGAGTTGGCCATACAATGGAATCATAAAAATGAGTGAGATATGATCAAAACAAGTTTAGAGTGCAAATCTGCCTACACTGTATTGGACGAATTTATAAAAATATTTAGAAGTTGATTCATCAGTAGATATAAAGGAATAAAATGAAGCACATATCATGTAGTTTCTGTGATAAAAATTTGGGGTTCTATCTCCATGTAGAACTCTAGATATGATCATTTTAGTAAACTAGATTTTTAGGACTGATTTTGGGAAATTAAAGTTTAATATTATTATATAAGAACTCAAATAAATATAGTATAAAATGTGAATTAAAACCCACTAACTTATATATTTCATTTATATAAAAATGCATAAGGATAAATAAATGGACATTATATAAAAATGGTAGTTTGGTAAGTTTTATAAGTTATAAAAACTATATACTAAGTTTTACGTCTTTTCGGCTAAAACCAAAAGATTAACGTTTTTGTTAAATAAAACTTAGACGGTTGGACCCGTCTAATGTAAACTTTTATAAACTCACATACTGATATATAAACATATATAACAAGTAAAAACCGATAAGACCCGAGCTTTATAACATATAGACATTAACGGACCAAAATAGCCTTAATGGACAATAAACCCGACTAATTTGGTAAAACACTTATAAACTTATTTATTGGGCTTAACCCATTTGGGCCCAACATATAAAGTATAATACTGATAATAAAAGTATAATTGGGCTAATGAATAGTATTGGGCTTGTAATAGTCCCATTGGGCTTCAAAATGTAAACAAGTTGAACTAGTGTAACTAGTCTTGAAAATTACCAACACATAAACACTATAATGAATGAGTAAAGATGTATAAACCCAATTGATCATCATCATATATATAAAATAATCATATGTATACATAATTATTATTTTGATAAAGTCATTGGACAAAAGTCTAAGACGAGTATTATTTGTCTAGGTTTCCGTGATTGAAGCACGTACCGTACATCCAAATCGCCAATAATCGCCTTCCTACATCAACGTGAGTTCATAGCCTCGCACTCTTTTAAATGTTTTTATGAAATGTTTTATAAACCCGCGAGGGAGATAACATGTTAGTTTTGATAAAATAGGACACCATTTGTCCCGATTGTTTGTTAATTGATTTGGACCCGAATGATTGTATGACCCGGTGAATGATTATATGACCCGATGTGAGAAATGAAATGGATTATTAAAGTTAGGTTATGTCACTAAAAGTCCCATTAGCATGAATTGTGAACTACCGGGATTTGGTAGACGCTTATGCATATAATAGTACTATTTGGAGACGATCACCCCAGTTCGCGCCTTGACGGTTGATCTCCGTCATGCCACATTGATTGGTAAGCAAATTTATGTATGAGAAGAATTACACAAGCGTGATTATTGTGACGACACGCTAATTTAGATGGGCAAATTGAGTTTCGGGCTAGCTACCCGTTGTTGGTTATAGTAAGGTAACAATGTCATGCGGCTTATAATAATCCAAAATAACGAAATACTGCTTTATGCATTGAATTACGATATATTGCCTGACTAGCAATACAGGGTCTTATTATTGATTTTATGTTCGTGTTTTGGTTTTACATAACCATATTCATATAACGGTTTTTATTTAACTTTATACAAAGTTATAAAACGTATTGTATGATGTTTTTAACGACAATGGTTCGTATAATGATTTTGAAGGCGAAAGCCTATATTATGATTTTTGATAAGGATTTTTATAAAATGATTTTGGCTATTTTATAGCCTATTACAAAGATTTGTACAAAATGATTTTCGGTAATAATATATACCGATGTTATATTGATGGATGTCATTAAACTCTATGAACTCACTCGGCATTTTCGCTGACCTTTTCTTTTAACATTTTTTATCTTAGGTACTTGAAGGTAATTCTCGGGAAGACAACAAGAATTCATGGCCCGCACTTAAATTATAATTTCCATTCAAATGCTTTGTAAAACGTGTATGAAATACAATGACTTGGGACCTATGTAAATTTGATATTTATGAATGCAAATGCTTTATTAATAAACGACGCGATTTTTTTTACCGTTGTTTATGATGTGAGTAATGTGCTATCCCGTAACACCAACGAGTCTTCCGCTGTATTAAATTGTGTAAATTTAGGGGTGTTACAGTTTGGTACCAGAGCTCTCGTTATAGAGAACGAAAGATTTTGAAAACCAAGATTTTGAATAAAACATTTCAAAATCTTTTAACTATAAACATTTTTCACAAAATGTCTAAAAATCTTTTGACTATAACGGTGCCGAAGAATTCCCGAATTACCGACAAGGCCAGACTAAGAAGTGTTATTTTAATATATATATAACTTGGATTATATATATATATATATATATATATATATATATATATATATATATATATATATATATATATATATATATATATATATATATGATGTAATTTTATTACATGATTGTTTGATGATTATTTTGATATTTATACGAGGTATTTATACAACCTAGATTGTCACAAGGAACCCTAAATCCCCTAGTAAATTAATATAAGCTATTCCCTTAGGAATTCTAGCTATCCTAGATCTAAACCAAGTTGTGGATATTTAAGATCCCAACAAAATGGTTGATATTCGTAAAAATGTTGGTATTAGTTGATTGTGATATTGAAAAAGAATTGGCGAGATTAAATCTGAAATCGATGACAAGACGATCTTTCCTTATAGGGTGGAGTTTGACAAAACGTTACCACCTAGAAAGATGTCATCTGATTTGTTGTCATCCAATTCTTAAATTGAAATCGAAAGGGTGAATGTTGCACTTGAGGCTAGATCGATCGGTATCTTTACAAATTGATAAAGCTTTCACCTCAATTCATACTTAGCCTGCTGTCATTGGAACCATTACCCAAAAGCCTCATGCCAAAAGTACCTCTCCGAGAAGTCTAATTGAATATGTGAGTCATTTCATACTAGTGACTCGTTTGATAACTATTGATGAAGGAGCTATAGGATTGGAAATTAAGTGTTGATCATATCGAGCTTTTATTGCCCTTTCAAGGTCTAAGAATAATGTTGAAGTATTGGGAAATGAGGTAGGATATAGAATTGAGTATAAAATTGGTTGAAACTTGAATAAAGTAAAATTTAACTTGTATGGAATAAGAAATTGTTAAGAGGAAGTTGTTGAGTTCTGTGATTAAATTATAAGGTTTTAATTTATTGTTGATTCGTGTTAAGGGTTGTTCCTAGGCCATTGTCCACTAACGAGGATGCCCAGTGTCCAAGAAATAAATTGAAGAAATCTTCTTCTGAATTGGGACCGATGGATCTTCAGGGACATGTGGAACACCTAATGACTCTTGTAGATTAGTATTCATTGTGGTATCTTTTAAAAATAATCCCTAACTTAACTGAGACATCAGTTGGTAGGATGAGTTCTTGGAATTGTATGACATAGTGACACATAATGTGTTACGGTACAATTTTGACTTGTTTGTGATTAATGAAAAGACTACCTTTGATTGCTAAATCCTACATGTATCAATGTTTCTATCCTTTATTGCTTCATCCTAAGGTTCGCATTAGTGATGCAACCATTGAACAAGTACTCATCTCGAATTGAGTTACGTTTTGGATTATTCTTTTTGAGTGCCATCGAGGTCTTGCACCTCATGATTAATTGGCTAAGCTCATTTCCTATTATATTGTGGTTAGTTCTTGGTAAACAACTTTTTATCACTCTTTTGCAGATCACTCATTGTTTTTATAAGATAAAACAGTATCCTTTGAGAAAATTTAATTTTCATCACTATATGGATTATAGTGAGACTTATAAATAATCATTATTGAAATAAAGTTGATTATGAAATACCTTGGAAAACTTAATTGTTTTCATAACAAAGAAAATCTTTGTAAATTTATTTTTGATTCTTATTTAAGAATTAAGCATGAAAATGTTTTTATTATAAACATGATGATAAAATTTTGACGAACTGAGTATTGCATCGTTAATCTTGAAATTGTATATAGTTGCGCGCCTACATACAATTTGGAATGGACCATGCAAGGCTGATTAGTAGTCACCATAAAACTGAATAATAAACACTACATTTTCTTTGAAGATTGTGAAAGATTAAATTTTATGAGATCTGCAAGAAGTGAAAAATAGGGACATAGTGTTAGGGACACCTACATATGTGCCTGTAGCATCTATTCTTCTGAGTCGAATTTACTCATCTGTGGAAATTGTCTTATTTGACAATTGACAATTCTTTCTTGTCCAATTCTTCCGTAGTGAGGTTCTTAGGAAAAGTATCTGATTACCGAGTGTTGATACCCGACTGGATGTATCGACGTTCCTGATGAGACGGCTTTTATACATGGTCTCATCGTTCTTTTTGGACTTAAAATGCATTAAATATCATCAAAATACCCAAATATATGCTTGTGTTTGTTGCTTGTGTAATTTAGGTATGGATATTGAGAAATTGACAAAAGATCACAAGAATCACGCAAAAACGAACACGGGAAACGAAGCCGCACGATGAACCAAGCCCTAGTGAGGAATTTTCCAAAGAAAACCCTTGAAGATTTGAAGAATATTGAAGAATGGTCCTCCAAGTTTGAAGAATTGACACTTTATACCCTTGTATCTTCATATTTACAAGTTTGGTCCCTAAAGTTTGTCAAAATTACAAAAAAGACCCTTAACTTTGAAGAATTGGCAAATTTAGTCCTTCAACAAATCTAAATTGTCAAATATGGTCCTTCAAGAAGTCAACCAACAAGTCAAAGCCTTGAAGTTTGAAGATATGACAAATTCAGTCCTTGGAAAATGAAGAAATTGCATAAATGGTCCTTGTTTCAAGATTACAAAAACATTGTGCCAAAAATGACAAGCTAAGGAAAGTTATTAACAAAGGAAAAGGAGATTTGGCTGTTTATTACAAATTGAAGATGTGAAGAAAGATGGGGGACTAAACCTGCCCAGACAACAAAACCCCACCAGCCACCCACATACTGACACGTCACCCCCACCAGTTCAAACAAACCAGTCCACAACTTTTTGACCCTATCACAAAACCTTTGTGAACCTATCACTTTAATTAAACTTATTTAATTACTAAAAGTGGGGGAAACACTTTTTAAACCTGTTTAAAACTTCCAAACGAATTAAACTTCACTATTTATCTCCTTCTTAGCCTATAAACCCTAACACACCCAGAATTAATTAAACCCATTTCTTTACCTTAATCCAATTAACCATAGGGGATATTACCCCAACCCCACTCCCAACACTTCCCACAACCCAGAAAGCGACCACTCCATCTTTTGTCCCCTCCCCTGCTACACCCATCACGTGTCACTTGACCACATCAACGTCCAAAATTCAAAACGTGCTCCCAAAGGATGAATGGACGCTCAAGATCATGCCTAGACAGCTGTTTCATCTCAGAAGTCACAAGATTCCATCCTTGACCAAAGATCACCAAGGGCAAAAATGGGAATTCCTTCATTAGGGTTTAGCTTTGTGAATTTTCCGTATTATTTTATTCTAGGACCTAGAATCTTCACTTGAGTAGTATAAAAGGAGCATACAATGTGTGTATTGCCTTTATTCCAGTTTCTATGTAATTTTATTTTTTTTAATGAATGAAAAGTTTTTACCCTACATGAAACTGTGATCCAACTTTCTTTTCAGCATTTTAAGTTTTGAAGTTTGTTTATCTTGAATCCATTTTAAAATTTTCAAAGTTTGTTTTTTAAAGATTTCACTTATTTTCAAAAAAATTTTCAGAAACTTGCTCATGACTTACTGCTATAAGCCACTCAACAAGCTTCTTAAAACAAGCTTATTGAGTCACTTATAGCTTGTCTTTTCTTTCTTGGTTGTTTGTAGTGTGCAGGAAACAAGAAAGGCTAAGGTCTATTCTCTCATTTTTTTTGGTCACTTGCACTCAAACCAATCCAATCCCACAAGGATCAGCACAAGCCCTAGCTTGTAGGAGGTGGCTTATCAGCCACTGTTGGGCTTGGAAGTAAGCCCAACAAGGTAGTTCTTATTATCCCTTTTATAATTTTAAGTTTCTGATAAAAAAGGTGTTTTATGTGATTTCTGCATAGAAGGTGTTTAAAGTGTGTTAATCTGGGTTGATTCATGTTAATTTGTTATGATATGCATGTTAGGAGTATGCTTAATCAGTTTGGTTGGCTTATGATAGCATTTAGTTTATAAATTTCAAGATTCTGAAAATAAGGGTGTGTTTGGGACTAGGGTTTAAGGTAAGATTTGTGACAAATTCTTGGCTAAAATCAGTCTTAACATGCTTGTTTAGTTAGTAGAAGGTAACATTCATAACTTGTTTTAAATTTCATAGGGTAAAACTCAGATGTGCATGCTTAGTTTTTGGTAACATTAGCTCAAAATCAGAAAATTGCAAATCTGCCTTGTTTTTAGCTTTAATTTGACCATCAACTTGAGTAACCTGTTAAGTATGATTAGACTAGGGTCTTGTTTAGCTTATATGTGATTTGGTTAGGATTTGTGTAAGTTTTGGCAATCTAAAACTCACCATTGTGTCATTTGCATCAGCAAACAACACCCTCTGACCCATTTCTTGTTAACAGTCCTCAATTTGAGCCTTTAAGTGTGATTTTTGTATTTGACTTTGGTGTTTTTGTGTTCAAACTGACTCCCCACACTTCCATGAGTGTGGGGGTGCCCTTGTGTCCAAGAAAGACCCACCAACAAGAGCTTTCCTAAGCTCCAAAACCACCAGACCTTTGAACTGCACTAGCAGGGGGAACTTCACTTACCACTGCTAGTGTATTGGTAGCCACTGCTACACAAAAAGACAGAAAACAAAGAAAAGGTCACTATCAGATTTTATAATTTTGTCTTTAGTGCTTAAATAGTGGAATTAGATCTTGAAACCAGTGCCATTATTTTTCTTATTTAATTTAGGATTTTTCTGATTAATTAAATTTTTATTTACTGTTCATTAAGTAATTTTTAGAATATTTAGCTATTTTTTAATTAACTTTTAAGTTTCTGTTTTTGTCTTTTAGTGCCAAAAAGTAATATTTTTCAGTTTAATCAATTTTCCTAGACTTAGAATAATATTTTAAGGTTTTTGGTTAAAAAAGATTTTATTGTTCATCTTTTTATTAATTTTTAGAATTAGTTTAAGTTAATTAGGGTTTTAATTAAACTAGTTTTGTCATTTAGTGAGAAATTTAATATTTTTCAAGATTTTTCATTTTTCTACTGTTCATTAGAGTAAAATAGGATTTTTAAAATTGGTAGATTATTTTTAGCATTATTTAATTATTTTTTATAATTATTTTAGTTTTAAAATAGTTTTTAGTAATTTAAAAATAGAAAAATAGTATTTAAAAATCATAAAAAATACTTTTTAGTTTTTAAATAATATAAGTAAGTTATTTGTTCAATAAAATCATATTTTGGACATTTTGATTAATTATATTTAATTTTAGGGCTTTAATTAGCATTTAAAATTGAATATTTAATTAATAAAAGGTTTTAAAATATTTTTATTGGATTTTATTCCTTATTTATATTATTTTAGACTTGTTTTAGCTTATAATTAATTTTTAGGTTGAAAATTTTTATTTTTTGTCGTTTTTTACGGTTTTACGTTTACGCCTTTTTCGTCGTAGTTTAATTAGTTTTCGTAACCGTCTTTTCTTTCCTTTCTCATTTCTTTTTCAATCAATATAATCTCAAACAAAAATCAACTCTCAACACAACGCACTTGCCTCCTCGAGAACGAACTCACCTAGGGTCATTCACACACGGTTTTCCTAAATCGTCGTGCACACTTGCCCTATTTTAGTTGCTTGTTTTTCCTAAAGTAAGTTGACTAAATTTACAACATCATTTTGGCGCCGCTGCCGGGGAGGCGTGTTGTGTTTTGATTGAACCATTGTTGTTTTTATATATAGCCATAAATAGTAATTGTATTAATAGCACTCTATTAATACGTATTATCGTTTTTCGGTTTTTGTGTGAATATTATTAATATATTGTATACGTAGAACAATAAATTTACAAGTACTCCAAATACGTGAGCAATCACAACCTTGATTCGGGATTTCATCACTCGATCATTGTATTCGAATCTCAAACCAAAGAAAAAAGGCAAAAATAGATAAATACTTTCGTGAAGCTTGATTTTGATAATACAAACTATAAGGTGGGTATAAGGCGGTTGTATTTCACGACCTAAAGGAAAAAGGCTCTTAAGTGCTTCGCGCCGCCTCGTTTCCTCCGCTTGCTTGTGCGTATTTGATTTTGAGAGTGAATCGAGGGTTTTGCCGCCCAAAGTATTATTAAGTATCATATATATTTTCTTGGTTTCATTTGATTAAACCCTCTTGAACGATTTGGTGTTCCACCATCGTTCTAAAGTCATCGAAGGCGTTCACTTCACGTGTTCGTTTTCATTCCTTGAGGCTTCGTTAATCAAGAGATTTGATTAGTGAGGAGATTTGTAGATTTTGGTCTACTTAATACATTCCTAAAATCCAAAAAAAGTTAAAAACAATCAAAAACCACAAAAAAAAATTGAAAAAGTAAAAACACCAAAAAGAATCTTCTTTGCTCGCCTTCTCGTTGTACGTGACGTTTATGCAAACTCGCTCTAAAGCTAGACGTGCTCGTAAACGAAGAAACAAATCACTCACTCCCACTAGTGAGGACTCTCCTATTGACGAACCCATTGTAGTAAAAGAAGCACCCATGGCTAATCGAACTATGATGGAGTTGCTTCAAGCACCCACCGAGGGTTATGGAGAAGCAATTGTGATTCCCGCTATCCTTGCGGAGAATTTTGAGGTTAAGACGGGTTTGTTGTCCATGATTCAAAACAACAAGTTTCGAGGGGACGAAAAGGACAACCCGCATAACCACATTCGCCAATTTAATCGTCTCACCGCCACGTACAAGTTTAAGGATGTTTCAAACGACTCGATTAAGATGATGATTTTTCCGTATTCCTTAGCGGGGCCCGCAAAAATTTGGTTAGAGAAAGAGCCACCCAATTCTATACTGACGTGGAAGGATCTCGTTTCAAAATTCGTGAACCAATTTTTTCCGCCCTCTAAGACTACGCACTTGAAAAACGAGATTTCAAAGTTTTCGCAAGAGTTTAATGAGAGTTTTTCAACGACTTGGAATAGGTTTAAGGAAATGTTGCACGAATGTCCTCATCATGGTTTTTCGACTTGCATCAAATAGACACGTTTTACAATGGCTTGAACGATCATGAGCGTGATTATCTTAATGCCGCCGCGGGTGGTAATTTCTTGTGTAAGACGGTCGAGGAAGCTTTGTTAATCATTGAGAATAGGTCTAAGGTGTATAGTCCTCGTAGCACGTCGAGTGTTCGTAAGGCTTCGTCTTCATCCTCACCTAGTTTGTCACACACCGTTGATGCTTGCCAAGTCGAGGCTAATTTGGAGAACAAAATTTTTGATATAGTGAAAGGCTTGTTAGTTGAGTTTAAAGTTGGTGAACAACCCGCTCCCGCTACGATTAAAGCGGTTGAGGTTTCTTGTATGTATTGTGGTGGAGCTCACGATTATTCCGAGTGCATTACCAATGGTGGTAACACTTCGAGTGCCTTCGCGGCCGCGGGAACTTATAACCAAAACGGTCAAGTTCCTCGCACTAATCAATTGACTCCACCGGGTTTTTCACCAAATCAAAATGCTAACAATTATCGAAACAATCAAGTTGGTTACCAAAGCAATCAAAGGAACAATTATAAGGGTAATAACAACTATGGGAATCAAGGGAGTAGTAGTAGTAGCCAATTGCAAAATCAAAATCAAAACCGTAATTTTTAAAATGCAAGTCAAGGTCTTCAAAATAACAAAGAACTTCCATTGGACTTTTTGAATTACACTACTTCAAATGATAAGATTATGGAAAACATTCAAGAGCAAATGGCTAATCAAGCTAAGGAGACGGCTAAGAACGCAAAAGAGTTAGCTAATTTCATTAAGGAAAATCTAGCCATGAGGAATGAATTGAAAAATGATTTTGCTAACCAAATTCGAGGTCAAAACAACAAGATAGAGCAAAGTCATGCTAGGCTTGAACAAAGAATTGACCAAAAAGCCGCTATCCAAGATGTGAAGTTTAATAATTTTGATGCTAAGCTTAATGCAATTTTAGAAGCCGTAATGGGAAACAAAGCCTCTACTTCGGGAAGTTTGCCTAGTAACACCGTTTCAAACCCGAAGGGAGAGATGAAAGTGATTACCACACGTAGTGGTAAGGCACTTAAAGAACCGACTCCTCAACCAATTACTCCAACGGTGGAGGAAATTGAGGAAGAACCCGAGGTGGTGGTCGAAAAGGAGCATATTTCAAGCCCACAAAGTACCGCTCATGCCACACCTACGGTTGACCCATCACCCATATTGGAACCCGAGATTCCAAAGGCTATGCCTATGCCCCAACCCACACCACCCTTGCCTTACCCATCGAGACTTAGGAAGGAGAAACGACAAGAGCGCGACAACTACCAATTTGAGCTTTTTATGAAAATGTTTCGTGATTTGCACTTTAATGTGAGTTTCGCCGATGCCTTGGTCATGATGCCTCGATTTGCCGCTAACTTTAAGAGTATGTTGAACAACAAGGAAAAATTACACCAAATGTCTAGTTGTTCGTCGGTTTATCTTAATCGCATACCTCAAAAAGTCGGTGATCCCGGTAAATTTTTGATCCCTTGTGCAATTCAAGATATGGAAGAATGCTATGCCTTGGCCGATCTTGGTGCTAGCATTAACTTGATGCCACTTGCAATCTACAAGTCGCTCAATCTTCCTAATCTTACTCCTTCACGAATGTCTATTGAGTTGGCCGACCATTCCACGATTCTTGCATGTGGTTTGGCGGAAGACGTTTTTGTGAAAGTGGGGAAGTTCTACTATCCCGTAGACTTTATTGTTGTTGACATCCCCACGGATCCTCAAGTTCCTCTTATTTTAGGTCGTTCGTTTTTATATACGTCTATGGCTTTGATTGATGTGCATGCTAGAAAGATCACCTTACGTTTCAACGACGAGGAACTTGTTATAAACGCAACTCAAAATTCTCAACTTTCTCATGTTTATTCCGTTGCTACCATAAACCTCGTTGATATGATCGACGTGGTTTGCGAGGAATTTTCACAAGAAGTTTTAGGGTTTGGTGATGAAGAAACTAGTGGCAATCCCACTATGTTAGATCCTATTCTTGATAATTCGACACCAACCTTCACTCCTTTTGAAGGTGGTGGTTTTACGTTGGAAGAATTCGATGTTCCACGTACTTATGACGAAGACCTCGACAACTATGAGGACTTCTCGATTATCAAGGATTTTCTCAACGATTTCCCATTTCCTCCACCCGAGGAGGTTATGAGTATCGAGCCCAAATCTTCACTTGAGGAACCACCTATCCTCGAGTTGAAAGATTTACCTCCTCACCTCGAGTATGTCTATTTGGAGGAGGACGACAAGTTGCCGGTTATTATTGCGAAGGAACTTTCGAATGATGAAAAAACCGCACTTGTCGATGTTCTTAAGGATCACAAAGGGGCGATTGCGTGGAAGTTATCCGACATTAAGGGAATCGATCCCAAATTTTGTACCCACAAAATATTAATGGAGGAGGATTTCAAGCCAACAATCCAAAGTCAAAGGAGGGTGAACCCCAAAATTCACGACGTCATCAAAAAGGAGGTCCTTAAACTCCTTGACGCGGGAATGATTTACCCTATTTCCGATAGCCCTTGGGTGAGTCCTATTCATTGTGTCCCTAAAAAAGGAGGGATGACCGTTGTGCCAAACGATGCCAACGAGTTAATTCCCACAAGACTCGTGACCGGATGGAGAGTGTGCATTGACTATCGTAAGTTAAATGAAGCCACTCAAAAAGACCATTTTCCCTGGCCCTTCATGGACCAAATGTTGGAGCGTCTTGCGGGAAACGATTTCTATTGCTTTTTAGATGGTTTTTCCGGTTACTTCCAAATTCCCATCGATCCTCGTGATCAAGAAAAAACTACATTTACGTGTCCATATGGAACGTTTGCTTATCGTAGAATGCCATTCGGACTTTGCAATGCACCGAGAACTTTCCAACGATGCATGATGGCTATTTTTCATGATATGATCGAGAAGACGATGGAAGTCTTCATGGATGACTTTTCCGTGTTTGGTGATTCCTTTACTTCGTGTTTGTCGAACCTTGAGAGAATGTTAAAACGTTGTGAGGAAACCAACCTTGTGCTCAATTGGGAAAAGTGTCATTTTATGGTTAGAAGTGGAATCGTCTTAGGGCACAAGGTCTCGAAAGCGGGGATTGAGGTTGATCAAGCTAAGGTAGACGTCATCGCCAAATTACCTCATCCCAAAACCGTCAAGGGAGTTAGGAGTTTCCTAGGCCACGCGGGCTTTTATCGACGATTCATCAAGGATTTCTCGAAGATTTCTCGACCCATTACACATCTTCTTGAAAAAGAAGCACGTTTTGTCTTTGACGAAGATTGTGTACGAGCCTTTGAGATCCTTAAGAAGAAACTTACCGAAGCTCCCATTCTTGTTGCTCCAAATTGGAACCTCCCCTTTGAGCTTATGTGTGATGCAAGTGATTACGCTATAGGGGCCGTTTTGGGGCAACGTCATGATAAGCATTTCTTGTCTATACACTATGCTAGCAAGACGATGACCGAGGCTCAACTTAAATACACTACAACGGAAAAGGAGTTCCTTGCCGTGGTGTATGCATTTGAGAAATTCCGACCTTACCTCGTCTTGACGAAATGCATAGTGTATACGGACCATTCGGCTATCAAGTATCTCATGGCTAAACAAGATGCAAAGCCGAGATTACTTCGTTGGATTCTCCTCCTTCAAGAATTTGATCACAAAATCGTTGACAAGAAAGGAGCCGAGAATCTAGCGGCCGATCATCTCTCTCGTTTGGAAGATCCTTACCAAAACATTTCCGCTCGAGACACTTGGTGTAGTGAATTCTAAACTTGATTCTTCTACCCCATGGTTTGCGGATTTTGCAAATTACCATGCGGGTAACTTCATCATTAAGGGTATGACAACTCAAGAAAAACGAAAATTCTTTCGTGATGTCAAGTTCTATTTTTGGAACGACCCTTACTTGTTTCGAACTTGTGCGGATCAAATCATCCGCCGTTGTGTATTTGGCACCGAAGCTTCTAATATCCTTAGAGCTTGCCATGAGGGACCCACGGGTGGTCACCACGGTGCTAATCTCACGGCTAAAAAGGTGTTTGATGCCGGCTTCTTTTGGCCTACTATTTACCGAGATGCACAAATTCTTGTGAAGTCTTGTGATTCATGCCAACGACAAGGAAAAGCCTCACAAAAAGATGAAATGCCACAAAATATCATTCAAGTATGTGAGATCTTTGACGTTTGGGGCATAGACTTTATGGGGCCGTTCCCATCATCTCGTGGTAATAAGTATATTCTCGTTGCGGTTGACTACCTTTCTAAGTGGGTGGAGGCGAAGGCCTTGCCCACTAATGATGCTCGTGTGGTAGTTAAGTTCTTGAAAAGTTTGTTTGCTAGGTTTGGAACCCCTCGTGCTATCATAAGCGATCGTGGAACCCATTTTTGTAATGACCAATTCGAAAGAGTCTTAAGGAAATATGGGGTTACACATCGTCTTTCTACGGCTTATCACCCACAAACGAGTGGGCAAGTCGAGGTTTCAAACCGAGCATTGAAGAGGATCTTGGAGAGATCCGTGGGGGAAAACCGACAATCTTGGTCGGATAAGTTAGACGATGCTTTATGGGCCTTTAGGACCGCTCATAAGACGGCCATTGGGTGCACTCCCTATAAGCTTGTGTATGGAAAGAATTGTCATTTGCCTATCGAATTAGAACACAAGGCTTATTGGGCCCTAAAGCATTGTAATGATGATATGGAGACCGCGGGAAAACACCGGAAAATGCAATTAAATGAATTGGATGAATTAAGGGATATTGCTTATGAAAATTCATTGATTTACAAAGAGAAAACTAAAAAGTTGCATGATTCAAAAATTAAAAACCGGGTTTTTAACATTGGGGATCAAGTTTTACTTTTTAATTCAAGATTAAAAATATTTTCCGGTAAATTGAAATCCCGTTGGTCCGGTCCATTCACCGTGACTCAAGTATTTCCGTATGGGACCATCGAGCTAGCTCAAGATGATGGTCCTAACTTCAAGGTGAATGGACATAGGTTGAAGCACTACTTTGGTGGGGAAGTTCCATCCTTGAACTACCTCGACCAAGTCACCTTCCCCAATGATAATTAGTGTTGAGGGGATCGAGTCGAGCTCATGACTCGGTAATCAAAAACGAGGTGCCTCGTGGGGGAGTCCCATGCTTATCCTATGTACATATTATCGCTTTCTTAGTCTAATGTAGCTTACGTGTGGGGATTCGTGCCCTTCCAACCTTTGTTCCGTGGTTGTTTGTGATATGTGGTTTTTAGATCATGATCTTCACGATTGGAGCCTCTCGTGTTCGTTTTATGGGAGCACTCGATCGTTTGCTTTGGAGACATTTCTCAATATCCATGATATATCCTTTATTGTTCTAACCTTAGGTTTTTAGCACACTTCATAAACGGCTTTAAATCTAATGGTTACACCCTTTCCATGCTAGATTAGGCATTCGACTACGTCTCTAGTATGGGGGTGTTTGCACCCCTAGACTCGAAACATTGAGGACAATGTTTAACTCTAGTATGGGGGGGTGAATAGATACTTGCCTTGCCAAACCTTCACGCTTTCCAAAGTTTATCGTTTTGTTTATCGTTTTGTTGCAAAATAAGGCTAAAAATGGCCAAATTTTAAAATTTTTCTCATGTTTCATAAGTGTTTGAAGACACGAATGTAGATTTTCCGATGGCGAGAATAAGAGTAATTTTTGACTCGACCGTGCGTGTTGAGCACTTAGCTTTGGTTCCTTAACTACACATTAGGCTAAGTCTCTTAAATGAGGACGAGAAATGATAGAGTTAATTATAAGTTACTATGCTAAACGTAGAGTACTCGTATTCTTTCAAAAACTCATGTGTTCTCATTGTTTGCTTATTCTCCCTTCGCATGTAAATATTTTTTGCTTAATAAATATTGACTTAGCGGTTTAGTTAGGATTGTTGGGTTTCTAGTCTTTTCTAGTAGCTTCCGTGTAATTAAATTGGGAAGACATTAAGGTATCGCCAGCGTCACGGTTTTGAAGTATTACCAACCCGAATAATCGAAAGCTTCACCCAATAATAAGATTTCAAGTGCTCACCTAAATCAAGCAAACAATTTGAAGCCCCACAAGGCCTAAAATCTATGCAAAATTGAAAGTGAATCAAGCCTTAATCTTCGAAGCTTTAAAGATCCAAAATTCGCTTTAGCGTGAGGATATACGTCTTTGGCTAATAAAACCACCGATGAGGCGGATAATAAAAGGCAAGGCAAGACCGAAGTCATAATAAAAGCTTCATGGCGAAGTTGAATAAAAGATGGAGGTAAACCAAAGATAATAAGGCCCTTCCGTTAGGGGGCGTATAAAAGTCTTGGTAATAAGTCTCATGTTCAAAACCGTTATAAAACCGTGTTTATCGATTCTTCTTGTCAACTTAATTTTTTAACATCGTCGTCTATTAGGAGGGGTTATTGATTTGATGGTCTTAGTTACACCGTTAGGACTCTATTTTTAGACCTAAATCTCTATTATCGCATAAGTCAAACAATGTATCCTCGTGAAACATTCAAGACATCATAAAATATAAGAGATACAACTTAGGAATAATGGGAGAATAAGTACGTGATTAGGGCATATGAGTAGTGTTAGCATTACTAACTTATAATGACAATGATCTCGTTGCACGCTTGGCATGGAATTGAAGTGAAAAACGAGGACGATGAAATTATTTCTAACGAAGCATTCACGTGTTCTTATTCTATGAACCTAAACGTCCCATTTTGCGATGAAAATCATACATTATGTCTATAACACAAGTAGTAGTAATAGTAGTAGTGTAGCTAGTTTATCATTCCAATAAAGTGAATAAAATGAATTTTGGAGATACTACGATACTTTATTCTAGCATTGCGTGAGGGCACGGCAATGGTTTAGTATGGGGGAGTGATGAGACGGCTTTTATACATGGTCTCATCGTTCTTTTTGGACTTAAAATGCATTAAATATCATCAAAATACCCAAATATATGCTTGTGTTTGTTGCTTGTGTAATTTAGGTACGGATATTGAGAAATTGACTAAAGATCACAAGAATCACGCAAAAACGAACACGGGAAACGAAGCCGCACGATGAACCAAGCCCTAGTGAGGAATTTTCCAAAGAAAACCCTTGAAGATTTGAAGAATATTGAAGAATGGTCCTCCAAGTTTGAAGAATTGACACTTTATACCCTTGTATCTTCATAATTACAAGTTTGGTCCCTAAAGTTTGTCAAAATTACAAAAAAGACCCTTAACTTTGAAGAATTGGCAAATTTAGTCCTTCAACAAATCTAAATTGTCAAATATGGTCCTTCAAGAAGTCAACCAACAAGTCAAAGCCTTGAAGTTTGAAGATATGACAAATTCAGTCCTTAGAAAATGAAGAAATTGCATAAATGGTCCTTGTTTCAAGATTACAAAAACATTGTGCCAAAAATGACAAGCTAAGGAAAGTTATTAACAAAGGAAAAGGAGATTTGGCTGTTTATTACAAATTGAAGATGTGAAGAAAGATGGGGGACTAAACCTGCCCAGACAACAAAACCCCACCAGCCACCCACATACTGACACGTCACCCCCACCAGTTCAAACAAACCAGTCCACAACTTTTTGACCCTATCACAAAACCTTTGTGAACCTATCACTTTAATTAAACTTATTTAATTACTAAAAGTGGGGGAAACACTTTTTAAACCTGTTTAAAACTTCCAAACGAATTAAACTTCACTATTTATCTCCTTCTTAGCCTATAAACCCTAACACACCCAGAATTAATTAAACCTATTTCTTTACCTTAATCCAATTAACCATAGGGGATATTACCCCAACCCCACTCCCAACACTTCCCACAACCCAGAAAGCGACCACTCCATCTTTTGTCCCCTCCCCTGCTACACCCATCACGTGTCACTTGACCACATCAACGTCCAAAATTTAAAACGTGCTCCCAAAGGATGAATGGACGCTCAAGATCATGCCTAGGCAGCTGTTTCATCTCAGAAGTCACAAGATTCCATCCTTGACCAAAGATCACCAAGGGCAAAAATGGGAATTCCTTCATTAGGGTTTAGCTTTGTGAATTTTCCGTATTATTTTATTCTAGGACCTAGAATCTTCACTTGAGTAGTATAAAAGGAGCATACAATGTGTGTATTGCCTTTGTTCCAGTTTCTATGTAATTTTTTTTTTTAATGAATGAAAAGTTTTTACCCTACATGAAACTGTGATCCAACTTTCTTTTCAGCATTTTAAGTTTTGAAGTTTGTTTATCTTGAATCCATTTTAAAATTTTCAAAGTTTGTTTTTTAAAGATTTCACTTATTTTCAAAAAAATTTTCAGAAACTTGCTCATGACTTACTGCTATAAGCCACTCAACAAGCTTCTTAAAACAAGCTTATTGAGTCACTTATAGCTTGTCTTTTCTTTCTTGGTTGTTTGTAGTGTGCAGGAAACAAGAAAGGCTAAGGTCTATTCTCTCATTTTTTTTGGTCACTTGCACTCAAACCAATCCAATCCCACAAGGATCAGCACAAGCCCGGGCTTGTAGGAGGTGGCTTATCAGCCACTGTTGGGCTTGGAAGTAAGCCCAACAAGGTAGTTCTTATTATCCCTTTTATAATTTTAAGTTTCTAATAAAAAAGGTGTTTTATGTGATTTCTGCATAGAAGGTGTTTAAAGTGTGTTAATCTGGGTTGATTCATGTTAATTTGTTATGATATGCATGTTAGGAGTATGCTTAATCAGTTTGGTTGGCTTATGATAGCATTTAGTTTATAAATTTCAAGATTCTGAAAATAAGGGTGTGTTTGGGACTAGGGTTTAAGGTAAGATTTGTGACAAATTCTTGGCTAAAATCAGTCTTAACATGCTTGTTTAGTTAGTAGAAGGTAACATTCATAACTTGTTTTAAATTTCATAGGGTAAAACTCAGATGTGCATGCTTAGTTTTTGGTAACATTAGCTCAAAATCAGAAAATTGCAAATCTGCCTTGTTTTTAGCTTTAATTTGAACATCAACTTGAGTAACCTGTTAAGTATTGATTAGACTAGGGTCTTGTTTAGCTTATATGTGATTTGGTTAGGATTTGTGTAAGTTTTGGCAATCTAAAACTCACCATTGTGTCATTTGCATCAGCAAACAACACCCTCTGACCCATTTCTTGTTAACAGTCCTCAATTTGAGCCTTTAAGTGTGATTTTTGTATTTGACTTTGGTGTTTTTGTGTTCAAACTGACTCCCCACACTTCCATGAGTGTGGGGTGCCCTTGTGTCCAAGAAAGACCCACCAACAAGAGCTTTCCTAAGCTCCAAAACCACCAGACCTTTGAATTGCACTAGCAGGGGGAACTTCACTTACCACTGTTAGTGTATTGGTAGCCACTGCTATACAAAAAGACAGAAAACAAAGAAAAGGTCACTATCAGATTTTATAATTTTGTCTTTAGTGGTTAAATAGTGGAATTAGATCTTGAAACCAGTGCCATTATTTTTCTTATTTAATTTAGGATTTTTTTGATTAATTAAATTTTTATTTACTGTTCATTAAGTAATTTTTAGAATATTTAGCTATTTTTTAATTAACTTTTAAGTTTCTGTTTTTGTCTTTTAGTGCCAAAAAGTAATATTTTTCAGTTTAATCAATTTTCCTAGACTTAGAATAATATTTTAAGGTTTTTGGTTAAAAAAGATTTTACTGTTCATCTTTTTATTAATTTTTAGAATTAGTTTAAGTTAATTAGGGTTTTAATTAAACTAGTTTTGTCATTTAGTGAGAAATTTAATATTTTTCAAGATTTTTCATTTTTCTACTGTTCATTAGAGTAAAATAGGATTTTTAAAATTGGTAGATTATTTTTAGCATTATTTAATTATTTTTTATAATTATTTTAATTTTAAAATAGTTTTTAGTAATTTAAAAATAGAAAAATAGTATTTAAAAATCATAAAAAATACTTTTTAGTTTTTAAATAATATAAGTAAGTTATTTGTTCAATAAAATCATATTTTGGACATTTTGATTAATTATATTTAATTTTAGGGCTTTAATTAGCATTTAAAATTGAATATTTAATTAATAAAAGGTTTTAAAATATTTTTATTGGATTTTATTCCTTATTTATATTATTTTAGACTTGTTTTAGCTTATAATTAATTTTTAGGTTGAAAATTTTTATTTTTTGTCGTTTTTTACGGTTTTACGTTTACGCCTTTTTCGTCGTAGTTTAATTAGTTTTCGTAACCGTCTTTTCTTTCCTTTCTCATTTCTTTTTCAATTAATATAATCTCAAACAAAAATCAACTCTCAACACAACGCACAACGCAAATGCTAATTAAAGCCCTAAAATTAAATATAATTAATCAAAATGTCCAAAATATGATTTTATTGAACAAATAACTTACTTATATTATTTAAAAACTAAAAAGTATTTTTTATGATTTTTAAATACTATTTTTCTATTTTTAAATTACTAAAAACTATTTTAAAATTAAAATAATTATAAAAAATAATTAAATAATGCTAAAAATAATCTACCAATTTTAAAAATCCTATTTTACTCTAATGAACAGTAGAAAAATGAAAAATCTTGAAAAATATTAAATTTCTCACTAAATGACAAAACTAGTTTAATTAAAACCCTAATTAACTTAAACTAATTCTAAAAATTAATAAAAAGATGAACAGTAAAATCTTTTTTAACCAAAAACCTTAAAATATTATTCTAAGTCTAGGGAAATTGATTAAACTGAAAAATATTACTTTTTGGCAAAAGACAAAAACAGAAACTTAAAAGTTAATTAAAAAATAGCTAAATATTCTAAAAATTACTTAATGAACAGTAAATAAAAATTTAATTAATCAGAAAAATCCTAAATTAAATAAGAAAAATAATGGCACTGGTTTCAAGATCTAATTCCACTATTTAAGCACTAAAGACAAAATTATAAAATCTAATAGTGACCTTTTCTTTGTTTTCTGTCTTTTTGTGTAGCAGTGGCTACCAATACACTAGCAGTGGTAAGTGAAGTTCCCCCTGCTAGTGCAATTCAAAGGTCTGGTGGTTTTGGAGCTTAGGAAAGCTCTTGTTGGTGGGTCTTTCTTGGACACAAGGGCACCCCCACACTCATGGAAGTGTGGGGAGTCAGTTTGAACACAAAAACACCAAAGTCAAATACAAAAATTACACTTAAAGGCTCAAATTGAGGACTGTTAACAAGAAATGGGTCAGAGGGTGTTGTTTGCTGATGCAAATGACACAATGGTGAGTTTTAGATTGCCAAAACTTACACAAATCCTAACCAAATCACATATAAGCTAAACAAGACCCTAGTCTAATCAATACTTAACAGGTTACTCAAGTTGATGGTCAAATTAAAGCTAAAAACAAGGCAGATTTGCAATTTTCTGATTTTGAGCTAATGTTACCAAAAACTAAGCATGCACATCTGAGTTTTACCCTATGAAATTTAAAACAAGTTATGAATGTTACCTTCTACTAACTAAACAAGCATGTTAAGACTGATTTTAGCCAAGAATTTGTCACAAATCTTACCTTAAACCCTAGTCCCAAACACACCCTTATTTTCAGAATCTTGAAATTTATAAACTAAATGCTATCATAAGCCAACCAAACTGATTAAGCATACTCCTAACATGCATATCATAACAAATTAACATGAATCAACCCAGATTAACACACTTTAAACACCTTCTATGCAGAAATCACATAAAACACCTTTTTTATCAGAAACTTAAAATTATAAAAGGGATAATAAGAACTACCTTGTTGGGCTTACTTCCAAGCCCAACAGTGGCTGATAAGCCACCTCCTACAAGCCCGGGCTTGTGCTGATCCTTGTGGGATTGGATTGGTTTGAGTGCAAGTGACCAAAAAAAATGAGAGAATAGACCTTAGCCTTTCTTGTTTCCTACACACTACAAACAACCAAGAAAGAAAAGACAAGCTATAAGTGACTCAATAAGCTTGTTTTAAGAAGCTTGTTGAGTGGCTTATAGCAGTAAGTCATGAGCAAGTTTCTGAAATTTTTTTTGAAAATAAGTGAAATCTTTAAAAAACAAACTTTGAAAATTTTAAAATGGATTCAAGATAAACAAACTTCAAAACTTAAAATGCTGAAAAGAAAGTTTTGTTCCAGTTTCATGTACCTATCATTTATTTTGATTTGATTTCATTTGAATGACCTGGGTAACGATCCGAGGAGCTTTCAAATGCGTACTCAAATTATGAAAACATGGGATATTCATATTCATTAAATGTTTTCGTCTGTATCTGATTTGAAATTCTCTCGTGTAGATTATGCGTTGACCTTACTCTTTTAAGGTTAGTTATGTACCCAGATATCCTTGAATTTGTGAAGGATTATGAGTTATTATTAGTCTTTTGAGAAGTTCACATCTTATCGAGGACAACGAAACTGGAAAGTTGATAGTGCCAATAGAATGGATTGATTGATTACGACATGACGACATTGTCTTAATTGATGGGAACTCGAGTAGAAATCCCCTAAAAGATAAGATGTTGATTATCAAAAGTGATCTAAATAATTCTTGATGGATGACCATATCCTGTATTTAGACTTGAAATTATACCGTGAATGGTTATGAATTAGTCATAGATATTATAATCTAGAAAGAACCTAATATGAATTTATTAAAGGATGTTTCTGGTATCTGACACTCTAGGAGGTATTTATAGGTGAATTACCTAGACTTTCGCCATTAAGGCAAGTTGAATTTGGTATTGATTATATTCCTGGTGCTGCACATGTGGCGTGTGCACTGTACGTCAGCACCATCTGAATTAAAAGAATTACCGTACAACTGAGAGAGTTGTCGGGAAAAGCTTTTATTCTACCAAGCTCATCATCATGAAGAGCTATGGTGCTATCATTCCTTATGTTTATTGATTACCGTGAACTAAGTAAATTGACGATTAAAATCTATATCGACATGGTTATCATCAACTTCGCATCTGCGAAAATGATTGTCTATTCCAATCACTACATCCAGAACTTGTAATGACCATTATGAGTTTCATGTTATGTCGTTTGGATTGACCAATGCACATGTAGCATTCATAAATTTTGTGAATCACGTGTGTAGGCTGTAATTTGATAAATTCATGCTTGTGATCATTAAGGACTATTTTTTTTATTTATAAGAATAAGAATGAGTTAATAATTATTTATAGAATGCCCTGAGTCGGCCGAGTAGTGAAAACCTGTACCTTGAATAATTAACATGTGATGAAAGACTTAATCCTTTACATTATTTGATCGTGTGATTAATAGAAAATGGAATATATTGACTTTTCAAAAATTGGAACCATTAAGGCTTTGGGTGTTACCAAAAAGAAAATGGAAATATGTTTTGACAAATGTTTTAACAAAGGATTTTTAAGGGATTATTTCCTTATACTCAAATCATTTAACTAAACTCCTGTTTAGGGGTAAATGTTTGTGTATACCTCAAGACAACCTAAGAGGGATTGAGGAAACCGTTAAACCATGACTTAAAATTCTACATTTTTCTATAATTAGATGAACTGAGAAATTTAAAACTTTTACGTTTATGTTTCATAAAAAACTAAACATTTATTATTTAATTATTTGAAATATTTAACGACGCTTTAAACGTCGAATTGAGCAAAACTGATAAAAATGACAGTTGAGACGAAACTAAAACCTAGAAAATGTGAAGAAAGAAATTTTGAATGAATACGGTCATGATAATTATTTCATCAGGGAAGGTGAATGTAAATACTGACACATTATGTAGAAAAGATAAAGAACCAATTAGGATGTGTTTCTTAATAATGACTGTGCAAAATAAATAGCCGAACAATATAAAAATAAACGATGTTTGTAAAAAGGATAATAAAGAGAAAAAAGAGGGTTCGCGGCTAATGTGAACCATTAGAATTGAGAAGCCGATGGCATTAGATGTTTTAAAGGCCACTTGTAGTTGCCTAAATGTGGAGATTTTGAGATTTAGTCATGCTGGAATCTCGTAAGTATAAGTATTCTATTCATGTCATTTTGGATTAAGTGTATCTCATCTGAAGAAGTTGTACTGATGACAAATTATGAAGGCAGACATCGCCTCATACATTAGTAAACGTTTAACTATTGCAAAGGTCATCATCTGAATTTGATTCGATTTGGGTCATCGTCGACAGACTGACCAAATTTGCTAATATCATTCTTGTTAATGATAGATTCTTGATGAAGAAATTGACTCTTTTGTATTTAAAGGAGTTGAGTAAACATGGTGTGCCTGTATCGATCATCTCTATCAAGATCCTCGCTTCGCATTGAATTTCTATAGATTTGCTCAGAAGTCATTAAGAACGAATCTTGATGAGAGTACTGTGTACCACCCCAATCGAAGGGACGAGGTAAAGTAACGATACAAAATACTATAAGTGTTGTTCTATGTTTGAATGATTGAACTTTGGTAATAAACTGTAAAATCGTTTTCCTTTGGAGAGATTATCATTGATAATTATCGTATTAGGATCAAGATCAAATCTTGTAAGGATATATATTAGAGCATCTGTAAGCAGTAGTTGGGATGAAGACACCCGACATACACCCATTGTGAGTTGGACATGTCTTTTAGGTTTAAGGTTTCCTATGCTGGCGAACCTAACCTTACAAAATACTCGACCCACGAGACCTGAAATGATTGTTGAAATTAGGATTTGATTATTGACTGCCAGTAGTGGGCAGGAGGTTATATGAATATGAAATGTAGATCTTGAAGTGCAGGATGGGTAGAGAAGTTATGCCAAAAAATTTCACCTTGGAAAAATTGATAGATGATCTGAAAGATCATGGGAAATAAGTCCCCGTTGCATGGGACCATTGAGATGATGTAAAAGATTGGTTTGAAAGGCATATAAGCTGGATCTACCCTAGGACTTCAAGAGCTGCGTGAATTATGTTTCGTATATCGAACTTGATAAAATGTCTATCAAGTGAGAATCTGATCACTTCTTGATGAAGTTTAGATCGGCGAAAAGTTGCATTCATCAAAAACCCGTGAACATCATGGATAGAAAAGTAAGTCAACATTAAGCCTGATCTTATTCCCGTAGTTATGTTTGATGAAACTCGCGTATTGTAATGAATTACAATTTTGAGAAAAGACCGAATGTGGAGGAAATACCCACATGGCTTTAACTCTATAAGAAGCGAGTAGTAAGATAAGATGATATTTGAGGACAAAGATCCTTTTTAGGGATAAATGCTGTGACAAACCGTCAATTTATGGTTTATATTTTATTCTCAAATATTATTTAAAAATATTATTTTAATGTTATATTATGAACTCACTTATTTTGGGAAGAAATTTGGATTTACGTCTTTAAGTAGCATCGACTACGTCTAAACCGGAGGATTCTACGTTACGTGCTTACGTTTACATACACCGTTTTGGTGACAGTCCGACATTTCAGGAAATAAATTTATCCGTGAATATTATTTTGGGATTTTAATTTTGAGTTGGTTCATAAACTCACAAATTTACGAGAAGAGATTAGGACTTACGATTTTAATTTAACGTCCTTTACGACTAAACCGAAAACCTTAGGATTACGTATTTACGTTTTCGAACTCCGTTTTTGATGAGACAAGTTTTATTAGATTCGTTTTGTGCTGTTGATTCATAATTTATAAAAACGTTTTTCGTAAAATAACCCGAGGGCACGTAAATCGAGAAAACTAGAATCGAGGAGTACCCGTAAATTAGTGGGATGATACAAGATAAATCTTGCCCCACCCCATTATATGGATGGCAACATCTATCCACAACACACCCTTAGGTGCCAAGCTTACAAAGTAAGCAAGACACATGTCTTGCTTAACTTTGCAAACTAACTAAACATTCAAAAACCACTTGTACCAAACCATCTACCTCATTTGCAACATGCACATCTCACACAACTCTCCTCCCTCTCTCTCTAAATTTCGTCCAACTTTCACCCTAAAATACCCCTTTGATCAATTTTCAACCACAATATTTGGTGTTATACACACATATGATGGAAACCTCTTCAAGCTCTATTGATTGGTGGTGATTCTAACATCCAAGGAGAAGATTTGGTGATGTTCAAGGGTTGATTTCTACATGAAGTTTACAAGTATTGGTGGCCATGAAGATTGGTGTTGATCTATCACAAGTTCTTCCATCAAAAATCCAAGCCTTGATGAATACCTACATAATCTTGGTGGTATAAAGATTGTTCTCCCCATCCTCTTGTTATTTTGATTATGTAATCATGTATTTTCTTTTTTATTGTATATGTATATGATGAATATATGATGATAAAAATGTTGTGTGGGGATCAAGTGTTGATAAATATGATTAAAGAGATGAAAAACCATAGGTAACAAGGTTAAAATCTTGCTAAATATGATGGCTGTATAAAAACAGTAAGTAACCAAATGTTAAACTGATAAAATGGTGAAGTGGAATCAATATACAGTAAGTATTAGGTGTTATACACATGTGAGAGTTGGACATACAATGGAATCATAAACATGAGTGAGATATGATCAAAACAAGTTTAGAGTGTAAATCTGCCTACACTGGTTTTGACGAATTTATTAAAATATTTAGAAGTTGATTCATCAGAAGCTATACTGGAATAAAAAGAAGCACATATCATGTAGTTTCTGTGATAAAAATTTGGGGTTCTATCTCCATGTAGAACTCTAGATATGATCATTTTAGTAAACTAGATTTTTAGGACTGATTTTGTGAAATTAAAGTTTAATATTATTATATAAGCACTCAAATAAATATGGTATAAAATGTGAATTAAAATCCACTAACTTATATATTTCATTTATATAAAAATGCATAAGGATAAATAAATGGATATTATATAAAAATGGTAGTTTGGTAAGTTTTATAAGTTATAAAAACTATATACTAAGTTTTACGTCTTTTCGGCTAAAACCAAAAGATTAACGTTTTTGTTAAATAAAACTTAGACGGTTGGAACCGTCTAATGTAAACTTTTATAAACTCACATACTGATATATAAACATATATAACAAGTAAAAACCGATAAAACCCGAGCTTTATAACATATAGACATTAACGGGCCAAAGTAGCCTTAATGGACAATAAACTCGACTAATTTGGTAAAACACTTATAAACTTATTTATTGGGCTTAACCCATTTGGGCCCAACATATAAAGTATAATACTGATAATAAAAGTATAATTGGGCTAATGAATAGTATTGGGCTTGTAATAGGCTCATTGGGCTTCAAAATGTAAACAAGTTGAACTAGTGTAACTAGTCTTGAAAATTACTAACACATAAACACTATAATGAATGAGTAAAGATGTATAAACCCACTTGATCATCATCATATATATAAAATCATCATATGTATACATAATTATTATTTTGATAAAGTCATTGGACAAAAGTCTAAGACGAGTATTATTTGTCTAGGTTTTCGTGATTGAAGCACGTACCGTACATCTAAATCGCCGATAATCGCCTTCCTACATCAACGTGAGTTCATAGCCTCGCACTCTTTTAAATGTTTTTATGAAATGTTTTATAAACCCGCGAGGGAGATAACATGTTAGTTTTGATAAAATAGGACACCATTTGTCCTGATTCTTTGTTAATTGATTTGGTCCCGAATGATTGTATGACCCGATGAATGATTATATGACCCGATGTGAGAAATGAAATGGATTATTAAAGTTAGGTTATGTCACTAAAATTCCCATTAGCATGAATTGTGAACTACCAGGATTTGGTAGACGCTTATGCATATAATAGTACTATTTGGGGACAATCACCCCAGTTCGCGCCTTGACGGTTGATCTCCGTCGTGCCACATTGATTGGTAAGCGAATTTATGTATGAGAAGATTTACACAAGCGTGATTATTGTGACGACACACTAATTTAGATGGGCAAATTGAGTTTCGGGCTAGCTACCCGTTGTTGGTTATAGTAAGGTAACAATGTCATGCGGCTTATAATAATCCAAAATAACGAAATACTGCTTTATGCATTGAATTACGATATATTGCCTGACTAGCAATACAGGGTCTTATTATTGATTTTATGTTCGTGTTTTGGTTTTACATAACCATATTCATATAACGGTTTTTATTTAACTTTATACAACGTTATAAAACGTATTGTATGATGTTTTTAATGACAATGGTTCGTATAATGATTTTGAAGGAGAAAGCCTATATTATGAATTTTGATAAGTATTTGTATAAAATGATTTTGGCTATTTTATAGCCTATTACAAAGATTTGTACACAATGATTTTCGGTAATAATTTTATACCGATGTTATATTGATGGATTTCATTAAACTCTATGAACTCACTCGGCGTTTTCTCTGACCTTTTCTTTTAACATGTTTTATCTCAGGTACTTGAAGGTAATTCTCGGGAAGACAACAAGAATTCATGGCCCGCACTTAAATTATAATTTCCATTCAAATGCTTTGTAAAACATGTATGAAATACAATGACTTGGGACCTATGTAAATTTGATATTTATGAATGGAAATGCTTTATTAATAAACGACGCGATTTTTTTTAGCGTTGTTTATGATGTGAGTAATGTGCTATCCCGTAACACCAACGAGTCTTCCGCTGTATTAAATTGTGTAAATTTGGGGGTGTTACACGTGATCTCTTCCTTCTACACACGTTGGTATAATCAAAACCCTTTTAATCTTATTTAATTTCTTATGTAATTCATGTTTTAAATTAGTTAATCATCACGAACATGTAAGAACAAACATAGGATTAATTAATTTCATGTCACGGGCTTGGTTTGGTGTGTGGTTTGGTTCGGCCGAGACAACCGAGACCCTAAAGGGGCTCGGCTTGCTTTTGTTTACCACCACCGAGAGTCTCATGACTCTCGGCTTGGTGTGGTTTGGCTCGGACGCAGGAAAGAAACCCCGACCGAAGGTCGGGTTGTGTTTGTTTTTCGATTTGGGTGTAACTTAGGCACCACCGAGACCCCAAAGGGGCTCGACATGGTTTGTTTGTTCGGACCCGAGACAAAAAAGACCCCGACTTTAAGTTGGGGTATGTTTTGCTTGTTTGTTGGTTTAGTTAGTGTCGACCAAGACCCCTCCAAGGTCTAGGTGGGACTTTTGTATAGCTTATTTGGTTCGGCTTATATAGAACACGGGCTCAGGATTCGGGTTTTTCATAAAAACTATTTTTAAAGTCACGTTATACTAAACCTTAGGGTAAATTAATTTATTTAATTAATTCATGTATAACCTAAGGTATTTTACTTAGTCATTTAATTAAAATATGTATTTTAATTAAAATCATATAACGTATTGTTTAATTAATTAACCAGTAATTTAATTAATGAACTATAACCATGACTTGTATTGTACTATTTAAACTTTAACTATTATTTATAATCCATCTTATTTCTAATTGTAGAAACTTACTATTTTTGGAAAGTTACTTAGTATTACAATACAAGTATTATAATACACTAATACATGAATAATACACAACAGAACATCAAAATAACTACAGTTAACATAGTAAACAGTAAAACATGACATAATATGTATAACAAGCTAATAACACATGAAACCAGTAAAACACATGTAATTCAGACAACTCATACACGTCCGTATTTCTTATGTAGTGTTATCCGTCGAGGCAGATTAGTCTTCATCGTTTTCCTTAGCTTCTACTGGACATAAGGTACGGATTTCCCGTCCCTCAGTAAGGACAATCTCTTCCTTCATTAGGATTTCCTGTATGCAGCCAACTGTTTTCCCCAGTAGTTACAGATTAAGTGCTTATGTTTATTAGTTACCTTAGAATATACATGCATGACAAGTTTCACCTAGTTATAGAGGTACCATGACTATAATATTAGAGGCACTAGTGTTATGACTTCACCACTACGGCGTGATAGCTCTTGGCATCCCTTTTCAGTTATTTGGCCATTATATTATTATATTATCATGTGGGGCGTATGGGTGCATCCTAGTTACATGTTTCAGTCAGGATTTCATGGTGAATGTGGTGTGTGCCTTGCATCCTTCACAAGGAGCTGATCCCTCCTACCCACTTGCCAATTAATTAGAAGCATCCCTTTAATTTGCATGACGAGGTCACCACTCCAAGTCCTCATGCACGTTGTTGACTTCATGACCTATATTGGCTATTTTTGTACATTAACTAATACAGATTTTCATAAGTAACATAAGCTATGTTTTCAGATCTAAAACCAGTTAACATGACAGACAACTAGGTTTTCCAAGGCTTATTCATTTCCGCTGCTATTCATGCTTTATGCTCTTTATATGTTTTCACATTCTATGTCTTCCAGGCTTTATTGTATATCCGTGCATTGAGCGTTATGCTCAGCCGTCTACTTTTCCATGTTCCCAAACGACAGGTACCCAAGGACGCAAGTAGGAACTCCAGAGTATGTACATTCGGATTGGGAGCTATCCGACCTCTTTTACCTTATGCAATTTTTCCTACTTTATCATACATTACTTCTTTTGGACATTTTTTAGTCGTTTCCATTTACAGTACTTAGAGCAGTTGGCCACCAACTACCGCAAAAGCGCGCAGTTGACCAAGTCAAGCGAAAGGACGGGGGTTCGAATCCGGGCCCCGGCTTGGTCAGCCAGTGTTGCCTAGGTAATTTACCAGGATATGCCTTCCTTGTTGGGTGGGGGGCTCGGTACCAAAAAGGTACACGGACTTAAGATGGTTCCGCCAAATACCATTTTTTTTTGCTTGTGTGTGAGTTATTAGACTACCGATGTTTGATTCCGGTATTTCTATTTATGGTCATGAATGTTTAGATATTTATCTTGCATGCTTTAATGACACGTCATAATTTACTGTAGCGTCCTATCTTAACAAATGGGGTGTTATACTCAACTTCTCAAAAATCCCATCGACTTCTCCGGCTTTATGATGCATAAATATGGAACTCCTTACATGACACCCGCTCTACTCATGAAGACATCTAAATACCTGAACTTCTTCGCCAGCACAAGGATCAGAAATGATGAATGCGAGTATCATTCTAATGAACTCCTCAAAGCAATGAACACATCAATAGAATGTCTAAAATAAGCCTCACATGGATCCTTTACCGACTGACACAGAAATTTCAGGTAACACAACCATCCCAACTGAATTCTTTGTCAGCTGTGATTTCGAGTACTTAACCAAAGTGTGAGAAAGTACGCTACCTCATTTGGTCAAATTTGCACTTTGGGATGATATACCATGGATTAAATAAAAGGTTGGTCAGCTCTGGAGACAACAAGTAATCACAAAATAAGACAAATATTGTTGGAAGTACGTTTTCTAAAGAAAGTCTCGGTCACATCATTGTTAGCATAAATCACGAGCTATAGACTAGTTAGGACTTTGTAACTTGGAATGACCTCCCTCAGGGGGAATTGTTGGAAATATGCTTTTACGTATTAGAAAGAATAGGTCACTCCAACAATAGATACGTAGTATGGGCTCGTGATCTAGTTATATAACAATATAGCCCATTAAGCCCACTTGTAGGGTGGGCTATATATACCCCCTCCTAGCATGTTAGGAGGGGTCAGTTATCTTTCACAATCAATTTAATCATACATCTTTCTCTCTATCCTCTCCTTTCTCTCTCTAACTTTCTCTCTCTAGTTCTTTATCTCTCTCCCTCTCTTTAGATCATTCTAACACATAGACAATCCAAGGATTTCGTGGAGCTACAATTGGTATCAATAGCCATGGGATGATTGGTTTGTTCTTGTGTTTGTGTTCTTGATTTTTGTGTCTATTTTAATCCAAATTTTTTTGTCTTTTTTATTGATTATTCTTGATACAAATCATCTACACAGTTGTGGTAGAGATATGATATTGTTACTTTGGCTAAAAACAATTTTTTTTGGGTGTTTGGATCATTATTTGGCATAAAATTGATCTCGTGTGATTAGATCCGAAAAATAGCTTCCGTCGACTGTCTGCCTTATTACTTTCGGAAAAGGGTTTTTAGTTTTTCCCGAAAGTTAAAAATCATTAGATTTTTTCCGAAAGTGCATAAGAGGATTATTCGAAAGGGCAAAGCAAACATAAATTGTGAAAGGTACAATTCATTTTCCCGAAAGATTGAAGATTAGTTTTTCCCGAAAGTGGAAATTTATTTTTCCCGAAAGTAATAATTCTATTTTCCCGAAAGTTTGGTTTTTCCTGAATGTCAAGATTATATCCGAAAGTTTGCAAAGATTCTCCAAAAGTGATTGTTGATTGGTTACTCAAAAGTGGCAAGCATCATTGTTTGACATTGTGAAAGTGACCTTTCTTTCATTTCATCCGAAAGTTACATTTCAGAAGATCCGAAAGTTACTTTCTCATAAATATTCAAAAGTGATGGTGTTTCAACTTATCCAAATATCAAGCTTCTACACAAAGAATATTCCGAAAGTTTCATCCGAAAGTTACATTTTAGAAGATCGAAAGTTACATACTCATTTTATCCGAAAGTTGTCATCAAAGTTTTATTTTTCGAAATCAACAATTTTTCCGAAAGCTGCAAACTATTTTTTCTAAAAGTTCATAATTTTTCCGAAAGTAAAAAATATTGTGAAAGTTAACAATTTTTTCGAAAGTTCGACTTATCCGAAAGTCAAGATCAAGATTGTTTTTATCCGAAAAGTAGGAAAATCGTTTCCTTGATTTTTCCCGAAAGTTAATTTTTGGAGATATTGTTTTTATCCGAAAGTTACTTTTTGGAGAGATTTTTTTTATCCCGAAAGTAGGAAGATTTTTTTTATCCAAAAATTAATTTTTGTGGCATTTTTCCGAAAATCATGTTTGACAAATCCCAAAAATCAACTTGATAAAAAATTTCCGATCGTGAGTTATTTGGTTTTGGAGAATTTTTGGTTTCTCTAGATCACATTCTTAGGGGATTTAATCAATTTTTCTTCACTACTCAAGGGATTTAATTGCCAACAACAAACGCAATAACTTTCTTTCATTGCCGATCCATAAGTAATCCTTACATTTAGTTATCATCGAATTTCAATGGATTTGTTGAATTCGACATTTCGAGAAGGAGAATTGCATCAAATGCAAGACAAAGCTAGAGAAAGTGGCATAACTTTATTTCGACTACTTCAGTCTCATATTGTAACCCTTTCATGGCTTCAAGGAGGAAGCGAATTTGTAACACTCTTCGGTCAAGATTTTTATTTATTCATTGACTCAATATTCCGCAACTTGAACCAACTAGCTGAGCAACTTCACAAATAAGACTTTAATCACTCTGCATCAGTATCGACATATAAAGGTCTAGTGACACAACTTACGCACTTCTTACAATTCAACATCGTTAAGTCTGAAAATTCAGGGATATGTCAGTCATTTCTTTAATACACACATACGGAGGTTCAAGAGTTCTGTGGTACACTATTGAAATTCATGACATCGGTCTCGTCTTTGATTTATGAAAGATCCCGACTTCCATGGTCATATGGTTGACAACTTAGAGCCTAAAGATTGTAAGAGCATGGAATCAGGAGGAATGCATGATACAAGCAACATGTCAGGGAATGATATAGACATCTCTTATGATGACACCATACCCGTATATGACGAAGAGCCTACAAATACGGTACAACGGAATGTGGTATATGATGTATATGCCGATGAACTACTACATGTTGAGCATTCCGAACCTAATTATGACAAACATGGGATGAAAAAGGGTTTACCACTTTAGATTCATCCGATGTGAGTCATAATGGGGGAGAGATTGTTCAGAATGCTATAGTACATCATAATAAATGCTTTGTGACTGCTTTGTTAACTGACTCTGATTCTAAGATAATAGAGCTTGAAACGATTTTAGCTCAGCAATCTAAAGATCTTAAGGATGCCAAATTGGAATTTTCTAAGAGAACTGACAAGTTTGAAACATATTTTGAAAAACTTGAAAAGTCAAACGTTGTTCTTGAACGAAAACTGGATAAAAAACTCAAGATTCTAAACCTGAAAAGGATAATCTTTTGACACAAATTAAATTGCTAGAATCTAAGTTGGCATCTCAAGATAAATTGCTCAAAGAGTATGAGACTTTAAAGGCTCAAATTCAAAGGTTTTTGCAATAGCTGTTCTGAAAAACGAGTTGAGGAAAACTAAAGGAACTAGTATGGACACTAAGCTTGAAAAACCATCAATCTTGGGGAAACCGTCTCAAAATCAGTCTGTTAGACAACCGACGGCATTTAGATCTGAGCGACCACAAACCTCGAGACTACGGTTTGCCTCCCAAGTTGATATGGTTCATGTTTCTAAACCATTCACTCCACCAACTAGCCCTAATGTAACTAAATCAGCTTTTGCAAGACCAAATCACATGATTGCATCTAGTATCCCTAAACATAGTCCAAAGAACACGTCTCGAACTAGTTCAAATAATGTTCACAAAAAATTTGGTCTAAGGGAAGCTAATCAAAAGACACAAGTAAGAGATAGGAAATTCAAACCTAGTCAGATGCCTTCTAGATTACCCAACAATGCTAACCGTAGCATGTCATATCCTAGGAGCATCAATCAATCATCTAGGAATTCTAAATCTTACTTGGACTTTAAATATGCTACTTGTAAAACATGTAGAAAATGTGTCTTTAAAGCAAATTATGACTCTTGTGTCAAGAAATTCCTTAATGAGTAAAACTCCCATGCTAGAATTAGATCCAAGTGGTGAGCTAAAATCAAATCCATTGGTAACGTTTGGCGCAAAACTGGTAGAACTTTCACTCTTGCAGAAAACGAGTGCACTTTAACTAGGATAACCTCCATTTCTACTAAGACCAAAAGGGAGGAAATTCAAAAGGATGATCAATCACTTAATTCTAGTGATCTATCTCCTCAGATCATCTCTGGCACAAGAAAAGAAATCTGTGAATCCCCACGTGGTTCTAAGATATATATCACTAACCCATATAAAAGCATACAAACTCCAAATGAGAATACAGGTACCAAAGTCAACGTTCAACAAGAACAAAGCGGTCCAATCTTTGTATATCGTTCAACTAAGGACACTCTCAGAGTTAGGTTGCTGAAGAAGCTGATATCTATGAAACAAGTGTCCCAGAATTTTTAGTTAAGCTTACAACAGTGGTTCATTGTTAAATGACAGACGATGACCCAGACTTCAAAGAAAGGGAAGTTTATCTATGCAGCTATAACTTACCCTCAAAACGAGAAATTAAATTTTCTCGGACACGAGCTTACATTAAAAACTATTCAAAGGTTTTAAGCTCGTGTAAATGGCTTATAGTTGGATCACAGATTGTAACCCGAGCATTAAAGAAAGGAAAGTTTATCGCTGATGATAAACTTATCCTTACAACGAGAAATTAATTTTTCTTAGGCATGAGCTTATGTTAAATACATTCAAAGTTTTTATGCTCATACACAACAGTTTGCAGTCACATGACAGATTGTAACCCGCACTTCAAAGAAAGGAAGGTTTATCGTCGATGATAAACTTATCCTCACAAACGAGAAATTATCTTTTCTCGGATACGAGCTTATATTAAAACTATTCAAAGATTTTTAAGCTCGTGTAAATGGTGTATAATCACATTTCAGAATATGACCCGGACATCAACAAAAGGAAATTTTATCGCTGATGATAACTTATCCTTACAACGAGAAATTAATTTTTCTCGGGCATGAGCTAATATTAAAAATATTCGAAGTTTTTAAGCTCATGCACAATGACTTATAGTTAAATATCAGACTTTAACTCGGACTTCAATTTTAGGAAAGATTATCTTTAATGATAACTTATCCTCGTAACCCGAAATTAATTTTTCTCAGTCATGAGCTTGTATTAAAACATTCCAAGTTTTAAGCTTAGAAAGGAAAGTGTATCTCTTAAATAAGAGAACTTTTCCTCATAACGAGAAACTTATCTTTCTCGATAATGAGCTTTATGTTAAAACATTTAAAAGTTTACAAGATCATGAAAATGACTTCTAAGTAAGTGTCAGCTTAGAACTCGCTCTTCAGTTAAAAGGAAAGTTTATCGCTGATGGTAACTTATCCTTAATAACGGGAAGTTTACAACTTCTCAGACTTGAGATCGTTTCGTAAGATAATCAAAATCTTAAGCTCAAGTTATTGTTTTATAAAAAATGGCATGTCTTCTGAAATCGATAATATTTATGATCCTAGAAATGTCGTTCAATAATGACACAGGGTTGTAAATAAAGTTCGAGCAGAAGTTTAAATGATTTAAAACATGCTCAAAATGGCTTGCTATTATTTCAGATAGTAACCCGCCTTTCATATTCAAGTCAAGCATTTCACCGGAAAGCTTTACTCAACAACGAGAATTAATTTTCTCGGGCATGGTTTATTTTATAACCATGTAAGGTATTGTGTTTACGTAATAAGACAATCTAACATGAATATATGTACACATCAGTGAATTTATTTGTTAAAACAAGAGAAATCTTGTTTTAATGAAGTTATCATCTCCCCTAAAAAACATTAATGGCAGCAGAATTTTTCTTTCTTCTTCACGATTCGATTTTCTATCCTTGTTAATCTCTAAATCTTATAATGATGCTGGTTTCTTGATTAATCTTTGATTAATCTTGAGTTAACTTAGTCGTTATTTGGTTGAACGTTTTTCTAGGGTTTATTAATCGATTGTTTTTTCTTATTCTGCTTGCGATTATTGTGGCGTTGTTTGTTTATTTAAGGTTGGTGTTGTGTTTTGATATAAGTGATGTGTCTCCATTGTTACCTACATGATTGTTCCCTGTGTGTTTGTTTTCTTGTCGTCGCTTTATTAGGGTTTCGGTTGGTTTATTATTATTAGGGTTTGTTTATTCGTTTAGCTGGTTAGGGTTTCAGTCTTTATGAAACCTATTGATTTTGCTAAGATGGATGCGAGAGGAAAGGCTGTGACTATCAACAGTATGCAGACCTGTAACATGGACGTGATTAGGAAGGTGTTTGGGGTGCAACTAGCAACTCTTAGGGACGTTCATGATTTTATGCACAACTTGAAGATGAATAAATATGACTTTTGGTCATTGGTGTTTGGTGCTCGATCCCAACAAATATTTAATATTTTGTGTTCTTATGAATCTTCTTTAATTGCGAAGGGGGGGATTGATTAGTCTAGGGTTTCCTCAAACCCTAATTCTGCCATGTTGGGTAATGTCACGATGCGTCAACCGGTTAGGGTTTCATACCCGTTATTCGGTGTGCAGCAAGATGAGTTTGTTAGTATGTCTTCTCCTATGGTTTCTAAATTCTTAGATGGGGATGCTAGCTTGTCACATGTGGATGGAAACCCTAATATGGTTATGCATGATCGTGAGGGACTATCGTTTGCTGGGGAGGGCTGTGTGGTTTGGAATGAGCAAGATGGGATTGGTTCGCAGCAAAAAGGTGATTGTCTTTGGTCTACTTGTCCGTCTATGTCAGTTCCAACTTCTAATATAAATTTATCTCCACGAGTACGTGGATTAAATGGTAATGGTTCTCCAAATGTGGGTGCCGCTGGTGTTCCGTTCGTTCAAGTTGCGACCGTGTCTTACGCTGGCATTGCGTCGCAAAGTGATACTTCGAAAGGTACTAATAATTTTACGTTTACACAAGTGGGAAATGTGTTTGAAGGGGTGGATATATATATTACGCGTCGGGTTACTTAAAATGTGGGGAATCGGTTTGAAAACAATCTATATGGATACTTCATTGGTAAACGTAAAGCTTTTCATGTGGTTGAATATTATGTTAAGAAATATTGGGAGAAATATGGGCTTAAGAAAATTATGCTTAATGCAAAAGGTTTCTTCTTTTTCAAATTTGATTCAAGCACTGGATTGGATAGTGTTCTTGAGGGTGGACCTTGGATCATTAGGAATAATCCGATTATTCTTAAGAGATGGACGATGAATACTAGTTTACTAAAGGAGGAATTAAGCCGTGTTCTGGTTTGGATTAAATTGCATGATGTTCCTTTAGAAATGTTTGATGAGGAAGGTATCAGTATTCTGGGATCTTATTTGGGTAAGCCGATAATGCTTGATACCTATACTAGTGCTATGTGTAAGGAGTCATGGGGCCGCAACAGTTTTGCAAGATGTCTTATTGAGGTTAGTTCTGAGGCTCCTTTACATGAATCAGTTAGTGTTGGTATTCCATTATTAGATGGTACAGGTTTTACGAAGGCTACTATTAAGGTGGAGTATGAATGGAAACCCCCTATGTGTGATAAGTGTAAGATTTTTGGGCATTCCACTGACTCGTGTCCGGATAGGGTGGTGGTTACTAAAGAAGATGCAACTGTTAATGATGGTCTTCAGCAAGTGGTTAACAGGAAGAAGAAAACTAATGTTAGTAATAAAGGGGGTGTTCAACCAGGAAAGAAGTTTGTGTATGCTCCATAGGCGGATGGTAAGAATGCTAAGGGAAAACCTCCTGTTGATAGACCTAATACGTCAACTGGTGGTTCAGGGAGGAATAGTCTGGGTTTGCATGGGTCGACTTCTAATTTGAATAGGCCGTTAGTGTCTAAGGCTGCTTCTTTATCGCAGGCTACACCTATTGTGATTTCTAATCCCTATGATGCTTTATCTACTCTTAATAAGGAAGATAGTGGTACATCTAAGGTTACTGTTTCCGATGATGAGGAGGATGTGGAAAATGTTTTTGATGAGACGGCTAATCTTATGAATAATTCTCAATCAGGGGCAAGCACTCCTGCTGTAAATGTTTTTAATGTTTAGTATTGCTTCTTGGAATATACAGGGCTTGAACCAGTCCCCTAAGTAGAGAGAGGTTCGACAGGTGGTTACTGAGAATAATTTAAGTGTTTGTGCTATTTTGGATTCTCATGTTGACGTATCTGTTGTGTATGATACATGTCGTAAGGTGTGTAGGAGATGGAAGTAGCTTTCGAATGGTAGTTTGCGCCTAAAGGTTCTCGTATTATTGTTGGTTGGAATGATGATATGGTTGATGTTGGTGTTATGGCTCAAACGGAACAGGTTATTCATTGTCAGATTAATACTTGGGCAGACCGGAAAACCATTTTCTGTTCTTTTGTGTATGCTGCCAACTACTATGTGGATCGTCGTTGATTATGGAATGATCTTGCTGCTCATGCTTATCTCATGCGTGATAAGCCATGGGTTTTGATAGGTGATTTCATTGTTGCTCTTAATCTTGAAGATCACTCCTATGGTGGGTATGAGCCGATTATTGCTATGCGTGAATTTAAAGAATGTGTTCAACTCATGAAGGTTATGGATGTTAATGCTACTGGAATTCACTTCACTTGGAATCAAAAACCTCAGGGTTACTGTGATGTTCTTAAAAAGATTGACAGGATTATGTCTAATATGGTTTTTATTGATGCGTTTCCGGGTTCCCTTGGGGTGTTTCAGCCTTATCGTATTTCAGATCATTCTCTGTGTGTTCTTCGTATTCCTAAGGTTAGTAGACCGAAGCCAAAGCCTTTCAAATTTTCTAATTTTCTTGTTCATAAGGAAGGGTTTCGTTATGCTGTTCTGAATGGTTGGAATGCTAGTGTTTCGGGTTGTGCTATGTATCGTGTGGTTAAACGTCTGCAATATCTTAAAGCGCCATTTCGCAAGCGTCTTCATGAGAATGGTAATCTGCACGCGCGTGTGATTCGGACCAGGGATGAGCTTGACGCGGCTCAAAGGTCTCTTGACTTAAATTTATCAAATACAGATGTCTGTGAAGTTCATGCTTGATGTCTTTTGGCATTTAGAGAAGCGTCTCTTGATGAGGAAAGGTTTTTAAAACAGAAAGCTAAGATTGAGTGGCTTGATGCAGGTGATTCTAATACAGCTTATTTTCATAAAATTGTTAAGTATTCGAATGCCGGCAACAGGATTGATATGGTGCGAGACATGTCTAATGTGTTGTGTGAAGGGAATGATGTTGCGAATACGTTTGTGGCACATTATGAACAGTTTCTTGGTTTGGAGGGTTTTTCTTTCCCTTTGGAATCACAGGATTTGTTCTCTAATGTTCTTGATGCGCAGCGTGCTTTGGATATGGTTCAGGTGGTGTCGGATGCGGAGATTAAGAATGCTATGTTCTTGATGGGTGATGATAAAGCTCCTGGTCCGGATGGTTTTACAGCTGCGTTTTTTAAGAATGCCTGGGATATTGTGGGTGGTGATGTTACATGTGCTATTCGGGACTTTTTTACTATTGGTAAGTTGCTTAAAGAAATAAATCATACTATTATTGCGCTTATTCCAAAGGTGATTGATCCTAATAAGATCACGTATTATAGACCTATTTCTTGTTGTAATGTGATTTTTAAATGCATCACAAAGATTATTGCTAACCGTGTTAAAGTGGTGTTGGGGGACTTGGTTAATATCAATCAATCTCCGTTTGTTCCGGGGCGAAGGAATTCGGATAATATATTACTTACACAGGAATTAATGCGAAGTTATCATAGGAATATTAGGCTGCCTCATTGTGCTTTCAAAGTGGATATTCAAAAGGCTTATGATATTGTTGATTGGGGTTTTCTTAGGGTGATTCTGCTGGGTTTTGGCTTTGGTTGAATGGATTATGGAGTACGTGACTACGACCTGTTACTCTATTTGTATTAATGGGAATCTCCATGGCTGGTTAATAAGTGTGAAAACACTTATCCTTTTACCACTTAATTATAATAATAACCAAACCAAAACGTGTATTTTATGTCGTAAATGTCAGAATTATGCGTGGTTCGTGTTTTTGTTGTGATTTATGATCAAAATGTGAAAAAGGGAAGAAAACACGGGCTTTCACGAGCTTTTATCGAAGAAAAAGACAAAAGACGAAGTCAAAAGATCAAGAGTGCAAAAAGAACGGAAGTCCAACGCCTATTCTAAAGATTTATCGAAGAACAAGTCTAAAGACGGAAGTTTAATAAAGTCGAAGAACTCAATTCTAAATTAATGAAGAAATTATAAGACGAGTTCAAATAATCGCGTGACAAAGTCGAAAAAGTCGAAGAATTTAGAAGACGAAAAAACGAGAAAGAAAGAAAGAAGGAAGCAACACATGCTTAACCTCCCTAATCACTATAAATACCCTCCTAATCTCACATTAGGAGTTGTTGGCTATTTTGACAAACTAGTCTCCCATTTTAATTACTTGCACTTTTCTTAATGTCATTTACTTAATTGCACCTTTAATTTCTTGTTTTGCACCTTAAATTTGTAAGCTTAATCTTTACCTTTAATTGTTGAATCTTAATTTTAATCAAGTTTTAATTAATCTCTCATTCTACCTTTCTTGTTCTTGATTTAATCTTTATGCTTATGTGCTTATTGTCATGCTTATTTGATTATTTGTCATGGCTTTATGTTTTTGATTGTGTTAGCTTATTGATTTTATAGCTTATTGTGTTTTTCTTAAATTTAATTAAGTGCTTATTAGTTAACTTTTATAAAAAGTTGATTTTTAATATTTTTATTATTTAGTGTTTTTAAAAGTTTTTAAATTTTGGCTTATTAGCTTTTTTTTCTTAAGTTTGATTTGGTTAAGTTTTTAGTTAAGTGCTTAATTGTTTTTAGCTTAATTTTAGTTTTTAGCTTATTTACTTCTTATTGTCATCCGGGTTAATCAAAACCCTCAAATTCCGGATAAGGTTCCGAAATTGTCATTCCGGATAAGGCAAGGTGTGTAGATTCCGGATAACCCTTCGATTGTATATTCCGGATAAGGTGACAGTGTAATCCGGATAAGTTTTGGCAGGGGATTTCGGATAAGCTACATATTCAAGTATTCCGGATAAGGGCTAAGTTTGGTATTCCGGATAAGGGGTTAAAGTTATTCCGGATATCGGTCTTTAGGGGTATTCCGGATAAGGATCCGGAAACATTCCGGATAGCCACGAGATGGGAATTTCGGATAAAGGTTCGAACTGGATTCCGGATAAGGAGCAAGGGAATTCTGGATAGTGTTTAGTTCTTCGAGTTCCGGATAAGCGTCCAAACTTCTAATTCCGGATAACAGCTTTGAAGATTATTCCGGATAAGACCCTTATTGAGGTATTCCGGATAAGCTATTGTTTGGTGTATTCTGGATATCGTTTAGAAGGTACAGATTGCGGATAAGGGTGACAACCTTATTCCGGATAAGCAGTATCTTGTTGGGAATCCCGGATAGTGAAAGTATTTTGGATCCTGGCTCAGGTTTTGCTTATCCTCTGTTTACTTTTCAAGCATTTATTTTTCCTGCCATATTTCTTAAGTGTTATGTTAATTTTTTAGCTTTATTCTAATTTCAAGTTTATATTTTTATTACATCGTCAAATTTACTTTTCGCCAAGTTTTAATTTTTGTCACTTAATTGATTTACTTTTTAAAGTTTTAATATTGCACCATTTAAGTGTTAATTAGTTTTAGATTTAATTACTTGCCATTTACTTTAAAGTTTTGCAAATTTAATTATACTACAACGACCAATCTATTGGTTCCCACCAAAAGACGACTGAGTCGCACACTTAAACCAGTAATCAATTCGATAAGACCGGTTTCAACGAACTTTCAAATGGCGCCGCTGCCGGCTCTTTTCGTAATTTTGGGATCCGTTCACTCGTGAACGTTATTTTTCTTGCTTAAAATTTTCAAAAATTAATAAGAACTAAAAATTGTTAAAAATCCATAAAAATTAAAAAATTTTAAAAATCCAAAAAGATTTTTATTTTTACACGTACATATATATTCTCTATTTCTTTGGTTTTTTTTTCTTTTGCTTTTGCAGGTGTATGCGTACTAGATCTTCAACTTATTAAGAGCCCGAGACTCGTGAAGATTTAGATATGGCAGGTGTGAACAACAACAATAACCCACCGCACCTCAACAATAATAATAACAACAATGTTCTTCCACCACCCGATATTAGAACGATGGAGGAGCTGTGTCAACCTACAATGAATGGACGAGGAGGACCGATTTCGCCGATGCAAATCACGGCTCCAGAGTTTTCGTTGAAGCATCACATGATCCAACAAGTTCAAAACACTTGTCCATTTTGTGGATTACCGGATGATGATGCCAATAAACACCTCGACAAGTTCATTACCGTTACTCAAAGCATGAAGTTGCCCGGGGTTAGGATGGATTTTCTTCGCCTTCACCTATTTCTACACACCTTATCCCACTATACCGAAGAATGGTTTGATCGTCTTCCGAAGAATTTAATTCATACATGGGATGAGATGACTCAACGCTATTTGTCGCGTTACTTTCCACCATCCATGGTCACGAGCGTTCGAGATCAAATTAGTGGATTTACTCAAGAACCCGATGAATCACTTTTTGATGCTTGGGAATGATATAATGGTTTGATCGATCGATGTCCAAACCACAACATGCTCCCCGTTACTTTGATTGATACTTTCTACAATGGTTTAACCTTCCGTGATCGTGATACAACTAATGCAGCCGTCGATGACACATTTATGAAAAGAAGACCTGAGGAGTGTAGAGAGCTTATAAAGAACATGACTACTCATCACAAAAATTGGGATTTATCCGCATCTTCAAGATCAAACCCGAGAGTCAATGTTTCTTCTACTTCTTCAAACCCTGATATCACCGAATTGACCCGCGCAATGGTCGAAATGAGCAAAGACATGCAACTTTTGGCTACAAATCAACAAAAAGTTAAGCTGTTAAAACTTCTTGTGAGACTTGCGGGGGTCCTCATTCATACACTGATTGTCCTTCTACTCATGACAATCCAGAAAACATGTATGCAGCTTATGGTAACTATTCAACGGAAAACCATCAAGCTCGACCTCAAGGTGATCGTAACTTGCTAAGTTACCGTTCTAACAACTTTCTTTCACCCGTTTTTTCTCCTCAAAACCACAACCACAACAACTATAATAGAAGCAACCCAAACCTACCTCGAGCTTCTAATCCTTATCACCCACCCGCTCAACAAGCCCCACCCATTAATCAAGACGTTGAAGCTTTTATGAGAACCCAAGGAGAGCAAATCAAGAATCTGCAAAGCCAAATCATCAATTTGAAAGGAGATATCACTAAGCAAGGTAATGCTATTAGATCCGATATTCGACATGATATACAAACCTCTTTTAGCACTCAAACAAATGATTTGAAGAATATGCTGGCTAGTTTCTTACCAACTACTCAAACCTCTACTTCGGGCTCTCTTCCTTCAAACACCGTCACCAACCCAAGAGCGAATATGAGTGCTATTACTACACGCATTGGAGCTACGTTAGTAGGACCATCTAGCCCTCCCCCAGTTACTCCATCTACACCTCCTCCACCAGCATTTATCCCTCCTACTCCCACGCCTAGTATTAGTTCTCCATTACCGTCTCCACCTCTACCAGCTGAAGTACCCAACAAAAACCCTTCTCCAACCCCACCTTCCACCTTTAAACCTTAAACATCTCAACCTTTACCTGCTACATCTTCCACCTATAAACCCAACATTCCTTATCCATCTCGCTTAGACAAGGCCAAACTGCAAACCAAGGATGACATTCAAGTGTCGAATTATTTGAAGAAGATTTCGGGACTGACCATCACCTTTAGCCTTGTTGAAGCTCTAGCACAAATGCCTAAATTTATTAAGATGTTTAAGAAATTGCTTAATAAGAAGGAGAAGATGGCCGAGTTTGTTAATACTCGATTAAATGAAAATTGTTCAACCGTCCTTCTTAAAGAACTTCCAGAGAAACTTGGAGATCCCGATCGTTTTGTGCTACCATGTACTTTTAACCAAACCGAAGAATTTACTGCCTTAGCCGATCTCGGGGCAAGTATTAATTTGATGCCTTTAAGTGTTTAAAAAAAGTTATCATTACCCGATCTTACATCAACAAAGATGACTCTTGAGCTTGCAAGTCGCACTCTCGCTTACCCCGTTGGTATTGCCGAAGATGTGTTTATTAAAGTTGGTACTTTCACTTTTCCGGTCGACTTTGTTGTTGTTGATTATGAAATGGACCCTCGTTGTGACAATCTAACATTTTCAGGTAGTAAAATATTTTTTCGTATAATATTTTGAAACTTATTTTTGTGTTGGTTGACGAACTCACAATTTACGGATTTAAATTTGGGCTTACGTGCATAATTTGGCGTCTTTTACGACTAAACCGGAAACCTTAGGATTACGTATTTACGTTTTTGAACTCCGTTTTTTGATGAGACAATTTTTATTGGATTCGTTTTGTGACGTTGATTCTTAATTTATAAAAACGTTTTTCGTAAAACGACCCGAGGGCACGCAAATCGAGAAAACTAGAATCGAGGAATACCCGTAAACTAGTGAGATGGGACAAAATACATTGTCCCACCCCACTAGCTTAATGGGACGGCACACTTGACACCACAACACTAATGTGGCATCAAGTTTAGCTTACACATTACATGTGTAAGCCATGCTTACATGTTAAGCTAACTTTTCCCACTTAACACCAAAACTAGCTACTTGTTTTCATTCCATCTTTCTCACATGCAAAACCAACATCAAACTCTCTCAACTCTCCCCCTCTTGCCGTCCTAAATAAACCAACAAACACCCTATTTGATTTCTTCTAGCCATGAACAACATGTTTACTAGCTCTATTAAGGAGTATTCTTGAAGCCTTGCTCATTTGGTGGCCATATTAACATATTTGGAGGTGATTTGCTTGTGTCCTAGGGCTGATTTTCCAACCTATGTTCTTGATATTTGATGATCTTGGAGATACTTGTTGTGTTCATCAAGTTCTTGTCTTCCTGAAACAAGAAATCCACTTGGATTGGTAAAGAAGATCATCCTCTCCATTTTTCTCTTGTTATTTTCTAAAGAACAAATGTATTTTCTTTCATTTTTTATATGTATATGATGTATATATGATGATAAAAATGTTGTGTGGGGATCAAGTGTTGATAAATATGCTTAAAAATGATGATAACTATAAGAAATGAAGCTAAAATCTTGATTATTTAGTTGGCTGTATAAAAACAGTAGATAACTAAAGGATGAACTGATAAAATTGCATGGTTTGATCCATTTACAGTAAGTATAAGATGTTATACACATGTGAGAGTTGGCCATGCAATGGAATCAAAATAATGAGTGAGATATGATCAAAACAAGTTATGTGGTCTAATCTGAATAAGCAGTTTTGTAGGGACTGTTAAGGCAAGTTAAACTCAAAATGGGCAGTAGCTATAACTAAGTTAAATGTAGCACATAATATGAAGAACATGTCACCTAAAAATGAGCTTCTAATTCATTAAAGAACTCTAGATATGGTAAAAATGGTGAACATGAAGTTAAAAATCAGATTTTTGGAAATAATGTTTATTAATATTATATAAACACTCACATTATAATGTATAAAATGTAAAAATATAAACCCACTAACTTATAAAACTTATTTATATAAATTTATAAAAGGTTAATTAAATGGGTAAATTATATAAATGGTGGTGAAATAATATTTATAAGTAATAAAAACTATAAAACTTGATTTTTACGACTTTTTCGGCTATTGCCGTAAAATTAACGTTTTTCGCCAAATAAAACTTAGACGACCAAACCCGTCTAATGTAAAGTTTATAAAAGTCATATACTATTAATATAGGTATAAAAGGGATAAAAACAAGTTAAAGAACTTATAAAAGACTTAATGGACTTAAAATAGGTAAAATCGGTAAAACTAGTGAACTAGTAAAACGTTACCAAGACGTAAACACTAAAATGAGTAAACAAGGATGTATAAACCCACTTGATCATCATCATATGTACAAAATCATCATATGTATATTGTTATTTTGATAAAAGTCATTGGACCGAGTCTAAGACCGTTTATTATTTATATAGGTTTCCGTGACCGAAGCACGCCCGTAGCCGATAATCCGCCTTTCATTAACAACGTGAGTTCATAGCCTCGCACTCTTTTAAATGTTTTATAAAATGATTTGTAAACCCGCGAGGGAGATAACATGCTAGATTTTATAAAAATAGAACACAAGTAGTCCCGATTGTATGCTAAATGATATAGACCCGAATGATGCTATGACCCTATATTCGAGACTAAAAGAATCATTAGTAGTTAGGTTATGTCACTTAAAGTCCCATTAGCATGAAATGTGAACTACCGGGATTTGGTAGACGCTTATGCATTTGATAGTACTATTTGGGGACGATCACCCCAGTTCGCGCCTTGACGGTTGATCCCCGTCGTACCACATTGATTGGTAAGCGAATTTATGTATGAGAAGATTCCATAGCGTGATTTTTGTGACGACACGCTAACTTAGATGGGCAAATTGTTTGTCGGGTTCGCGGCCCGCTGTTTTCATAGTAAGGTAACAATGTCATGCGGCTAATAATAATCCTATACAATGTATGCTATAAAACATAAATAATAAACGATAACGACGCTATTAACGATTAATATATTACCTATCATGGTAATATAGAGACTACGGTCTCATGGACGGTTTCAGATGTACGCTTGATTTATATATTGCCTGACTAGCAATATGAGGACTTACTTCCGATATTATGCTTGTGTTCTGATTTTAAATGATTGTAAATGATTGTTTTTATATAACGGTTTTCATTAAATTCTATGAATTCACTCGACATTCGCTGATATGATTTTTACATGTTTTTATCTCAGGTGCTTGAAGGTAATCCGGATGGAGATCGACTCTGATGGCCCACACTTAATATTAAAAATGTTCATTCAATCTGTGTTTTGTAAACTTAATGACCTGTATAATTTGGGACCTGTTGTACGCTTTTGAAACTTTTTATCGAATGAATGTTTGTTAAACCTTGTACAACCATTTTTATGTGTTGTCTATGATTGTAGTTATTGTGCTATCCCGTAACACTCTGAAAGACCCTTCCGCTGTACCGATACGAAAAATGAGAGTGTTACAGTTTGGTACCAAAGCTCTCGTTGTAGAGAACAAAAGATTTTAAAAACCAAGGTTTTGAACAAAACTTTTCAAAATCTTTTGACAATGAACATTTAATAAAATATTTGAAAAATCTTTTGACTATAACGGTGCCAGAGATCTCCGACGTTACCAACAAGCCCTATTGAGAAGATATATATTTTGATATATATAATTTAATTTATATATATGTATATATCGTGATTTCATTATGTAATTGTTTAACTAGTATGTTATCCTAATACGAGATATATATATAAATGCAGATTGTCATGGCTGACCCTAATATTCCTGTAGAAAACCATGCTATTCCCGAACCTAATATAGAAGATGATCCTTATTTAGACTTAGTAGATTATGATATTGATGATGAGGAGGAACCATTTGAGGATCCCGAGCCCGAGTTAGGACTAGGAGATCAGATTGCCCCTCAGGTTGAGTTAGTATAGAATGATATTGAGAATGTGGAGATTGAGAATGTGGATATTGAGAATGTGGAGATTGAGAATGATGATATTGAGAACGATGATGAGATTGGGTTAGATGATTTAGATGACGAGATTGACGACGAGGATGTCGAGGAGGATGTAGGTATATATATTGAGGTTGATGACGATGAGGAAGCCGAGCTTATTTATCCGTATGATGTTCCAGAGGGCGAGCCTTTGCCCCCACCAGTTTGTTTGTCTGATTCTGAGGATGAGTTACCTAGGGATGAAATGTCTGAATCGTCTGAATCTGATTCTGAATCAGAGGAGGATGAGGATGACGATGCACCTGACGGTACTGATGGTATTGCTACTCGTAGACGTGAGATAGGAGAGTCGTCTAGTACTCGAGAGGCTACTCATATTGATGGTCTTGCACCATGGGCCTTGAGACGTGATCTAGATGCTTCCCGTGTTAAAAGTTGTATGACAGAGGTTGGATTAGGTGTTGTTCAGACTCATGTTGCTTATTTGGAGTCGAAGACTAAGGTTAGCGAGAAAGAGCGGGAATTGCTTAGTTTAGATTTGAGTGATGTAGAACGTGGTTTGAATGAGGCTTTTAGGAGGTTATCAGTGTTGGAAAGTGGTGAGTATGCTGAAATGAAGAGAAAGGTGAATACTATGGAGATTCAGTTGAGTGTAGCTCGTGCGATGCGTGAGAAAGCTGAAAAGGAGTTGAATATATCCGTGGGTTGGAACAGTAGATTTTATGCTGACATGGTTGAAAGAGGAGTAATCCGTAAGCGCCCAGCTGAAGATGTGTCTAGTGATCGTCCGGCAAAGATCCAGAAGACGATGGATGATGGACCATCTAGCGGTTCTCAGTAGACCAGTCTGTGTTTAGTAGTGACCTTTATATCTTTTGTGCTTTTGTAGCTTTGACTGAACCGACTTGTTAGTAATAGACTTGGCACGAATTTTGAGTGTATATAGTGCTAGAACTTTGATATGGGATGTACTAAGACAATACTTTTGTTTCAGATCGAATGAAATATGTATCTTGTCTTGAATTCAATATTGTGCCTTATTTGTACCTTGATTATGAATTCGATCCATATTATATGAATCCTTTGTTGGGTGAATGCTTAATATTTTGAAATTGTGAAATTATAGAACTATGTCGCCCAAGAAGGCTGTGACCGAGGATGATGTACGTAGGATTATTACGGAGCAAGTTACCGCATCTATGACTGAATTTATGGCAAATGCTAGAAGTGGAGCTGGCGGTAGTGGAGCTGGCGGTAGTGAAGCTTGCGGTAGTGACGCTGGCGGTAGTGGAGCTGGCGGTAGTGGAGCTGGCGGTAGTGGAGCTGGCGGTAGTGGAGCTGGCGGTAGTGGAGCTGGCGGTAGTGGAGATGGCGGTAGTGGAATTGGCGGTACTAATGTGAATGTGAATGCTAATAATGTGAATGCTAATGCTGGAGGAAATGTAGGAGGACTTGGAACTAATGCACCTGAAGTTGGTGGCTGTACTTATGTGACGTTCATGAAGTGTGAAACTCTACCTTTTAATGGAACTGAAGGTGCTGTAGGACTAAGCCAGTGGATTGAAAAGATTGAATCGGTGTTTAGGATTAGTAAGTGTAAGGAGGAAGATAAGGTGACTTTTGCTATGGCTACTCTTAAAGGTCGTGCGTTGACTTGGTGGAACGGGAGAATTGCTTTCATGGGTCTTGATGCTGCTAATGCTACTCCTTGGGCTGAAATTAAGAAGTGGATGACTTTGGAGTTTTGTCCTCGTAGTGTGATCATTAGGTTAGAACAGGAGTTGATTCATTTAAGAATGAAAGGTGTGGACATTGATAGTTACACGAATTGATTCCATGAGTTGGCCTTGCTATGTCCTCGATTGGTTGAACCCGAAGAGATCCGAATTGAGCAATATGTGAAAGGGTTGACCAAGAATATCCGGGGGGACGTAACATCATCGAAACCACTGACCATTGATGATGCTGTTCGAATGGCCTACCAACTCATTGGACAGATAATTCAGGATAAGGAAGATGAAGCCCGTGTTGGTGAGAAAAGAAAGGGAGACGGTGAGTGTGTAGATAGAGGTGATAATAGGAAGAATTTCAATCGCCGTCAGAACAAGAGAAAGGGGAATGCAAATGCTCTTACCAACAATGCACTGCGCAACGATGATAGATGTCCTAAGTGTGGCAACAAGAGGCATGCTGGCGACTGCTGGAAGTGCCGAAATTACGGAAAGCTTGGACACAAGGTTGAAAGGTGTAAGAAGGGAACCATTTGCTTCAACTGTAATGAGGAAGGTCATAGGAAATCGGAATGCCCCAAGTTGAAAGCGATTGTACCTGGAAGAAACCCCCAGGGTGGTATCTACCAACTTGGAACAATTGAGGTGAAGAAAGAGGATCCGAATGTCGTTACCGGTACGTTTTTACTCAACAATCATTATGATGTTGCTTTATTCGATTCGGGTGCCGATAGGAGCTTTGTATCCACTAAATTTAGTGCCCTTATTGATATTGAACCTGTTGAGATAAGTACCAGTTACGAGGTGGAATTGGCTGATGGTAAATTAGTGAAAACTAATAAGCTATTAGAAGGATGCTCTCTAAATCTCTTGAACCATTCCTTTCCAATTGATTTGATGTTGATAGAATTAGGTAGTTTTGATATTATTATTGGTATGGATTGGTTGTCGTTGAATAATGCTACTATTTTATGTGGAGAGAAGAAGGTTAAGATTCCTCTTAGGAATAGGATGTTAGTAATTGATGGTAGTCGAGGTGAATCCCGTTTGAAAATCGTTTCATGTATTAAAGTCCAAAAGTACATCAAGAACGATTGTGAGTTATTCTTAGCTCAAGTGACCGGGAATGAGCCTAGGGGGAAACGATTGGAAGATGTACCTATTATTTGTGAATTTCCTGAGGTATTTCCTAAAGATTTACCCGGACTTCCACCGATAAGGCAAGTAGAGTTTCGAATCGATTTAATTCCTGGTGCTGCACCGGTGGCACGTGCGACTTACCGATTAGCCCCTTCTGAATTAAAGGAGTTATCTGAGCAACTTAAGGAGTTGTCTGATAAAGGTTTTATTCGACCGAGCTCGTCGCCTTGGGGAGCTCCAGTCTTGTTCGTTAAGAAGAAGGATGGATCTTTTCGTATGTGCATTGATTATAGGGAACTGAATAAGTTGACAATTAAAAATCGATATCCTTTACCTAGGATTGATGATTTGTTTGATCAACTATAAGGATCTAATGTGTATTCTAAGATAGATTTGCGGTCAGGATATCACCAACTTCGCGTCCGTGAAGAAGATATTCCTATAACTGCATTTAGAACTTATTATGGACACTATGAATTTCAAGTAATGCCATTTGGGTTAACTAACGCACCTGCGGTTTTCATGGATTTAATGAATCGAGTGTGCAAGCCCTACTTGGATAAATTTGTGATTGTGTTTATTGACGATATTCTAATCTATTCTAAGAATGAAGATGAACATAGAGAACATTTGAGGATTGTTTTGAATTTGTTGAATGATGAAAGGTTGTATGCTAAGTTTTCGAAATGTGATTTCTGGTTAGATTCTGTGCAATTTCTTGGTCATGTGACTAACAGAGATGGAATTCATGTTGATCCTGCAAAGGTTGAAGCTATTAAGAATTGGTCTGCACCGACAACGCCAACGGAAGTGCGACAGTTCTTAGGATTGGCTAGCTATTATAGGCGATTCAATAAAGAATTCTCTTTGATAGCTAAACCCTTGACTAAGCTTACTCAGAAGAATAAACCTTTCGTTTGGGGAAGTGATGAAGATGGAGCATTTCAGACATTGTAGCAAAAATTATGTAGTGCGCCAATCTTATCATTACCCGACGTGAGTGAAGATTTTGTGGTGTATTGTGATGCATCTCTTAGAGGTTATGGAGCTGTTTTGATGCAGAGAGAGAAAGTGATAGATTATGCTTCTAAGCAATTAAGGAAGAATGAGGAGAATTATACTACTCATGATCTTGAGTTAGGAGCTGTAGTCTTTGCTCTTAGGTTGTGGAGACATTATTTGTATGGCACCAAGTGTACGGTATTCACCGATCACAAAAGCCTACAGTATATTCTCGACCAGAAGGAATTGAACATGAGGCAACGAAGATGGATAGAGTTCTTAAGTGATTATGACTGTGATATAAAATATCACCCAGGAAAAGCCAATGTTGTTGTTGATGCGTTGAGTAGGAAAGATAGAGAGCCTATCAGGGTGCGTTCTCTAGTCTTGACTGTGCACAATAATTTGCCTGAGCAAATTAGAAATGCGCAAAAATAAGCTTGTAAGAAGGAGAATTTTGTTAATGAAGGGTTCCGAGGAGAAGGATATCCTTTAGAGGTTAGAGCTGATGGAGTGAAATGCTTAAGAGGTCGTATGTGGATACCTATGTTTGGAGGCTTAAGAGATTTGATTATGTTAGAATCCCATAAATCTAAGTATTCCATTCATCCGGGATCTGATAAGATGTACAATGATTTGAAGAAGTTGTACTGGTGGCTGAATATGAAAGCTGACATAGCTATGTATGTTCTCCAATGCTTGACTTGTGCCAGAGTCAAAGCTGAACATCAAAAGCCATCAGGACTACTTCAACAACCAAAGATTCCTGAATGGAAGTGGGAGCGAATTACGATGGACTTTATCACCAAGCTTCCTAGAACATCATCTGGAAACAATTCGATTTGGGTTATTGTCGATAGACTGACCAAATCAGCACACTTCATTCCGGTTAAGGAGAAGTTCTCACTGGAGAAGCTGACTCGAATATACCTTGATAATGTTGTATGCAAGCATGGAGTGCCTGTATCGATCATTTCAGATCGAGATCCTAGATTCGCATCGAATTTTTGGAAATCTCTCCAAAGATCTTTGGGAATGAATCTCGACATGAGCACTGCTTATCACCCCCAGACTGATGGGCAGAGTGAAAGGACGATACAAACACTGGAAGATATGTTGAGAGCTTGTGTGTTAGACTTTGGTAAGAATTGGGATAAACATTTGTCGTTAGCAGAGTTTTCGTATAACAATAGTTACCATTCTAGTATTAAGGGTGCACCGTTTGAAGCTTTGTATGGTAGGAAGTGTAGATCTCCTGTATGTTGGAGTGAAGTTGGGGATACCCAGCTCACGGGACCGGAATTGATCCGGGAGACTACAGAGATGATAGTTCAGATTAAGAAAAGGTTGTTGACTGCCAGTAGTAGACAGAAAAGTTACGCGGATGTGCGGCGGAAGCCAATGGAGTTTGAGGTGGGTGACCGAGTAATGTTGAAAGTATCGCCATGGAAAGGCGTTATAAGATTTGGAAAACGAGGGAAATTGAATCCCCGTTATATTGGACCCTTTAAGATTTTATCTAGAGTAGGTCCGGTGGCTTACAAACTAGAGTTACCCCCAGAACTTCATGGTGTTCACAACACATTCCATGTATCTAATCTGAAGAAATGTCTAACAGTGAGTGATGATAAAATTCCGTTAGGTAAGGTTCGAATAGATGGGAAGTTGCATTTTATCGAAGAGCCCGTAGAAGTTATGGACCGTGAGGTAAAGCAACTGAAACAAAGTCGGATACCTATTGTCAAAATCCGATGGAATTCAAAGCATGGACCGGAGTATACTTGGAACGAGAGGATGAAATGTGGAAGAAATATCCGTACCTCTTCGATTTCAATAAGAAACGGACATCTAAATGAAATGGATCACGAGGACGTTGATCCCTTTTAGGAGGAAAAGCTGTGACAATCTAACATTTTCAGGTAGTAAAATATTTTCTCGTATAATATTTTGAAACTTATTTTTGTGTTGGTTGACGAACTCACAATTTACGGATTTAAATTTGGGCTTACGTGCATAATTTGGCGTCTTTTACGACTAAACCGGAAACCTTAGGATTACGTATTTACGTTTTTGAACTCCGTTTTTGATGAGACAATTTTTATTGGATTCGTTTTGTGATGTTGATTCATAATTTATAAAAACGTTTTTCGTAAAACGACCCGAGGGCACGCAAATCGAGAAAACTAGAATCGAGGAATACCCGTAAACTAGTGAGATGGGACAAAATACATTGTCCCACCCCACTAGCTTAATGGGACGGCACACTTGACACCACAACACTAATGTGGCATCAAGTTTAGCTTACACATTACATGTGTAAGCCATGCTTACATGTTAAGCTAACTTTTCCCACTTAACACCAAAACTAGCTACTTGTTTTCATTCCATCTTTCTCACATGCAAAACCAACATCAAACTCTCTCAACTCTCCCCCTCTTGCCGTCCTAAATAAACCAAAAAACACCCTATTTGATTTCTTCTAGCCATGAACAACATGTTTACTAGCTCTATTAAGGAGTATTCTTGAAGCCTTGCTCATTTGGTGGCCATATTAACATCTTTGGAGGTGATTTGCTTGTGTCCTAGGGCTGATTTTCCAACCTATGTTCTTGATATTTGATGGTCTTGGAGATACTTGTTGTGTTCATCAAGTTCTTGTCTTCCTGAAACAAGAAATCCACTTGGATTGGTAAAGAAGATCATCCTCTCCATTTTTCTCTTGTTATTTTCTAAAGAACAAATGTATTTTCTTTCATTTTTTATATGTATATGATGTATATATGATGATAAAAATGTTGTGTGGGGATCAAGTGTTGATAAATATGCTTAAAAATGATGATAACTATAAGAAATGAAGCTAAAATCTTGATTATTTAGTTGGCTGTATAAAAACAGTAGATAACTAAAAGATGAATTGATAAAATTGCATGGTTTGATCCATTTACAGTAAGTAGAAGATGTTATACACATGTGAGAGTTGGCCATGCAATGGAATCAAAATTATGAGTGAGATATGATCAAAACAAGTTAGGTGGTCTAATCTGAATAAGCCGTTTTGTAGGGACTGTTAAGGCAAGTTAAACTCAAAATGGGCAGTAGCTATAACTAAGTTAAATGTAGCACATAATATGAAGAACATGTCACCCAAAAATTAGCTTCTAATTCATTATAGAACTCTAGATATGGTAAAAATAGTGAACATGAAGTTAAAAATCAGATTTTTGGAAATAATGTTAATAATATTATATAAGCACTCACATTATAATGTATAAAATGTAAAAATATAAACCCACTAACTTATAAAACTTATTTATATAAATGTATAAAAGGTTAATTAAATGGGTAAATTATATAAATGGTGGTGAAATAATATTTATAAGTAATAAAAACTATAAAACTTGATTTTTACGACTTTTTCGGCTATTGCCGTAAACTTAACGTTTTTCGCCAAATAAAACTTAGACGACCAAACCCGTCTAATGTAAAGTTTATAAAAGTCATATACTGATAATATAGGTATAAAAGGGATAAAAACAAGTTAAAGAACTTATAAAAGACTTAATGGACTTAAAATAGGTAAAATCGGTAAAACTAGTGAACTAGTAAAACGTTACCAAGACGTAAACACTAAAATGAGTAAACAAGGATGTATAAACCCACTTGATCATCATCATATGTACAAAATCATCATATGTATATTGTTATTTTGATAAAAGTCATTGGACCGAGTCTAAGACCGATTATTATTTATATAGGTTTCCGTGACTGAAGCACGCCCGTAGCCGATAATCCGCCTTTCATTAACAACGTGAGTTCATAGCCTCGCACTCTTTTAAATGTTTTATAAAATGATTTGTAAACCCGCGAGGGAGATAACATGCTAGATTTTATAAAAATAGAACACAAGTAGTCCCGATTGTATGCTAAATGATATGGACCTTAATGATGCTATGACACTATATTCGAGACTAAAAGGATTATTAGTAGTTAGGTTATGTCACTTAAAGTCCCATTAGCATGAATTGTGAACTATCGGGATTTGGTAGACGCTTATGCATTTGATAGTACTATTTGGGGACGATCACCCCAGTTCGCGCCTTTGACGGTTGATCCCCGTCGTACCACATTGATTGGTAAGCGAATTTATGTATGAGAAGATTCCATAGCGTGATTTTTGTGACGACACGCTAACTTAGATGGGCAAATTGTTTGTCGGGTTCGCGGCCCGCTGTTTTCATAGTAAGGTAACAATGTCATGCGGCTAATAATAATCCTATACAATGTATGCTATAAAACATAAATAATAAACGATAACGACGCTATTAACGATGAATATATTACCTATCATGGTAATATAGAGACTACGGTCTCATGGACGGTTTCAGATGTACGCTTGATTTATATATTGCCTGACTAGCAATATGAGGACTTACTTCCGATATTATGCTTGTGTTCTGATTTTAAATGATTGTAAATGATTGTTTTTATATAACAGTTTTCATTAAACTCTATGAATTCACTCGGCATTCGCTGATATGATTTTTACATGTTTTTATCTCAGGTGCTTGAAGGTAATCCGGATGGAGATCGACTCTGATGGCCCACACTTAATATTAAAAATGTTCATTCGATCTGTGTTTTGTAAACTTAATGACCTTTATAATTTGGGACCTGTTGTACGCTTTTGAAACTTTTTATCGAATGAATGTTTGTTAAACCTTGTACAACCATTTTTATGTGTTGTCTATGATTGGAGTTATTGTGCTATCCCGTAACACTCTGAAAGACCCTTCCGCTGTACCGATACGAAAAATGAGAGTGTTACACTCGTATTCCGTTAATACTTGGTCGGCCATTCTTGAGAACCGGAAAAGCATTAGGCGATGTTGCCGAAGGTGAGTTAATCTTAAGAGTCGGGAATGAGGCACAAGTGTTTAAAATGGGGAAGATCACAAACAAACCCAATGGAAGAGAATCAACGAATATGATTAATGTGCTTGATGATTTTGTCATCTACAAAAATCCTCTTTTTGATTCTTGCTATGATAATCTACTGTTCCAAGATGATGTGGATGATTCTCTCTCCAAGTTAGATCCTCCACCAATTCATGAGTCTCCACCGATCTATGATGACTACGATGATGATTCTAGTTCCGATGGGGATGATTATGATAATTTTACTTCTGAGTATCCAGACATGCCCACTTATGATGATTTTGATGAGGCTGATACTCTCTCGAGTGATTCTTCTCATGAGGACCTTACTCCTACTTTTGATGAAGATCCTCCACCAACAACACTTGATCCTACTATTGATGACTACTCATTTGAGGAAGACATTGCTACTTTTCTCAACACTTACTTCCCAAATGAGAGTGATGCTCCTCCTTTGGACTTTGATGACTATGGTCTTTATCCTCCTTTGGATATGAAGAAAACCGCTTCAAATGAGAAGAACCCGACCGACACCGATATCCGCAACACTTATGTCTTGACACCTCTTTATCCTCCTTCTGAGGATGAGATTGTGAGATTTATGAGCGGATCCTCTTCAAGGTCTACTGAGCCCGAGTGTTATTTTCCCCTAAAGGAAAAGGTGTTCGATCCTGGTATTGCAATTTTTAAGCCATCTCAGTATCCATCTGATGAAATAAAAGGAAATATTTTTGGAAGTTATGGAGATATGCTTGCACCTCAGCACACTTGCTACCACCGTGCTCCATCTTTGCTTAAGGGAACCTTGCCTACTCTTTTTTGGCTTGCCTTGTTCACCTTAAGCTTGTGCTATTTGATGGACGAAAACCATGTATTTGATCCCGGTGGATGTGTTTCAAGCTTCTTCCTATGCTAATCAAGGTCGAGTCAGGCTCACGACTCAGTTAATAAAAACAAGCGCTTCTCTAGAGGCAACCCGCAGTATCTATCCTTCTTTCTCTGTTTTTATAATAAGTGTAGGGGGAGACCCTAGTATGTGTTTGTTGTTTTCTTTCTTATCATGTGCAGGGATTCGAGCTATCAAAGATACATTCTTGATGACTTTTGACGACCCGTGATTCCGTGTACCCGTCTTCCCGGTTCTATCCTAAACTCTTTTGATTCTCTATTTTATATTCTTCAATATTAAAATAGGAATCAATTTAGTTGTCCTTTGATGTAATGGTTTTGCTAGTTGAAGAAAAGTTCGTTTTCTCGGTATCTTAACGAATTGATTTCTGGTTTAATGTGCGACTCAGTTGTTCTTGGTGAAAATAATATTTTTGGTTTTGGTAAATTAAATGTGCAAGACTTTAAAATAAAGGACGGGTAATTAAAACTAAAACTAGTTGAAACGTAAACAGTGCAATATTAAAAACTTTGAAATTAAATGACGAGAAATTAAATGACGTAAAATTAAAACTTAACGAAAAGTAAATTTACAATGCAAAACGAAATTAAAATAGTCTAAAAACAAAACAAGTAAAGTGGCGGAAAAACAAACAAGCTTAATACTAAAACAAAACAAAACAATCCATCGGAATACACATGATCGGAATCCACAAGGATCCGATCGGAATGTTGCAATCGGAATGAGTAAAAAGGGAACGATCGGAATATTAAAAAGGGACATGATCGGAATACTGGGAATGGATCCAATCAGAATGTGCAAATTAGACTCAATCAGAATATTAAGAAATATTTCAGGTCGGAATGTATCAAAACATCCCCAATCTGAATAACTAAAACCCTTTTCTGATAAACAGATCGGAATAAAGGGGTGCTGGTCGGAATGCTTGGTCGGAATGCTTGGTCGGAAAGGGGTTTACCCTTTCCGATTGTTTTTGATTCGAAATAAGCTAGGTAATAAGCTATTTAGATAAGTTAACACCTAAAACTAGAACGAATCTAAAGTAGAATGGACTCAACAAGCATGAATAACAACTTATCAAACTTAAAAATAAGCAAACTTTCAAATCAAACTATAAAAAGATGAAATTTTTAAGAAAACTTTTAAGGAAAACAAATAAGCTAAACACAAATTAAGCCAATAAGCATGTCAAGCTCAAAGCTTAATCCATGTAAAAACTTGAATCAAAGATAAGCAAAATAAGAAAGGTAGAAGAAGATGATTAAAAATAAGAACTTGATTAAAAGAAAAGATTCCAAAATTAAAAGACTTACTTGAATTGAAGAAATTAAAAGTGCATAACAAGAATTTAAAATGCAAGAAATTAATTAACAAGAAATGAAAATGGTGGAAGAGTGGTTTGTCAAGCCACCAACAACTTGAAAATGAAACTAGCCTAATCTATATATAGGGGTGATTAGGGAGGAGCTTAGGAAGCTTCCTCCCTCTTTCCTCTTTTCCATAATTGCACACTTAAGTCATTTTCTTCTTAATTGTTTGTTAATCTTGGACTTGATGACTTTGTCTTGGTATTTCTTTAACTCGTCTTGAATTTTCTTCGTAAGTAAGACTCGAGTTCTTCGGCTTTTTAGTAAACTTCCGTCTTTTGACTTTTTCTTCGATAAATCTTCAGAATTGGTCTTGGACTTTCGTTCTTTTTCCACTCTTGATCTTTCGACTTCATCTTTCGTCTTTTTCTTCGATAAAAGCCCGTGAATGCCGTGTTTTCTCCATTTTTCCCCTTTTCGTCCTAAATCACAACAAAAACACAAACCACGCATAATTCCGACATAAATGACATAAAATACACGTTTTGGCTCGGTTATTATTGTAATTAAGTGGTAAAAAGGATGGGTGTTTTCACACCTATCAAATCCCCTACACTTGACCATTGCAATGTCCTCATGCAATGCATTAGTTATAGAGCACGTTTTTCATTTTCCATCATAATCAATCCACAATGGCCTTTATTAAAGAGATAAACATTCAAAGTAAAGAAATCAAAAACATACCTTAGGGTTTTGAAAATGTCATGCATGATCATCATCCTCAAGTTTTCACTTTCTCCAAACCAAGCTTAAAAACGAGATCATTGTTATTATAAGTTAGCAAACTAACACGAACTCATGTGGGCCAATTATTTACTTAGACTCCCTTATTCGTAGGTGTATCTCTTATATTTTATTGTTGTCTTGAATGATCACGAGGATAGATTGTTGACTTATTTCGATAGTTATTTAGTCCGAAAATAAAGTGAACGATTTAATCAATAGTTAGCTAAAGGACAAAATCTTTTAAAACTGCTTCTCGGGACCTCATAAAGTTCATATCTTGGCATAACTCGCTTCGCGATTTGAGACCGTTCTCGGACCGATATTTGGCAGCGACTTCATACTTCAAATCTTGAGAGACGTTCATGAAATAATGGTCTTCTCTTCATAATAGGGATTTCTTCACTTGAATTTTTGAGAGATTCATACTTGGACCACGACTTCTTAATTTTTCTCCAATCTTTATTTTGGACTTTGATATACAACGATCCGCCTCCTTTTTGGACTTGGCTTCATTTATCCTCATACCTTGCTAGGGTCTTTTTGGATACACTTCTCCATGACTTTTGGGGAGTTTTTGCTTTTCGTCGTGTGTCTCGATCCTTCATATTGATCTGATAAATGATTCTTCACATCACTTTGGATCTTTAGCAACAAAATGTAGCCCTCATGTCTTGTTAGGACCTTTTTGGACTCGCCAATCTTCGCATCCCGCTTCAATAAGTTATGCCTTGGCTATGAACTCTAATCCATACCGAGCAACTTTTAAACGATATTGGGCTAGAAGCTAAGTAACTTTTCAAATCGTACAACCTTATTTATTGCAGATAAATTTATTAGCAAGCGATGGGAGAATAGGCTTATAATTAACTCACATAAATTCACGAAAGAATACTAAACTTATAATTGACTCTATCATCTCTCGTTCTCCACAGTTTAAAATCTCAAGGAATGAGACTCGTGGATGCTTAGCCTATTAAATCAAAGTTTTGGGTTTTCGAGTCGCCTATAGGATCTTACAAATTCTTAGACTCTTTCAAGTTTTAGAAATCGCATTTTAAAGTTCCCTTGATAAACGACTCTCTAGGATCAATTATAGGAACTTGCGAAAAGTTCTTGTTCTTAACCCGTGAGAGTTAAGACCTTCGCGTTTTATAGCTCCCTATATAAAAGCCAAGCAAAACTTGACTTAAACACGTTAAGGATACTAGCTAGAGTAACTTAGATAAGTAAACTCGGGTTGAGTCAAAAGATTCACGACGTTTGAAAATTAAAACCACTTTATTAAAAATTTATTCTAATAACGAAAGAAAATAACTATACAAAGGTAAAAACAACTATACAACTAGGCCAAAATAGATTAAAAATTTTGAAAAATGTCGAAAAATCAAATTTTCCGGTTAAAATGAGGACAAATACAAGGAAAAGGCCACTTAACTTCGATAGAAGTCCCCCTACACTTAACATAAACATTGTCCTCAATGTTTAAGCATGTGGGAGTAAACTCCCCTACACTTAGGACATTGTGCACTTTGTTTAAATCTCGCTAAGAAAGGGACAACTAAAGAGATTCCTATTTTAATATTGAGAAATATAAAATAGTGAATCGAAAAGAGTTTAGGATAGAACCGAGAAGAAGGGAACACAGAATCACGGTTCATCAAATGTCATCAAGAGTGTGTCTTTGAAGCTCTAATCCCTGCACATGATAAGAAAGAAAGCAAGAAACACCACGGGGATCCCCCCTACACTTATGATAAAGATAGATAGATAATTGGGTTGCCTCCCAAAAAGCGCTTGTTTATATTAACCGAGTCACGAGCCTGACTCGTCCCCGAATTAAATGGTCCACGGGGAAGCCTCAAATGCAATACCGGGATCAAAGACCTTGTCCTCGTTCCCGGTTGACATCAACGAAGGAGAGGCGGGGGGATAAGTCTTGAATGGGAGAAAAGTCCTTTCAACATACGAGAAGTATGTGAATTCAAGATCTACGGGAGGTGGGATGGGTAAAGTAGGCACATTGTCCTCCCCCAAAGACAATAGATCCTGAGCAAGCGGCAAAGACATATTGTTGTCAGTCATAGCATAATCAATGTCACCTCCCGGGTCAAAGCACTCATCCTCCGTGATAGTGGCTAAAGGGGAGGATGAAAGGTGCTCGCGAGGGGGACTTGGGACAATATCTTCCTGCAGCAAATTATCGAAAATAATGTCCCCCTCCGTGTCAGAATCAGCAATACCTAGAGGGATGGAGTGAATGTCGATTTCTTCCAGCAATTGGTCATTATCTTTAACGGGAGGAATAGATGGAGGTAAAGACTCGGAAAGAGGAGGAGAAGTCAACGCTTCGATTTGAGCAATAAGAAGGTGAACTTTCCGTAATCTATCGCGAAGAAGCACGTCTTCCACCTCATCCACAAGATCATGTTCATCGGTGAACTTCTCATAAACCAGAGAGAATAAATCGTCGTCACCCGCATCTCCCGGTGGAGATTGAGAAATTTCAAAAGTGAAATTCTCATAGCTTGGAGAAAAATCGTCATCATTAGGATCGACCTCTTCCGAAAGAGCAACGTCGTCCTCAGGCTCCATAGCAGTCGGTATGTCACAAACCTCATCATCACATAATTTATCGAGACCAACATCACTAAGCTCATTCAACGAATCACAATCCTTAGACACGTTTGTGATATCGAGAGAAGGGATGACAATAGCACTAGGGCATTGAGCAGTAAGATCATTCCAAGAAATAGTAGGCTCATCGTCATCATCATAATAGTATGGATACACCGGAGGAGGAGTATAAGTCTTGATGTTCGATATTTGCTCTTGTCGTTGATCCTCTTGACATTTCTCGATGATCTTGGTGAAAGCTTCTTGAAGTTGTTGACCTTGCTTAACAAGAGTGTCCCATTGTTCATGGGAGCTCAATTGTTCGAAGGAGGGTTGATGATCGATTGGGTGTTGTGGGGGCTCAAAATGTTGAAAACCTGAATTATAGCATGGTTGTGGCTCATAGTAGTTCATCGGTTGAGAAGAATTAGAAACCGGGTTTGGTTCATAATAATCCATTGGTGAAGAAAACTGAGGACACGGATTTTGCTCATAACAATTCATTGGTTGACAATAAGAAGTGTCGTGAGGACCCCCACAATTTTGGCAACATGGGTCGGGAGAAAAATCGGGTGCGTCTTGTGGATAGCTATTATCAGTGTCATAATTGTACCCCGGTTCTTGCCCGTGATCATACGGGTATCGAACCGGGCACGAAACATGCCAATGAGAATCGCTTCCACAATAGATGCACGGGGAAAGAGTAGATGGGTTCAAAAAGGACGAATTAGTCGAGTTGCACAAAGGGCAAAATCTGAATTGTGTGTTGTCGATATCGTTTCCGCACCGCTCACATGTACACCATTGATAAGAGTCGTTCCCGTACAATCGTCTCCCACATCCGACGCAATGGACATAAGAATCCATAAATAAAAATAGATAAGCAAGAAGAATATTTTTGGTGCAAAAACTTTGAAAAAGAAATGCTTTTTATTATTTTTTTCAAATGTTTTTTGGATTTTTGAAAATTTTTGACACGAAAAATAACGTTCACGAGTGAACGGATCCCAAAAGCCAACGCGTCCCTCACAAAAAACCGTTAATCCTCACGAAAAGAGCCGGCAGCGGCGCCATTTGATGTAATGGTTTTGCTAGTTGAAAAAAAGTTCGTTTTCTCGGTATCTTAACGAATTGATTTCTGGTTTAATGTGCGACTCAGTTGTTCTTGGTGAAAATAATATTTCTGGTTTTGGTAAATTAAATGTGCAAGACTTTAAATTAAAGGACGTGTAATTAAAACTAAAACTAGTTGAAACGTAAACAGTGCAATATTAAAAACATTGAAATTAAATGACGAGAAATTAAATGACGTAAAATTAAAACTTAACGAAAAGTAAATTTACAATGCAAAACGAAATTAAAATAGTCTAAAAACAAAACGAGTAAAGTGGCGGAAAAACAAACAAGCTTAATACTAAAACAAAACAAAACAATCCATCGGAATACACCTGATCGGAATCCACAAGGATCCGATCGGAATGTATTCCGATCGGAATGTTGCAATCGGAATGAGTAAAAAGGGAACGATCGGAATATTAAAAAGGGACATGATCGGAATACTGGGAATGGGTCCAATCGGAATGTGCAAATTAGACTCAATCGGAATATTAAGAAATATTTCAGATCGGAATGTATCAAAACATCCCCAATCGGAATAACTAAAACCCTTTTCCGATCAACAGATCGGAATAAAGGGGTGCTGGTCGGAATGCTTGGTCGGAAAGGGGTTAACCCTTTCCGAATTTTTTATTCGAAATAAGCTAGGTAATAAGCTATTTAGATAAGCTAACACCTAAAACTAGAACGAATCTAAAGTAGAATGGACTCAACAAGCATGAATAACAACTTATCAAACTTAAAAATAAACAAACTTTCAAATCAAACTATAAAAAGATGAACTTTTTAAGAAAACTTTTAAGGAAAATAAATAAGCTAAACACAAATTAAGCCAATAAGCATGTCAAGCTCAAAGCTTAATCCATGTAAAAACTTGAATCAAAGATAAGCAAAATAAGAAAGGTAGAAGAAGATGATTAAAAATAAGAACTTGATTAAAAGAAAAGATTCCAAAATTAAAAGACTTACTTGAATTGAAGAAATTAAAAGTGCATAACAAGAATTTAATATGCAAGAAATTAATTAACAAGAAATGAAAATGATGGAAGAGTGGTTTGTCAAGCCACCAACAACTTGAAAATGAAACTAGCCTAATCTATATATAGGGGTGATTAGGGAGGAGCTTAGGAAGCTTCCTCCCTCTTTCCTCTTTTCCATAATTGCACACTTAAGTCCTTTTCTTCTTAATTGTTTGTTAATCTTGGACTTGATGACTTTGTCTTGGGATTTCTTTAACTCGTCTTGAATTTTCTTCATAAATAAGACTCGAGTTCTTCGGCTTTTTAGTAAACTTCCGTCTTTTGACGTTTTCTTCGATAAATCTTCAGAATTGGTCTTGGACTTCCGTTCTTTTTCCACTCTTGATCTTTCGACTTCATCTTTCGTCTTTTTCTTTGATAAAATCCCGTGAATGCCGTGTTTTCTCCATTTTTCACCTTTTCGTCCTAAATCACAACAAAAACACAAACCACGCATAATTCCGACATAAATGACATAAAATACACGTTTTGGCTCGGTTATTATTGTAATTAAGTGGTAAAAAGTATAGGTGTTTTCACACCTATCATCCTTTCCTTAGCAAGATTTAAACAAAGTGCACAATGTCCTAAGTGTAGCGGAGGTTACTTCCACATGCTTAAACATTGAGGACAATGTTTATATTAAGTGTAGGGGGACTTCTATAGAAGTTAAGTGGGTTTTTCCTTGTATTTGTCCTCAGTTTAACCGGAAAATTGATTTTTCGACATTTTTCAAAATTTTTGATCTATTTTGGCCTATTAGTATTTACCTTTGTTATAGTTTTTTTCTTTCTTTGCTAGAATAAATTATAATAAAGCGGTTTTAATTTTTAAACGTTGTGAATCTTTTGACTCAACGCGAGTTTACATATACAAGTTTACTCTAGCTAGTATCCTTAACGTGTTTAAGTCAAGTTTTGCTAGGCTTTTATATACGGAGCTTTAAAACGCGAAAGTTTTAACTCTCACGGGTTAAGAACAAGAACTTTTCGTAAGTTCCTATAATTGATCCTAGAGAGTCGTTTATCAAGGGAACTTTAAAATGCGAATTCTAAACTTGAAAGAGTTTAAGAGTTTGCAAGATCCTATAGATGACTCAAAAACCCAAAACTTTGATTTAATAGGCTAAGCATCCACGAGTCTCATTCCATGATATTTTAAATTGTGCAGAACGAGATATGATACAGTCAATTATAAGTTTGGTATTCTTTCATGAATTTATGTGAGTTGATTATAAGCTTTTTATCCCATCGCTTGTTAATAAATATAATTGCAATAAATAAGGTTGTACGATTTGATAAGTTACTTAGCTTCTAGCACAAGGCATATTGAACCGGGATGCGAAGATTGGCAAATCCGAAAAGGTCCTAACAAGGCATGAGGGCTACATTTTGTTGCTAAAGATCCCAAGTGATGTGAAGAATCATTTATCAAAAATTAATATGAAGGATCAAGACACACGACGAAAATCAAATACTCCCCTAAAGATCATGGAGAAGTCTATCCAAAAAGGCCCTAACAAGGTATGAGGATAAATAGATCCAAGTCCTAAAAGGAGGCGGATCGTTGTATATCAAAATCCAAAATAAAGATTGGATAATAATGAAGAATTCGTGGTCTAAGTTTGAAGAATCTCTCAAAAAGTTCAAGTGAAGAAATTCCTATTATGAAGAGAACACCATTATTTCATAAACGTCTCTCAAGATTTGAAGTATGAAGTCGCTGCCAAATATCAGTCCGAGAAAGGTCTCAAATCGTGAAGCGAGTTATGCCAAGATATGAACTTTATGAGGTCCCGAGAAGCAGTTTTAAAAGATTTTGTCCTTTAGCTAACTATTGATTAAATCGTCCTACTTTATTTTCAGCCTAAATAACTATCGAAATAAGTCAACATTGCATCCTCGTGATCATTCAAGACAACAATAAAATATAAGAGATACACCTAGGATAAGGGAGTCTAAGTAAATAATTTGCCCACATGAGTTTGTGATAGTTTGCTAACTTATAATAACAATGATCTCGTTTTTAAGCTTGATATAGGGAACGTGAAACTTGAGGATGATAATCATTCATGACATTCCAAAACCCTAAGGTAAGTTTTTGATCTTTTTCCTTATTATATTTTTTCTCTTCAATAAAGGACAACGTGGATTGATTATGATGAAAAATGTAAAACTTGCTTTGTAATTAATACATTGCATGAGGACATTACAATGGTCAAGTGTAGGGGATTTAATAAGTGTGAAAACACTTATCCTTTTACCACTTAATTATAATAATAACCAAGCCAAAACGTGTATTTTATGTCGTAAATGTCGAAATTATGCCTGGTTTGTGTTTTTGTTGTGATTTAGGATCAAAATGTGAAAAGAGAAGAAAACACGGGCTTTCACGAGCTTTTATCGAAGAAAAAGACAAAAGACAAAGTCAAAAGATCAAGAGTGCAAAAAGAACGGAAGTCCAAGGCCTATTCTGAAGATTTATCGAAGAACAAGTCTAAAGACGGAAGTTTAATAAAGCCGAAGAACTCAAGTCTAAATTAATGAAGACGAGTTCAAATAATCCCATGACAAAGTTGAAAAAGTCAAAGAATTTAGAAGACGAAAAGACGAGAAAGAAAGAAAGAAGGAAGCAACACATGCTTAACCTCCCTAATCACTATAAATACCCTCCTAATCTCACATTAGGAGTTGTTGGCTATTTTGACAAACTAGTCTCCCATTTTAATTAATTGCACTTTTCTTAATGTCATTTACTTAATTGCACCTTTAATTTCTTGTTTTGCACCTTAAATTTGTAAGCTTAATCTTTACCTTTAATTGTTGAATCTTAATTTTAATCAAGTTTTAATTAATCTCTCATTCTACCTTTCTTGTTCTTGATTTAATATTTATGCTTATGTGCTTATTGTCATGCTTAGTTGATTATTTGTCATGTTTTTATTGTTTTTGATTGTGTTAGCTTATTGATTTTATAGCCGATTGTGTTTTTCTTAAACTTAATTAAGTTCTTAGTAGTTAACTTTTATAAAAAGTTGATTTTTAATATTTTTATTATTTATTGTTTTTAAAAGTTTTTTAATTTGGGCTTATTAGCTTTTTTTTTTCTTAAGTTTGATTTGGTTAAGTTTTTAGTTAAGGGCTTAATTGTTTTTAGCTTAATTTTAGTTTTTAGCTTATTTACTTCTTATTGTCATCCGGGTTAATCAAAACCCTCAAATTCCGGATAAGGTTCCGAAATAGTCATTCCGGATAAGGCAAGGTTTGTAGATTCCGGATAACCCTTCGATTGTATATTCCAGATAAGGTGACAGTGTATGCCGGATAAGATTTGGCAGGGGATTCCGGATAAGCTGCATATTCAAGTATTCCGGATAAGGGCTAAGTTTGGTATTCTGGATAAGGGGTTAAACTTATTCCGGATATCGGTCTTTAGGGGTATACCGGATAAGGATCCGGAAACATTCCGGATAGCCACGAGAAGGGAATTCCGGATAAAGGTTCGAACTGGATTCCAGATAAGGAGCTAGGGAATTCTGGATAGTGTTTAGTTCTTCGAGTTCCGGATAAGTGTCCAAACTTCTAATTCCGGATAACAGGTCCGGATAAGGCCCTTATTGAGGTATTCCGGATAAGCTATTGTTTGGTGGATTATGGATATCGTTCAGAAGGTACAGATTGCGGATAAGGGTGACAGCCTTATTCCGGATAAGCAGTATCTTGTTGGGAATCCCGGATAGTGACAGTATTTTGGATCCCGGCTCAGGTTTTGTTTATGCTCTGTTTATTTTTCAAGCATTTATTTTTCCTGCCATTTTTCTTAAGTGTTATGTTATTTGTTTAGCTTTATTCTAATTTCAAGTTTACATTTTTATTACATCGTCAAATTTACTTTTCGTCAAGTTTTAATTTTTGTCACTTAATTAATTTATGTTTTAAAGTTTTAGTATTGCACCATTTAAGTGTTAATTAGTTTTAGATTTAATTACTTGCCCTTTACTTTAAAGTTTTGCAAATTTAATTATACTACAACGACCAATCTATTGTTTCCCACCAAAAGACGACTGAGTCGCACACTTAAACCAGTAATCAATTCGATAAGACCGGTTTCAACGAACTTTCACTGGTTTAAGGATAAATGTGGGCTAAGACAGGGTGATCCATTGTCATCTTATTTATTTACGTTGGTTATGGAAGTTTTGACTCTCTTGATGCAGAGGCGTGTTCGTTTGGAGGAGGAGTTTTTGTATCATAATCATTGTGAGCACCAACGTATTGTTAATCTATGTTTTATAGATGATTTATTTATTTTCGCTAGGGGGCATCTGGATTCGGTTTGCACCATTATGGATACTATGGAGGAATTTAAAAATATGTCAGGTTTGGTTCCAAGTATTCCTAAGAGTACAACTTTCTTTTGTAATGTTCCACCTGATGTGAAAGCTAGTATTCTGGATCTTATGTCGTTTGCCGAAGGCACATTGCCAGTGCGTTATCTTGGGGTTCCTCTTATCTCGTCCAGGCTGCTTTATAGGGATTGCAAAGTCCTTGTGGAAAAGTTGGAGAGTCGGGTCTAGGATTGGCGTAACAAATTTCTATCTACTGTAGGGAGACTTCAACTTGTTAAATCTGTGTTATCATCTATGCACTTGTACTGGTCTTCAGTTTTTATCTTCCCTGTTCGGATTATTCATGATCTTGAGTAGCTTTTGAGGAACTTTTTATGGTGTCAAGGTGAGATGAAAAAGGGGAGAACAAAGGTGGCGTGGGAGGATGTGTGCATTCCACAAAGTGAGGGCGGTCTTGATATTAGGAGGCTTGATGATTTTAATGCTGTTCTTATTACCTATCATATTTGGTCTCTTCTCACGCGTAAGGAATCATTATGGGTTCAATGGATACATTCGTATAAGGTAGGGGGTATGAGCTTTTGGGATGGTCCTTGTATTGGTGATGTAAGTTGGGGTTGGCGTAAGCTTCTTCAGCTTAGGACATGTGTGAGGCCGTTTATTTGGTATAGGCTTCATGATGGTAAATTTGTGTCTATGTGGTTTGATAGGTGGGCTCCTGAGTGTCCATTACGGGATACTCTTACGGTACGCAATATTGTTAGGTACGGGTTTACCCTTCATGATATTGTTGCTGATTTGATTGAGAACAACGCCTAGAAATGGCCGACTGATTGGGTGGACAGATTTCCTGTTGTCGTCTCTATTCCTGTTCCCGCTCTGGAGGAGGGGCGGCCGGATTCTCTGGTATGGCGTGATGGTGGTGGTTCTTTGCAGTCATTTACTTTGTATCACACCCCACCATGGCGGAATATGGGGCGCGACGTATGGATATCATCACAACATGGCGTGTCTATAGAGATAACTAAATGAACTAAGAAATGTCATAAAATGGTGACACAAATGTCATGACAATCTCTCAACAAAGCAGGAGTCTAGGCAAGTAGATAACAGTCCTACCTCTTACCCAAGACAAACAATACAAAAACAAAGCAAACATATAGGTGTCAACAGTATCACTTATTAAACAAACAAAAGAAACTAAGAAGGAACGGGGATCTCCTTCTATATGCAATCCTAATGCCTCCAAAACTTGCCACTTCTATTCTCAAGCTTAACCACATTCTCACCTGAAAGAGACACTAAAACACGTCAACATAAAGTTGGTGAGATAATACGTTTAGACTCCAACGCCAAAATCAAACCATAAGCTGTGAACAACAACCACTAACAAAAAAACATATGGACAATGTGATACAAACATGCATTAACAACTAATATTCAAGTTTTAACAAACCAAACCAAATCCAAATCCAAGGCTCCCAGCCTTACCAAACACCATGGTCCCATAGGCGCCCATACACCTACGTACCAATCCCAAGGCCCCGCCTTGTCATTATACATTGGTCCCATAGATGCTCACACATCTATGTACCTCCCCAAGGCTCCGCCTTGTCAACATCCCCTTGGTACCAAGTCAAATCACAAAAGAATCATGAATCAGTTAGCAGTTAATCAAATAAGTATGCACAAGTCCATCACCAAACACAAAACATTCACAGCATAATTTATAAAAACAAGACAATGTCTCTTCCATCCCATCTGGAAGTCAAAATCATTAGTAGACATGGGACTATGAAACTCACCTGATTGAGCTTCTCCCAATAATTCGTGCACTAGCAAAAAGCTAACAAACAAAAACACAAAATCAAAACATGTACCAAACACTAAGATGGATCATCAACTTATGATGGACATCTAACCTTTTCCCATATATATACCTCATTTATATGCTCTAAGAATCTCATTACACCCCTCTATAAAGCCCTTAACTTAGTTTACTTCATAACCCGTCCCGTTAACATTTTACCCAAAACAGTCCCGGTTTTTAGGTCTCCAAACTATAAGCCAAACGCCCACCTAACCATACCCATTACCTCTGTAAAGGAAACCCTATTCCCTTACATATGTTATCTAAATCCTCCTTTTTTCCCCAACCTTAAAGCTAATTTTAAGGCCCCGATATATATATATATACTTTTGTCTATCCAGATTTTACTGATTTTGAACATACAAAAAGTTTGTTATGATTAGGGGGTCTTACCCTAACCCACAATCTTAACCCCAATGCAGATACTTCCTATAATATATAAACCAACTCCCATGTTCGTTTGAAAGTCCCAATATAACCCTAAGTACCCCAAACAACCCAAAACATAAAAAGAAAAGAGGGTGATTTCAAAACTGTTTTGACCTCCGACTTTTGTAACCTGTTTTTGACCCACTTCCCGACCTCCAATTTAGTTCTCGTTTCTTGAATTTGAAAGCCAACTCAAATACCTTTTCAAGGATACTTGGATCGCAAAATATGAGTTTATAGAACTCTAGATATCATCAAAAAAATTGACCTAAAATTCTGCCCAGTTTTTAAAAAACGATTTTCTCATAATTAATCTAATTAATCATACATAAACCCTAATTAAAACCTAAAAATGATTTCCAATGATATAAACCAATCAAGTACATCATTAATTACAGATTATTAACAAAAACTAAATAAAAATTATGAATGTTAAACCCTAATCCATCATATTAGGTTACATACGTAAATTAAACGTTAATTAAGCATAGTTTTAGTGCAAACCTTAAACCATAATTGAATTATTGGGTTTTCTTGCTCCTCCATTGATTGAAACGACTGATATTAGGTTTAGGGAATTCTAAAATCGTTTTTGGGGCTAAAGGGATTAGTATGGGTAATTAAAACTAACCAGGAAGCCTAATAGTACTCAAACTAGGCTCCCATTCCCTTCCTTAAGCAAAATTCGGCCCAAAACCAAGCCCAACACCCTATGGCCAACTTTTTTAATTTAATTACTGTAAATTAACTACTAATTATCATTATCTTAAATTCCCTTAATTTATTTCATTTCCCAAAGCCTCTGAAACCTCAAAACCACAAAACTAGTCAAATTTAAGCGTATACCGTAAAAGACGTAAAATATACAGTTTTATAAAAACTCTTGAAATATGAAATAAACTAATTAACTAAGTCATAAATGACATAAACCATCCCGAAAAATACTCCCGTGACTAAATAACTCATCCGAGACCTCGAAATGCTAAACTGTAAATCGTAAAAATACGATTTTCTATAATACATATACGTATACGTAAACCACTAAATAACACCATCTCATTTCATAGTCACTACCATGTGAGCTCATGAACATGAAATCATCACACATCGTTTCACTCACAAGGTACCCCGAACCGCAAACGATATCCAAACCACAATCTATACACACCAATTAGCACATAAACACGTAAAGACACGTAACTAGCACAAAATAAAACTAAGTGACGAACCTCAAAACCGCGGTTGTCACATCACTCCCTCCTAATAGAAATCTCGTCCCGATATTAACTCCTCAGGATCAAACATACCATTAGCAAACAACTGAGGATACTTGTTCTAAGTGAACTCCTCTCATTTCCACGTGAACTTTAGTTCAAGTCTCAAATTACCACATATACTAACCAACAATATTTAAATTCATTGCCAAACTCTTGACCTCACAGTCAATAAATCTCACAAATGACTCTTTGATAACACAAACCCTTATTAACACAAATCCCGAATAACCGTACATGCAAATATGCATTATCAAACAACATTTACCAATCTTAATACACGAAATATAACATGTATACCACTCATTTCCCCCCAGGTAATTCTATGCTCATAAGCTACTGGTCCGATCTTTTCAAAGATCATAAATGGACCTACAAAACTCTACATCAACTCTTCCATTTTACCAAAACATACCACCCGTTACTATGGGTGAAACTTCCTACATAACTTTGTCACTAAACTCTAGTGGTTTCTTCCTTTTCAACATAGCATCCGTTGTTGCTCTCATTCTTTCCACAAACACCATTACCACATTAGTAGGCTCTTTTACCAATTCTCTTCCACAATGGGGAGAACTCACCCTATCCTTTCATATAGTGCCTCAAATGGCATTTATCGACTTCTAGTATGATAACTATCATTATATGAAAACTCAACTATCGCTAAAGAGTTTCCTAACTCCCTCTAAATCAATCACTCATACACTCAGTGTAACTCCTAAGGTTGTATAAATATCTCACTTGCCCATCCTTTTCCATTTAGCTGGATACACTCATATCCAATCATGTTCATCAACTCCCTTTAGTCCGTACCCCAAACTACTTAAAAATTACAATTTCCTTACAAAGTGACCTATGACGGTCTTTCACATATCCATTAGTTCTTCCAATCCAAATCAACTTATGATCTATACACATCATCAAAAGGACGGTTATCTCAGTTAGTCTATCAACTGCCATCCAAACCCATGCTACAACTACTTCCATTAAATTTGGATAGCTCACTAGTAGCACCTATACACTTCTTTCTCACTTTTCTTCATGATTTTTTTTATACCCAACACTTCCTTTATACCTACACAATGTCCTACCTTCAAGGTCATATTGCTCATCATCTTGTCTCATTTAGACCAAGCCCTTCGTCCCTATGGCACATCACACCTATAACTCCTCATCCATTCGATTATCGATACTAAGCCTCCCAAACAATCAGTATAGGTCAGTGACATTTCCTTTTCCACACTACGATAGTATTAGCCTACGTTGTGCTTTATTCTACTCATTAAGCTCTACCAAAGTTTTACCTTCGGTTCCTATCTCGACCTATTTCATTCATGCTTCGCTTCTATACACACTTCCTTCTTCTTCCTCAACTCCTACCATACATCACGATGTGATGCTTCCCATCATTTCTTCCCTTGCCATAATCCTTCATAAGGCATTCCATACATATTAGGCTAACTTTTACGCAAAACCCTCTATTCCATCTCATCCGTACGCAATCCTTCCAACTTCTCAACTACGTGACTTCTCATTCCTCTTGAAATATGAGATGAATTAGTTAGTCTCTAGACTATCACCCAACTCTCTTCGTACTTATTCGTCCACCCCATTATGTATCCCTTTCTCTAATTTCGTTCTTACATCGCCCTTTCTAAGCTACTCCTATCTATGTAGGAAGTATAGTCTACGTCCCTTTTCTCCATATGATTGTTCAAGCCACGCAACATACCTGTTGACGCGTTCTCTGCTTTAGACAACTCAACTCGGGCAACCTACATCCTTCATCCAAATCACCCTAATATGTCATCCATATAGTTCAAGTTCGTATCAACTTCACTAAATTCTTCTTATTCCATGTCTCATCAACCATGCTTGCCTTTCCCAGATGGTACTTGGCCTTGCAATTTTCTTTCATCACTTAACTCCACCCATCACCTTTTCCAAATGTTCAATCAAGATGATTAAATATGTGTTGGAGACGTTCATGATCTGTATAGATCATTCTCTACGTCTCGTACCCCAAATGTTTCTAGCATTCTAGGCAGATATAACAATCCAACTCCACTAACGAAGTCTATCTAGTCATCTATACGCCAAAAGTTTCCAAGTAGCTTCACTTGTTTTTTTTCTCATAACCAATTCTCCTACTCCCTCCTAATAGGGACAGACTAGAGTTTCATGTGATTCCATGCAGATCACACTCTCATCTTATATCCACATTAGTTTCCATTTGTCTACTAAGCCACATTTTGAATTCTTATTCAAATCTCATACTTCTATTTTGATCTTGCACCCAACATGAGGCATTTTCAATCATCATCTTCTAGGAATACTTGGTTCTCTCCATCCATGGTTCTCCCTTATTCCTACATTATCCCGTCCAACAAAAATTCCATACTTCATTCATCAAATCTATGGAAATCACTAGTGCATTGGATAATGCATAGCTGTCTCTCCCAAAGATCTTTCAAAACACCTTCACAAAACCGACTCTCTAATCACTTCTCCACGAAACTTATTCAGATCAGCTTCACTACTCATCCCTCGATATTGATTGCCACGAAATTCTATCTTTGTGTAGTCACTCGAATACCCTAGTTACTTCCACGAGCTCTTAATCTCCCATGTTATGTAGTCACTCCATCACGATCCATTGGTTCAGCTCTTTGTAGCTCTACTCCGGTACTCGATTTGTCCTTCTTCGTCACGAACCATACATAAATTTCCCATCATAGTGCTTGTCACCTTTCCAGTCCTCGCAACTTTTGTGACTCCTTCGAAATCTCTTGCATCCTTCTTGCAGTCGACACGTAGTCCTTTCAGCTCCTTGCTTCACGATGTAGCTCTTTACGCACTCCTTCTCGTCTCGATGATGTTACCTAGGAACTTCACACTACCAGTAGCTTCTAACTTCAACTCATTTACCACAATATTTCTAAAAGTACTTCAACCCCTCAATGGCTCACTCTTCCTTACTTGTTGTACTTCACCGTTAATCAGCCTCCTACCAATCTTTCTTTCACATTCCTGTTTTCCTTCACGTGTCTACTACTACCTTGCTTCCATAACTATACCAATTCCCTTGCATGTTATTTGCCCAATCTTTCCATTAGTAGAAAATTTCTGCTCTACCCTCACATCCGTTGGTAATTTCATCAATCTCCTAATGGTACTTCAACCAACTTCTCATAGCATGACATCTCGTTCCCATGACCAGTCAACTAACTTTACTTACTCCCTTATTCCCGTAACCAATCTAAGTTTCAAAACTACACAAATCTTAATCATTCCTTCAACACAAACTTTAAACCAAAACACATCTCTCCATTCTAATATCTAACCATAAGTAATACTACCCAACTCTATCCTCTCATCCTAATGTTCCCACAACCGCATAACTAAATCAACCATGACGTGTAACAAAAGAATTCCAAACAATCGTGTCCCAAAATAAAATATAGTGTAAAACGAACCATAGCCAAAACAACTGAAAACAAAACAATGTAATACGAAAGATCAATGGAGTTTGCCAACAACAAAACATTAAACTCATCACGATTAGTATTACCAAATTCCGATACCTTAGAAAATTTTAAACTCTCGTCCCAATTAGTTACTTCTCATATGAACCAATATTTAATACTACTAAAATCAATCATACTCATTTTTATCCATAAACTCATCTTTTATTATAACTGCTTTATCAAAGTTTTCAACTAGTTAGTATACTACAATCTTATTCTAACCATTATCTTGTTTACTCACATTAAACTTATTTCACTTGTTATTATGGAACCAATACATATTTATAAAATACAGTGTTTTTTTTCTTCATTTTATTCTATATTATTATTATTATTATAATTATTATTATTATTTTATAATCCATTTGTAACTAAACTATTACACCTTTACAAGGTGTGGTGTTATTATTATCATTACTATAATACAATCTCCGTTTTTACTCTTTCCGTCTAGTTAAATACTTCTAAAATTAAAATCAACTTAAAAAACACTATTGTAAAATTTCTTTACCCCTTTAAAATGTATTATCACATGTTACATAGAAAACTAATCTAATTATTTTCAAGACAAAATTTTTTATAACTTATTACAACAAGATAAAAAAATATTTAAGTCACGTTATCATACCATACACTTACAAATATTTTCAAAATCGATTTCCTATAATTAACCAGACTTATTTGCAAGAAAATTTAGTAGTTCTCATTAACTAAAATACATACCCGAATGAAGACACACATCAAAAGACTCAAAACGTCGTTGGAACTCCATCAAACTCCAACACCATAAAACACGAACAAACACAAGGTACGTTCAAGTTATAATAACTAGTGAACGACCATATACCATAACTTAACACATAGCAGTATATATACATCCGCATATATATACCTATTAAATCACCAAAAACATACTCGTTACCATACATGTCAGATCAACCAATCGCGTCATACACTCGTTTTTTTTCTCTACGAGTAACCACCATCTTACCACAATGCATAAAACCCATCACTAAAACCAGTCCATATCGTGTGACCCCATAATCACACAACATGAATATAACCCAAAACAATAACACACTAAAAAATATCCATATCGTAGGCAACCGTTACATAAACCCATATACTATACATATACCAATAATCCACATCTCATCAAATACAAGCATGTACTAACCCTCTTTCATGCAATCATACTTAGGAACCCATTGAAGTTGTGGTACTTGTATAACTATGTTGGCCACCATACTTATATAATTACCCTTTCCCCAATGCACTCCCTCCTATGATGACACTTATAAGAATCAACACAACACATAACACATAAATCCATCAACTCACCTAAGCACATAACCACATAACATGGCGTGTCTATAGAGATAACTAAATGAACTAAGAAATGTCATAAAATGGTCACAAAAATGTCATGACAATATCTCAACAAAGCAGGAGTCTAGGTAAGTAGGTAACAGTCCTACCTCTTACCCAAGACAAACAATACATAAACAAAACAAACATATAGGTGTCAACAATATCACTTATTAAACAAACAAAATAAACTAAGAAGGAACGGGGATCTCCTTCTATATGCAATCCTAATGCCTCCAAAACTAGCCACTTCTATTCTCAAGCTTAACCACATTCTCACCTGAAAGAGACACTAAAACACGTCAACATAAAGTTGGTGAGAGTCATAGGTTTAGACTCCAACGCCAAAATCAAACCATATGCTGTGAACAACAACCACTAACAAAAGAACATATGGACAATGTGATATAAACATGCATTAACAACTAATATTCAAGATTTAACAAACCAAACCAAATCCAAATCCAAGGCTCCTAGCCTTACCAAACACCATGGTCCCATAGGCGCCCATACACCTACGTACCAATCCCAATGCCCCGTCTTGTCATTATACATTGGTCCCATAGATGCTCACACATCTATGTACCTCCCCAAGGCCCCGCCTAGTCAACATCCCCTTGGTACCAAGTCAAATCACAAAACAATCATGAATCCGTTAGCAGTTAATCACATAAGTATGAACAAGTCCATCACCAAACACAAAACATTCACATCATAATTTATAAAAACAAGACAGTGTCTCTTCCATCCCATCTAGAAGTCAAAATCATTAGTAGACATGGGACTATGAAACTCACCTGATTGAGCTTCTCCCAATAATCCGTGCATTAGCAAAAAGCTAACAAACAAAAACACAAAATCAAAACATAAACCAAACACTAAGATGGCTCATCAACCTATGATGGACATCTAACCTTATCCCATATATATACCTCATTTATATGCTCTAAGCATCTCATTACACCCCTCTATAAAGCCCTTAACTTAGTTTACTTAATAACCCATCCCGTTAATATTTTACCCAAAACATTCCCGATTTTTAGGTCTCCAAACTATAAGCCAAACGCCCACCTAACCATACCCATGACCTCTGTAAAGGAAACCCTATGCCCTTACATATGTTAGCTAACTCCTTTTTGCCCCAACCTTAAAGCTACTATTAAGGCCCCGATATATATATATATATATATATATATATATATATATATATATATATATATATATATACTTTTGTCTATCCGAATTTTACTGATTTTGAACATACAAAAAGTTTGTTATGATTAGGGGGTCTTACCCTAACCCATAATCTTAGCCCCAATGCAGATACTTCCTATAATATATAAACCAACTCCCATGTTCGTTTGAAAGTCCCAATATAAGCCTAAGTACCCCAAACAACCCAAAACATAAAAAGAAAACAGGCTGATTTCAAAACTGTTTTGACCTCCGACTGTTGTAACCTATTTTTGACCCACTTCCCAACCTCCAATTTAGTTCTCGTTTCTTGCATTTGAAATCTAACTCAAATACCTTTCCAGGGATACTTGGATCGCAAAATAATAGTTTATAGAAATCTAGATATCATCAAAACAGATGACCTAAAATTCTGCCCAGTTTTTATAAAACGATTTTCTCATAATTAATCTAATTAATCATACATAAACCCTAATTAAAACCTAAAAACGATTTCCAATGATAAAAAGCAATTAAGTACATCATTAATTACATATTATTAACAAAAACGAAATAAAAATTATGAATGTTAAACCCTAATCCATCATATTAGGTTACATACGTAAATTAAACGTTAATTAAGCATAGTTTTAATGCATACCTTAAACCATAATTGAATTATTTGGTTTTCGTGCTCCTCCATTGATATAAATGACTGATATTAGGTATAGGGAATGCTAAAATCGTTTTTGGGGCTAAAGGGATTAGTATGGGTAATTAAAACTAACCAGGAAGCCTAATAGTACTCAAACTGGGCTCCCCTTCCCTTCCTTAAGCAAAATTCGGCCCAAAACCAAGCCCAACACCCTATGGCCGACTTTTTTAATTTAATTACTGTAAATTAACTATTAATTATTATTACCTTAAATTCCCTTAATTTATTTCAGCTCCTAAAGCTTCCGAAACCTCAAAACCGCAAAACTAGTCAAATTTACGCGTATACCGTAAAAGACGTAGAATATACATTTTTATAAAAACTATTGAAATATGAAATAAACTAATTAACTAAGACCTAAATGACTTAAAACCATCCCGAAAAATACTCCCGTGACTAAATACCTCATCCGAGACCTCGAAATGCTAAACCGTAAATCGTAAAAATACGATTTTCTATAATACATATACGTATACGTAAACCACTAAATAACACCATCTCATTTCATAGTCACTACCATGTGAGCTCATGAACATGAAATCATCACACATCGTTTCACTCACAAGGTACCCTGTACTGGAAACGATATCCAAACCACAATCTATACACCCCAATTAGCACATAAACACGTAAAGACACGTAACTAGCACAAAATAAAACTAAGTGACGAACCTCAAAACCGCGGTTGTCACACTGTGCCTCTGGCTTGGGATACGCCGCAAACCAGACGTCAGGTTGTGGTTTGGTACCATGTTGTTTGGTTCTCCCATTGTATTCCTCGACACTCGGTGCATATGTGGCTTGTTGTTAAGCAGAAACTGAAGACTCAGGATCGCTTGCGGCAATGGGATGTTGGGCCTGCTGTGGATTTAAGTCTGCTTCGGTGTCCTTTGTGCATAGTCACTACCGATTCTTATTCGCGTTTGTTTTTTGAGTGCTCTTATTCTTCACAGGTGTGGACGCATATTAGGGTACCTTATGGTATGGATTCTATTCCTCCTCGTTTGGATGATGTTTTGGCATTTCTTATACCAATATCCGAAGGAAAATCTACTATTGCTCGTCTGGTTGTTGCGGCTACTGTATACTTTGTTTGGATGGAACGGAATGCTAGATTGTTCAAAGGGAAACAACTTTATGTGGATAAACTTGTTAGTATCATTACTCTACTGTTCGTCTCAAGCTTATTACTTTCAGATTCAAGAAGATGACTACATGGTCTTTAGCTATTTTAGATCGGTGGAGACTTCCGTCCTCAAGTGTTTCTCATGATGGGGGTACCGGGTAAGGGTTGTACTATTTTTTCCTTTTTGGGGTTTTTCCCGCAGGGTTTTTCTCAAAAAGGTTCTTTAAGGAGACAGCCTTATCTGGATCCTTTACTTCCATTATGATGTTGCTGGTGTTGTGGGGTGGTCGCCTGGTTCCAAGATTTCTTCTTATTGGAGTTTGTTAAAGCTGTTTTTTACACTGTTTTTCGATTTGTAATGTTAGCTTAGTGTTGCTGTGTTTATGGCCTGTCATAAGCACTTGTTAATCAAGCTCTTGGCTTGAGGTTAATACGGTATTTCAGTCGTATTCCATTTGTACTTAACATTGGTTTTTTGGTTAATATATTTACCGGGGTAACTCCCTTTACCAAAAAAATACGTAGCAATTTATAATTGATATCTACATACTCGACGATGCGACTACTCAAACAGCGACTACAACTCTTTTAATAGATCACTGGTCAACAATTGAGGGAGAGCACCTGTCAAGCGTTAAGAATCTTCGATGCCGAAAGTGCCAAGTTCACAAATTGGTGTCAAGATAACGATATCAATTGTACACGTGCTGTCATGAAAGATTACCGCTTTTCAAAAGCGGGAGATAATTTCAGACGTTACGGGGAATACCAACATTCGTGAACAAGAACCACGTGATTATATCACATGATGTTCTCATCATTCAAGTCCAACCTCGTACATTATCAATCTTGTAATACATTATCATATATGATCTTTGCACGTGATAAATAACTTACACTTGTGTTTAAAAGGTATTAAATTTACGTATCAAGTACAACCTCATTAATTTGAGAGGAGCTTGTGTAAATCATGAATATAATTGGATTTGCATTTTTCTTTTCAAATGTTCTTAAAATGTTATTAAATCAACTAATATTAAAAACATCGAGTGGGTTAATATTTTTAATATGTGGGAGAAAATGTGATTTAATACGGGAAATGTTTAATCACAAATGGTTTGACTTAACGTGATAGCTCATCCCGACATGTGCGAAATGTTTTCGGATATCGTGGCATATGATAAGGGGGAGAAAAATGGATTTGGATATCAAAATGGATTTCATGGTGACATACATTTACCCAAAACATCTCTATTCACGAAGGTGAAGATTGTGGTGACATAAGGATGGTAGGATAGGTTAAAGTCAAATTATTCTTCTAGAACCGGAGGAATCTTCCCAAGGACATTCCATAGCTAGAAATAGTAGTCCTTAGGATAGATGGAGAAAGATTGTGAATGTAGCTGAATGCCGACCAAGTACTTAAGTTAGCACTGGAACAATCACAACAAGGTGCTAGTTATCACGTATTGGTAAGCATTGAAGGGGTTGAAGAATGAAAAAGAATTGTAAAGATAAAGGGTGAAAAGAAAACAGCCCTCCTTACAACCTTAGGCAGAAACCGGGTCAACTCATATGTTATTGAAGATAGACGTCATGGACCTAGTGATGCAATGCACAACCCATCCCAGCTAGATATCTCTCAAAAGATATTTGTTTTAATCACACGGAGACAACGCATTATCTATCGATTTATTCACTCTGAATATACTGATACTGAAAAGGTGGCACTCCTCTCCAGCCTCTGATCACTAAAAATAAAAAATACACGATCGTGTCTAGATCCATTTGAGATCATAAATATCTCATTAGGACACACTTCCATATTTCCTTGCTTCTTCATACACTATGAAAAGTAAGAAACATATAAAGAGTCCTACACAAAATCTTCATGATCTTGCCTGAACATCCGAGTAATACGCAAGTATTTTCAATGAAGATGGAAAGCCTTCTTGAGCGAACATCAAAAAGCTCATGCTAGGTGACTTGTGCGATTCTTTATGAATCAAGCTTGTGATAACTGGAAAGCAACAGTGGTTTAATTCTTAACTGAACTTAAACACTTTCCAGACCTCTACGCAATATCTTAGTGATCTTGCCAGAACACTCAGAGTGACACTCTCTAGTGTTCACAGTGATGAGTGGAAATCCTTCTAGTGTTAACATCAAACAGCACTTGGTAGGTAACTTGCAAGATTCTATATGAATCAAGCTCGTGACAACTGGAAAGCAACGATGGTGCGATTCTTTAATGAATCAAACTTGTTCCAGGAATCGGGTTTGACGGCTTCAATCAGGCGGATAATTTTATCCAAATGATTCACTCTTTATGTTCGCAGTCAGCTTTGAACGGTCGAGTAAAGAGAACGGGATTCCGCGAAATCTTGTAAAGGAGGTTCTTAATTGAAACTACCTGCCACAAGTACGATATTTAATATCGTCCAACGGTCTTCACTGAACGGAGGTAAAATGCTACCTAAGTAGGTTGAAATGTTCAAAGCCATTTCATCCGTGTCTATGTTTTGTTGCTAATTGCTTTATGCAGCGTAACAAGACGGTAGCATTGCGGTGTCCGAGAAGATGTCGTCCCCGCATGCTTATAGTTTCTGCACTTAATACTTCAACAAATTCAAGAAAGCCTAAAAGTCTTCCGCTATATCAAACTCTAAAGCTTTCAAGAATTCATAAAGATATGGAACATGAAGTCATGAGGAGGCGAATATCACAAGTGATAAATGCACAAGGTCAAGGAAAGGAAACATGCTCAAGACTAAAGTCAAAGATCACATCAGCATATTCACAAGAACAAGATCAAAGACTCAAGCAAAGTATGCTAGGTTTAAGATTTTGTAAAATATTTGACCTCCCGTAGGGGGAGATTGTTGGAAATACGTTTTTCCAAAGAAAGTCTCGGTCACATAATTGTTAGCCTAGATCACGAGCTATAGACTAGTTAGGACTTTGTAACTTGGAATGACCTTCTTTAGGGGGAATTGTTGGAAATATGTTTTTACGTATTTACAAAGGATCAGTCACTCCAACAATAGATATGTAGTATGGGCTCGTGATCTAATTATATAACAATATAACCCATTAAGCCCACATGTAGGGTGGGCTATATATACCCCCTCCTAGCATGTTAGGAGGGGTCGGTTCTCTTTCACAATCAATTTAATCATAGATCCTTCTCTCTATCCTCTCCTTTCTCTCTCTAACTTTCTCTCTCTAGTTCTTTATCTCTCTCCCTCTCTTTAGATCATTCTAACACAGACAATCCAAAGATATCGTGGACCTACTAATATACTGAATTGGGAGTTTCTCACTGGGGTTCAAACAAAAAATTAGCCTATAACTTCATCTCCCTAAACAAAATCCAGTCACAAAGTCCATTCCATGATTCACATTAGTATTTTAGGTGTGAAGATTTAGCCGCGTCTTGGTTATTCTTATATGTCGGAAATCAAACTTAAACGACTCGACAACAAAACCTGCACTATATGTGAAGGAGACTTCTTAAGACTTCGTCTTGAGGATATAGAAGATCTATTGCTTCTTCTAGTTCAACAAAAGATATATCATTTGGAACCTGAAGTCGTTATTGCATTACATTAGATTAAGGGGAGTATTTATATGTTCTATGGCCAAATAATTTCATCTTTTGACCCAAGACCTGTTAATCCATTGGTATCCAAATATCAAGGATTAACATTTTGAATAAGTAGAGAAAATGGGATTAAGGAGACTTGTATATATATGTGGCTAAGGCTAAAAAGACTTAAAGGAATAAACCAATTTAATACGTGTCATGCACACGTTAAGGGGGAGCGTTTTGATATAAAAACACTTATGGTACAAAAAATTTTGATATTTTTATCACAAGTACCTTAAGTGATTTTTCAAGGAATTTTCATAGTGACAAGTACTTACCCAAAATACACTTAATTCACGACGGATGTGTTGACAAAAGGGTGGTAAGATTAGGTATAAGTCCAATGATTCTTCCAGAACCAGAGGAATCTTCCCAAGGACAATTCCATAGCTAGAAATAGTAGTCCTTAGGAAAGATGGGGAATAATTGTGAATGTAGTATAATGCCGACCAAGTACTTAAGCTAGCACTGGAACAATTACAACAAGGTTCTAGTGATGGCGTATTGGTAAGCATTGAAGGGGTTGAAGAATGAAAAAGAAATGTAAAGATAAAGGGTGTAAAGAAAGAAGCTGATGTTCGTTTCACAAGTCTTAAATTTTTATTACAAGAGATTAACACACAATTGACTAGAAACACAAACACGGGCAAGTATACCCTGTCATGTATAGCATAGTGTTTAAGTAAGTCCAGTTCGTTCCATGGGATTGGTGTCATAGAATATAATACAATTACCTCTAGAGTGTCACAAGTTCTAAAGGTATACTTATCAAATGATTAAAAGGTACGTTTGGTTAAGGTTACAACCATAGAAAAGATAAATCACCAAGATGAATATAAGCACATAAATAATGTTAGACAACATGCCGATTACTAGTCGCACATGCTACATCTAATTAATATAACAAAAATCCTTCTAAAGATCATGTCATACAAAAGCATTAAGAATGGTTTATGCTGATTTCAATGGCTAAAGCATTTGATAAAACTATGTAAGAGTTTGTTATGTGTTTTATTCCACTAATCGTGACAAAAGCGAATACTAAGATTCATGGACTAGATGACAAGGAATCTATTCATTCACATGAGTACTAGTCATGATCATGAATAAACTAAACACATAGCAATAGTCTAACACAATATCATCTAATACAAAAGCATCTAAACCTTACTCATACTCACGAACCAAGGGAGAAAATATGCCGCACAAACTTAATGTGCACCACACTTTTCCCTCGCAAAGCTAATAAATCATCTAATCATGAGGTGAACCATTTGCACAAATGACTACTCTATAATAGCAGCAATAACAAACATCTCAACAATATATAGATCAAGGTAAATGAATAACATGAATGAAATGAGAATTATACCAACAAAGTATCAATCAATATTTGCTCTAAAAGGTTATAAGTTTCCAACTTACTATAATCAACAAGCAAATTCTGGAGTTCTTGCTACAACAACAATAAGGATAGACTAACTAAGTCTTCCTTGTATTAGTATCAATGACCAAGGATTGGAAATCCTTGATTCCTTAAACTTTAGCAACAATGGAGTAATTCTCTCTATGGAATTTGTGTTTTGCAAGGCCTTAGGGTCCAATATATAACCCTGGAGTTGGATGTTATCAATCATGGAAGTGTAAGCCAAGAGTCTCCACTTATTGCCATGCATAATGGCACTTAGTTGTGTAATTGCAGTCGAAAGTGTGCCACACTTTTCATTTGTGCGCCGTACTTTCCAAATTCGTAAAACATGAATGTGCACCGCACTTTGGCCCATTTTCAGAACAATTTATTCTTTTGTCCTTTTCTTTCCATATCTTCATTTCTTTTCTCCATAGTTTTATTCTTTCACTACAATCAAATAATACTTAATGTTAATAATAATTCAACACATAATTTATTTATTTACATAGCAAACAAGGACAAATGCATATTACAAATGTAACACCAAATTTTGATAAATGGGTTATCACATGATAATTATGGGGTGTCATCAAAGCATGCAAGGGAATATGTACTAAACATACATGACCAAAAGGGAAAACCGGAATCAAACACCGGTTCCCAACATAAGCCTAAAACATAAATAAAGTAAATGAAATGAGACGGACAAAACAAGTGTCCATATAAGCATAAGTATATGAAGACAAAAGGAGAAGAATTCTTAGGCAGCTTCCATCCTATGAAAGCCCTCAAAATGCTCAAGTATGTCCTTGGGTACTTGCTGTTTTGGGACATGGAAAGGAAAGTAACGGCTGAGCAAAACGCTCAGTGAACAGATATATGGCATAGTATCAATGACTGAAACATATATAATACTAATAGCAGCGGAAATGTATAAGTCTTGGAAAACCTGGTACATGTTATAAAACTAGTTTTATAGTTTGAAAAGACTTATGTTTTTATATGAAATCTGTATTTTAATTAGCCAATAGCCCATATAGGTCATGAGGTTCACCGTGCATGAATACATAGAGGGGTGACCTCATCATGCAATTAGAGGGGATGCCTCTAATTAAATTAGTCTGGGTAGGAGGGATCAACTCCTTGTGAAGGATGAAACGCACACACCATATTCACCATGAAAATCCTATAAAAACATGTAATTAGGATGCAACCATACGCCCCACATGGTAATATAAATACATGGCCAAAACTGTAAAGGGGCGCCACGAGCAATCACTCCGCCGTGGGGAAGTCATAACACTGGTGCCTCTAGTGTTATGGTTATGGTACCTCCATAACTAGATGACATGGCATGCATGTATATGGCTTAGGCATTTAAAACTAAACATAAGCAATCAAAACATATAAAACAAATACTTGGGGAAAACAGTTGGCTGCAAACGGTTAATCCTAATAAGGAAAAAGAATGTGCATACTGAAGGACGGAATATCTGTACCTTATGTCCAATGAACGATGAAAGATGAAGAGACGGAAACTCCTACTCCGACTTCACAAGTGCTATATAAATAAGGGACATGTATGAGTTGTCTGATTACTGAGTATGTTACTGGTTCTGTGTGTTCTTACTTATTTTATATGTTCTTGTCATGTTTTATCGTTTTAAATGTTATACTGTATTATTCATGTTTTACATGTGTTATGATTATGTAATTCATGTGTTCTTGTATTATTATACTTGTTGTAATAATAAGTAACTTTATAAAAATAGCAGGTTTCTAAAAATAGAAAGTTTCCAAAAATATTAAGTTTTTGAAAATAGAAAGTTTCAAACATAGTAAGTTTCCTGAAATAGAAAGTTTCTATAAATAGAAATAAGCTGGATTAATAAGTTTAAAAATATAAGCTAGTGGTTATTAATCATATGTTATAAGTCATGATAATTTATTAGTAAAGTTTATTAAATAAATACGATAGGTTACACTAATTATTAATTATCAATGAAATGCATGGTTTTAATAATTAATAATATGTCATGATAATTTAATAAAACCCTACGTTATACAAATTGATTAAATTAAGCATGTTTTTAATTTAATTAAGCCAAACAAAATACTTAGGTTATAACATGATTACTAATTTTAATAATAACCTAAGTCATGAAATAAATTAATTTATTACTAGCTCGTGAAAATTAATTAAATTAATTGATTAATAAAATATAATTACTAGTTCATGGAAATTAATTAAAATAATTAATTCCAAAAAATGTTAAAAATAACTTGTAGCCGAGACCCGAAACCCATGCCAACCGAGGTGTTTCACCCATCGCACAAACAAACAAAACCAAAAACTAACCGCCAAACACCAAGCACCACCACAGTCGATGGCTGGGTGGTTGCTGCCGGCGGCCAGCAGCTTAGTCTGCTGCCCGATTGCCACTAATTGGCTAGGGGTTCCCACTGGCTAGCCAGGGGTTCCCCCCGCCGTGCCTAAGCTACCCACCGAGTGTTGGGAATAAATCTATGCTTATTTGTTTCCCCTGCTAGTTGATTATTCATACCCCTGCTAGAGTAAGTTCCCCCTGCTAAATAACAAAGGCAGGGGGATCTGTTCCCCTGCTGGAGTCAAAGGCCCTACCGTCAAGATAAACATGGAATAGATCTTTACGCGTTTCAGTTATTATTCCTTAATACTTTCCATAGTTTGTTAGTAGTGATCTTGTACGTGGGTCCTTACATCTATAAAAGGACTCACTAGGTTAGCATGCAAAGTGTGTCTTTCTCATTTCGTTTTTCATTATTATTACTTTAAGGTTTTGTAAACCCTAATACCACTTTGGGTATTCGTATATCTTTGATATATTAAAGTTCAACGTTTGAATCTCATTTGTTCTTGTGCTAAACATTACATTCCGCATCTTGTTTAGTTACTTTGCTTTGCAAAGTTTCTCTAGTGTTAGATTGAATTCTTTCTCTCTATCACAACCCTTAAACAAGCTATTAAGGTTTAAGATCTGACTTTGGGATCAACAAGTGGTATCAGAGCTTGTTGAGAAACTTTGTCTAAATCAAGAACAAAATCCTCATAGCAAACATGTCTTCAGATTCATCCACAAATAGCAACAACCACAATAACCTCAAGTTACCCATGTTGGATCCTGAAAACTTTGAATTATGGGAATTCAGAATCCAACAATACCTGAAAATGGAACACTATGTTCTCTGGGAGATCATAGAGTTTGGTGATCAATTCAACAAAATGGTAGCAGTTGAAGAAGGCAAGGATGAAGGTGAAAGTTCCAAAGGTAAGGACAAGAAGAAATCTGCTGCTTTATGTGATAAGGAAATACTGGCTAGAAGGCATGATGTCAGGGCTCATAGCTCATTGCTGTTGGCCCTACCTGATAGACATCAACTCAGATTCAGGAAATACAAAACATCTAAGGAACTATGGGAAGCCATAGGCACAACCTTTGGAGGAAATGAAGCCACAAAGAAGAAGAAGAAGAACCAAATGCTGGATGATTTTGCTTCTTTCAAAGCAATTGGTGATGAATCAACTGGAGCTATTTACAATAGGCTTCAAGACATGGTGGCCCACTTGGAATTCTTTGATATTGAGGTAACAAGAGAGCAGGTGAATACCAGGTTTCTTAACAGCCTCCAGAAAGAATGGTTTGTCTATAAGGCAATCTGGCAGAATAAGGATGACTTGGACAACAAGAATATTGATGATATATACAATAACTTAAAAGTTTTTGAACCTATTGTCAATGAAATGAAGTCAAAAGGGACAATTCCCACCAACTCAAGTGGAATTGCTGATCCCCCTGCTAACATGGCATTCATATCACAAAGCAGTGGAATCTCCAAGAACAGTAGAATAGAAGTAGCCCCTGCTACTTATTCCCCTGCTACCAGGTCTGGACCTTCCTATGATGAAGAAAGACCAGCTACATTCAGCCTTGATACTGCATGTGCCTTCATAGCATCTCAAGGTTCACAAGGATCTACAGTGTTACATGAAGATCTGAATCAAATCAGTAAGCAAGCACTAGAAGAATTGGATATCAAGTGGAATATGGCTTTGCTAAGCATGAGAGCCAACAGGTTCCACAAGAAGTATGGGAAGAATATCACAATTAATCCATCTGATGTGGCTGGGTTTGATAAAGCAAAAGTTGAATGCTACAATTGTGGCAAGAAGGGTCATTTTGCCAGGGAATGCAGAGGACCTAAGTCTGGAAATAGCCATAGAAAGGATGAGGATTCTGGTGCTAAAGCCATGGTAGCAATGCAGGGGATAGATGGAGCAAATGGATGGGACTGGAGTGCTATGACAGAAAGTGTGGAAAGAAATCAAGCTTTGATGGCTGAGGAAAAGGAAGAAGACTTTGCACTTATGGCCATGTCAAGTTCCAGTTCTGACAATGAGGTATATGATGACTCATACTGTACTAAAGCTTGTAGAAAAAATACTGAATCCTTAAATGATCAAATCAGAAAGGTAAAAGCTGACTATATCAATTGTGATAATGATCTTGATAATTACAAACGTGCTTTAGAACAACTAGAGTCCACCATAAGAGAGTATAGGCAAAGAGAAAGTGAGTATAGGGATCACATTGTGATTCTAGAAAGAGATGCCAAGGAGAATAACCAATCTATAAATGTTTTAACTGCTGAACTTGAAATTTTCAAAGCTAACCAAAAGATAGATGAGGAAACTGTTGAAAAATTTGGAAAAGCTTCAAAAGATTTAACCAAGGCATTTGAAATTGGTCAATCTCCTAAGGACAAAACAGGGTTTGGAATTAAGAATATGAATGCTACTATACCACCACCCCCTGCTAACATCCATGCTGCCTATCCTAGAAAAGACTTGTCATGGACTAGTCTCCCTTGTTTTGAAAAACAGGATGACATTGAGTTTGACTTGAGTGCTTATATACCTAATAACCTTGATACAGAAGAGTCTCTAGTTAAAACTAGTGTCATTAGGGATGTTAAACAGGAACAGGTTGGTTTAAAGCAAATTGACAACCCTGTTAGATTTTCAAAAGAAGGAATCTCTAGCAGCAATCCAAACTCTAAGAGCATCTCTTCCAAATCTAATGCTAGGCCACAGTCTCCTAAACCTACCATTAAATATGCTGGTATGTACAGGAATGTCAGAGGTAATCAAAGAAATTGGAATGACCAAAAGTCTCATCAATTAGGAAAAGACTTTGTGATCAATATCAAGCCCTGCTTTACATGTGGCAGTTTTGAACACACTTATCAAGAATGTAAGGCACCAATGGAGATGGTGGCTGCAAATCCCTTAAAGGATATGCAACCTAGAGCCATTCTTCTAAATGCAGGGGCAAAATCCTTTTCCCCTGCCAAGTATGTTGCCCCTGCCTTGAGAAATAGAGTAGCTGAGAAATATGTTGCTCCAGCCCTTAGAAAGGAAAATGATGTTCACCCAAAGCCCAACACTTTTGTGACCACCCCAACACCTTATGCTGCATATAGATCTGGCCCCAGACCTTACCAACACATGAACAGAGGCCAAAACAAAAGGTGGGTTCCCTCTGCTAAGCATAAGGATTCCCCTGCTAAAACTGGGGTATCCCCTGCTAGAAAAGTTGTACATTCTAGGAACATGGGAAGATGGGGAAAAGCTGTGAAAGCCTCAGCTCGTTGGGTTTGGGCACCCAAAAGGGGAACTCAATCTAATGGTGTATCTCTAGTTTTCGATAAGCTATCCTACATTGATACACGAGGTAGATCCAAGTCTGTAATGGCTTGGGTCCCCAAGAAAAACTAATTTGTTTTTCCTTTTGCAGGTGACAAAGAAGACAAGGGATGATAGAGCATATTGGGATAGTGGCTGCTTAAGAAGTATGACTGGACACAAAGCTTACTTATCTAACTTTGTACCCCTGCATGACAATGATGGTGTTTCTTTTGGAGATGGGCATGGAACTATAACAGGAAAAGGAACTATTGTCACAAATGGGATGACTTTTGACAATGTGTACTTGGTGAAAGAACTCAAGTATAATCTCTTCAGTGTGTCATAGATGACTGATAACAAGAATTTTGTCTTGTTTACTGACACTGAATGCTTGGTATTAGGAAAGGAGTTTGTCTTGCCACAAGACACTCCAATTGTTCTCAGAACACCAAGACAGAAGAACATGTACACAATTGATCTCAAGGACATCTCTCTCCAAGACAATGAAACATGTTTCATTGCCAAAGCTTCAGCAGATGAATGTAAGAAATGGCATAGAAGACTTGGTCATCTTAATTTCAAGAACATGAACAAACTAGTGAAGCATAATCTGGTTCATGGTCTTCCCTCCAAGTCTTTTGCCACTGAACATACTTGTGCAGCATGTCTGAAAGGGAAGCAACACAGAGCATCTTGCAAGTCAAAAACAAGTATGTCCACCACCAAGCCATTGGAACTACTACATATGGATCTTTTTGGTCCTACTTCTGTGGCAAGTATAATGAAGAAATGGTACTGCTTAGTGATTACTGATGATTTTTCAAGATTTACATGGACATTCTTTCTATTTGAAAAGAGTGACACTGCTGATGTACTCATTGGGTTCATCAATCAAATTGAACTGTCAAAAAGCATGAAGGTAGTTACCATAAGATCAGACAATGGTGGTGAGTTCAGAAATCAGAAATTGGATTCTTTCTGCATAAACAAAGGCATCAAGAGTCAATTTAGCATTGCTAGAACACCTCAACAGAATGGAGTGGCAGAAAGAAGGAATAGGACACTCATTGAAGCTGCAAGAACTATGCTGTCTGATTCCAAACTTCTAGTTATCTTTTGGGCTAAAGTTGTATCCACTGCTTGCTATGTGCAAAACAGGGCCTTGGTAGTCAAGGCACACAACAAGACCCCTTATCAGTTGTTTAATGGAAGACCTCCCTTAATTGACTTTTTCAGACCTTTTGGGTGTCATGTTATCATCTTGAACACCATTGACAATCTTGGTAAGTTTAGTGAAAAGGGTGATGATGGATACTTTGTGGGTTATTCCTTAAACAGCAAGGGATATAGGGTCTTCAACAAGAAGACAAGCAAAATCACAGAAAATCTTCATGTGAATTTTCTTGAAGACAAACCTGAAGATGTTCAAACAGGTCCAGACTGGTTCTTTGATATAGATGTACTTTCCAAGTCCATGAATTATGTACCTGTTGTCTTGCAGAACACTAACATTTCAGGTACTCAAGAAACAAGTGATGTTGAGAAGTCACCTCTGAGGTACATGAATGTACCCTCATTGTTTCCTAGTGAAGCTGATAAACAAGAAGATAATTCTGCTTCAGGAAAAGAACAGCCAATCTCATCACCTGCTATGTCTGAAGGCAGTGGAATGGCTGAAAGCAGTGGAATCCTGGATTCCCCTGCTAGAGGAATTGATTCCTCTTTCACAAAGGATCATGATGCTAATGAGACTACTGATGCAGAAAGAGAATCCCCACTCATCTCATCATCTACACCCATAAATGATGGTCCCATCATATCCAGCAGTGGAAGCAGAATCATCAGGAGTGGAGGCCCTAGTTATTCAGAGCTTCATTCTGCTCACAAGCACCCATCTTTAGGTCATGTTGTCTCATTTGGAAGTTCCTTTGAGGACTTCTTTCCTAATCAAAATAGCCCCATCAATTCTGATTTGGAAGAAGATGAAACAGAAGTCATCATGCAGCCTACCTATAGAATCAATAAGGATCATCCTATCTCTCAGATCATTGGGGATCCTGAAGCTCCCAGACATACAAGGTATACAGCAAAGGAGCACAGCTTCATTGCTAACATCACCATGAAGTTCAATCATGACAACATGCAATGTTGTCTGTTTACTGCATTTTTGTCACAAGAAGAGCCAAAGAAGATTTTTTAGGCTTTAAATGACCCAAGCTGGGTTGAAGCTATGCAAGAGGAGCACTTACAATTTGACATACAAGAGGTTTGGATTCTGGTTGATTGTCCCAAATGGTCAAGGCCTATTGGGACCAAGTGGGTGCTCAGGAACAAAAAGGATGAGAGGGGAATAGTTGTCAGGAACAAGGCAAGGTTAGTAGCACAAGGGTATACTCAGGAAGAAGGGATTGATTATGAAGAGGTGTTTGCCCCAGTAGCAAGGATTGAAGCTATTAGATTATTCCTTGCTTATGCCTCATTCATGGACTTCACTGTTTTCCAGATGGATGTGAAAAGTGCCTTCTTATATGGAACCATTGATGAAGAAGTCTATGTCATGCAACCACCAGGGTTTGAAGATCCAGAACATCCTGACAAAGTATACAAAGTGAAAAAGGCCATGTATGGCCTTCACCAAGCTCCCAGAGCCTGGTATGGTACTCTTTCCAAATATCTCCTAGACAATGGATTCAGCAGGGGGAAGATTGATCAGACCCTGTTTACCAAGAAACAAAAGGGTGACCTTCTGCTAGTACAAGTCTATGTGGATGACATCATTTTTGGATCAACTAACTCCATGCTTAGCAAAGAGTTTGCCAAATTGATGCAGGATAAATTTCAAATGAGTGCTATGGGAGAACTAAACTTCTTTTGGGTTACAAGTTCAGCAGCGGAAAGATGGGATATGTATCTCACAAGACAAATATGTAGCTGAGATTGTAAAGAAGTTTGGCATGTCTGATGGGAAGAAGGTGTCCACTCCCATGGACAAGGATCATCCATGGGGCAAGGATGGTCCTGGAAAGCCTATAGATGTCAAGAATTACAGGTCTATGATTGGGTCTCTTATGTATCTCACTGCTTCAAGACCTGAAATCATGTTTGCAGTCTGCTTATGTGCAAGATACCAGGTGTCACCAACAGAGTGTCACTTATTTGCTGTGAAAAGGATTTTTAGGTATCTAAAATGTCATCCTACCTTAGGACTCTGGTATCCAAAGGAGTCACCATTTGAGCTGATAGCTTATTCAGATAGTGATTATGCTGGTGACAACAATGATAGGAAGTCTACAACAGGGGGATGCCAATTTTTGGGGAGCATGCTTATATCTTGGCAATGTAAGAAGCAGACTATCATGGCAACATCCACAACTGAAGCTGAGTATGTAGCAGCTGCTGCATGCTGTGGTCAAGTTCTTTGGGTGCAAAATCAATTGCTTGATTATGGGTACAACTTTCTTAAAACCAAGATATTTATTGACAACAACAGCACTATTTGCATCATAAAGAACCCTGTTTTTCATAGCAAAACCAAACACATTGAAATTAGACATCACTTTATCAGAGATTGTTTTGAAAAAGGACTGATTGTCCCTGAGAAAATTGATACAGAACTTAATGTTTCTGATCTTTTAACAAAAGATTTTGAGGTAGGGAGGTTTCAGTATCTGGTTGCAGGTATTGGAATGGTTACTCCTTAAAATCTGATGTCTATTTTTGTCATGTGTAATCAGGGTTACTTCATTGCTGTTGTTGTATAATTGTTAGTCAATTTTACCATTTCTTTCATTCCACTGCTTTTTAACACTGATTCCCCTGCCAAGAGAATTTTTCTCTTAAGCTGGGTGTGTTCTGTTTACAAAAGTGGTTTTATGTGGTTTTAGACTAACAATGCAGAGGTTCATATGGTGCATACTACTCTTGTTGGTGAATCAGGTATATACTCTATGTTTCAGGGGAGGTTAGGTCAAACCTTTAGGATTCAGGGTATTCTTAGGATACTCATATATGATTCTAGATCATATCCATTGGTGAGTGAGGGTTCAGGGTAATGATGACCTGCTGCACAGCTTGTCTAAACTCTGAAACCTTGAGGCACTGTAGTGTGTGTTTGCATTTCTTTATTCAAGCAGCTTGCTGTTCAAAATACAGATGTGTGGCACACATTGCCAAGACTAACTGACCATAGGTAAGGGACAAGGTTGGGATGGTGACTGGGGTATGCAAGATTTCTTGGGATTACCTGGTGTAGGGGGACTTATGTATTAACTTTTTGTATTAGGACCATTGCTGAATAGAGGACTCTTGAGATTCTATGTATCTATCTTGTGTATACAAGTGTGTGCATTAGAGCAGAGCTAGTTAGCATTGGTCCTTCCATGACTAGTTTAATACCCCTAGGAAAGTTTCCCCTGCTTTTATCTTTTATTCCCCTGCCTTCACAACATTCCCCTGTTTGACCGTTGACCGATAATACCGTTACCCTGTTCATAGCCGTTGGGCCTGCTTGCTTATATTTTGGTTAGGGAATATTTTATTCTTTTTAAAAGATATTTAAGGCGCTTTCTTAGCTGATTGGTAATCTTTTCCTTCTATTTCAAATATATTAATTTTTTATCAAGATTTATTCTTGATATTTTTGCAATTTGAAAATTTTGGTCCAATCACAGCCCTTCAATTTGTCTATATAAACTTAATTCCCTTTACCAGCAGGTCCATAAATCTCTCTCGACCTAATCCCACTTACCTCCCATCTCTATAAACCTCTAAACTTTTTTCCAAATTCATCATGACCCTTAAAATTGCTCCTAATCATAACCAAATCGCTTTGCTTCATGATGAACCAGCCGAGTTTGCTGGGGCTGTGGCCTTTCTAAAGTCTTCGTACTTCAAAGTGGCCCTTCTCATCAATCCTCGCATTTATACCTCACACATTCAACAGTTCTGGTCTAAAGCCATGACCAAAACAGTGAATGGAGAGGTCATAATTCAAAGCACAGTTGATGGTCATTCTAAGGTAATCACACTTGCCTCCATCAGGGAGAATCTCCTCCTTGATGATGAGGATGGAATAACCAACATTTCTGAGGCTAAAATTTTTGAAGGTCTTGAAAAATTGGGGTATAAACTTTCTGAAAATCAAAAATTAAAGTTTGCTAAAGGCCAGTTTGCCCCTCATTGGAAACTTTTGATTCATACTATTATGCAATGTTTGTCACCCAAAACCACTGCTTTTAATGAAGTTGGTAGTGAGATAGCTTCTGCCCTGATCTGCTTTGCAACAGGAAGGAAGTATTGCTTTTCTCAAATGATTTTTAAAGGCATGGTTAAAAATGTTTCAAGCACCTCAAAGTTTTGTATGTATCCAAGGTTTATAGAAGTTTTGCTGAATATGAGTGATCATGGACCCATTACACACAGAAACTATTTTTCAGCAACCAAACACACAACCAAACTTTTCACCACATTACTTGCACCATCACCTTTGTTCTCTGGCAGAAACATTCCATTCACTTCAATCATGCTAGACCAAATCAGACGGGAAGAAGCCAAACATCAAACAGCCATAAATCCACCTGCTGAATCCCCTGCCAAGAACCTACCACCTGCTGATCCACACCAAGAAAGGCGTTCAAAATCCAGGTTTGCCAGGTCTCCCTTGCCTGGTGAATCTTCACAAGCAGCAGAGAGGAGAGTCTCCAAGAGTTTGGAGCAACCTGGGGGTTTGGCTGCCACTACTGTCTCATCCTCAAGGGGTGAGCAGGATAGTGACACCATCAATAAGTCCTCTCCCCCACTCCATGATATCCAACAAGGGGAGAAATTCCCTTCTAGGATTGAGAGCAGTATGCAACCTTTGACAAATCTGGAATTGACGAAAATGTGCATGAGTCTGAAAAGGCAGAATGCACAACTAGTACAAGATGTCAAAAAGCAAGGTCTAGTTATCTCTCATCTGGAAACCAGACTTGCTACTCTTGAGGGGAGGAGAAAGCCCAGACTGATTCTTTCCACAGATGAGGATGCTTCCAAAGGGGAGGAAATTCCACACAAAGAAGGATCTACTGAGTATTATTCATATCCTGGTAGGGAGCATGGAAAGAGAGAAAGTGCTGATAAGGGAAGTGACAAGGGGAGTGTAACCAAAGATATTGCTCAAACATTGCTCACCATGGGCAATCAAGAAGAAGCCCCTGCTTCAAAAGTTTCCCCTGCCATTGATCCCACTGCTGTAAGTTTATCCCCTGCTAAGAATATTACTCAAACATTTGTTAGGAAGAACAGAAAGCAACCAGCTCAGAAGGGGATAACAATCAAAGAATCTGCATCTAAAGCAAAACCAGCACCAGCAGCGGATCCAAAAGACAAAGGAAAAGGAATCATGGTGCAGCAGCCCAAGAGAAAATACAAGCATCTGACTCCTGAACAGCAGAAGATCCAAGAAGCACATGATGCACAAGTAGCTCTCAGGCTACAACAAGAGGAAATGGATATGCAGGATCAAAGGATGGAGAAGATGAGGCCCAAAGATATGCTAAAACAGGTTGAGATTATGCATAGGGAACTAGATGACAGGGTACCTCATGTTGGAGAATTTCTTGATCAATGGGAGAAGGAGTTGAAAAATGCTCCTTTGGAAGACAGGTATGAGTTGACTTGCCTTGTTTACAAATTTCAAACTGAATATCTGGAAAGAAGGGCAATGCAAATTCAGAGTGAGAAGTATAGAACATTAGAGAAAGGGCAACTTGATCACTACAAAGTTCTGCTTAAAAGGCATAGAAAGTGGAAGGATGGTGACTTCACAGATATGAGCTTTGAAGCCATAAAGAGAGCAGTCAGACCAGTTCTAAAGTTGTATGATGTGGAGGATTGGATGACCATCAACACTCCTGAGGAAGCTGAGTATCTTAGGAGACAAAGTGAAGTGCTACAGAAAGCTAGAGCAACAAAGAAAAGAAAAGCTGGAGAGACTACACAAGCAGGTGCATCATCTCAAGCAGAGGAATCACACCAAGCAGGTGAAAGTTTTCCAGAAGTACTTGAGAAGTCTGTACTTAATGCACAAAGAGCAACAAAGAGACTCAAGAGAATGGAGCAAGTGGGCATAATCACTAAAGAGTCTCAAGGGCCATCAAATGATGAAATTGATAAACAGCTGATTTTGCAGGAAAATGATGAAATCTCACCTAGTGAACTTGGAAAGAAGTTTGCTATTATAGAGTATGCTGTTTATGAACACAAAGGGAGAACTTGGTGGAAGCTTACAAGGGCTGACAATACAGCACAGACATTTCTAAGTCTAGATGTCATGTTTCAAATTTTGGATAGTGAAGACTTAGAAGATCTGTGGAAAATATTGAAGAAAACGTTTGCTGCAAAACCTCCTACCATGGATGGTGTTGAGAAGGATTGGGTAATCTGGGAGTGCATGCATAGAATGTATGAACATGAATTATTTGATCCTCTATTTGATGCAGTAAATAAAGGAGATTTGGTGTATTGGAAGCTATTTACAAATTCTGGGGTTTATGAGGTAGTAATGGAAGGTGTGAGTGTTTATTTACTCAATCATAGGTATTATCCTTTCTCTCATGAAACCTTGAAGAAGTTAGCACAGGCTAAGTTAATTGTTGATGCCAAAAAGCCTGTTGCTTATGATCTGGTAAGAATGGTTCATAGTCAGATTTGGCCAGAGAGTTTGTAAGCATCCTCATCAACTAGCATTTATTTAGAAACTTGTCTTTAGGGGAAAGCACAAGTTTAGGGGAGGATTGTTGGGAATAAATCTATGCTTATTTGTTTCCCCTGCTAGTTGATTATTCATACCCCTGCTAGAGTAAGTTCCCCCTGCTAAATAACAAAGGTAGGGGGATATGTTCCCCTGCTGGAGTCAAAGGCCCTGCCGTCAAGATAAACATGGAATAGATCTTTACGCGTTTCAGTTATTATTCCTTAATACTTTCCATATTTTGTTAGTAGTGATCTTGTACGTGGGTCCTTGCATCTATAAAAGGACTCACTAGGTTAGCATGCAAAGTGTGTCTTTCTCATTTCGTTTTTCATTATTATTACTTTAAGGTTTTGTAAACCCTAATACCACTTTGGGTATTCGTATATCTTTGATATATTAAAGTTCAACGTTTGAATCTCATTTGTTCTTGTGCTAAACATTACATTCCGCATCTTGTTTAGTTACTTTGCTTTGAAAAGTTTCTCTAGTGTTAGATTGAATTCTTTCTCTCTATCACAACCCTTAAACAAGCTATTAAGGTTTAAGATCTGACTTTGGGATCAACACCGAGAGCCCAAGGCTCTCAGTTTCCCACTGACTGCACAAGGTCCCCCTCGCTGAGGCCTTGTTGCTTGTGGCTGACAGAACAAAAACACCACTGCACCCATTAGGGTTGCGACTGGTGGGCAGAATAAGCCACCGAGAGTCTTTGGACTCTCGGTTTGTGTGCAAGCCGAACCAAAACATAACCGACCCGACTCCCTGCTCATGTTTTAATCATTATTACATCATTTTTTTCATGGTTTATTCAAATGGGCGCTCAAATTAAAGAAAGTAATTAAAAAGGTTAAAGATTTAGAATACCGTATGCGTAACAATTTAAGGATTTGTAACACGAACATAAACCCGTTATCCATAAAGATTATGTTGGAAATACGTTTTACGTATTAAGAAGGATCGGTCACTCCAACGATAGTCCATGTAATAGCTCGTAGTTTAGTTACTTATCTTTATTTAACAAACAAACCAAAGCCTAGCCTACAACATGTGTAGGCCGGCCCAAATGTAAGCCCAAGCCCATGACAAGGGCTTGGGTATATAAACCCTCTCCTTAGATGGAGAGGGGGTGTGGTTTCATAATTTACACATAGTTCTCTTAACTTTCTCTCTCTAAAAGTGTGAAATCCACCATCTCTCTATCTCTTTCTCTCTCTAAAAACATAAGCAAGATTTACATTTATACAAATGGTATCAAGAGCCATGGGATGATTGTTTAGTTCTTGTGTTTGTGTTCTTGATTCTCTCGCCATTTTTTGATCTATTTTCACACGAACCAAATTCTTTTTTTGTGTTTTTATGGGTTAATCTTGATTTACTTCATCTTATTACTTGTTATAGTGATTTGGTATTGTTATTTGGGTTAAAAACACAAAATTTTTGGTTGTTTGATTCATTTTTTGGATTAGAATCTTGAATTGTTTGTGTTCGTGTACTGTCCGAGAAAAAAGGTAAGTTGGTATCCAGTACGATCTGACTTTGTGTTTGCATAAACCCTGGGGGTTTCTACTTGCGATCCATCATCACGATCTATTGTTACGATCCACACTACGATCAAGGTAAGTTTGTTCAGTACGATAGCTCACTACGATCCCTAATATGATCCATCAGTCCGATTGCTTAGTACGATCCAAGTTGCGATCTTGACTTCGATAGCTCACTACGATCCATCACTACGATTGCAAAGTACGATCCCTCAATCTGATTGCTTAGTACGATCAATTGTTGCGATAAGGGAGTGCGATCAGGGTACGATCGTTGGGTACGATCTGGGAGTCCGATCTGAGTGCGATCACTTGTTGCGATAAGGGAGTGCGATCAGGGTACGATCGTTGGGTACGATCTGGGAGTCCGATCTGAGTGCGATCATAGGGAGTGCGATAAGAACTACGATCTGAGTACGATCTTAGGGAGTGCGATCACAACTACGATCTGAGTACGATCATCACTGCGATCTGAGTACGATCCAACATTTTTTCAAAAACGTGTTTATCGTGTGTAATTTTGACTTGGATTTTTTGGTTTATCGAGAACATAATTTAAGGGATTTTAACATTATTTCTCGGATTTTAACACACTACAACAAACACATTTACTTTCTTTCATTGACTGATCAAGTTTGTAAATCTTAACTTATCGAAATGGAGTACACATCTCTTACGGATAAGTCCATCCTCTCGGGTACGGATAATCGTCCACCAATGTTGGAGAAATCTATGTACGAGGATTGGACTTCCCGAATGGAACTTTACATGTTGAACAAAGAGAATGGACATCTCATTTGGGCATCGGTGCTCAATAGACCATTAGATTATGGTACATTGACGGAAGGTACGACTACTCGTCCTCGCACAACGGGTGAGTTGACTGGAGATATGAAGATTCAAGACAAATGTGATAAGTATGCTACAAACATCATTCTCCAAGCCCTTCCTCCAGATGTCTACAAACTCGTCAGCAAACATAAAGTTGCCAAAGAGTTATGGGATAGAATTCGGGTTCTAATGCAAGGCACCTCGTTAACTAAACAAGAACGAGAGTGTAAGCTTTATGATACTTTTGATAAGTTTGCCTATGTGCCAGGGGAGACTCTCAATGATTACTATCTGAGATTTACCCTATTGTTGAATGAGCTTAATATCTATGGCATGGTAATTCCTACCTTTCAATTGAACACCAAGTATTTGAACACTCTTCCTCCAGAATGGAAAAAATACGTGACGGATGTTAAATTGGCTAAGGACTTGCATAACACCAATGTGGATCAACTTCAAGCTTTTCTTCAACAACACGAATGCCATGTGATCGAGGCTCGGTTGTCTACACCTCAAGTTCATGATCCACTTGCAATGTATGCTTCTCAACAAAACATGGCTTATACTTATCAACAACCATCATACTTGCAGCAGCCACCACCACACATCTATCATCAACCATCTTATCAACCACCAATGATGCCACAGCAAGAATATCAACAAAGTGTTCATCAACAATCTTTTCCACAACAACCACAATATCAGACATCACCATCACAAGCTAACACTTCTCCATTGGGCTATACTCCTCAGCAAGGATACTTTCCTATTGAAGCACAACAAGCACAAGCTTTCTACTCTAATGAACTTCCACCAATCCAAGCACCGGTCTTTACTCAAAATGATACGCCAGCTGATGTACTAAACCATCTCACTGCTTACTTATCAAAACTTGTTGCAACTAGAGGATTTCCACCAACAAACAATCAGCTCCACACCTCTTCAAATCCTCGACAACAAGCTACTGTTCAAGATGGTCAAGTAACAGTGCAACCTATTCAGGGAAGGCAAAATTCATATGGATCTCCTACAAGGACTGTGAACAATCAAGCTGTGAATTCTCAAGCTAGTGGAAATGGAAGTCCTATTGGTCCTAAAAAGGTTGTGACTTGCTACAATTACCGAGGACAGGGTCATATGGCTAGGGAATGCACTCAGCCGAAAAGGAGGAGGGATGATGCATGGTTTCGTGAGAAGATGTATTTGGTTGATGCTCAGTCTAAGGGGAAGATTTTGGATTCAGAGGAGTTAGCATTTCTTGCAGACCCAGGGGCAGCAGATACTGAAGGCATTGCAGTTGTTTCCACTTCTAATGCAGCTTATCAAGCGGACGATCTTGATGCATACGATTCAGATTGTGATGACATTCACTCTGCCCAAGCTGCTCTCGTTGCTAATCTCTATCACTACAGTTCTGATGTCATCAGTGAGGTACCAACCACATCTAACAATGTTGATGATAGCCAACATCAAGTTGGGCATGAAAATGACAACCTCGAACAGCATTCGGGAACTAGTAACTCAAATGATGTGGTACCCAATCCTACACATTTGAGTGAACCTCAACAAAATGCTACGACGGGTATGGAATCTTATGCTCAACATGATTTGCTCATGGTGCCTAAACATATTATTGATCAAATGCATATGGCCCTCAGACAATCCGTAGATACCAATTCCACCCTAACTGCTGAGCTTGCGTTGCATAAAGAAAAGGTCAAAACTTTTGAAATGGTCCCTCAAGAAGAGAAAATAACATGTTCTGAATTTGACCAATTTCGTTTTGAAAAGATTGAACACTTGAAAGAAATAGAATCATTAAAAGCTAATCTTTCCAATGAATTAAAAGAAAAAGAGTCGGTTTTCAATGATTTTCAGAAACTTAAAATGGATTTCGAAACTCTCGAGTCTAAAAAGGTTGAATCGGAAATTAATGCTACCAAACTTCTTAAATTCAAAGAACAACTGCTTTTAAAACAATACGCTTCCACAGAAAAGGTTCATCTTTTAACTAAATCATTTAAAGAACTCGAACTTAATCGTCTTCAAGATTTACCACCTAATCCCGGTTATGCAAAAAAAGCTCAGGAATATATTCCCGGTCTTTATGATATGACCATAATTGGCAAATCGAAAGAAGCACCGTTTGTTCGTAGTTCTGAGGAGACACAGTCACTTGTGGATGAAACTCATTCTAAAATGCTTTCAAAATTCCATACAATTGATTATGATCAACATAACAAAGATCAATTTTCTAAAAAGACACGCATTCGCTTACAAAAGGAATTAGCAGAGTTGACAGTTCTAGCGCCCCAAAGTTTGTCAAATGAAAACCTTCCTAGTACGTCTCCTACACTTCTCAAAAAGGATTTAACAAAGTTAATTACACCGGTAAGCAAGGCGTCCGTTAACTTAAATGCGGTTCACCAACACTTAGCCGATTTTGACAAGGTCATTTTGGAACGTACGACGGCTTCGGCCATAACGGAAGGTGAATGGAACTTTGAGCACACTAGAGCTGCGTTTCGAAATGAAATTGTTCCGTTTGTAGACAATGTTAAGGCTTGTCTTAGTAATCTTGATCAAGATTTGTTTTTGGAAATAGAAGAAGTTAGACGTGTTTTCAATGAAATGGAAGATGCTTTTGAAAATAGTTTACTTGAAAAAGAACGGGTTTCACGCCAAAATGATCTGCTTCTGAAGCAAGTGATGTGTCATGATATAGTTTCTGTCTGTGTGAATACTAGTGTTGATAATGATTCTATTGTGATTAATGTTGAATATGTGGATAATGTGGTAGATAGTACTTGTCACGAATCTGACGCTGAATTTTTAAAGCTTCAAGATTCATATTCTTCGCTTTCAAAACGCTTTGATGAGATTCAAACACATTGTATTTAGCTTGAATGCAAGAAACAATTTATTCAAGAAATCTTTGAAACGTCATTCGAAGGTGTTAATATCGATGATGCAAACTTTGAAATGAATTTTCGATTGAATTTACAATCAAAACAGCGTCAGCCAAGTGACAAAGTTGCTAAATCTTTGCCGATAGAAATGGAGAAATCTAAGGAGCTTAACTGTGTGAACGTACTTGAGGCAGCTGAGAATTTTAAACTTGATCTAGATAATCGAGTTTCCAAGATTTTGTCCAAAGTTGATAACTTAAAACAGAAAAATACACGACTCTTCGATTCAGTAAAGCCCGCATGTGTTGATACCACTGCACAGAATCAATCATTGATTGAACAATTGAATCGAAAGTCGATGGAAATATCTGATTTGAGGGAACAAATTTGTGATAAGAATCTGGTCTTGGCTTAGTTAAAGGAAACACTTCGTACTCTAAAAGGTAAGAATGTTGTGGATAACGCAGCCACTGTCTCAGCATCGTCATCTAGTGCAATCAAAAGGAACCTTATAGCCGTCACACCACTTAACAAGGGCCCTAGGACTAAACCATCTCAAACTTTGGTCACTAAAGATAAGGTAGAATCAAAACCAGCTTCTAATATTCCCGTGTTGCCTTCTACAGGAGTAAGCACCACTACTAAGGCTCAAAGATCTAAGCTTAAGATAAACAAGAAGAATGATAGGATCTTGCCCCCATCTAGTAGTCAAGTGAAGAAGAAAGTAGAAGCCCATCCTAGGAATGTTATTTTTGTTTTGAATAAAAAGAATCATGTAGCTAAAACTAAAGGCTCTGCGGTTGTGCAGTGTTCTAAGCCTAGTGTGAATTCTAATTTGAAATGTTGGAATTGCAATGAATGTATGTTTTCTAGTCGTCATGATTCTTGCCTTATTGACTATGTAAATGAGATGTATGCCCGTAAAAATGGATTAGAATGGAAACCGACTAGGAAAGTGTTAACCCAAGTTGGTTGGATGTGGCGCCCCACTGGTAGAAATTTCACTATAGTAGGAAATACGTGCCCTTTGACTAGGATCACTCCCACTAAAGCAAAGAAAGCGTGCCCTTTAACTAGGAGTACCAAGGCTACCAAAACACAAGTGTGTCCTTTAACTAGGAACACCGACACTATCGTAGGAACCAAGTGCCCTTTAAATAGGTCTACTCCCACTGTAGTGCCCGAGAATAATCCAAAACCTAAGAAAGTTGGAACAGTAAAACTTGTTAGTGCTAAAACTCACATTTGAAAACGCAGGAAATCTAAGGGTCTCAAAAATGTCAGTAATTCTGATAATTCTATATCTGTATCTGCTAACACTCCGGAACCAATAGTTTCCAATGCATTGTCTACTGTTGTTGTTGAAAACAGGTGATCCAAATTGTTCTCTGGTATTTGGACTGTGGTTGCTCCAAGCATATAACTGGAGATCGCTCTCAGCTCAGAAATTTCGTCAGCAAGTTTCTTGGTACGGTTCGATTTGGAAATGATCATATTGCAAAGATAATGGGTTATGGTGAATATCATATTGGGAATGTTATAATTTTAAGAGTGTATTATGTGGAAGGTCTCGGTCACAACTTATTTTCTGTGGGACAATTTTGTGATGCACACCTAGAAGTCGCTTTTCGAGAGCATACCTGCTTCATTCGTAATTTGGAAGGGGTTGATTTATTGAAAGGTACCCGAGGGAATAATTTGTACACTTTGTCTCTACAAGACATGATGGCCGCTTCTCCCATATGTCTTCTCTCCAAAGCATCAAAGACTAAGTCATGGCTATGGCATCGACGGTTATCTCATCTTAACTTTGACGCTATTAATCGATTGGCGAAAAACGAACTTGTTCGTGGTCTTCCTAAACTTTCATTTCACAAGGATCATTTGTGTTCCGCGTGTACAATGGGGAAAAGCACTAAGAAATCATACAAACCCAAGACGGAAGACACCAACCAAGAGAAACTCTATCTTTTTCATACGGATCTTTGTGGGCCAATGCGTGTTGAAAGTCTTAGTGGAAAAAAGTACATCCTCATCATTGTCGATGATTACTCTCGGTTTACATGGGTGAAATTTCTTAAAGCAAAAATGAGGCACCTAAATTCATCATCGGATTTCTCAAAATGATTCAAGTGCGTCTCAACACTACTGTCCGACGCATTCGTACAGATAATGGAACCGAATTTGTGAATCAAATCTTGCGTGATTATTATGAAGAAGTTGGTATTTCTCATGAAACATCCGTTGCTCGCACACCACAACAAAACGGTGTCGTTGAAAGGCGAAATCGCACACTTATGGAAGCTGCTCGAACGATGTTAATTTACGCAAAGGCTCCATTTTTTATGGGCAGAAGTAGTATCTACCGCAGTGTACACCCAAAACCGGTCACTAATTCGTAAACGCCATGGTAAAACACCTTATGAGATTCTCCATGGAAAAGTACCAGATTTATCATATCTTCATGTATTTGGTTCTCTTTTCTATCCAAATAATGATGGTGACAATTTGGGAAAACTTCAACCAAAGGCTGATATTGGTATCTTCATTGGTTACGCCCCCGCAAAGAAGGCATACCAAATCTACAACCGTAACTCTCGCAAGATCCTCGAAACTATGAATGTTGATTTTGATGAGCTGACAGCAATGGCTTCTGAGCAAAGCAGCTCTGAACCCGCACTTCATGAAATGGGACCCAGTAATAGTAGTTCTGGCCTTGTCCCAAATAACCCTACTTCATCATCATTCACACCACCTACTAGGAATGAGTGGGATACGTTGTTTCAACCGTTCTTTGATGAATTCTTTACTCCTCCAAGTATTGTTGCTCCAACACCTGAGGTAATAGCTCCGATAACCGAAGTTGTCGCTCCAGCAACCGAAGCACAATCAGACACATCTGCACCTACAATTGGTCAAGATATACCATCAACGAGTAATTCTCAACCAACACCCAAACCAACTTCCCATGTCATGACTATTGATGATGAATAGGATGATGATGATCACGATTTGGAATTCGCTCAAATGCGTGAACTTCCATTCTTTGGTGTACCAATACCCGACCCTAATCAAGCCGGGTCGTCCACCTCGGAGGGAGCTCCAACTACAGTTTACTCTAATCCACGGATTCGTGAACATGACAGCAAGTGGACAAAGGATTATCCTATAGATTCTATTATTGGTGACCCTAATCGTCCGGTATCCACACGAAGTCAGCTACATGAAAATGCAATGTTTTGTCATTTTGATGCTTTTCTCACTAAAGTTGAACCTAAGACATGGCAACAAGCTTTTACTCAATCCTGTTGGATAGAAGCTATGCAAGAAGAACTTAACGAATTCATGCGTCTTGAAGTTTGGGAACTTGTCCCATGCCCGGATCAAGTGCAGTTACTCACTTTGAAATGGGTTTACAAGGTGAAACTCGATGAGTTAGGCGGAATATTGAAGAACAAAGCTCGACTAGTAGCTCGTGGATACAAGCAATTATTGGGCATCGACTTTATGGAATCCTTTGCACCTGTTGTCCGTTTGGAAGCTATTCGACTATTCCTCGCTTATGCAGCCCATATGAATATGATCGTCTATCAGATGGATGTGAAGACGGCATTTCTTAATGTTGAACTCAAGGAAGAGGTCTATGTTCAACAACCGGATGGTTTTGTGAATCCTAATTATCCTAATCATGTGTACAAGCTTAAGAAGGCTCTCTATAGGTTGAAGCAAGCTCCACGCGCATGGTATGATCTATTGTCACAATTCCTCATTACGCAAGGCTTCGCTAAAGGCAAGGTGGATCCCACGCTGTTCATTCAGAAACGAGGTAAAGATATGATTATGGTACAAATATATGTTGATGATATTATATTTGCAGCCTCGACCCAAACCTTATCGGATGAGTTTGGGACACTCATGTCTTCCAAGTTTAAGATGTCAATGATGGGCAAGGTATCATTCTTCTTAGGTCTTCAGATATCTCAGAGTCCCAGAGGCATCTTTATCAATCAATCCAAGTATGCCCTTGAATCGCTAAAGAAGTATAAGATGAAATCTTGCGACCCCGTGGATACTCCAATGGTGGAAAAATCTAAGCTTGATGCAGATCCACGTGGAGTTGCCGTTGATCCAACACTTTATCGTGGAATGATCGGTACTCTTCTGTATATCACAACCAGTCGACCTGATCTTCAGTTTGCTATATGTATGTGTGTCAGGTATCAAACTAGGCCTACTGAGTTACACTTAGCTACTGTTAAAAGGATCTTTTGATATCTTAAAGGAACCATTAATCGGGGACTTTGGTATTCGAAGGACTCTACTATTGCACTAATGGCATATGCAGATGCGGATCACGCGGGTTGTCAAGATACAAGGCGTAGCACGAGTGGAACTTTGCAACTACTAGGAGATCTATAAATCAGTTGGGCATCGAAAAGGCAGAAAAGCGCTGCAATTTCAAGTACGGAAGCAGAATACATAGCTATGTCCGGTTGCTGTGCTCAAAGTCTTTTGATGCGATCGCAATTAACCGACTATGGTCTAGGTTTCAACAAAATTCCGATGTGCTACGACAACAAGAGTGCAATTGCCTTATGCTGCAACAATGTTCAATTCTCCCGGTCGAAGCATACTGATATTCGCTACCATTTCATCAAGGAGCAAGTGGAAAATGGAGTAATCGAGCTTTACTTTGTCCGATCTGAGTATCAATTGGCGGATATTTTCACAAAGGCTTTAGATCGCGCTCGAATTGAATTTTTGGCCGACAAGCTAGGAATGAGAACTTTCTCGCCTGAGACTCTAAAGGAACTGACAGATGAAGCGAAAGAATAGTGGTGGTAAAACTATTCTCCGTATCCTTGGTGATCATCTGTATATATTGTTTATATTCTTATCCATAAAAGCAAAATACAAAAATATAAAACCATATAAAAACCATAAAAATTGAAAAATTCATAAAAATCCAAAAATATTTTTACTTTATTTTTCAAAGGCATGTCTTTTGGTACGATAATATTTACGTCCTTAGAAATGTTGATTAATATCGACACGGCGCCATAAATAGAGTTCGTACAAAAGTTGTAAATATTTCATAAAACATGCCCTAATGGCTTGTAGTTATTTCAGACTGCAACCCGGTTTTCATATTATAGTCAAGTATTTCTTATGAAAGCTTTGACTCACAACGGGAATTAATTTTCTCGGGCAAGGTTTACTTTAAAACCTTGTAAGGGATCAAGTTTAATTTATAACTTGGTCTAACACAAATCTATGTACGTTTCAGTGCATTTATTTGTTAAAACAAGAGAACTCTTGTTTTTATGAAGCTATCATCTCTACAACCATAGCAATCTACAATTGGTATCTACATACTCGACGATGCGACTACTCAAACGACGACTACAGCTCTTTCAATAGAACACGGGTCAACAATTGAGGGGGAGCAATTTTCAAGCATTCAGAATCTTCGATTCCGAACGTGCCAAGGTCACAAGTTGGTGTCAAGACTACAATACCAATCGTACATGTGGAGTCAAGAGATGACTTCAGACATGACGAGGCGACCAACATATGCTGACAAGAACCATTTGATCTTATCATATGATGTTCTCATCTATCAGGTCCAACCTTGTCAATTCTTTTCTAATATGGTGAATATGTGATCATGTTACAAATCGGTATCATATCTCATACGTTTGATATCATGAAGATAAAATGGACTTGCATTTTTCTTCCCAAAACCTTTGTTAAAACCTCATTAAATCAATTGATATTAAAAACATCCATTGGGTTAATATTTTTAATATGGGGGAGAAAAAATGATTTAATATGGGATATTATCACAAATGATTTGACTTAATGTGCTGGCTCATCCCGACAAATGCGAAACGTTTTCGAATATCGTGGCATATGTTAAGGGGGAGCAAAACGGATTTGCATATCAAAATGGATTTTCATGGTGACATATACTTACCCAAAACCCATTTACTTCACGACGATGAAGATTGTGGTGACATAAGGATGGTAGGATAGGTTAAGTCCTATGATTCTTCCAGAACCGGAGGAATCTTCCCAAGGACATTCCATAGCTAGAATTAGTAGTCCTTAGGAAAGATGGAGAAAGATTGTGAACGTAGCTGAATGCCGACCAAGTACTTAAGTTAGCACTGGAACAATCACAACAAGGTGCTAGTTATGACGTATTGGTAAGCATTGAAGGGGTTGAAGAATGAAAAAGAATTGTAAAGATAAAGGGTGTAAAGAAAGAAGCCCTCCTTACAACTTTAGGCAGAAACCGGGTCAATACATATGCTATTGAGATCATTTTTAATGATTCTTGATATTGAAGATAGACATCATGGACCCAGTGATGTAAAGCACAACCCATCACAGCTAACTCAAATATCTCTCAAAAGGTATTTGTTTTAATCACATGGAGACAACGCATTATCTATTGATTTATTCACTCCGAATAAATTGGTATTGAATAGGTGGCACTCCTCTCCAGCCTCCGACCACTAAAATCCAAAATGCACGATCGAGTCTAGAGCCATTTGAGATCATCAAATATCTCATTAGGACACACTTTCATATTTCCTTGCTTCTTCATACACTGTGAAAAGTAAGAAAGATTTTAAGAGTCCTACGCAAAATCTTCATGATCTTGCCTGAACATCCGAGTAATACGAAAGTATTTACAATGAAGATGGAAATCCTTGTTGAGCGAATATCAAAAAGCTCATGGTAGGTGACTTGTGCGATTCTTTATGAATCAAACTTGTGATAACTGGAAAGCAACAACTGTTTAATTCTTAACTGAATTTAAACACGTTCCAGGCCTCTACGCAATATCTTAGTGATCTTGCCAGAACACTCAGAGTGATACCTTAGTGTTCACAGTGATGAGTGGAAATCCTTCTAGTGTTAACCTCAAACAGCACTTGGTAGGTAACTTGCAAGATTCTATACGAATCAAGCTTGTGACAACTGGAAAGCAACGATGGTGCGGTTCTTAATTGAATTTCACTTGTTCCAGGAACATGAATTGACGGCTTCAAATCATGCGGATATTATTATCCAAATGATTCACTCTTTATGTTCGCAGTCAGCTTTGGACGGTCGAATAAAGATAACGGGTTTACCCGCGAAATCCTGTCAGGAAGTTACTTAATTGAAACTATCCGTCACGGGTACGATATCTAATATCGTCCAACGGTCTTCACCGACCGGAGGTAAAATGCTACCGATTTAGAATGAAATGTTCAAAGCCATTTTGTTCGTGTCTACTTATGTTGCGGCATTTGAAGAAGGTGGCGTTGCGGAATCCAAGAAGAAGTCGTCCCCGCATGCTTATACTTTATGCACTTAATATCTCATTTAATTTAAGAAAGCCTAAAAGTTAAGTCTTCCGCTGTATCAAACTCTGAAGCTTTCAAGAATTACGAAGGTATAAGTATGTGGGACATGGCATCACGAAGAGGCGAAGATCACAAGTGATGGATGCACGAGATCAAGGCAAGCGATTAATTCTCAAGATTGATATCAAAGATCACATCAGCATGTTCACCAGAAAAGAAAAAGAAAAAGAAAGACGAAGACTACGAGCTCAAGACAAGCATAGTATGCTAGGTTTATTTTATTATTGTAACTTGGGTAACGCCCTTGTTTGGAGTAACCTCCCTTAGGGGGAGATTGTTGGAAATACGTTTTACGTATTAAGAAGGATCGGTCACTCCAACGATAGTCCATGTAATAGCTTGTAGTTTAGTTACTTATCTTTATTTAACAAACAAACCAAAGCCTAGCCTACAACATGTGTAGGCCGGCCCAAATGTAAGCCCAAGCCCATGAGAAGGGCTTGGGTATATAAACCCTCTCCTTAGATGGAGAGGGGGTGTGGTTTCATAATTTACACATAGTTCTCTTAACTTTCTCTCTCTAAAAGTGTGAAATGCACCATCTCTCTATCTCTTTCTCTCTCTAAAAACATAAGCAAGATTTACATTTCTACAGATTAACCACCTTCTTATCCCCCTTTTCTTGAAGAACCCGACGGCCATACATGGTGGCTAGGGTTTCTTTCTTTATAACTTTTTTTGTATAATGATAATGAAAGAAAGGTATTTCCTGATTTTTGTTAATTCTCATAACGGGTCGGGCCTTTGGGCTCTCTTGTTCTTTCTTAGCCGCATCCTACAATCCACACATACAAGGTTTCGAGTTCGATTTGTGACCAAACTATTTATCGTAAGTGTTCGTGTTTTAAATGTCGTGTTTTAATTTATTATACTTAATATTTATCGTGTATTAATATTATACGTAGTTCTCGGTATTTAATGTTCGTGGCACGTGTTATATTAGATAAATGGAAAGCTTTAATTTATTCGTTTATATACGTAGTGTACTGTTCATGGTTTTTTTAAGCGAGTTTTACAACTCCCCTCTAAAAAGAATAATTCGTCCTCGAATTAGAGATACGATAATCTGGGAAAGACATGAACCAACATGACTGTAGAGGACATGGAACGTGACGTGGCTGAATGGGACGTATCTGACTTATGGACGAAAAAGAGGATAGAAAGTCCAAATGGACTCCTACATTCCAAGTGATGTCCCGCCCGGAACGATTCCTCTACTAGAACTTGACGAAGTAGAAATCCTGATCTTCATGACCCCGACTTGACGGTACGTAAAATTTTCTGTTTCATCAACGTAAGATTGATCCGCATTAATCTGATCGAGTGGATAAGAATTAACGTGCACGGTAAATGAAACGTTATGATGTAAGCTAACCCAAAATAACTGACATTAATAATGTCTGAGCAACGATGCGCGAAATATACTAAACGTAGTACGTGCACAATTGTGAACGTGATACGTGGAGATATGGTGGATGTAATATGAGAATACAGGGTGGACAAGGTCACTTCCAACATATCGTGAATGTGATATGAGAAACGTAGAATGAACATGACATATGAAACATATCGTGAATATGAGATACTAAGGAGGTAACGCCAAACGATGCAAAGTGAGACGCGGATCGTGACGTGGAGCGTATGTCTGAGGATGGAAAGTTTATTAAACTTGAGTCTGGTCTCTCAAGTTTTCTACAAAACTTTTCAGAAAGCAAATGTGAAACGTACAATCGTAAACCAGGATACGATCATGAACGTGAACAATATCATGATCGTGAGTGCGGAAGCAAATCGTAAATTTGAACAAGGACGTGAACGTAAATAATAAACACGAACGTGAACCTTTATCTGGTCCGATAGCTAAAGGAGTGCCAAGTGATCGGATGATTCTTGGCTGGAATATGTCTGATAATCTGCCGACTGTGAAATCCTTGCAGATGAGAGGATTTTACAGACTTAGTCAAACTGTTGATCACACCCAGATAGCATAAAGCTTCCTCTGAGCCTGCGGTAGCCTAGTAACAATATCCATGGTGATCTTGCCCCATTTCTGTTTAAAGTTTCTACTGGTTGAAATAAACTGCTAGCATGTTGGTGTTCTATCTTAACCTCCTGGCATGTCAGGCATCTAGATATGAACGTAACTGCAGCTTGGTTCACTAGGAAATGGATATATAGAAATTTGGAAATTATGAGTCTCTTAAATTAGACTACTCTTAGCGTAGGATCCTCAAGAACACATAATTCAGTGTAGGATTCTCTTCTTTAAGAGTAAGCTTAGTCATGGTAAAACTAGTCGTGAGAAACAATGTGATTCCACGTGTCACAGTAATCAGCCAAAATTCGTACCTCAAAAGGGTTCAATTTACCATTTCTCCTGTCTTAGAATTCGTAACGCATTATGAAAATGGACTTCGTGCTCTTCTCTGAACTTAGAGGAGATCAAGCTGTCGTCGATGAAAACAATAATGAATTGTCTATGAATTCAGGGGGAACTCTATTCATCAAGTCCATCAATGCCGATGGAACATTTGTGAGACCAAAACAAAATTCCGAATTTTTCATGGACAAGTCGTGTGCGAAAAGCAGTTATGGAAATGTCCTGCCCTTTCACTCACCACTATTGGTAGAAAGATCATAAGTCGATCTTGGAAAAGTTCTTAGCACCCTGCAGTCGACTGGACACGTCATCAATACGTGGAGGAGGATGAGGGTTACGGATGGTGATTTGTTTAAATCGACGGTAGTCGACACATAATCTCATGTTACCGTCCTTCTCCTTAAAGGTTCTTCTGGAACTTATATGGGAAGATTATGGAGTAATTGGTTGGTTAGGAATAAAAGGAACTTCAGTAGTCATGTCATAAATGATAGCTAGAAAATCTTCGCAGCCATGGGCTAACCAAACATGTGCTTGTAAAGCAAAAAATTTTATACATATTTTCCTAATGAAAAACCATGTTGTATGTGTTTAGGAGCCTGGACATTGCTGTACATATTTTGATACGAATGGTGACAAATCGCAGCGTGGTGTGCTTTTCGTAGTCTATAATTAGAATCACATCTAACTCGCATTTGTTCAAGTTAAGTGCGTTAGCAGATTGGATCTTATCATTAGACTGAATGAGAACCTACGTACACATGGGTTATACGAATGGCGTCCTTAATGGTCATGAATCTATGAAATGTGCGATCAAGAAATGAAAATGTGATGAAGTAAGTGTGACAGATCTCACTGAATGTGTTTTCCTGTCTCACACAGAACGAATCCTACGTGTCCAAACGAGAATAATACGCCGGTGATGGTACAAAAATTCTTGTTTCTTGATTAATACATGGCACAACAAAATGGACATACCCCTTGGAGGGTACCTTGAATTTCTTAGGGTTGTTTCAGAAGATAGACGTAAGTCATGTGTCTTGACTCGTGTCTTGAGAAAATATGTGTATGACATGTGTCTTGACTGATGTCTTGACATATGTCTCGAATAAAATAGAAGGTCTTAGGTTGTCATGCTAGAATTGGCGGATCAGTTAGACTGTTGACTCTTGGAATTTCTAATCACGTCCGTGACCGATATTTCTGTTGTTATTGTCAAAGTTGTTGTCACAGTAGATGTTACTGTCGTCTTATCTGTCAGTCCCATGATGGTAATTCTCATGACTGCGATTCATGTAACTATTTAGCTGAGTGGTCGACTAGTATCGGTTCCCACTCATATGACTGAAAAGACAACTAAAAGACGTGTGACATATAACTAAAAAGGTAAGGACATGTATTGTGATGGAAATCGTCTGGTAGTGAAGCATCTTCTCGTCCGATCGCTTCGGTCTAAAGACTTTGTCTTCATTTTGTAGGATCTGTAGGTTGTGAGCAGCATCAACATCTCGTAGGGTCTCAAAATTTTGAGCAGCATCGGCATTTTGTAAAATCTCCAATTTATGAGCGGCATCAGCATCTTGTGAAATATCAGCAGGTGGAAACACGGCTGAGGTGATTGAGAATAGACTAGCGAATACTCGTAGACTATTGTAAATGAAATACACATGGATTACGGTGCGTGTAATACGTATGGGATACGATGCATAGAGTGTACGTGGAATACGATACATGGAGTACATGTGGAATGCACATGAAATGATCGATATGGGGTCGATCATCTGACATGATTTTAAAGGAAATAATTGGTTAAGCGGTTAGAAAGCCGAATTGAAATGAGCATCATGATAGCCTAGCTATTCCAGCATAGACATCATTTTGGTTGCACAAAGAAAACACAAAAAGTGTGATCAAACGAAATTCAATAATGATTGGAATGAAAGCATGATTGATGAAAACCAACCATGACTATCATGAAAGTATGATTAAATACAATCCATCAGTGTCTAGTATGATAGCAAAATCAACACGAAGAAACATGAAATAAGCTAACGTAAAGGAGCATAAAAACATAATCAGCATGAAAACAAAGTTAACCATGATAGTATGAAAACATAATTGACATAAAGAAACATAGCCATTAATGAGGGGACATGAAATGAATATGACTGTAATGAAATGAAATCTGAAAATCACTGGTGTGGACAACCAGGGGTCGGTTCACAAAACGAAATTGACATGAGTAAGGATGAACGCCTATGGGTCGGTTCACCAAAACAAAATTGACATGACAAGGGTGAACGCCTATGGGTCGGTTCACCAAAACAAAATTGACATGACAAGGGTGAACGCCTATGGGTCGGTTCACCAAAACAAAATTGACATGACAAAGGTGAACGCCTATGGGTCGATTCACCAAAACAAAATTGACATGACAAGGGTGAATACCTATGGGTCGGTTCACCAAAAAAAATTCGAATGAAAAGCACATGCGATTAAATATGGCAAGTCCTGTACCAACCATTACATAGTCAAAATACCTGCAACAATAATATATGAACATAAATAAGTGAAAATCAACTGTCAAAACTTAGCAGAAAACATGTGACCAAGTATGAACTACTGTGGTTCAGTCCATATTAGCCAAAGTTCTCAAGGACACATCATGCGTAAAACAATGACACGTAACTAAGTATGGATGACGGTTGTTCAATCCATATTAGTAAAACAATTCCAAGGAGAACATCATGGTATAAACAACAAGGTGCTGAAAATATCAATGCGTGGAATAACAAGCGTCGGCTTAGGAAGCTTCCGGTGACTACCCACTAGTCATAGGTCAAGTTTTAAAGCCTACAGGTCGAAACCTTGGTCTCTAATACCATAATTGTAACACCCCATTTTGATAAATGGAATATCACAGGATAATTATTGCGTGTCATCAAAGCATACAAGGTAATATGTACTAAACATACATGACCAAAAGGGAAAGTCGGAATCAAACATCAGTTCCCAACATAGGCCCAAAACATAAATAGAGTAAATGAAATGAGGAAAAAAGAAGTGTCCATATAAGCATAAGTACATGAAGGCAAAAGGAGAAGAAGTCTAAGGCAGCTTCCATCCTATGCACGCCCTCCAAATGCTAAAGTCTGTCCTTGGGTACCTTCCGTTTTGGGACATGGAAAGGAAAGTAACGGCTGAGCAAATCGCTCCGTGAACGGATATATGGCATAGTATGAATGACTGAAACATATATAAGACTAATAGCAACGGAAATGTATAAGTCTTGGAAAACCTGGTACATTTTATAAAACTAGTTTTATAGTTTGAAAAGGCTTATGTTTTTATATGAAAAATGTATCTTAATTAACCAATAGCCCATATAGGTCATGAGGTTCACCGTGCATGAATACATAGAGGGGTGACCTCATCATGCAATTAGAGGGGATGCCTCTAATTAAATTAGTCTAGGTAGGAGGGATCAACTCCATGTGAAGGATGTAAGGCACACACAATATTCACCATGAAAATCCTGTAAAAACATGTAACTAGGATGCACCCATACGCCCCACATGATAATATAAATAAATGGCCAAAACTATAAAGGGACGCCACGAGCAATCACTCCGTCGTGGAGAAGTCATAACACTGGTGCCTCTAGTGTTATGGTTATGGTACCTCCATAACTAGATGACATGGCATGCATGCATATGGCTTAGGCATATAAAGATAAACATAAGCAATCAAAACATATAAAACAAATACTTGGGGAAATCAGTTAACTGCAAACGGGGAATCCTAATAAGGAAAGAGAATGTCCATACTGAAAGACAGAATATTTGTACCTTATGTCCAGTGAACGATGAAAGATGAAGAGACGGAAATTCCTACTCCGACTTTAGAAATGCTACATAAATAAGGGACATGTTTGAGTTGTCTGATTACTAAGTGTGTTACTGGTTCTATGTGTTCTTACTTATTTTATATATATTCTTGTCATGTTTTACCGTTTTAAATGTTATACTATATTATTCATGTTTTACATGTGTTCTGATTATGTAATTCATGTATTCTTGTATTATTATACTTGTAGTCTAATAATAAGTAACTTTCTAAAAATAGCAGGTTTCCGAATATAGAAAGTTTTTAAAAATAGTAAGTTTCTAATAATAGAAGTTTCAAAAATAGTAAGTTTCCTAAAATAGAAAGTTTCCATAAATAGAAATAAGTTGGATTAATAAGTTTAAATATATAAGCTAGTGCTTATTAATCATTTGTTATAAGTCATGATAATTATTTGTAAAGTTTATTAAATAAATACGATAGGTTACACTGATTATTAATTATCAATGAAATGCATGGTTTTAATAATTAATAATATGTCATGATAATTTAATAAAACCTTACGATATACAAACTGATTACTAATTTAATAGAAACCTAAGTCATGAAATAAATTAATTTATTACTAGCTCATGAAAATTAATTAAATTAATTGATTAGTAAAATAAAATTACTAGTCCATGGCAATTTAATTCAAATAATTAATTCATAAAAAAATGGTAAAATAACTTGTACCCGAGACCCGACACCCAAGCCTACCGAGGTGTTTCACTCATCGTACAAATAAAAAAAACCAAACACTAACTGCCAAAAACCAAGCACCACCACAGCCAGTGGCTGGGTGGTTGTTGTCAACGACCAGCATCTTAGTCTGCTGCCCGGTTGCCACTGACTGGCTAGGGGTTCCCACTGGCTAGCCAGGGGTTCCCCAGCCGTGCCTAAGCTACCCACCGAGAGCCCAAGGTTCTCGGTTTCCCACTGACTGCACAAGGCCCCCCTCGCTGAGGCGTTGTTGCTTGCGACTGACAGAACAAAAACACCACCGCACCCATTAGGGTTGCAGCTGGTGGGCAGAATAAGCCACCGAGAGTCTTTGGACTCTCGGTTTATGTCAAAGAAGAACCAAAACATAATCAACCCGACTCCCTGCTCATGTTTTAATCATTATTACATCATGTTTTTCATGGTTTATTCAAATGGGTGCTCGAATTAAAGAAACTAATTAAAAAGGTTAAAGATTTAGAATACCGTATGCGTAGCAATTTAATGTTTATTAACACGAACATAACCCCGTGATCCATCAAGATTAACCACCTTCTTTTCCACCTTTTCTTGAAGAAACCGGCGGCCATACATGGTGGCTAGGGTTTCTTTCTTTTTAATTTTTTTTCTTATAATGATAATGAAAGAAAGGGTTTTCTTGATGTTTGTTATTTCTGATAACGGGTCGGGCCTTTGGGCTCTCTTGTTCTTTCTTAGCTGCAACCTACAATCCACACATACAAGGTTTCGAGTTCGATTTGTGACCAAATTATTTATCGTAAGTGTTCGTGTTTTAAAATATTATACTTAGTATTTATCGTGTATTAATATCATACGTAGTTCTCGGTATTTAATGTTCGTGACACGTGTTATATTAGATAAATGGAAAGCCTTAATTTATTCGTGTATTTACGTAGTGTATTGTTCATGGTATTTTTATGCGGGTTTTACAACAAACATGTATAAATGAGGGGTTATCAAATTTCCCCATACTTAACTTCTTTCTTGCCCTCAAGCAAGGTAAAAATATGATTTTAATAAGTTTCGAAAGAATAGATAAGGCCAATAATTGAAAGCAAAGATAACGACACAAAACACCTTATGAAGTAGATATTTTGATTTCACACACTCTCATATAAATGGGTAAATTATCACTCAAAAGAACGGTCATGAAAAGTAAATTACCATAAGCTTGTACAAGGAACTAAACTAAAACAATTTGGCGTAAGCACCAAGTAAAATATCAAAAGAGGTCTTTTTCAAAAAAAATTATTACCACCACATGCTAAATGAGTGTACAACATATCAATTTCCACCATGTTTATTATTTCCATACTTTGCACTTCATACTTCTAGGCTCCCTTTTTGCCTTTTATTCCCTTCTTCTTTTCTTACCTATATATATATATATATATATATATATATATATATATAGGGAAGCTCAGTCCTCGATTAAGCATTTTGGAATCCATGGTGATTCTTTCATAAGGTATCGCCGGCACGTGGCGTTAAGCGATTTGGAATCAAAGGGAAGCTCAGTCCTCGATTCATCGGACCGTTTGATGTCATTGAGCGACTCGGTGAAGTATCTTGTCGTTTAGCGTTACCTCCGCTGCTTTCTCACGTTCACGACGTTTTCTATGTGTCCTTACTCAGAGGGTACAAGTATCATCCCCTTCACATGGTTCAGTCCACTGGAAAAGATTCGTGAAGATCTTACCTTCATAGAGGAACCCGAACGAGTTCTTGACAGGCAAGAACAAGTCATGAGGAAGAAGACGATTCCATTCGTCAAAATCCTTTGGAGGGACCATACCGAGCGGGAAGCCACTTGGGAGACCGAGGAGTCTATCCGAACTTCTTACCCTCATTTCAAGTTTTCAATTCGGGTATGTTCCTCTTTTTCAGTTTACTTTATCTATAATTCGGGGACGAATTATGTAACACCCCCAAATATTCATACTTTAGTTCAGCGGAAGAGTCGTTGGTGTTACGGGATAACACATTACTCACATCATAGACAACGCTTAAAAATCGTGTCGTTTAATAATAAATCATTTCCATTCATAAATATCAAATATACATAGGTCCCAAGTCATAGTATTTCATATAATTTTTACAAAACATTTGAATGGAAATTGCTATTTAAGTGCGAGCCATGAATTCTTGTCGTCTTCCCGAGAATTACCTTCAAGTACCTGAGATAAAACATGTTAAAAGAAAAGGTCAGCGAAAACGCCGAGTGAATTCATAGTGTTTAATGAAATCCATTAATATATCATCGGTATAAAATTATTACCGAAAATCATTTTTGTACAAATCTTTATAGTAGGCCATAAGATAGGCCAAAAACATTTTATACAAATTCTTGTCAAAATCATAATATAGTCTTTTGCCTTCAAAACCATTATACGAACCATTGTCGTAAAAACATCATACAATACGTTTTATAACGTTGTAGAGAGTTAAATAAAAACCGTTATATGAATATGGTTATGTAAAACCAAAACACGAACATAATATCAATAATAAGACCCCGTATTGCCAGTCAGGCAATATATTGTAATTCAATGCGTATAGCAGTATTTTCGTTATTGGATTATTATTAGCCGCATGACATTGCTACCTTACTATAACAAACAACGGGTAGCTAACCCGAAACTCATTTACCCATCTAAAACAGCGTGTCGTCACAATAATCATGCTTATATAATTCTTCTCATACCTAAATTCGCTTACCAATCAATGTGGCACGACGGGGATCAACCGTCAAGGCGCGAACTGGGGTTATCTTCCCCAAATAGTACTATTATATGCATAAGCGTCTACCAAATCCCGGTAGTTCAAAATTCATGCTAATGGGACTTTTAGTGACATAACCTAACTAATAATAATCCATGTCTTTGCATTTATCGGGTCATATAATCATTCATCGGGCCATACAATCATTCGGGTCCATATCAATAAGCAAATAATCAGGACAACTAGTGTCCTATTTTATAAAAAAACTAACATGTTATCTCCCTCGCGGGTTTATAAAACATTTCATAAAACATTTAAAAGTGTGTGAGGCTATGAACTCACGTTGATTGGGAAAGGCGGGTTATCGGCGATTTGGATTTACGGTACGTGCTTCAATCACGGAAACCTAGACAAATAATACTCGTCTTAGACTCTTGTCCAATGACTTTATAAAAACAATGGCTATGTATATATATTATGACATTATAAATATGATGATGATCAAGTGGGATTTTATATCTTCATTCAACATTATAGTGTTATGTGTTAGTCAAATTATTTTTCACTAGTTACACTAGTTTCAATCTAATTTCATATTGAGGCCCAATAAGCCCATTAAAAGCCCAATACATTATATTAGTCCATTTATACTTTTAATACCAGGACTTTACTCATATGTTGGGCCCAAGTGGGTTAAGCCCAATGAGTAAGTCCATTAGTGTTTATCCAAACTAATTGGGTCAATAGTCCAATAAGGCTAATTTGGCCCGTTAATATCCATAAGTTATAAAGCTCGGGTTTTATCGGTTTTACTTGTAACATGTACTTATACATCAGTATATGAGTTATAAAAAGTTTACATTAGATGGGTCCGACCGTCTATGTTTTAATTGACGAAAACGTTAATTTATCGGTTTTAGCCGGAAAGACGTAAAACTTATGTATATAATTTTATGACATATAAACTTATCAAATTGCCATTTTTATAAAATTTCCTATTTATTTATCAAATTAAATACTTATTTATATGTAATATAGAAGTTATTGGGTTTTAGGTATACATTTTAAATTATATTAACTTGAGTGCTAATATTATACTATATACTTTTATTTTACAAATCTGAATATGATTTTCACTTTCACCATTTTTACCATATCTTGAGTTCTAACAAGGAGATAGAAGCTCATTTTTGGACACCATAAACTACATGATATGTGCTACAATTAAAGCAGATTTAGCTGCTGCTCAATCAACATCTAAATGTCTCTAACAGTTAGTCCAAGACTATACAGATTTGGACTTCAATATTGTTTTGATCATATATCACTCATTTTATGGATTCCATTGAGTGGCCAACTGTCACATATGTACAAGTCACTTATCTTACTGTATATTAAGTTATTAAAGCTACTTTAACAAGTTATAATATAGTTCTTTACTGTTTTATACAGCCTACACTTTTAGCCATGATTTTAACATCCTTTCATGTAGCTTTTAATCATTTTAACCCAATTTATCAACACCAAATCCCCACATAATATTTTGATCATCATTCATCATCATATACATATACATAAATAAAGAAAATACAAGATTACATAATCAAAATAACAAGAGGATAGGAAGAAACAATCTCTATACCACCAATAGTGATGAAAAAATGAGGTTTATGATGAAAAAGGCTTGGTTCCTTGTTACCAAACCTTCAACTTGGTAAATGAACTTCTTGGGTCCTTCAAATGGATGAATATCTTCATGAAAATCAGCCTAGGAACTCCATCGAAACCCCTTTGTGGATGTTATGATCACCTCTAATCAACAAGTCTTCAAAGTGTATTCTACTTGTGCAAGTTAAACACATGATTCAAGGTTGAAATTTTGATCATATGGTGGTTTATGATGGCATATGGGACGGACACAATACGGAGAGAAAGAGAGATTTTGTGGTTTGCATGCTGAACTATGATTAAATGGTTTGTGTTTGAGTTGTTTCGTGCTTAGATGGTTTTGGAGAGAAACAAGGACAAGTGTTAATACTTGTTGTGATAAGTTGCCACCTCATGAGGTGTGTGGCTTAAGCTTGCCGTCCATGTAGTGGGGGTGGGGCAAGTTTATCTTTTCTCATCCTCATTTAATTACGGGTACTCCTCGATTCTAGTTTCCTCGATTTGCGTGCCCTCGGGTCGTTTTATGAAAAAAGTTTTTATAAATTATGAATCAACGGCACAAAACGAATCTAATAAAAATTGTCTCATCAAAAATGGAGTTCAAAAACGTAAATACGTAATCCTAAGGTTTCTGGTTTAGTCGTAAAGGACGTTAAATTATGCTCGTAAGTCCTAATCTCTTCTCGTAAATTTGTGAGTTTATGAACCAACACAAATTTAAACTCCCAAAATAATATTCAAGAATAAATTTTATTTTCTGAATGTCAGATTGTCACCAAAACGGTGTATGTAAACGTAAGCACGTAACGTAGAATTATCTGGTTTAAACGTAGTCGATGCTACTTCAAGACGTAAACCCAAATTTCTTCCCAAAAATGAGTGAGTTCATAATATAACATTAAAATAATGTTTTTAAATAACACTTGAGAATAAAATATCGATCATAAATTGACGGATTGTCACAGCATTTACCCCTAAACAGGATCTTTGTCCTCAAAGATGGATTTATCTTACTACTCGCTTCTTATAGAGTTAAAGCCATGTGGGTATTTCCTCCACATTCGGTCTTCTCTCACAAGTGTAATTCATTACAATAAGCGAGTTTCATCAAACATAACTACGGGAATACGATCAGGCTTAATGTTGACTTACTTTCTTTATCCATGATGTTCACGGGTTATTGATGAATGCAACTTTTCGCCGATCTAAACTTCATCAAGAAGTACTCAGATTTTCATTTGATAGACATTTTATCAAGTCCGATATACGAAACATAATTCACGCAGCCCTTGAAGTCCTAGGGTAGATCCAGCCTATATGCCTTTCAAACCAATCTTTTACATTATCTCAATGGTCCCATACAACGGGGACTTATTTCCCATGATCTTTCAGATCATCAATTCACTTTTTCCAAGGTGAAATTTTTTGGCATAACTTCGCTACCCATCCTGCACTTCAAGATCTACATTTTATATTCACATAAGCTCCTGCCCACTACTGACAGTCAATAATCAGATCCTAATTTCAACAATCATTTAAGGTCTCGCGGGTCGGGTATTTTGTAAGGTTAGGTTTGTCACCATAGGCAACCTTAAACCTAAAAGACATGTCCAACTCATAATAGGTGTTTTTCGGGTGTCTTCATCCCAACTTCTACCTATAGATGCTCTTCATATAGATCCTCACAAGATTCTATCTGAATCCTAATACAATAATTATCAATGATTATCTCTCCAAAGGAAAACGATTATACGGTTTATTAACAAAGGTCAATTATCCAAGCATAAAACAACACTTCTAGTGTTTTGTATCATTATTTTACCTCGTCCCTTCGATTGAGGTGGTAAACAGTACTCTCATCAAGATTCGTTCCTAATAACTTCTGAGCAAATCTCTAGAAATTCGATGCGAAGCGAGGATCTTGATAGAGATGATTGATGAGGCACACCATGCTTACACAACTCCTTTAAATACAAAAGAGTCAATTTCTTCATCGAGAATCTATCATTAACGGAAATGATATTAGTAGATTTGGTCAGTCTGTCGACGATGACCCAAATCGAATCAAATTTAGATGATGACCTTTGCAATAGTTAGACGTTTACTAACGTATGAGGCGATGTCTGCCTTCATAATTTGCCATCAGTACAACTTCTTCAGATAAAGATATATTTTATCAGAAATGACATGAATAAAATACTTATACTTACGAGATTCCAACATGTTTAAATCTCACAAACTTCCATATTTAGGCAACCACAAGTGGCCTTTATACATTTAATGCCATCGGCTCTCATTTCTAATGGTTTTCATTAGCCGTGAAACTCTTTATTATTTATATTATCGTTTTTACAAGCATCAGTTATTTCTAAATTGTTCGGGCAAATTATTTTGCACGATCGTTACTAAGGAACACATCCTAATTGATTCTTTATCCTTTCTATATAATATGTCAGTATCTACATTCACCTTCCCTGATGAAATAATTATCATAACCAAAATCACTCAGAAATTCTTTCTTCATATTTTATGAGTTTTAGTTTCGTTTCAACTATCATTTTTATCAGTTTTGCTCAATCTGACGTCTACTGCGTCGATAGTTATTACAAGTAATTAAATAATAAATATTTAATTTTTATGAAACGTCAACGTAAAATATTTTTAATTTCTCAGTTCGTCCAATTTTATAAAAATTTTCAAAATAAATTTGAATTTAAGTAACAACATTTTTTTTTATTTATCAATAATAATTAATAAGATTCGTAAATGTTCGAAAAAATTTTGTTATACTTTGGTCAAAATTTTCATAGTTGAAAAGCAAAAATTTTCATTTCAGATTCCGATTCATGGTTTAAATGGTTTCCTCAATTCCTCTTAGGTTGTCTTGAGGTATACACAAACATTTACCCCTAAAGGAGTTTAGTTAAATGGTCTGTGTATAAGGGAATGATTCCTTAAAAAATTTTGATAAATATTTGTCAAAATATCTTTTGTACTTTCTTTTTGGTATAACCCTAAGCTTTAAATGGCTCTAATCTTTGAAGAGTCAATATAGATTCCATTATCTATTAATCACATGGTTAAATAATGTGAAGGATTAAGCCTTAAATCTCATGTTATATATTCAAGGTACATGTTTTCATTGCTCGGCCAATTCAGGACAATCAATAAATGATTATTAACTCCTTCCTATTCTTATAAACAAACAGATGGTCCTTAATGATCACAAGCATGAATTTATCAAATTACAGCCTACACACGTGGTTCACAAAATTTATGGATGTTACATGTGCATTGGTTAATCCAAACAACATAACATGAAACTCATAATGTTCATTACGAGTTCCGGATGTAGTGATTGGAATAGATAATCTGTTTCGTGGACGCAAATTCAATGATAACCATGTCGTGGATCAAATCTTTAGAACATACGCTAGAACCTTGTAAATGATCGAACAAATGTTCCATCTTGAGTAATGGATATAAATTTTGATCGTCAATTTACCTAGTTCACGGTAATCAATAAATATAAGGAATAATAACACCATAGCTCTTCATAATGACGAGCTCGGTAGAATAAAAGAATTTTCTGACAACTCTCTTAGTTGTACGGTAACTCTTTCAATTCAGATGGTGCTGAAGTAGGGTGCACACTGATGAGACTGTATTTATACATAGTCTCATCGTCCAAAATGGGCTTAAAACGCTTAAAATATCGTCAAAATACCCATATATGTGCCTATGTTTGTTCATTGTGTATTTTAGGTATGGATATCGTGAATTCACCAAAAGATCAAAGGAATCAAGCAATAACGAACACGGGAAACGAAGCCGCACAAAGAACCGGACCCGAATCATGAATTTCTAGTCAAGTCCTTGAAGATTGAAGAATTGGCAAGAATGGTCCCTCTACTTTTGAAGACTTGACATTTTATACCCTTGCAAAACTCATAATTGCATTTGGGTCCCTAAAATGTTGATTATAGACAAGATTGGTCCTTGAAGAAAGCTAAAATTACACATAAGGTCCTTGTTCAAAGTTTAAAAGATGGTTGTGCCAAAAAAGACAAGTTCACCAAACTTGTTATAAAGGGAATTAGCCTAAACTTGTCAACAAACTTGTTATGAAGGAAATTTAGAACAGTAGGGGGGTGTTTTGCCATAAACTTAACCCATACCCATTCCATACCCGAAATGAGCCCAACCTAACCCACCTTTTTACACCCACAAGCCCAAAACACACCCCAAATACCCGACCCAGGTCAAAACTCAGTCAACCTAACTAATATTTTAATTCGTTTTTAAAAAGAATTATTAATATTAGTTTTAGGCGCTAAACAAACACTGTGCATCTCTTTCCCCCTAATCTTCCCCTAATCCAAGCTATAAACCCTAATTGGGTTCCTCATCAAATCAAAGGGGTTCGACCCGATTCACTCCAGAATGGTAATTAAACCCAACATAACCAAAACCCACAACCCAGAAACATTGCCATGTGATCACAGTGGCCCCCCCAAGGTCCCCTGCTTCACTATTTTTGGCAAAGAGAGCATCTTACAGCAATCAAACGGCTCCAATACACTCCTTGGTCCCCAAGGAGTAAATGAACGAACCAAGATCAATTCAAGGCTAGCTGGCATCACATGGAGCACCATGACCAAGATTCTGAAATTTTGAACTCAAGGGCATAAATGGATATTCACAGATTAGGGTTTAATACTTGTAATATTTAATTCAATGTTCTAGTAATTTCCAATTTGTAGTATATAAAGGGTGCTTGTACCTTTTATTTAGTTGTTCCAGTTTTTGTGTATGTTTTTTAAAAGAGTAATGACAATGAAATTTTCTTCTTTGTACACATAACTGAGTTCCCTTTTATTGCTTTGTAGTTAATCTTTAAATCATCTCAAGTTTAGCTTTAATTCTCAAGTTTTCATTTAGCTTAAATTTTCAAAAATCCGTTTGTGTTTCTGTTTATGGTTTATGTTGAAAGAACTTTTCAAAACTTAATTTTTTACATGGAAATGAAGTGAAAGTGGATTTTTCATGTTTGAAATCAGTTGGTGTTAAGTTTTCTGTAAGACTATTCTTTGTTTCAAAATTTGTGGTGTCAAAAAGAAAATCAGTTTCATCATTTTATTTATTTTCATCACTTACTGTTCAAAAAGCCATAAGCTTCTAGCTTATGGTCTTTTTGAAACAAGAATTTGTTGCTTGGTTGTTTTTGGTTTGTGCAGGTTTGAAAAACAAGAACCCAAGATCATTTCCTTTTCAGATTTTCTCATTTATTTTGAAGACATTATATGCCTTGGGTCCTTGTGGATTCCACCAGCAGGCACCCTCTACACTTCTATAAGTCATGATAAGCTCTTCACTCAATCCTTGGAAGGCATCAGCAAAGGTACCAAGCTTGAACCCCGTTGGTTGATTTGTTTGGGTTTTGATTATGAATTTATATGATTGTGTTAGAAACCTGCTTATCTGTTAATGTTTCTGTTTATTTATGCTTTTTGTAAGTTTATATGCATGTTTAGATAACTATTAATCAGTTTCAAGTAGTTTTGGATGCACTTGTTTTGTTAATTCTTAGTTTCTGATTTTAAAGGAGTGTTTGGGTCTGCTTATTTAGTCAAGGATTTGACTTATATATGGTGTAAAAACGGCTTGAACACACTCTAGGAGTTGTTATTAGGTAATGGTAGTGGTTGGTTTTCATTTTGGGTAGGGTTCAAAAGGATTTTGTTTGTTAAAATTGGCACTTAGCTTAAAAAACAGTTAAACTTTGTTTCTGCCTAGTTTAGTGCATCATTTCTTTTGTAATCTTGCTCATTGTTAGCTAATCTGTTTACCTAGGGCTTGTGATTGATTATTTGTGATTTGGTGGATGTATGATTGAGATTCTGAGCTTTGAAACTCACCCTAGTGACCATTTAGATCAGCAATAGCACTCACAGCCCCCATAGATACTCAGTGACTGTAATTGTGTTTTTTTCGTGTGAAATTTGTATTGAGAGTGTGTATTTTTGCTTATACTTGACTCCTCACACTCCACTGAGTGTGAGGGTGCCTTATTGCCCAAGAAAAAGCTCAAGAAAAGCTTTCCTAAGCTTTTCAAATTTTTGTCAGCTTATTTGCACTAGCAGTGGGAACTCACTTCCCCCTGCTAGCTTTGCTGTAGCCACTGCTACACTAAAAGACAGAAACATCAAGAAGTGTCACTATCAGATTCCAATATTTTTGTCTTTAGTGGGGTTATTTAGGAATTAGACTTTCATTCTTTTTTCTATATTTTTCTTTTTTAATTCTTGATTTTTCAGTATAGTTTAATTTTAAGTTACTGTTCATTTAGATTATTTTAGGTTTAATTGTTATTTTAATTACTTTTTAATATATTTGTTTTTGTCATTTAGTGTAAAAAACTTATATTTTTCAGATTTAGAATTTTTCCTAGACTTAGAATATTAATTTAAGATTTTTGGTTTTAAAATTAGTCACTGTTCACTTTTTAATTATTTTTTATAATTAAAATAAGTTAATTAGGGTTTAATTATTAAATAGTTTTGTCTTTTAGTGCAAATTTTTACCTTTTTCAAACTTTTTCAATTTTCTACTGTTCAATAGGATAATTTAGGATTTTTAAAATTGTTAGATTAATTTTGTCATTATTTTATTAATTTTTAGGATTATTTTAATCTAAAAATAGTTTTTAGTAATTTAAAAATAGAAAAATAGTTTTTAAAATTTAAGAAAAATACTTTTTAGTCTTTAAATAATATAAGTTAGTTATTAGTTCAATAAATTAATATTTTGGGCATTTTGTTAATTATATTTAATTTTTGGGCTTTAATTAGCATTAAAAATTGAATATTTAATTAATAAAAGGTTTTAAAATATATTTGTTGGATTTTTATTCTTATTTATATTATTTAAGACTTAGTTTAATATATTAATTAATTTTTAGGTTTAATTTTTAATTTCGTCACGTTTTACGTATTTACGTTCGCGTTTTACGTTAATTCGTCGTAGTTTAAACGTAGTCGTAACTCGTCTTTTATTTTTCTCTCTTCTAAACCAAAAACGTCACTAATCCAAACATTGTTATTTTACATAATTGGCACACTAAAACACACACCTCCTTCGAGAACGAACCCGCATTTATTCGGTTTTACGGTTTTTAATTAAATCGTACAACTTAATACTTGCCGCTTTTATACGTTGTTTTCCTAAACACGTATATCATTTTCTACATCAATTTTTGGCGCCGCTGCCGGGGAGGTGTTTGTGTTGCCATTATTATTAGTATCGTGTTTGTGTGAGTAGTGCGTTTTGCTTTTCATTTTTTTGGAAAGCGTGAATATCGTACATACTCATTTTTGTTATTTTTCTCTATTATAGTATAATATCCAAATAAATCGTGTTTAGTTTTCCTAAACTAAACTCACAACAATCTTTTACTATATTGTAGATATATTGGTTTTCGTTTTTTTTCTTGTGAATATTATTATTACTATATTGTACTACATAAGAACAAATAAATATACAAGTACTCCAAAAGCGTGAAAACGCAACCTTGATTCGGGATTTCATCACTCGATCATTGTATTCGAATCCAAAGCAAAAGTTTAAAGGCAAAATAGATAAATACTTTCGTGAGGCTTAATTTCAATTAACACAAACTATAAGGTGGGTATAAGGCGGTTGTATTTCACGACCTAAAGGAAAAAGGCTCTTAAGTGCTTCGCGCCGCCTCGTTTCCTCCGCTTGCTTGTGCGTGTTTTGAGAAAGAGGGCTAATCGAGGGTTTGCCGCCCAAGTATTATCTACGTATATTATATTTTCTTGTGTTTTCAAGATTAAACCCTCTTGAACGTTTTGGTGTTCCACCAACGTTCTAAAGTCATCGAGAACGTTCACTCCACGTGATCGTTTTCATTCTTTGAGGCTCCTTTAATCGAGAAAGTCGATTCGAGGAGAGATTTGTAGATTTGTGTCTACGTAATACATTCAAAAATCCAAAAAAAAATTAAAAAACCAATCAAAAACCAAAAAAATTGAAAAAAAATCAAAAAGCCGCAAAAAGAATCTTCTTTGCTACCACCCATTCTACGCTTAGTGCATGCGCACTCGATCGAAGGATTATTCCAATTCTAGCGAAGCTTCGAATCGACGCAATCGTAATCGAAGGAATCGACGACGTAGACGAGAATTAGAAACCGACGTTCCTAATATCGTTGTTGAAGAAACCGTAGAGGAGATGGCCGACAATCGTTCTATGATGGAATTGCTCCAAGCGCCCACCGAGGGTTATGGAGACGCGATCGTAATTCCCGCTATCGAGGCGGAGAATTTTGAGATCAAAAGCGGAATGCTTTCGTTGATCCAAGCTACGAAGTTTCGAGGTCGTGAAGCCGATAATCCTCACGACCATATTCGGAATTTTGATCGTCTTTTGGCCACGAGCAAGTTTAAGAACGTCGACACCGATGTCGTCAAGCTTATGCTTTTTCCCTACTCGCTCGATGGTGCCGCCAAGGATTGGTACGAGAAAGAGCCACCTAATTCGATAACTACGTGGAAGGATCTCGTTTCCAAATTCGTTAATTATTCTTTCCCACCGTCTAAGACAACGTTTTTCAAGAATGAGATTACGAAATTTGAGCAAAAACCGAATGAATCTTTTAGAGACGCGTGGGATCGCTTTAAGGAATTGCTTAGGCAATGTCCTCACCATGGTTTTTCCGAGTTGCACCAAATCGATACGTTTTACAACGGTCTTAATTTTCACGAACAAGACTCGTTGAATTCCGCCGCCGGTGGCAACTTTTTGTGTAAGACTCCAAGAGAAGCTTTGATAATTATCGAGAACCGATCCAAGGTTTACCAACTCCGCAATGCGCCGAGTGTTGCCAATGTGGCCAATGTTAGTAGTTCTAATCGCGACATTGAGAGAGTTGATGCAAAAGTCGATAAGTTGACGAATGTGTTCACGTCTTATCTCATTGAGATGCAAAAGAAAGATGCTCCCGCTACGGTGAAAGCGGTTGAGGTTTTGTGTACGTTTTGTGGTGGACCTCATAATTATTACGAGTGTGCGGCTACGGATGGCCAAACGTCGAATGTGAGTGCGTTAAACAACAATTTTCAAAATCAAAATAACGCCGGTCCATCACAACAAGGAAATTATAACCAAGGCAACAATTTTCAAAATCGAAACAATTTTCAAGGAAATAATCAACAAGGAAATTTTTCGAATCAAAATCAAGGAGGTTATAATCAAGGTCGTAATATAACTTGGCAAAATCGAGATAACAATCAAGGAAATAATTTTTCAAGTGGTAATCAAGGAAATTTTCAAAGAAGTAATCAAAACCAAGGGAACTTTAATTCTAATCAAAATAGTTCGTCAAACGATTTTCAAAATTACATGAAAACGAATGAGGCTAATATGAGACGATTAGAGGGAGAAATTGGTACTTTGAAAAATGACTTTTCTAATACTTTGAAATTGCAAAACACGAAGATTGAGCAAGGGCAAATTGATATTAAAAAAATGTTTTCGGCTATAATGAACAAAGCCTCGGGTTCGTCATCAAGTTCGTTACCTAGTGACACCGTTGCTAATCCGAAAGAACAATGTAAAGCCGCCTCGTCTCGTGAGAAAGGTCGTGTGATTACCCCTAACCTTGAAGGATTCCGTGTTATTTATCCCTCTCAACCCTCGACTTCTAAGACGTCTTCTTGTTCTAAAGTCGATGGGGTGAACGTGGTGACCAAGGAAAAGAGTGCACACCCTCGTGTACCTCAAATTCCATCCACGGTTCAAAAAGAGAGCTTTGTCGACCTTACCAAAGTAACCCTTGAAGAAACTTGTGCCTCAATCCTTCTTAAAAAACCCAAAAGGCGTATGCCGAGAAAGGAAAAGGATCCGGGCCAATTTCTACTACCTTGTGATTTTTCCGAGATTGAGGGATGTTTAGCCCTTGCCGATTTAGGTGCTAGCATCAATCTCATGCCTCATTCTCTTTGGAAATTGATGAGATTGCCTTCGCTTACCCCCACAAACATGACAATCGAGCTTGCAAATTGTACACCTTTAATACCAATTGGAATAGCCGAGGATGTCTATGTTAGGATTGGAAAGTTTGTTTTTCCCGCGGATTTCGTTATATCCGATTACGAGTGTGACCCTAAATGTCCCATTATTTTAGGCCGACCATTCTTATCGACGGCTCGAACCGTAATCGACGTTCACGAGGGGAGACTTACTATGAGATATGGGGATGAGAAAATAGACTTTTTCGCTAGAAAATCCCAAGGATTTTATGAGAATGAAAAAACCGAGGTTTCAAAACCTAATGATTCAAATTCTAATGATTTCAAAATGTTTACTTTAGCGGAAAGAATGAAGCTTGATGCATGTTTTGAAAGAATTAAGAAAAATGGTTTTAAAGATGATGATTTTAATGATAAAGAATACGTGTACCTAATTCAAAAGGGTATGTGTAAATTTATGGATGAAAACTCACTTTGGGATGTTTTTAGCGAAACAAGTGAACCACCAATTCCGAAGGGTGACGTTAATGCCATCACGACAATGACCAAAATGGATTCGTCTTCACCACCTTCGAAGGACCGCGTCTTTGAGGCTTCAACTTCTAACTCCATCGAAGTGCCTCCTTTGCCTAGCCCAACACCCGTTGAGGCTAAAGGGTTTATCGACATCGATCCTCTCGTTTTAGAAAAGTCACCTAAGCATAGCCCTAGTGCTTGTAAGTCCATGGTTGTGAGTGCTCACATCGACTCTTTCTTTGACGATGACGATGGCGATTTTGCCGAGCTTGATCACGTACTTCGACATCCACATGCTATTTTTGATTCCCCTAAGAAGAAACATGTGAAGTACGATGATTATGAGTTTGATCCCGAGATTGAGGAAATTATTGAACGAGAGCTAGCTCTTATGCCTTCACTTCTACCTACGAGTGAGGTCGACCTTTCCAAGATCGAGGATGAACTAAATGAGTTGGAACGTCTTATTTTCGATGACGAACCAACTCATGTGACCACCAAAAATCCCATTCTCGAGGAGTTACCTTATCAACACTCCTCATTTGAGAATGACGTTTACCACATTCGTGAGGATCTAACTTATCAACGATCCTCACAAAAGAATGATGGTTTCGTGCTTGATCGTGATCTTTTCGAGAGAGTTTCTAAGATACTCAAGGAGGGGAATGACAAACCTTGGTTTGACAAGCCTATCTTTGATGAAGAAATCGATGAGATCGACGTTCATGAGGATGACGAGTATGTTGACCCCGAGGGGGCGGTGTTCTTTATTGACAAACGTTTTGAGAACTTATATAATCCGCCACCCCCTCCCGCCAAAGACTTAAATGTGAGGATTTTTAGCGCGACTAATTTTGAATTTGACACGCCAAATATTTTCGACATTATTCAATCGGGTTTTCATAAAGAGTTTTTGAACGATGAAAAAGGAAAGGATTTTAAAAATGTTTTAAATGATTTTTCTACATGTTTAACTCCGTCATCACCGCGTTATATGAGTGCTACCACCTCGTCTACTCCTTTTGACGATGGTGTGTGTGGATCTAGTGTGGGGGAAGCCCCAAATGTTCCCTCGCATTTCTCCACCGAGGACGAGATTTACGATCCCGGAATTGCTTGTAAAGGGAAATCTCGGTCTTCCACCGATGCAATAAATGGAAATCTTATCTATTTGCTTGGTGTGAGTCTACCTCGAGTAGCTCATTTTAGTGACTTACCCATTGCCCCACCTTTCTACTTCTTATCTCTTTTCTTCTACCCTATTGGGGTTTTGATTTGCGTTGAAGTAGCGTTGTTTCGTCTTTCATCCGAAAACGAAGACGCTATCTTTGACCCCGGTATACGTTTATCGGGTTTTTAAAGTACTCCATGTACTTTTGGGCCTTGTTTATCATGTAAGCCCCACCAAAAATGACCAAACCAAGATTATCCCTAAATGATCACATTTATGGGGATTCGAGTCGAGCTTTTGACTCGGTTATCAAAAACAAGGTGCCTCGTGGGGGATTCTCATGCTTATCCTTGTAAATATTATCGCTTTCTTAGTTTAATGTAACGAGGGAACTTGTGCTCTTCCAACCTTTGTTCCGTGGTTGTTTGTGATTGTGATTTATTAGGTTCATCGACACCATTGAAGCCTCTCGTGTTCGTTTTACGGATTACTCGAGCTTCGATCGTTGCCTTTGGAGATTCCGATATCCGATGATATCCTTTTATGTTCTAACATTTATCTTATTAGCATAATTCATAAACGGCTTTTAGGTTATTCGTTTTACCCTTTCCATGCTCGAGATTAAGCATTCGACTTCGTCTCTAGTATGGGGGTGTTTACACCCCTAGACTCGAAACATTGAGGACAATGTTTAGTTTTAGTATGGGGGGGGGGGGGGGGTGAGTAGATACTTCACCTTGCTTACGTCAACAAGCAATCCAATATTCATCTTTTTGTTATCTTTTTATGCAAAATAAGGCTAAAAATGGCCAAATTTTAAAATTTTTCTAGTCTTTCATAAGTGTTTAAGACACGAATGTAGGTTTTCCGATGGTGAGAACGAGAGTAATTTTTGACTCGACCGTGCGTGTTGAGCACTTAGCTTCGATTCCTTAACTTTTTAGGCTAAGTCTCTTAAATGAGGACGAGAAATGATAGAGTTATTTATAAGTCTCGTAATCGTCACGATCTCATGTGTAGTAATTATTAGCTTATTCTCCCAACGCTTTTGCATAATAAATTGTTAATAAATATTGATTTGGCGGTTTAGTCACTATTGTTGGGTTTCTAATTTGTTTTGGTAGCTTCCATGTAATTAAATTGGGAAAACATTAAGGTATCGCCAGCGTCACGGTTTTGAAGTATTGGCACCCGAATAATCGAAAGCTTCACCTAATAATAAGATTTCAAGTGCTCACCTAAATTAAGCAAAAATTTGAAGCTCACAAGGCCGAAAAATCTATGCCCAAATTGAAAGTGAATCAAGCCTTAATCTTCGAAGCTTTAAAGATCCAAAATTCGCTTTAGCGTGAGGATATACGTCTTTGGCTAATAAAACCACCGATGAGGCGGATAATAAAAGGCAAGGCAAGACCGAAGTCATAATAAAAGCTTCATGGCGAAGTTGAATAAAAGATGGAGGTAAACCAAAGATAATAAGGCCCTTCCGTTAGGGGGCGTATAAAAGTCTTGGTAATAAGTCTCATGTTCAAAACCGTTATAAAATCGTGTTTATCGATCCTTCTTGTTGACTTAATTTTTTGACATCGTTGTCTATTGGGGTGAAATATTGATTTGATGATTTTGGTTACACCGTTAAGTTTCTATTTTTAGACTTAATCTCTATTCACGCATAAGTCGATAATGTATCCTCGTGATCATTAAGACAAAAAAATAAAATATAAGAGATACCAAGTAGGAATAAGGGAGTTTAGGTTCGTAATTAACACTCATAAGATGTGATCGTGTTGCTAACTTATAATAACAATGATCTCGTTACACGCTTAGCATGGAATTGGGTGAAAATCGAGGACGACGAAATTATTTCTAACGAAGCATTCACGTGTTCTTGTTCTATGATCCCAAAAGTCACATTCTCGTGATGAAAACAATACATTATGTCTAAAACGCATGTAGTTTATTTAAGTTTATGTCTTCAATAAAAGTCGTCATAAAATGAATTTTGGATATGCTATGATACTTAATTCTAGCATTGCGTGGGGACACGGCAATGGTTTAGTATGGGGGAGTGATGAGACTGTATTTATACATAGTCTCATCGTCCAAAATGGGCTTAAAACGCTTAAAATATCGTCAAAATACCCATATATGTGCCTATGTTTGTTCATTGTGTATTTTAGGTATGGATATCGTGAATTCACCAAAAGATCAAAGGAATCAAGCAATAACGAACACGGGAAACGAAGCCGCACAAAGAACCGGACCCGAATCATGAATTTCTAGTCAAGTCCTTGAAGATTGAAGAATTGGCAAGAATGGTCCCTCTACTTTTGAAGACTTGACATTTTATACCCTTGCAAAACTCATAATTGCATTTGGGTCCCTAAAATGTTGATTATAGACAAGATTGGTCCTTGAAGAAAGCTAAAATTACACATAAGGTCCTTGTTCAAAGTTTAAAAGATGGTTGTGCCAAAAAAGACAAGTTCACCAAACTTGTTATAAAGGGAATTAGCCTAAACTTGTCAACAAACTTGTTATGAAGGAAATTTAGAACAGTAGGGGGGTGTTTTGCCATAAACTTAACCCATACCCATTCCATACCCGAAATGAGCCCAACCTAACCCACCTTTTTACACCCACAAGCCCAAAACACACCCCAAATACCCGACCCAGGTCAAAACTCAGTCAACCTAACTAATATTTTAATTCGTTTTTAAAAAGAATTATTAATATTAGTTTTAGGCGCTAAAAAAACACTGTGCATCTCTTTCCCCCTAATCTTCCCCTAATCCAAGCTATAAACCCTAATTGGGTTCCTCATCAAATCAAAGGGGTTCGACCCGATTCGCTCCAGAATGGTAATTAAACCCAACATAACCAAAACCCACAACCCAGAAACATTGCCATGTGATCACAGTGGCCCCCCCAAGGTCCCCTGCTTCACTATTTTTGGCAAAGAGAGCATCTTACAGCAATCAAACGGCTCCAATACACTCCTTGGTCCCCAAGGAGTAAATGAACGAACCAAGATCAATTCAAGGCTAGCTGGCATCACATGGAGCACCATGACCAAGATTCTGAAATTTTGAACTCAAGGGCACAAATGGATATTCACAGATTAGGGTTTAATACTTGTAATATTTAATTCAATGTTCTAGTAATTTCCAATTTGTAGTATATAAAGGGTGCTTGTACCTTTTATTTAGTTGTTCCAGTTTTTGTGTATGTTTTTTAAAAGAGTAATGACAATGAAATTTTCTTCTTTGTACACATAACTGAGTTCCCTTTTATTGCTTTGTAGTTAATCTTTAAATCATCTCAAGTTTAGCTTTAATTCTCAAGTTTTCATTTAGCTTAAATTTTCAAAAATCCGTTTGTGTTTCTGTTTATGGTTTATGTTGAAAGAACTTTTCAAAACTTAAATTTTTACATGGAAATGAAGTGAAAGTGGATTTTTCATGTTTGAAATCAGTTGGTGTTAAGTTTTCTGTAAGACTATTCTTTGTTTCAAAATTTGTGGTGTCAAAAAGAAAATCAGTTTCATCATTTTATTTATTTTCATCACTTACTGTTCAAAAAGCCATAAGCTTCTAGCTTATGGTCTTTTTGAAACAAGAATTTGTTGCTTGGTTGTTTTTGGTTTGTGCAGGTTTGAAAAACAAGAACCCAAGATCATTTCCTTTTTAGATTTTCTCATTTATTTTGAAGACATTATATGCCTTGGGTCCTTGTGGATTCCACCAGCAGGCACCCTCTACACTTCTATAAGTCATGATAAGCTCTTCACTCAATCCTTGGAAGGCATCAGCAAAGGTACCAAGCTTGAACCCCGTTGGTTGATTTGTTTGGGTTTTGATTATGAATTTATATGATTGTGTTAGAAACCTGCTTATCTGTTAATGTTTCTGTTTATTTATGCTTTTTGTAAGTTTATATGCATGTTTAGATAACTATTAATCAGTTTCAAGTAGTTTTGGATGCACTTGTTTTGTTAATTCTTAGTTTCTGATTTTAAAGGAGTGTTTGGGTCTGCTTATTTAGTCAAGGATTTGACTTATATGTGGTGTAAAAACGGCTTGAACACACTCTAGGAGTTGTTATTAGGTAATGGTAGTGGTTGGTTTTCATTTTGGGTAGGGTTCAAAAGGATTTTGTTTGTTAAAATTGGCACTTAGCTTAAAAAACAGTTAAACTTTGTTTCTGCCTAGTTTAGTGCATCATTTCTTTTGTAATCTTGCTCATTGTTAGCTAATCTGTTTACCTAGGGCTTGTGACTGATTATTTGTGATTTGGTGGATGTATGATTGAGATTCTGAGCTTTGAAACTCACCCTAGTGACCATTTAGATCAGCAATAGCACTCACAGCCCCCATAGATACTCAGTGACTGTAATTGTGTTTTTTTTGTGTGAAATTTGTATTGAGAGTGTGTATTTTTTGCTTATACTTGACTCCTCACACTCCACTGAGTGTGAGGGTGCCTTATTGCCCAAGAAAAAGCTCAAGAAAAGCTTTCCTAAGCTTTTCAAATTTTTGTCAGCTTATTTGCACTAGCAGTGGGAACTCACTTCCCCCTGCTAGCTTTGCTGTAGCCACTGCTACACTAAAAGACAGAAACATCAAGAAGTGTCACTATCAGATTCCAATATTTTTGTCTTTAGTGGGGTTATTTAGGAATTAGACTTTCATTCTTTTTTCTATATTTTTCTTTTTTAATTCTTGATTTTTCAGTATAGTTTAATTTTAAGTTACTGTTCATTTAGATTATTTTAGGTTTAATTGTTATTTTAATTACTTTTTAATATATCTGTTTTTGTCATTTAGTGTAAAAAACTTATATTTTTCAGATTTAGAATTTTTCCTAGACTTAGAATATTAATTTAAGATTTTTGGTTTTAAAATTAGTCACTGTTCACTTTTTAATTATTTTTTATAATTAAAATAAGTTAATTAGGGTTTAATTATTAAATAGTTTTGTCTTTTAGTGCAAATTTTTACCTTTTTCAAACTTTTTCAATTTTCTACTGTTCAATAGGATAATTTAGGATTTTTAAAATTGTTAGATTAATTTTGTCATTATTTTATTAATTTTTAGGATTATTTTAATCTAAAAATAGTTTTTAGTAATTTAAAAATAGAAAAATAGTTTTTAAAATTTAAGAAAAATACTTTTTAGTCTTTAAATAATATAAGTTAGTTATTAGTTCAATAAATTAATATTTTGGTCATTTTGTTAATTATATTTAATTTTTGGGCTTTAATTAGCATTAAAAATTGAATATTTAATTAATAAAAGGTTTTAAAATATATTTGTTGGATTTTTATTCTTATTTATATTATTTAAGACTTAGTTTAATATTTTAATTAATTTTTAGGTTTAATTTTTAATTTCGTCACGTTTTACGTATTTACGTTCGCGTTTTACGTTAATTCGTCGTAGTTTAAGCGTAGTCGTAACTCGTCTTTTATTTTTCTCTCTTCTAAACCAAAAACGTCACTAATCCAAACATTGTTATTTTACATAATTGGCACACTAAAACACACACCTCCTTCGAGAACGAACCCGCATTTATTCGGTTTTACGGTTTTTAATTAAATCGTACAACTTAATACTTGCCGCTTTTATACGTTGTTTTCCTAAACACGTATATCATTTTCTACATCACACACGCCACAGGTGCAGCATCGGGAATATAATCAATACCAATTTCAACTTGCCTTAATGGCGAATGTCTAGGTAATTCATCAGCAAATACCTCCTAAAGTTTTAGATAACATAAACATCTTTTAATAAATTTAGTTTAAGTTGTTTCTAGATTACAAGATCTATGACTAGTTCATAACTATTTATGGTAAAATTTCAAGTCTAAATGCAGGATATGGTCATCCATCAAGAATTATTTAGATCACTTCTGATAATCAACATATTATCTTTTAGGGGAATTCCACTCGCGTTCCCATCAATTTAGGCAATGACATCATGTCATAATCAATCAATCCATTCTACTGGCACTATCAACTTTACAGTTTCATTACCGTTGATAAGATGTGAACTTCTCAAAAGACTAATCATAACTCATAATCCTTCACAAATTCAAGGATATATGGAGACACTGTTAACATTACAAGAGTAAGGTCAACGCATAATTTACGCGAGAGAAATTCAAATCAGATACGGACGAAAACATTAACGAATATGAGTATATCTCATGTTTTCATGAATTGAGTACGCACTCAAAAGCACCTCGATTCGTTACCCAGTTCATTTCAATGAAATTTAATCAAAAGAAATGATAGGAATGTCGATACATCCAGTCGGGTATCAACACTCGGTAATCAAATACTTTTCGAAAAGAATCTCATCATGAGAGAATTGGACGAGGAGGGGATATCAATTGTCAATTAAGACAATTTCCACAGATTATTAAATTCGATTCAGAATATAAATTGTACGGGCACATATGTAGCTGTTCCTAACAATATGCCCCTATTTTGCACTTCTCGCAGATCTCATAAAATTTAATCTTTCATAACTTCAAAGAAAATGTAGTGTTTATTAATCAATTTTATGGTGACTACTAATTAGTCTTGCATGGTCCCTTCTAAATTGTACGTAGGCGCGCAACTATATACAATTTTAGGATTAACGATGCAATACTCAGTTCGTCAAAACTTTGTCATTTTGTTTAAAATAAAAATATTTTCATGCTTAATTCTTGAATAAGAATCAAAATGAATTTACAGAGATGTTCTTTGTTATGAAAACAATTAAGTTTTCCAAAGTGTTTCATAAACAACTTTATTTCAATAATGATTATTCATAAGTCTCACTTTAAATAATCCATATGGTGATGAAAATTCAGTTTTTCTCAAGGGACACTGTTTTAACTTATAAAACAATGAGTGATCTGCAACAGAGTGATAAGAAAGTTGTTCACCAATAACTAACTACAATATAACAGGAAATGAGCTTAGCCAATTAATCATGAGGTTCATGACCTCGATGGCGCTAAAAAAGAATAATTCACAACGTAACTCAAACCGAGATGAGTACTTGTTCGATGGTTGCATCACTAATACGAACATTAGGATGAAGCAATAAAAGATAGATAACATCGATACATGTAGGATTTAGCAATCAAATGTAGTCTTTTCATTAATCACAAACAAGTCAAAATTATACCGTAACACATTACATGTCACTATGTCATACAATTCCAAGAACTCATCAACCAACTGATGTCTCAGTTAAGTTAGGGATTTTTAAAAGATACTACAATGAATACTAATCTACGATAGTCATTAGGTGTTCCACATGTCCCAAAAGATCCATCAGTCCCTATTTCAGAAGAAGATTTCTTCGATTTATTTCTTGGACACTGGGCATCCTCGACATTGGACAATGGTCTAGGAACAACCCTTAACATGAACCAACAATCAATTAAAACCTTATAATTCAATAACAGAACTTAACGACTTCCTCTTAACAATTTCTTATTCCTTACAAGTTAAACTTTTTACTTCATTCAAGTTTTCAATCAACTTATACTCAACGCGACATCCTACCTCATTTTCTAATACTTTCATCTTTATTCTTAGACGTTAATAGGGCAATAAAAGTTCAATATGAACCACACTCAATTTCTAATCCTATAGCTTCTTCATCAATAGTTATCAAATGAGTCACTAGTATGAAATGACTCACACATTCAATTAGACTTCTCGGAAAGGTACTAGTGGCATGAGGCTTTTGGGTAATGGTTCCAATGACAGCCTTAAGTGCAACATTCACCCTTTCGATTTCAAATTAAAAATTGGGTGACATAGAATCAGATGACACCTTTCTAGGTGGTAAGGTTTTGTCAAACTCCACTCTACAAGGAAAGATTGTCATGACATCGATATCAGATTTAATCTCACAAATTCTTCTTTAATATTACAATCAACTAATATCAACATTTCTACGAATATCAACCATTTTGCTGGGAGCATAAACATCCACAACTTGGTTTAGATCTGGAATAACTAGAAATCCTACGGGAATAGCTTCGATCGATTTGCTAGGGGAGTTAGGGTTTCTTGTTACAATCTACGTCGTATAAATACCTCGTATAAATTTTAAAATAATCATCAAACAATCATGTAATCAAATTACATCATATATATATATAATCCAAGTTATATATATATATATATATATATATATATATATATATATATATATATATATATATATATATATATATATATATATATATATATATATATATATATATATATATATATATATATATATATATATATATATATATATATATATATATATATATATATATATATATATATATATATATATATATATCTTTACATTATATATAAGAGGAGGGATATGCCACATAAGCATGTTTTTAATCCACGTCATCATTTTTTCCTAAACTTCCGAACTTAATATATCATGCATATCTTTACCATTAATATATGTTTCACAAATACCCTAATATGTATCCCTAAAAATATATATGAACCACAATTAACAAAAAAATAAAATCAGCCGCCTCAACCAGTCTTGAAAACCTAACTAACGAACCACATAAAACACATGTATGTATCTTATTGTGAAAACCTGATGAAATTGTGTTTCTTTATATTTAGGTATTATGTACAAGAAAGTTCAGCATGGAACTCGATTTTTCATTGGTGAGCAAGGAAGATGTACGCAAGGAAGAAGGAAGATCATGCATCAGCTTCTAATGACACCGATCTCTTATTGTGAAAACCTGATGAAATTGTGTTTCTTTATATTTAGGTATTATGTACAAGAAAGTTCAGCATGGAACTCGATTTTTCATTGGTGAGCAAGGAAGATGTACGCAAGGAAGAAGGAAGATCATGCATCAGCTTCTAATGACACCGATCGTATGAGTGCATTCCTTAATACTAATATAAAGGATTGGAAGGACGTATATCAAGTATTTATCTCAATTCTTAACCATTTGTGCCACATCTGATCATTTTTTTTTGTAGGTTATTTTGCGAGCTCACCTCCATATTAAACCAATTTTCAGCATTCTGTGACTCAAATAACGAAGATTTGTTGATAAATACTAAAAGATTTTGTATGTTTCCCATTAAAGCATATCTCTTTTTCTATTGTTTCGTCCTAAAAAACTTATTAATACCATTAAGTGCAGGTACAAGCATAGGTGACCAACATGTCTCATCTCATGATATTGAATCAAAGGTGTATATTGTTTCTCTTCATGCGCTGATATCCATGTTTAATTTTTTTAGTTTGCTCTCACTTAATTTTATGCTAATGTCTGTTTTTCTCAATTCCTCCACTCCACCGGATATAGATGAACAACCAAGTGAAAGTGATGCTGAAACTACTGCTGTGCTTGATCAACAGATTAGACCAGGCATTGAAAAATAAAGCTCGCGGTTGAGGAAAGGAAGCTTCAAGGGACACTGGAATATCAAAGAAGAATGAAGGACGAAGCTAATCAAATACATCTTGCAGGCCAACAAAAAGTAACTCGCGAGTGACTCCAACGAGCATGGTTCAAGTAGATGGTTATGATTTCTATGAGAAGCATAACATTGCCAATCATGTTATGGATGAACGGAAGCCTTCTCGGCTGGTGAGCATCTTTTTGATGATGCTAACTTTCTTTTTATGCATGCCGAATTGACGACAAAATTGGCATTATAAACAGGAAAAATTATGCAATCTTGGAAGTTCACTATCTTCGTATTTCTTAGGTAAGATGGTAAAGATTGAAGATAAAAGTATAAAACATGGAGGATGTGTTGGCATTATGCCGTTTATGCAATGTAGTACATGCTACATTATACCAACCGGTGAGTTTTATTTCATTCGACAATTTCATCATTTTCCTGTAGCTGCATTTATCTCTCATCAATTATATGCAAGTGGAGCCAAAATTCAATACCCATGGCTATTTAATGAGAAGATCAAATTCAACTCTGTATACCTTCGAGATTACCGATATTATGGGTGGAATGGGCGGGGTGTGTAAGGTAATAGGTCCAAAATGGTTCGGGTCAAAGTTGATTAACTTTACAACTGTTCTAATCCGATTGTGTTAAATAAGATTAATAACTGACAATATTCTCTGAAATCACATTTGTCTACAATCAGGTCGTTATTCCAGCTGCTCCTCACTATCTTCTAGCTGCTACGTTACGTGGGAAGGGGGCTCTAGCGTTATCTGATAGGCTTCTATCGGCTCAAGGACTTCTACAAGCATAGCCGCTTCCTCAAGTAACTTAGAAGCAAGTTGCGCTTACAGAAAACTGAATATGCACTAAAATTGAATATGAAACCTTTAGAGGTTCTATCTTCTTCTCACCTAATTGTTATAGAGGTGTCAATCTCAGCCTATTGTGTGGGATTGGTTATTGGTAATAGGTCAAATGGGTAAATATTGAATTATTAAAATGGAACTTGTCAAATGGGTCAAGAGTCGGATAACATGCATTCAAAGGCATACAATATCGTAAATCATACTATCTAGAAAGGAAAAATGGCTCTACTTTTACTAAATCAGAAGTATGCATGATTTTTGTTCGACTATATAATATGTTTGTACGAGGAGGATCGTATACTACTACAACATTACTAATTAGTTTGCCAATAATGAATATAAAATACAGTGTCTTTGGCCTTGTGAGTCAACCAAGCCTCACCCAATTAGGTTCATGATGCATTAGTATCAACAATACCAGTAAGAATTAAAGGTGGTATGCATTGTTTACTCCTAATAATTTCAAGGTACTGATTGTTTTCAGTGGAGAAAATTGGGTTGTCCTTGGTGCTCTAAACTCCCATATCTGTTTCTTTGATTCTCTTTTCTATAATGGAATGCATCATGTGAACTACTCATTATCTTCTGATGTTTTGCGACACCAACATCTAGAAAGAAAAGGCCAGTTAGAAGTTAGAACTATGATTTGTGATAGAATTGTTCATATTCTTCTTATTTATGTATTATTTTGTGCCAAGAAACCTGTAAAAGTTAAGACTAGAGAAGGAGCTTGAACGTGCTAAATCAGATATCAATGAGGATGTAAGATGTCTATGTACTATAACCTTGACTTCATTTTTTATTGTTAGTAATCTTGATATCAAAAGAAAAGTGAGGAATGGGTTTTGGCAAAGAAGCAAGAGAATGAGCTTTAAAACAAGAAGAACACATTATTAGGAAGTTGATCTTTAACAGGGCTACAGAAGACACAAGGGAGTAGGAGGATCAGGTATCATCATTTTTGTATGCTATGATTTGCAGCCTATCAGCTAGAAAGTAGTGTACATTGAGCATCGTCTCAGTGGTTAATGGCGAGGAACTTCCAATGAACTCTACTGTTTGCAAAGCAATTACTTTCTGAAAGTTGAGGTATATTATGTCTAAATGAGGCTAAAAGTCTTTGTATGTTTCTGAAGTTATTAGAACTAGATAATTTAAGCACTGCCTATGATGGAAGCTATCAAGCTAATACAATTTACACAAAAGTTATAGTGCTACCTGCATATGCTTTCCATCTTTATAAGACACCCTTTTAAACTATATGTAATCTTAAATATACTGATACAACTTTTTATTTACATGGTTTTCTGATCTACATCCAAATATTAAAATAAATGAGTACATACTGTTGAATTTTTATAATAATACCATATCGTGTTATTACCATCGTAGTAGCCCTGTAGATGAGTCGCACGTAAAACAAATGAGTACATGTAAGTAATTATCCCATAGAAATCGAGCAGTTTTTTTCCCAACACAGTAAACTGCTAATTAGTTTTATTTGTAGATTGGTGGTATTCTGAGTATATGAACATTATGCTCAGTATGAAGTGAAATCTATGTGTTATTCTTCAAGAATTGAAGAAATATAGATGTCATATTAAAGGCAATATAAGCAGGTTCAAATAATCTGTTTGAAATTTGGCGTATACATATGCGCTGCATCTAATGTGAGGCTTCACGTTGACCATCGTGCCCATCAGAATAAGTTGCCACCGGTAATCTTTTACGACTTCTGTTGTAATTTAACTTAATTTTGCTAAACTGTATTTGCTTCCACGATGCTATTTGTCTTCTTAGAAAACGTTTTCGAGTTTGAAGAAGCAAGAGATGCTCGATCTAAACTCAACGTTTGCATCTGTCCAAACGATTGGTTGGCTAACTGCTGCTGAGATTGTTGCTCAGCAAACATCTTGGAAAGCAGTTGTTTTCGTAATAATTGTTGTTGCTGCTGCAGCTCATACATTTTTTGCTGCTGTTTAAGCAACAAGTATTCATCTAATGTCGACAGTAGGCATAGAAGTCTGTGGTGTCATCTATGGCATGTATTGTTGGCGCAGTACTATATTCAAAAGTTGAGGTTCTTGAGAAAGCATTTGTTTCTCACAAACCATACATATACTGGCACAAAACTGATTGCATATGTTAGTGACATAAATCAACATGTGGGGTACATGGATCCATTATGCACACTCAGCTCAGTCCTGGTTCTCTACTTATATCAAGTTAAATATCAAATTGCCAATACCTAAAGAGTGATGCACAATATGCTGTGTAAAATAATCTTAATGTATGAGCCAACATGAATTAGCAATTCTAACATTAAAGAAGTGTAGTCGTTTATTTTGATGAATAAGAAAGTCACTACAAGTGAAAGTTAACAAAAAGGTAATACACAGAAGAAAATAAATCCACAAATCTTCATTCACAAACTACACCAGCAAAAATATTAAGTCCAGAGGACACCTAGCTAGCTAATTAGTAATTACAATGTGCCAATCTCAAAATTTAAAACATGTTGTGCCTCTCGGATGGGGATTAAAATAAGACTTAACAACGGATTAATCCAGATGACTTAAACCTTTTGAGACTCTATATTTTTTCTGGGTTTGTAGCGTGATAAGATAAGACAACTGAGGTTCTTTAGGTACTTTGCTTTTAGAGGCGGACTTGTAAGGTAACTCACAAGCGATGTTTTAAAACCCGGTCTTAAATCGACCCGGTCGAGTCATCAGGTCCGGGTCAACCCGGTTTTCTAAAAGAAAAAAAAGTTTTTATATTTTATAATAATTAACAAAAACTATATATAAAAATTATAAAAACTTCCGTATATTGAAAATATAAATTGTTTACCTACCGATATAATATGCAAAAATAAATTTTTATCGCAAATACGTAAAATATACATAATTTTTCAAAAAATATTCCGAAAAATTCAAAACCCGGCCGGGTTTTGAGAACCGGGTTAACCCGGGTCACTCCAAACCCGCCGGGTCTAGCCGGGTTTCAAAAATATGAAACCCAGGTCAAAATAACCTTTTTTCGGCCGGAACCAGTTCAACCGGTTGACCCGGCCGGATGGGTCTGAAAACATTGCTCACAAGTCATAAAACAGGCACGTGTGAACCATCTCAATTACCGCGTCTCATATCTTTAATATATTGTATTTAAAACTCACTTGGAATACTATTCTGTATTAATAATTTTTTTATACAAAATAATTTTTTCATAAAAAATACTTTTTTTAATAATATATTTTTTTATAAAAAAAATAATTTTTTAATAAATAAAAGTACGAATTGCATTAAAATAAATTTTAAATTAAATAAATTAAGAGATTTTTTTTAATAAAAAATATCTTTTTAGTACATAACGCATAAAAAAGACAACAAAGTTGTAAGTAGACAACTTATTACACACAGGTACTTTTGTCTTACACAAATGTACTATATGTCAAAGAGAATAAAGTATAATTTTAAGATTTTTTGGCAAGTCGAATAAATTGTATATAACATTTTAAGAAATTTTCATTTGATAGCTACAAAAAGGGAAAGAGGGTGACATCTTTGAGCATTTCAAAAAAGGTTAATATACAAAGAAGTTACTAAACTTTCCAAAAAATTTGTCTTAAGATAATGAACGTTCATTTTGTGTTTCTAACCTTGTCGGTAACTCGGGAATTCTTCGGTACCGTTATAGTCAAAAGATTTTGACATTTTGAGAAAAATGTTTATGGTTAAAAGATTTTGAAATGTTTTATTCAACACCTTAGTTTTAAAAATCTTTCGTTCTCTATAACGAGAGCACTGGTACTAAACTGTAACACCCCCAAATATTTATACTTTAGTTCAGCAGAAGAGTTGTTGGTGTTACGGGATAGCACATTACTCACATCATAGACAAAGCTTAAAAATCGCGTCGTTTAATAATAAAGCATTTCCAGTCATAAATATCAAATTTACATAGGTCCCAAGTCATAGTATTTCATACTATTTTTTACAAAACATTTGAATGGAAATTGTTATTTAAGTGTGGGCCATGAATTCTTGTCGTCTTCCCGAGAATTACCTTCAAGTACCTGAGATAAAACATGTTAAAAGAAAAGGTCAGCGAAAACGCCGAGTGAATTCATAGTGTTTAATGAAATCCATTAATATATCATCGGTATAGAGTTATTACCGAAAATCATTTTTGTACAAATCTTTATAGTAGGCCATAAAATAGGCCAAAAACATTTTATACAAATCCTTGTCAAAATCAAAATATAGGCTTTTCCTTCAAAACCATTATACAAACCATTGTCGTAAAAACATCATACAATACGTTTTATAACGTTCTATAGAGTTAAATAAAAACCGTTATATGAATATGGTTATGTAAAACCAAAACACGAACATAATATCAATAATAAGACCTCGTATTGCTAGTCAAGCAATATATTGTAATTCAATGCGTATAGCAGTATTTTCGTTATTGGATTACTATAATCCGCATGACATTGCTACCTTACTATAACAAACAACGCGTAGCTAACCCGAAACTCATTTGCCCATCTAAAACAGCGTGTCTTTACAATAATCATTGATAGGTGTGTAAACACCCATCCTTTTACCACTTAATTCTGGCTAAAACAAGACCAAAACACGTATTTAATATCATTTGTTTGGAATTATGCGTGGTTTTTGTGTTTATTGTGTTTTCAGAACCAACCGGATGAATATTGGAGAAAACGTGGGATTGCACGGGCTTTATCGAAGAAAAAGACTCAAGATGAAGTCTATTGTCCAAGAGATGCAAAAGATTTGAAGTCACTGGGCCTTTTCGAAGATTTATCGAAGAAAAGGACATAAGATGGAAGATTTATATAAGTCGAAGAAACTCAAGTATATTAAACGAAGAAATTAAAAGACAAGTTGAATTTAATCGACGACAAATCCCGAATCAGAATCGAAAACGTCAACTTTTCTGAAAAGACGAGAAGACAAGAAGAACGGGAGAAAGCCCACTCACCAACCAAAAGACAAGACTATATAAAGCCCTCCCCTCACACACTTTGCATTCAGTTTTCTAGTTTTTCCTTTCTGTTTTTCTCTTCTTATTTCGTAGGAATACCATCTCCCTTAAGGAGTGGTTCTTCATCTTCTTTGATTTGTTCTTTAATCTTGTAAGTTTGATCCTTTCCTTTTGTTTACTGAATCTTAATCATCAATACAAGTGTTCCTTTAATCTTTTCATTCATCTTGTTCTTCATCATCTTTTTATTTAAAGTTCTTAAGTTTTTATTTAGTTCAAGTTTGATCTTAAAAAGTTGTTGAATTTGTGTTTTTATTGTTGGGATTTGTTACTTATAGTATTTAAATGATTATTGGTTAATTTGGTAAAACCTTGTTGATTATTTAGCTTGATTTGGCTTTAAATTCGAGTCTACTGTTTAAATATCTGCTGGTGTTCTTCGTCCCCAGTTTATTCCGCATAAGCCATTCTTTTTGTCCCCTATTCGGAATATTTATATATTCCGAATAGCCTTATTTCTTCTTCTCTTATTCGGAACACTCTATTATTCCGCATAGCAAGATTTTTTTCCTTTATTCAGAATATTTCCATATTCCGGATAACCCTAGTATTCCGCATGTTTGAATTTTCCGCATAGAGCAAATATTCCGGGTAGATCTGGTTATTCTGCATAGGCCGTTTATTCCGCATAGCACTGATTACCAATTTATTCCGCATAGCCCCAAGATTCCGGATAGCTTTCTTTTCCTCATGGTCTTCTTTATTCCGCATAAGCAAAATATTCCGAGTAGTTTAAACATTCTGCATAGAGCTTTTTTATTCCGCACAGTCTGATTATTCCGAATGGGATTTTATTCCTCATAGCTATTTTCTTCAGTAAGATTATTTTTCTGTTTTATCATTTAATCATTTATATTTACTGCAAGTTTAATTTCATTACTTCATTCATTTATCTTTAAGTAGAATAGATAAACAACCCTCCCTTTTTGTCACCAAGAACAATCATTCCACTTTTAACTGTGATCAATTCGAGGAGATTCCGAGAATCGAACTTTCAAACGAGTAAAATTCGTATATCAAATGGCGCCGCTGCCGGCTCTTCTCGTTAAGATCAAAAGTTTTTTGTGAGAACTTGGATTTTGGGATCCGTTCCCCGTGAACGTTACTTTTTCATAAAAATTTTCAAAAAAAATCCTAAAAAATATAAAATTTTCAAAAATACAAAAAAATAAAAAAAACATAAAAACCAAAAATATTTTTGTTTTGTTTTTCTTTGTTCGTTCTTTTGCAGGTGTATGCGCACTCGATCCACGTCTTATCAAGAGCCCGAGCCTCTCGATAACTTAGACATGGCCGGTGTACAAAACAACAACAACATACCACCTCCAAACAACAATAATAACAACAACAACCCACCTTTCAACAACATGAATAATAACAACAACAATGAGCCTCTTCCGAATAATCGCCCGATGATTGAACTGCTGCAAGCTCATGTAGATGGCAACACTGATCCAATTGTCATACCTCCAATTGCCGCCAACAACTTTGAGCTAAAATCAGGCTTTATCCAGATGGTCTCCGCTCAACCATTCCTGGGGCGTACCTTTGATGATCCACACGACCACATCAAGATATTCTTGCAACTCACTAACACGGTCAAGTTCAATGGTGTTCCACAAGAGGTTATCAGGTTACAACTTTTTCCCTTTTCTTTAGAGGGACAAGCCCGGCATTGGCTTGCTAAGGAACCGCCACAGAGTATTCTCTCGTGGACGGATTTGGAGACCAAGTTTATCAATTACTTTTTCCCACCCTCTCGTACTACCGCTTTGAGGAATGAAATTATAAATTTTGAACAAAAGTACGATGAGTCGTTCAGTGAATCTTGGGATCGTTTTAAAGATCTTTTAAGAAAATGCCCACAACATGGTTTTACCAAAGTACATCAAATTAATACTTTTTACAATGGTTTAAGCATGAGTGACCAAAATTCACTAAAAGTGCCTCGGGGGGTAATCTTTTGGCTAAGACTTCCAATGCTGCTTGGGACATCATTGAGAATAAATCTCGTGTGCAAACCACGAGTGTTCGGACCAATGTCGCTAGTGCTAGCACTAGTGACAGCGACAAGCGACTGGACAAAATCACTACGCTTCTTGAATCGCTTGTTACCCACACCGTCAGCAACAACAACAGCAGCAACACTAAAAACGCTCAAGTTAATGCTGTCAGCCAACCTTGTGAGATATGCGGTGGTCCTCATTCTTACACCACTTGTACCGCCACCCAAGACTACCCTGTTGAGAATGTGAATGCGGCATACGGCACCTATCCTCAACCTGCTTATCAAGCTAGACCTCAAGGTGACCGTAATTTGCTTAGCTACCGCTCCAACAATTATCTTTCACCACCCGGTTTTCCTCATACCAACCCAAACCAACAACAAAACCTCAACCGCCCTCCTCAACAACAACAACAACCTCGTACACCATACATTCCACCTCACAAGCAGCAACAACCACCTCAACGAAACAACCAAGTCTACCAACAACCTGCTTATCAACCACCCGCATACAATGCTCCTCCCAACCAACCCATCGCTCTTCACCAAGAAGTGGAAACTTATATGAGGACTAACGATGTGATAGTGGGAAATCTTCAGAGAGAAGTGCTCAACCTGAAAGCGGACTTGGTCAAGCAAGGGAACGATTTGAGAGCTGACATGAGAAACATGTTAGATAGTCAAACGAATGACTTGAAGAACATGATGGCTAGTTTCTTCCAAGGTAATCAACCCTCTTCTTCGGGTACTCTTCCGAGTAACACCGTTGCGAATCCAAGAGGGGAGATGAAAGCAATCACCACTCGCAGTGGCAAAGGTACCAAGGAACCCGAGCTTCCTATACCTCCACCGGTGGTTGTGACTAAGGAGAACGAGTCACCTGCTACTATTCCTCATCCTTCTACTTTCCCAATTCCTCCACCTCCTTCACCTTCTACCCCCATTTCCCCACCACCCGTGGTTGTGAGTGATCCTATTCCTCTAAAGCCTTCTTCTTCATCCAATATACCTTATCCTTCAAGGTTGAGGAAAGAGAAGCAAAAGAGCAAGGATGATATTCAAGTTTCAAACTTTCTCAAAATGTTTAAAGGATTGAATTTTAACATCTCCTTTGCCGAGGGTCTCGCTCACATGCCCAAGTACGCTAAGATGTTCAAAGATATTCTAAACGACAAGGAGAAGCTTCTTGATATTTCCAACACCTAACTTAATGAGAATTGCTCTGCAGTGCTCTTAAGGAAATTGCCAACCAAGCTTGGTGATCCGGGTCGTTTCTTAATCCCTTGCAATTTCCCGGGAGTAGAGAATTGCATGGCCCTAGCCGATCTAGGTGCCAGTATTAATCTTATGCCTCTAAGCGTTTGGAAGCAATTATCTCTCCCTGAGCTAGTCCCCACCAAAATGACTTTGGAATTAGCCAACCATACGGTTTCTTATCCAATGGGGATAGCCGAAGACGTCTTTGTAGGAGTCGACAAATTCACTTTTCCTGCTGATTTCGTCGTTGTTGACTACGACATGGACCCTCGTGTGCCATTGATCGTTGGTCGTCCATTCCTGAGGACCGGTCGCACTCTCATCGATGTTGAAGCTGGTGAGCTTATCATGAGAGTGGGTGATGATAAAATCGTCTTCAACATGGGAAAGCTTTCTAAACAGCCTTATTCATACGAGAGTGTTAATTGTATTGAAGTTCTTGATGAGGCTTGTGAAGAAAACTTCAAAGATGCTTGTAAAATTATTCCTACCTCTCTTCCCAATGTTGAGACCGTTTCCTCTATCGACTCATCACTATCTCTATTTGGAGAAAGTGATTTCCTTTGGAAAGATTTGGAAGCCACCATGGGAGATGTGAATTTAGACAATGACGATTCTACTACCAATTGGGATGAAGATCTCCGCCTCATTGAAAACCTTCTCAAAGAAGACAATCTTTCTCCTCTATCTCCGACGGTTACTGCTATTGATCCTCCTTCTCCTAAAGAGGTGACTAATGATGATCCATCGTTAGTTTCACCATCTATTGAGGATCCTCCCACTCTTGAGCTTAAGGACCTACCTCCTCATCTTGAGTACGTTTTCCTTGAATACAACGAGAAGTCGCCCGTCATCATCGCAAAGGACCTAAAAGAAGAAGAAAAAGCCCGACTTGTCGCCGTGTTGAAGAAGCATAAAACAGCTATCGATTGGAAAATCTCCGACATTCGTGGAATTGATCCTCACTTCTGCACACACAAAATTCTCATGGAGGACGACTTTAAGCCCACTATTCAAAGCCAACGAAGGGTGAATCCAAAAATCCATGAAGTCATCAAAACAGAGGTTATCAAACTTCTTGATGCGGGTATGATTTACCCTATTTCGGATTCACCATGGGTTAGTCCAATCCATTGTGTGCCTAAGAAAGGCGGCATCACCATTGTGCCCAATGCAAACAACGAGCTGATTCCTACCCGTCTCGTCACTGGGTGGAGAGTTTGTATAGACTACCGCAAACTCAATGATGCCACGAGAAAGGATCATTTCCCTCTAACTTTTATGGACCAAATGCTTGAACGTTTAGCGGGTAATGAATATTACTGCTTTCTTGATAGTTTCTCGGGTTACTTCCAAATACCCATCGATCCCCGAGATCAAGAGAAGACAACATTCACTTGTCCCTATGGCACATTTGCTTACAAAAGAATGCCTTTTGGCTTATGTAATGCCCCCGGGAATTTCCAAAGGTGCATGTTGGCTATCTTCAATGACATGGTTGAACAAACCATGGAAGTCTTCATGGATGATTTCTCGGTCTTTGGGGATTCCTTCTCTTCTTGCCTTGCCAATTTGGAACGAATGCTTCAGCGGTGCGAAGACACTCGCCTTGTTCTGAATTGGGAAAAATGCCATTTTATGGTAAAAGAAGGCATTGTGCTAGGACACAAAATTTCTAAAGCCGGTATTGAAGTCGACCGTGCTAAAGTAGATGTCATAGCCAAATTACCTCCAACTTCAACCGTGAAGGGTGTGAGAAGCTTTCTGGGTCATGCGGGCTTCTATCGTCGTTTCATTCAAGATTTCTCTAAAATCGCTCGCCCGATGACCCACCTCTTGGAAAAAGATACTCCTTTTATCTTTTCCAAAGAGTGCCTTGAAGCCTTCAACTTGCTTAAGGATAAGCTTACTAAGGCACCCGTCTTAGTTACCCCTAATTGGGAGCTGCCTTTCGAGTTGATGAGCGATGCTAGCGACTTTGCTATTGGTGCGGTTTTGGGCCAAAGAATAAATAAACACTTCCAACCAATCCACTATGCTAGCAAGACAATGACGGGGGCACAATTGCATTATACGACAACCGAAAAAGAGCTTTTAGCTGTTGTCTATGCTTTTGAAAAGTTCCGCCCCTATCTTGTCCTTTCCACCACCATCGTATACACGGACCATTCCGCGTTGAAGTACTTGATGACAAAGCATGATTCTAAGCCAAGACTTCTTCGCTGGGTTTTACTCCTTCAAGAATTCAACATTGAAATTCGTGACAAGAAGGGAGTAGAAAACCTGGCCGCGGATCATCTGAGCAGACTTGAGGATCCATATCAAGGGGATCATCCAAACAAAGAGATCAATGACTCTTTCCCCCTTGAGACCTTAATGTCTATAGATCTCAATCTCGATGGCACCCCGTGGTTTGCGGATATTGCAGACTACTTAGCGGGTGGTGTTCTCATCCAAGGGTTAACATCCCAACAAAAAAAGAAGTTCTTGAACGATGTTAAGACTTACTTTTGGGATGACCCTTTTCTATTCAAACAATACGCTGACTTGATTATTCGCCGATGTGTTGACGGACCGGCCGCTTTGGACATTCTCCAGGCTTGCCACAAAGGACCCACCGGTGGTCACTTTGCTCCCAACTACACTGCCAAAAAAGTGTTTGATTCGGGATTCTATTGGCCCACCATTTACCGTGATGCTCACGAGATGGTTAAACATTGTGATTCTTGCCAAAAACAAGGCAAGATCACACATAAAGATGAGATGCCTCAAAATTTCATACAAGAATGTGAAATCTTTGATGTATAGGGCATCGACTTTATGGGGCCATTCCCTTCTTCTAAAGGCAACAAATACATCCTTGTCGCTGTTGACTACGTTTCCAAATGGGTTGAAGCCAAGGCTTTACCCACTAACGACGCGAGGGTGGTTTGTAAATTCTTGAAACAATTGTTTGCTCGATTCGGTGTTCCTCGTGCTATTATCAGTGACCGCGGGACTCATTTTTGCAACGATCAATTTGCAAGAGTCGTGACGAAGTATGGTGTCAATCACCGTCTTTCCACCACTTATCATCCTCAAACCAACGGTCAAGCCGAAATATCCAACCGTGGATTGAAAAGAATTTTGGAACGTACTGTGGGAGAGCATCACGCCGCGTGGGCCGATAAGTTAGATGATGCTCTGTGGGCCTTCCGTACTGCTTACAAGACCCCAATCGGCTGTACACCCTATCGTCTTGTGTACGGGAAAGATTGCCACCTCCCTATCGAGCTGGAACATAAGGCATACTGGGCCTTGAAGTGGGCTAACTTCGACATCAACAAAGCCGGTGATTTTCGCAAGATTCAACTCAACGAGCTACAAGAATTGAGGAATCAAGCTTACGAGAACTCATTGATCTACAAGGAGAAGACCAAGATGATCCACGATGCTAAAATCAAGAACCGAGAGTTCCACGTTGGTGATCAAGTCTTACTCTTTAACTCTCGGTTGAAGATCTTCTCAGGCAAGTTGAAGAGCCGCTGGTCTGGTCCATTCACCATCGCCAATGTTTTTCCCTATGGCACCATTGAGCTTTCTCAGCCAAATGGGCCCAACTTCAAGGTGAATGGCCAGCGTTTGAAATTGTACTTTGGTGAGGACATCTCTCAAGAGATGATTCCATCCCTCACCACATTCCCCATGAACTAATTTTGGGTCGAGTCAGGCTCGTGACTCGGTTATCAAAAACAAGTGCTCCTCGGGAGGCAGCCCGAGTATCTATCCTTTTATGTTTTCACCTCCTAAGTGTAGGGGGACCTCCATAGGTGTTTGTCTGTGTGTGGTGATGTGATTACAGGGATTAGTGCACTCTTGGAACCTACGAAGAACCGTGCTCCTGTGTTATCCGAAATCCGGTTCTATCTCTAAACTATCGTGGTTCAATTTTCTTTATACTCACATTTGAAATTGATCACGTTAGTCGTCTCTTCCTTAACTTGATTTAACCAACGTGCACAATGTCATAAGTGTAGGGGAGACTTTTCCCACATTCTTAAACATTTAGGACAATGTTTATCTTAAGTGTAGGGGGACTTCTATCGAAGTTTTAAGTGGACTTTTCCATAAAAATGCCTTCATTTAACCGGAAAATCCTATTTTTCAACATTTTTCAAATTTTTTATTAACTTTGGCCATTTAGTCGTAATTTTTAAATTTTTATCTTTGCTTTCATATGTATATATCCCGCAATAAAGTCAAAAATATTAATAAAGTGGTGTAGCTAGTTTAGAAGTCTTTGACATATTAGGCCCGTTGCGTTTATTTTGACTCAACCCGAATAGACTTATCTAAGTTTATTCTAGCTAGTATCCTTAACCATGTAGACCTTAATTGTTTTATTAGGCTAAGTATCCACGAGTCTCATTACTTGAGATTTTAAATTGTGGAGGATGAGAAATGATAGAGTCAATTATAAGTCGTTATTCTTGCACAAGCTCACTTGGTGTAATAAGTAAGGTCGTACGATTTGAAAAGTTACTTAGCTTCTAGCCCAAGATCGTTTAAAAGTTTCTCGGTAATGATAAGAGTTCATAGCCAAGGCATAACTTATGAAGCGGGGCGCGAAGATTGGCGAGTCCGAAAAGGCCCTAACAAGGCATGAGGATTCCATTTTATTGCTAAAGATCCAAAGTGATGTGAAAAGCATTATTCCCAAAGTCAATATGAAGGATCAAGACTCACGACGAAAAGCAATCAACTCCCATAAAGATGATGGAGAAGTCTATCCGAAAAGACCCTAACAAGGTATGAGGATAAATAGATCCAAGTCTGAAAAGGAGGCGGATCGTTGTATCTCAAAATCCCAATTAGAGATTGAAGAATAATCATGAAGTCGCGGTCAACAAAGTTGGAGTACCTCTCAAAAATCTCCAAATGAAGAAACTCTATGAACGATGAGAAGACCATTATCTCAAGCACGTCTCTCAAGATATGAAGTATGAAGTACATGCCAAATATCGGCCCGAGAAAGGTCTCAAATCGTGAACCAAGTTATGCCAAGATATGAACTTTTTGATATCCCGAGAAGCAGTTTTAAGAGATTTTGTCCTTTAGCTAACTATTGATCAAATCGTCCTACTTTGCTTTCAGCCTAAATAAACTATCGAAATGAGTCCAAAAATGCATCTTCATGATCATTCTAAGACCAAAAATAAAATATAAGAGATACACCTAGGAATAAGGGAGTTTAAGCATTTAAATAAGCCATGTGTGTAAGTGTTTGATTTACTAAATTATAATAACAATGATCTCGTTTTTAAGCTTAGTTTGGGGAACGTGAAACTTGAGGGTGATAAATCTTCGTAGCACCAAAGCCCTAATGTAAGTCCTTGATTTCTTTGCATGTTATTTCCATCCTTTTGTTTATTTTAAAGTTTTAATTTCTCTTAGTATTTTAATTTTTATTTAGTAGTATTTGAATAAGGCCAAGGTTGATTGATTATGAGAAAAGTGTAAAATTGCTTTATTACTAAGCATTGCATGAGGGCATGGCAATGGTTAAGTGTAGGGGATTTGATAGGTGTGTAAACACCCATCCTTTTACCACTTAATTCTGGCTAAAACAAGACCAAAACACGTATTTAATATCATTTGTTTGGAATTATGCGTGGTTTTTGTGTTTATTGTGTTTTCAGAACCAACCGGATGAATATTGGAGAAAACGTGGGATTGCACGGGCTTTATCGAAGAAAAAGACTCAAGATGAAGTCTATTGTCCAAGAGATGCAAAAGATTTGAAGTCACTGGGCCTATTCGAAGATTTATCGAAGAAAAGGACCAAAGATGGAAGATTTATATAAGTCGAAGAAACTCAAGTCTATTAAACGAAGAAATTAAAAGACGAGTTGAATTTAATCGACGACAAATCCCGAATCAGAATCGAAAACGTCAACTTTTCTGAAAAGACGAGAAGACAAGAAGAACGGGAGAAAGCCCACTCACCAACCAAAAGACAAGACTATATAAAGCCCTCCCCTCACACACTTTGCATTCAGTTTTCTAGTTTTTCCTTTCTGTTTTTCTCTTCCTATTTCGTAGGAATACCATCTCCCTTAAGGAGTGGTTCTTCATCTTCTTTGATTTGTTCTTTAATCTTGTAAGTTTGATCCTTTCCTTTTGTTTACTGAATCTTAATCATCAATACAAGTGTTCCTTTAATCTTTTCATTCATCTTGTTCTTCATCATCTTTTTATTTAAAGTTCTTAAGTTTTTATTTAGTTCAAGTTTGATCTTAAAAAGTTGTTGAATTTGTGTTTTTATTGTTGGGATTTGTTACTTATAGTATTTAAATGATTATTGGTTAATTTGGTAAAACCTTGTTGATTATTTAGCTTGATTTGGCTTTAAATTCGAGTCTACTGTTTAAATATGTTGTGGTGTTCTTCGTCCCCAGTTTATTCCGCATAAGCCATTCTTTTTGTCCCCTATTCGGAATATTTATATATTCCGAATAGCCTTATTTCTTCTTCTCTTATTCGGAACACTCTATTATTCCGCATAGCAAGATTTTTTTCCTTTATTCAAAATATTTCCATATTCCGGATAACCCTAGTATTCCGCATGTTTGAATTTTCCGCATAGAGCAAATATTCCGGGTAGATCTGGTTATTCCGCATAGGCCGTTTATTCCGCATAGCACTGATTCCCAATTTATTCCGCATAGCCCCAAGAGTCCGGATAGCTTTCTTTTCCTCATGGTCTTCTTTATTCCGCATAAGCAAAATATTCCGAGTAGTTTAAACATTCCGCATAGAGCTTTGTTATTCCGCACAGTCTGATTATTCCGAATGGGATTTTATTCCGCATAGCTATTTTCTTCAGTAAGATTATTTTTCTGTTTTATCATTTAATCATTTATATTTACTGCAAGTTTAATTTCATTACTTCATTCATTTATCTTTTAAGTATAATAGATAAACAACCCTCCCTTTTTGTCACCAAGAACAATCATTCCTCTTTTAACTGTGATCAATTCGAGGAGATTCCGAGAATCGAACTTTCAAACGAGTAAAATTCGTATACCAATCATGCTTATATAATTCTTCTCATACCTAAATTTTCTTACCAATCGATGCGGCACGACGAGCATCAACCGTCAAGGCACGAACTTGGGTGATCTTCCCTAAATAGTATTATTATATGCATAAGCGTCTATCAAATCCCGTTAGTTCATAATTCATGCTAATGGGACTTTTAGTGACATAACCTAACTAATAATAATCCATGTCTTTTCATTTATCGGGTCATATAGTCATTCATCGGGTCATACAATCATTCGGGTCCATATCAATAAGCAAATAATCGGGACAACTAGTGTCCTATTTTATAAAAAAAACTAACATGTTATCTCCCTCGCGGGTTTATAAAACATTTCATAAAACATTTAGAAGAGTGCGAGGCTATGAACTCACGTTGATTGTGAAAGGCGGGTTATCAGCGATTTGGATGTATGGTACGTGTTTTAATCACGGAAACCTAGACAAATAATACTCGTCTAAGACTCTTGTCCAATGATTTATAAAAACAATGCTTATGTATATATATGATGACATTATAATTATGATGATGATCAAGTGGGATTTTATATCTTTATTCAACATTATAGTGTTACTTAGTCAAAAAAATTTTTGACTAGTTACACTACTTTCAATCCAATTCCATATTGAGGCCCAATAAGCCCATTAAAAGCCCAATACATTATATTAGTCCATTTATACTTTTAATACCAGGACTTTACTCATATGTTGGGCCCAAGTGGGTTAAGCCCAATGAGTAAGTCCATTAGTGTTTATCCAAACTAATTGGGTCAATAGTCCAATAAGGCTAATTTGGCCCGTTAATGTCCATAAGTTATAAAGCTTGGGTTTTATCGGTTTTTACTTGTAACATGTACTTATACATCATTATATGAGTTATAAAAAGTTTACATTAGGCGGGTCCGACTGTCTAAGTTTTAATTGACGAAAACGTTAATTTATCGGTTTTAGCCGAAAAAACGTAAAACTTATGTATATAATTTTATAACTTATAAACTTATCAAATTGCCATTTTTATAAAATTTCCCATTTATTTATCAAAGTAAATACTTATTTATATGTAATATATAAGTTAGTGGGTTTTAGGTATACATTTTATATTATATTAACTTGAGTGCTAATATTATACTATATACTTTTATTTTACAAATCTAATTATGATTTTCATTTTCACCATTTTACCATATCTTGATTTCTACAAGGAGATAGAAGCTCCTTTTTGGATACCACAAACTACATGATATGTGCTACAATTAACTCTGTTTTAGCTACTGCTCAATCAACCTCTAAATGTCTCTAACAGTTCGTCTAAAACAGACTATACAGATTTGGACTTCAATATTATTTTGATCATATGTCACTCATTTTATGGATTCCGTTGAGTGGCCAACTCTCACATATGTACAAGTCACTTATATTACTGTATATTTAATTACAAAAGATACTTTAACAAGTTATCATATAGCTCTTTCCTGTTTTATACAGCCTACACTTTTACACATGATTTTAACATCCTTTCATGTAGCTTTTAATCATTTTAACCAAATTTATCAACACCAAATCCCCACATAATATTTTGATTATCATTCATCATCATATACATATACATAAATAAAGAAAATACAAGATTACATAATCAAAATAACAAGAGGATAGGAAGAAACAATCTCTATACCACCAATAGTGATGAAAAGATGAGGTTTATGATGAACAAGTCTTGGTTCCTTGTTACCAATCCTTGAACTTCGTAAATGAACTTCTTGGGTCCTTCCAATAGATGAATATCTTCATGAAAATCAGCCTAGGAACTCCATGGAAACCCCTTTGTGGATGTTATGATCACCTCCAATCAACAAGTCTTCAAAGGGTATTCAACTTGTGCAAGTTAAACACATGATTCAAGGTTGAATTTTTGATCATATGGTGGTTTATGGTGGCATATGGGACGGAAACAATAGGGAGACAAAGAGAGATTTGGTGGTTTGCATGTTGAACTATGAGTAAATGGTTTGTGTTTGAGTTGTTTTGTGCTTAGATGGTTTTGGAGAGAAACAAGGACAAGTGTTAATACTTGTTGTGATAAGTTGCCATCTCATGAGGTGTGTGGCTTAAGCTTGCCGTCCCATGTAGTGGGGATGGGGCAAGTTTATCTTGTCTCATCCCCATTTAATTAAGGGTACTCCTCGATTCTAGTTTCCTCGATTTGCGTGCCCTCGGGTCGTTTTACGAAAACGTTTTCATAAATTATGAATCAACAGCACAAAACGAATCTAATAAAAATTGTTTCATAAAAAACGGAGTTCAAAAACGTAAATACGTAATCCTAAGGTTTCCGGTTTAGTCGTAAATGACGTTAAATTATGCTCATAAGTCCTAATCTCTTCTCGTAAATTTGTGAGTTTATGAACCAACACAAATTTAAATTCCCAAAATAATATTCAAGAATAAATTATATTTTATGAATGTCAGACTATCACCAAAATGGTGTATGTAAACGTAAGCATGTAACGTAGAATTCTCTGGTTTAAACCTAGTCGATGCTACTTCAAGACGTAAACCCAAATTTCTTCCAAAAAATGAGTGAGTTCATAATATAATATTAAAATAATGTTTTTAAATAATACTTGAGAATAAAATATCGATCATAAATTGACGGATTGTCACAATTATTCTTTTTAGGGGGGAAGAGTTGTAAAACCCGCATGCTTTTACCATGAACAGTACACTTATAATCGTACGTACATGATTAAAACTTTCCTTTTATAACATGAATATGTTTCACGAACATAAATTACAAGAACTACGTACGTGTTATTACACGATAAGTATTAAGTATGTATAAATGCACGATAATTGTTATCAGTAATAATTAAATCACGAACATGAAATCATTAACGTAAGAATCACGAGCGAATAATTATGTATTTACGTAATTATTATTACGACTACGTACAAGTATATATATTAACACGAATATTTAATAATAACGAAACGTAAATACGAGCATACGAACACGTAAATAATTTAACAAGGAAAAAGTTACGGGTTTCCCTTTGTGGGCCCTACTAGCCGCGACACAACAAGGAGAGGGGGCCCAACCCATGTTGATTTTATTAAATAAACAAATATGGAAAACAATATTCATTTAGAGGAGAACTTTTAGAAAAATTAAAACCCTAATCTCTCTCTCTTCCTTTGGCCGTAGGCATCATCAAAGAAACAAGGGGGTTGGTTGATTTTGTTTAAGTAAATCATAAGTACGTGTTCGTGTATTCAAGATCTATTGATTCCACGTGTTTTGGTAATCCGAAAACCTCTATTTTTATTTTCTTTTTATGTTTTTATGCATATATAATCATGGGGTTTAAAAACAATAGAATTTAAACATGTCATGGGTTTATAGGAAAATAATAAAGGGGTGTTTCATGTTTGCTTGTCTCAGCCGCCACATAAGTCGAGAGTCTCACGACTCTCGGTGTTTGGTTCGTACCACCACGCGAGATCCATGTCTTGGTGGTGTTGGGTTTCGGTTAACAACGGGGAACAAGGCACCCCGACTCGCGTCGGGGGTTTCCTTGTGGTTTGTTTAGGTCGCGACAGCCACAGCCCCACCACCGGCAACTGCCTGTGGCTATTTAAGGAAAGCAGGGGGAACTCACCGCAGGTAGGGGAACCACCGACACACAGTCGGTGGGAACCCGGTGTGTTCAGCGGCTAGCCAAGCAGGACAAGACCACCGGCAGCAGCCGGTGGCAGTGGGCCGAAGGCAGTGGCAACCGGCTTAGGCCGGTTTGCCACTGTTTTTGGTGGGTTTGGTTCGACCGGTTCAGGGGTTCACGGACCGGTTCACGACATGTTTTAATAAAATAATACATGGGTTCGGTTTATTATTTTTACAAGTTTAATAGTTTACAAGTATATTTATTTACAAGTTAATTAAATTAATTTAACATGGCATATAGTTAATTTAATTAAAACATGGACTTAGGTTTAATATTATTATGTAATAATACATGATTTTAACCTAAGTAGTTATTTATGTAATTTAGACTAAAGTAATTAATTAATTATTAAAACATGACATATAATTAATTAATTTCCATGACTTATGTTATATTAATATAAATATTATTACATGTTTTAACCTAAGTATTATATACACTTTAATTTAATTAAATCATGATTATATTTAATTAAATCGTATAACATATAGTTTATTCAATTAACAGGTTATAACTATAACTATACTATTAATCACATGACTTAGTATATTTAATCACTAAAACTTAAGCTTATCTTATTAGCTTATTAATCCAACTTATTTCTAATTATGGAAACTTTCTATTTCAGGAAACTTACTATTTTTAGAAACTTTCTATTTTTAAAAACTTAACTATTTTAAGTAGTTAATCTATTTTTGGAAACTTTCTATTTTTGGAAACTTTCTATTTTTGGAAACTTTCTATTTTTGGAAACTTTCTATTTTAGGAAACCTGTTATTTTTAGAAAGTTACTTATTATTACACAACAAGTATAATAATACAAGAAATACAAGTAACACTTAATCAGAATATCCATAATACATGGTAAACACAGCATAACGTTAAAATCAGTAAAACAAGACATGAATACATAAAACAAGCTAAGTCACGATATAAAACCAGTTACGTACTCAGTAATCAGAATACTTATACACGTATACTATTTATGTAGCATTAGTGAGATCGAAGTAGGACTCTTTTCTGTTCGTCTTCTTCGTTCACTGGACATAAGGTACGGATTCTACGTTCTTTCAGTATGGACATTCTTTCCTTATTAGGATTCCCCGTATGCAGCCAACTATTTTCCCAGTATATGTTTTATATGTTTTGATTTGCTTATGTTTAATTTAAATGCCTAAGCCATATACATGCATGACCAGTTTCACCTAGTTATGGAGGTACCATAACCATAACACTAGAGGCACCAGTGTTATGACTTCATCACGGCGGAGTGATAGCTTGTGCCGTCCCTTTCAGCTTTTGGCCATATTATTATATTATCACGTGGGACGTATGGGTGCATCCTAGGTTACATGTTTTTAACGATTATTCAGGTGAATGTGGTGTGTGCCTTGCATCCTTCACAAGGAGCTGATCCCTCATACCTAAACTTATATTAATTAGAGGCAACCCCTATAATTGTATGATGAGGTCACCCTCCAAGTATTCATACACGTCGATATTTCATGACCTATATTGGCTTAATGGTTAACATGTTAAACAGATTTTATAAGACAAACATAAGGCTTTTCAAACTATAAAACCAGTTTTACTAAGTTACACCAGGTTTTACAGGACTTAATCAATTCCGGTGCTATATGTTGTATATACTTATGTTATTCATTCTATGATTGTTTATCCGTGCACTAAGCGTTATGCTCAGCCGTTTTTCTTTCATGTTCCCAAAACAGCAGGTACTCAGGGACGCTCGTAGACTCTAAGCGTACGTGCATATGGATTGGAAGCTTTAGCCTTCATTACTTTATGCTTATCATCATACATTTTGCTACTTGTTTCTATGGACATTGTTTAGTCCTTTTCCTCTACAGTACTTATGTTCGTGTGTGATGAGCTTATACTTTAGGGTACCGATGTTGTTTCCGGTATTTCCTTTCTGGTCATGTAATGTTTAAGACATTTATCCTTGTATGCTTTGATGACACGCCATAATCACGCGTGACATTCCATTTACCAAAATCGGGTGTTATAATTATGGTATCAGAGCCAAGGCTTCGACCTGTAGGCTCTCAAAACACGACCTGTGATTAGTGGGTAGTCACTATGGTCTTCCTAGAACTGACAGTCGGTTTTCATGCATTCATTATTTTCATGCATTCATATATATGTCATTGTCGCAGGTTTATGACTAAGTAATGGTTGGTACAGGACTGTCCCTATTTAGTCGCATGTGCTTTTATCGAAACTTTTAAATTTGGGACCGACCCATTGGCATCCCCTCGCCATGTCTTTTGTTTTGAGTGAACTAACCATAGGCGTTCACTCTCGCGCATATAAAAGTATGCATAAAACTGCATCATGCATTCATGTACTAGTTTTCCTACATAAAATTTTTCTCATGATTTATTGGTATAAATTTTTTCTTGTATATATTTTATGTTTTGATCAATTTAATCATGTATTTTTTTTATGTTATACGGTCAGATGCTTCTCACACGCGAGCAGGAACAACTCAATGCAGCAGTCCAAGCTGTGATGCAAGCTTTGCTTCCTCAGCTGAGGAACGAGATCAGGGCTGAGGTGCAGGCTGCCAACAATCAGCAACAACACCCAGTACCTCCTCCTCCTCCTCCAACAACATTGGTCACACGGCTGGAGAGATTAAACAAGCAACGTCCTCGATCCTTCGAGAAAACTGATAGCCCAAGTGAAGTTAAAGCTGGTTGGCTCACATTGAGAAGATATTTGATGCAATGGGCTGTGACCCCGTCTTCAAGTCGAGGTTGGCCTGTTACAAGTTCGAAGGTGATGTGTTGGATGGTGGAAGGCACTCAAGCAGTCTAAGGGAGGTGACGATTGGGTGGCTGGATTGACTTGGGCTCAGTTCATGGAGTTAGTGATGGGACAGTTTCCCAAGGCTGAGCAAGACAAGCTGAAGAGGGAGTACCACAGAACCAAACAGAGAGCTGGGGAGAACAACAACGAGTTCATGCAGCGCTTTCTTTGTTTGGCTAGTTTTCTTCGCGCAACAGCAGGTACTGCCGAAGAGCAAGCATACCACTTCCAGTGGGCTCTTCGTACATCGGTCGCCAACAACTTGGTGTGTGCTACGTTCAAAACGGTGGCACAAGTGGCCGATGCAGCACGTAAGCTGGAGATACTGCAAGAGAGAGAAGAGTTCGGGGAAGTAGAGAGACCCGAGAAGAGGTAATATTCGTTATTCAGCGGTGACCATTCCGAGTTCTTTAAGTATTATCCAATATTTATATCTCTCTTTAAACTGCATCTTTCAGGCAGAAGACTAGGGACCGGTCTCAGCCGACTACTCAGCAACAACCTACTCAGCCCAAGGGAAACAGTCAGACTTAAGAACGTTCTGCTACGGATAGGCGTGGCGGTAATGATAATTACCGTAACAACGATGGAAACTCCAACAGCAGCAGGTCCTTATACTTACTCATTTCCTTACGCTACATGTGATAATTCATAATTCTGACACATTAGCAATCTTCTACCAGGAATCATGGTAACGGGAGGGACCAGAACCAAAGAGGTTCACAGCCTAACCGTCCAGCTATCACTGGTATTACATCTTATGATTTTTCCGCATTATCCTTTCGTACCTATAAACCCTGTCTCATGTATACTGTCTAAACAGGCTCCCAGCCAGCAAGGGCACCTGTTGGAGGGTATACTCACCCTCTTTGCACTACCTGCAACTGTAGGCACCCAGGGCCATGTCGCCACGACAGCGACGCATTCTACAAGTGTGGCCTTACTGGTCATCGCATGAAGGACTGTCGCAAGGGCGAGATGAAGGGCACATCAGGACATGTTGATTCCAAGCCACCTCCTACTAGTGGACGCGTTTATACGACTTCTCGCGACCAGGCCAACAAGTATACAGGTACCATCACTAGAATCTTGTATATGTATGGTCAAGCTGCATGTGTTTTATTTGACACGGGTGCTACTCATTCAGTAATTTCTACTACTTATGCTAAGAATGTTAGGATATCCCCTATGCCATTAGAGAATGCACTAAACATTTCCACACCTTTAAGAGACTCTGTACGCATAACCCATGTGTACAAGAGCCTTCCCTTAGAGTTTGACGACAAGATTCGTCCTGTTGACGCACTTCCGCTGGACATGAGTGATTTTGACATGATATTGGGCATAGATTGGCTATCCAAACATCACGCCACCATAGACTGCCATACATATCGGGTCATCTTCGGTGATGTAAATGCACCAAAGTACATTCACAACGGGTTTGTACCCGGAAGGTCTGTACAAATCATATCAACCTTGCAAGCACGTGCATTACTTTCACATGGTTGCGAGGGATATCTAGCTACTATTTATGACATGGATGCTGAATCTCCATCAATTCAGAATCAACCAATAGTGTCAGAATTTCCAGACGTATTTCAAGAAGAACTTCCGGGCATACCACCTGCACGTGAAGTAGAATTGAACATCGAGCTCATCCCAGGAGCTGAGCTGATTTCCAAGGCTCCTTATCGCGTGGCTCCCATAGAGTTGAAGGAGCTGAAGAACCAATTACAAGAACTTCTGGAACGAGGCTTCATTCGACCGAGCGCATCTCCATGGGCGCACCGGTCTTATTCGTGAAGAAGAAGGACGGCAGTATGCGTCTTTGCATAGATTATCGTGAGCTCAACAAGATCACCATCAGGAATAAGTATCATTTACCACGCATTGACGATCTGTTTGACCAACTCCAAGGGGCCAAACATTTCTCCAAAATTGATCTAAGGTCGGGCTATCATTAGCTACGGGTTAAAGAGCAGGACATCGCCAAGACTGCTTTCCGTACACGCTATGGGCACTACGAATTTGTAGTCATGCCATTTGGCCATACCAATGCTCCAGTTATTTTCATGGATTTGATGAACAAAATCTTCCATTGATTTTTAGACAAGTTCGTCATTATCTTCATTGACGACATCCTGATATTCTCTAAGTCCAAGGAGGAACACGAAGACCATCTTTGTACAGTGTTACAGATTCTTCGCCAGAAGCAGCTGTATGCTAAATTCTCCAAGTGTGAGTTTTGGTTAGACAAGGTGGCGTTCTTAGGTCAAATTGTATCAGCAGAAGGAATCACCATGAATCCAGCAAAGGTTAAGGCTATTACCAAGTGGCCAAGACCGACATCAGCGACTGAAGTTTGCAGTTTCCTAGGCTTAGCTGGTTACTACCGTAGGTTCGTAGAGAACTTTTCCCGCTTAGCACTACCATTGACCAAACTGATGCAGAAAGGGGAGAAATTCGTTTGGACTGAAGAAAGAGAGAAGAGCTTTGAAGACTTAAAGCAGAAGTTAGTATCTGCACCGATTCTTACTCTTCCATCTAGTACAGGTGGATTTCAAATCTATAGTGATGCTTCAGGGAAGGGACTTGGCTGTGTTCTCATGCAACATGGGAAAGTGATCGTGTACGCTTCACGGCAGCTTAAGCATTATGAGGAAAATTACCCTACGCATGACTTGGAACTTGCAGCAGTCGTATTTGCATTGAAGATATGGAGGCACTACTTGTATGGAGAATCATGTGACATCTTCACATACCACAAGAGCTTGAAGTACATCTTCACTCAACGTGAACTGAACATGAGACAGAGGAGATGGTTAGAGTTGTTGAAGGATTATGACATTAATTTGCAGTATCATCCCGGCAAGGCAAAGGTAGTGGCAGATGCACTTTGTAGAAAGTCCGAAATGATAAACCGCATTAAAATTAAGGAGGAAATTATAAGAGACTTAGAGCGACTAGACATCGAGATCATGGTACGAGGACAACACGGTTACTGGGCTAATCTTTGAGTGGAACCTGAGTTACTCTCTAGGATCAAGGAAGCTGAGAAGGATGATGGTGAAATCTGTACGATAATTCAGAACTTAGAGAAGCAGACATAATTTCTTGCAGACGAAGACGGTATTTTATGGCAGGGCACGAGACTTTGTGTTCTTGATGATCAAGCACTCCGGGAAGCATTGTTAGCTGAGGCTCATAGCTCCCCATTGTACATTCATCCTGGTTCGACCAAGATGTACCACGACATCAATCAATACTTTTGGTGGAGTGGTATGAAACAGGATGTTGCGACTTACGTCTCCAAATGTCTTACCTGCTAGCAGGTTAAGATCGAGCATCAGCGATCTAGCGATCTTCTACAACCTTTAGATATTCCAGAGTGGAAGTGGGACATGATCACCATGGATTTTGTTACCGGTCTTCCGCAGACAAAGAGGAGGCACGATGCGATTTGGGTTATCGTTGATCGACTTACTAAGTCAGCTCATTTCGTACTGATCCGCACGGATGATCTAGTCAGTAAACTCGCCGATACTTATAAGAAGGAGATCATGAGACTTCATGGTGCTCCATCTAGCATCGACTCAGACAGAGATCCTCGTTTCACTTCGCGATTCTGGAAGAGTCTGTAGAAAGCTTGGGGTATAAAACTTAAGCTTAGCACGGATTTTCATCCTCAAACAGACGGGCGATCGGAGCGAGCGATTCAGACATTAGAAGACATGTTGAGGTCATGTGCGTTGGAATGGACAGGAGATTGGGACGATTACATCTGTTTGGTAGAGTTTGCATACAACAACAGTTGGTACGCTAGCATTAAGTGTCCTCCATTCGAGATGTTGTATGGCAGAAAGTGTCGCGCCCCAATTTGTTGGGATCAGGTTGGTGAGCGAACACTTGAAGGACTAGAAATGATAGAGTTGACCAACGAGAAGGTCGCTGTATCTAAGCAGAAATTGCAAGAAGCACGATCACGTCAGAAGAGTTATGCCGACAAGCATCGTAGGGACTTACATTTTAACGTAGGAGATCACGTCTTTCTTAAGGTATCGGCGGCACGTGGCGTTAAGCGTTTTGGAATCAAAGGGAAGCTCGGTCCTCGATTCATCAGACCGTATGATGTCATTGAGCGAGTCGGTGAAGTATCTTATCGTTTAGCTTTACCTATGTAGCTTTCTCACGTTCACGACGTTTTCCATGTGTCCTTACTCAGAGGGTACAAGTATCATCCCCTTCACATGGTTCAGTATCCACTAGAACAGATTCGTGAAGATCTTACCTTCATAGAGGAACCCGAACGAGTTCTTGACAGGTAAGAACGAGTCATGAGGAAGAAGACGATTTCTTTCGTCAAAATCCTTTGGAGGGACCATACCGAGCGGGAAACCACTTGGGAGACCGAGGAGTCTATCCGGACTTCTTATCCTCATTTCAAGGTTTGAATTTGGGTATGTTCCTCTTTTTCAGTTTACTTTATCTATAATTCAGGGACGAATTATTCTTTTTAGGGGGGAAGAGTTGTAAAACCCGCATGCTTTTACCAGGAACAGTACACTTATAATCGTACGTACATGATTAAAACTTTCCTTTTATAACCTGAATACATTTCACGAACATAAATTACAAGAACTACGTACGTGTTATTACACGATAAGTATTAAGTATGTATAAATGCACGATAATTATTATCAAAAATAATTAAATCACAAACATGAAATCATGAACGTAATTCATGAGCGAATAATTATGTATTTACGTAATTATTATTACGACTACGTACAAGTATATATATTAACACGAATATTTAATATTAACAAAATGTAAATACGAGCACACGAACACGTAAATAATTTAACAAGGAAAAAGTTACGGGTTTCCCTTTGTGGGCCCTACTAGCCGCGACACAACAAGGAGAGGGGTCCCAGCCCATGTTGATTTTATTAAAGAAACAAATATGGAAAACAATATTCATTCACAGAAGAAATTTTAGAAAAATTAAAACCCTAATCTCTCTCTCTCTCTTCCTTTGGCCGGCGGCATCATCAAAGTAACAAGGGGGTTGGTTGATTTTGTTTAAGCAAATCATAAGTACGTGTTCGTGTATTTAAGATCTATTGATTCCACGTGTTTTAGTATCCGAAAACCTTTATTTTTATTTTCTTTTTATGTTTTTATGCATATATAAGCATGGGGTTTAAAACAAGAGAATTAAAACATGTCATGGGTTTATGGGAAAATAATAAAGGGGTGTTTCAGGTTTGCTTGTCTCGGGCGCCACATAAATCGAGAGTCTCACGACTCTCGGCGTTTGGTTCGCACCACCACGCGAGACCCATGTCTCGGTGGTGTTGGGTTTCGGTAAACAGTAGGGAACAAGGCATCCCGACTCGCGTCGGGGGTGTCCTTGTGGTTTATTTAGGTCATGGCAGCCACAACCCCACCACTGGCAACTGCCGGTGGCTATTTTAGGAAAGCAGGGGGAACTCACCGTCGGCAGGGGGAACCACCGACACACAGTCGGTGGGAACCCGATGTGGTCAGCGGCTAGCCGAGCAGGATAAGACCACCGGCAGCAGCCGGTGGCAGTGGGCCGAAGGCAGAGGCAACCGGCTTAGGCCGGTTTGCCACTGTTTTTGGTTGGTTTGGTTCGACCAGTTCACGGTTTCACGGACCGGTTCACGACATGTTTTATTAAAAATAATACATGGGTTCGGTTTATTATTTTTACAAGTTTAATAGTTTACAAGTATATTTATTTACAAGTTAATTAAATCAATTTAACATGTCATATAATTAATATAATTAAAACATGGACTTAGGTTTAATATTATTATGTAATAATACATGATTTTAACCTAAGTAGTTACTTATGTAATTTAGACTATAGTAATTAATTAATCATTAAAACATGACACATAATTAATTAATTTCCATGAAATATTAATACATGTTTTAACCTAAGTATTATATACACTTTAATTTAATTAAATCATGATTATATTTAATTAAATCGTATAACATATAGTTTATTCAATTTAACATGTTATAATTAATAAACTATACTATTAATCACATGACTTTGTATATTTAATCAGTAAAACCTAAGCTTATCTTATTAGCTTATTAATCCAGCTTATTTCTAATTATAGAAACTTTCTATGTCAGGAAACTTACTATTTTTGGAAACTTCCTATTTTTAGAAACTTAACTATTTTAAGTAGTTAATCTATTTTTGGAAACTTTCTATTTTTGGAAACATTCTATTTTTGGAAACATTCTATTTTAAGAAACCTGCTATTTTTAGAAAGTTACTTATTATTACACAACAAGTATAATAATACAAGAAATATAAGTGATACTTAATCAGAATATCCAGAATACATGATAAACACAGCAAAACGTTAGAATCAGTAAAACAAGACATGAATACATAAAACAAGCTAAGCCACGATATAAAACCAGTTACTCTCTCTCTCACAACTAAGTACTCAGTAATCTATTAATACTTATACACGTATACTATTTATGTAGCATTAGTGAGATCGAAGTAGGACTCTTTTTCGTTCGTCTTCTTCGTTCACTGGACATAAGGTACAGATTCTCTGTCCTTTTAGTATGGACATTCTTTCCTTTTTAGGATTCCCCGTATGCAGCCAACTGTTTTCCCAGTATATGTTTTATATGTTTTGATTTGCATATGTTTAATTTAAATGCCTAAGCCATATACATGCATATCCAGTTTCACCTAGTTATGAGGTACCATAACCATAACACTAGAGGCACTAGTGTTATGACTACACCACGGTGGAGTGATAGCTCGTGGCGTCCCTTTCAGCTTTTGCCCATATTATTATGTTATCATCTGGGGCGTATGGGTGCATCCTAGGTTACATGTTTTTAACAGATTATTCAGGTGAATGTGGTGTGTGCCTTGCATTCTTCACAAGGAGCTGATCCCTCCTACCCAAACTTATATTAATTAGAGGCAACCCCTCTAATTGCATGATGAGGTCACCCCTCCAAGTATTCATGCACGTTGATATTTCATGACCTATATTGGCTTAATGGTTAACATGTTAAACAGTTTTTATAAGACAAACACAAGGCTTTTCAAACTATAAAACCAGTTTTACTAAGTTACACCAGGTTTTCCAGGACATAATCAATTCCGCTGCTATATGCTATATATGCTTATGTTATTCATTCTATACTTGTATATCCGTGCACAAAGCGTTATGCTCATCCGTTTTCCTTTCATGTTCCCAAAATGGCAGGTACTCAGGGACGCTCATAGACTCTAAGCGTACGTGCATATGGATTGGAAGCTTTCTAGCCTTCATTACTTTATGCTTATCATCATACATTTTGCTACTTGTTTCTATGGACATTGTTTAGTCATTTTCCTTTGCAGTACTTATGTTTGTGTGTGATGAGCTTATATTTTGGGGTACTGATGTTGTTTCCGGTATTTCCTTTATGGTCTTGTAATGTTTAAGACATTTATCCTTGTATGCTTTGATGACACGCTATAATCACGCGTGACATTCCATTTACCAGAATGGGGTGTTACATATATATATATATATATATATATATATATATATATATATATATATATATATATATATATATATATATATATATATATATATATATATATATATATATATATAATACCAACAAACATTGGGGTAATATGTCTTCCCCCATACTTACGATCTACTATATCACTTCGTAACATGGTTTTCAACAATATATCATCTTAAAGCATTGGCAAAACTTTCAATATAGTCTCTTTTATTTTGCCTCTTTATCATTTAAAATACTTTTTTATCATACAAGTCTGATCCCACTACGGTCTCGTAAAGATTACCAAGCACAATTTCTAGAATTAAACTAATCATCGACATACTCACAAAATAGATTTAAAGCGTAAGAATGCTTACGAATTATAGGCTAAAAATCCTCACAATTGTGGTTACGATATTGTGTAAGTAGCGTTATCAATTCCGAGTCAAATAATTTCACAATTACATGAATTATCAATCTTTTAACAAAACCATTTTTTTTCTAAAAGCAAAACAACAAATTTTTCAAAAATCCGCCAAAATGTGCGGCGCACAAATGAAATGTGTCACACACGTGAATTTTGAACCTAATTAATTTACGTGAAACGCGATGGTTCGGGTTAGACTTGTGTGTCTATTGATGTTCCCGATTATTTACGCGTATTTTGTGTACGAATTTGAACTTTTACAAATAACAATCATATAAATTTCTACTTGAATGACTTATTTTTCGTTTATGTTATGTGCCAAGAACTTTTATTTTAGGAGCCGACACTTACTTAAAACGACTTAAATTATTTTTAGAATTTCGCTATGAAATTAAATATCTCACCCAATATATTTAAGACACACTTAGAAATTTCCCATTTTCTCATTTTACAAAATTTATTAAACTACTACTCCACTACTTAAATTTTACACAACACATAAACATTTACAAATGTTAAGGAAACTAATTTTCCTTTCTTTGTCACTTTGTCAAACCGGCCCCCATGCCCTTTACTAAACAACCCACTTTTTTTTTGTGCAATACCAAAATTTTGAATTGTAAACTTGTACCAACATGGGAGACCACAATCTCTTTTCTCTTCCTGCCATAACCGGACCCAAAGCAACCTTTTGTTCTTCCCAACTTTTCTCTTCTACCAATGTAAACCTACTTAGTTGGCACTAGTTACAAATTAACTAAAAACTCTAACTAGAAAGTTACTCCACTCCATCCTTTGGATTTCCTATAAATAGCAACCTCTATGCACCCCTAAAGCACTCACATTAAACACACAAAACACCAAACTCATCCTTGTCTTGCCCCTGTGGTGACTATATACGGACAAGAACCAGAGAAAGAACTAAAGAGTGTAGATTAATTTCCAAGTGTAGATGTTGTAAGCATTAGTTCATGCTCACTCCATCTCCCCCGTCGATTACTAAGGACCAATTGTAAGATATTTCCCTCTTGTTTGAATCTAGCCTTGGTTGATATAAATACTTGCACAAAGAAACTTGAAACACCTAAAGTTATACATAATATATAAACAAACGTCATGGGAAAATCGGGGCATGTTTATACGCAAGTTTGCATGGGAAACATGGGTAGGTTTTGTGTCGTTAACCTTACCATCAAACGTATGAATGTGACATGAAAGATCATGAACTCTTGCTATAATTGTAAATCAAATTAGTATGTTGAGTGAGCAGGGTGAACGAACGAAGAAGTAAACTTTTAAAGAACCGTCATCTATGTTAAAAACCTTATAAGGCCGCATCTATGTTCATAACTAGTTTCTTAAAAGTATGATTTTATGAACTCTCGTCATATGGTAATAAAAACTACGACAACTACAGCGTAGGGCTGATGCGAGATGGGTAGGGTTTTGAACTTAGGAGTATATAATTTTCAAAACAAGCATTGAGCAGCAGAATGGGAATACATGTATTTCAAAAGGTTAAGGGAAACAAGAAAATATGGGATACGAGTGGGTCGTGTGAGTGCTCATTATAAGAAGAAAACCCTATTAATAAGTCCTTACTGCGTGTATGTGCATAAACGACCATGAGATAGAATCATGTAAGAGGTACTAGGAATATAGCATGTGTTTGTGATTTTATGTGTACTCCCACGCCAACCAGGAAGTGACTTTTGGAAACTAGGCCATGTCACCTTTAAAAAGCTATTTTTTATATTTCTGGGGCATGGTCATTAAGCCAGTTAAAAATAGACGCAAAGTAGGCTCTATGGGTCGAGGCTTATAGTTTTTTTAAATGTATTTTCTTTCCTTATTTATAAGTTACACATGTATTGTTTCTATATTGACACAAAAAGGACATGCCACATTTTAGCAGCAGTTATCACTTCATACTCATATGTGCATATTTCAACAATGGTCCCAAAAGCCTTCTACCCTTTCAACAAACAGTGACCACTGTTCCTATTGATGGGTAGGAGAGTACTAGGAAGTTTTGGTTCCTGTATGCACACCCTGTAAACACGCAACACTCTATTCCCTTCTTGACTTTTAAAAATATTAGTACTATATACATCTTTTGTTGTCCACGCATGTACACCCATACGTCATATTTTTATAAAATTGGCGGGGGTTGTATTCGTTTATACCTGCTCATCATACATGTGCATATACATAACATGAAAATTACATAACTCACAAAGCATACAACTTATTCGGTTATTCCTATAGTAAGTCCAAAGAAAGGAAAGGTAAAATGGGTGTCTACTGATGCTAACTGTCTTCGCAACAGGGTACTAAAAAAAAGGGAATGTGTTTACTAGTAGCACTAATTTTAACATACTTATTGTGTACATTACTCATTTTAACTTTATAAATTTGACAACAGTACACTTTGGTTCTTATTTGCACATGGCAGTCTGCACACACACACACACACTTATCACACATACACGCCACAACCACATGTGCTTAAACAGGAAAGAGTTGTTGTATTATCTTAGTATTCATGCATGCATTTTAGTACCTTACTTACATATTTTGGTTCCTTGTTTCCTGATGGTTTGAGCCATACTCACACGCACACCTGCTATGATTATGACACACCCAAGCACACCCATCTCCATGAATATGCATACGGCGACACAAACACACACTCCATATTTACTGGTTCCTTGTTCGTTTTAACATCTTATTACACGACACATACTCTTCCTCCCGTGTTTTACTTTCTCCTGTGAACACACCACGACACACACACCTGTATATTCTCATTTCACTTTGTTAACACACACGCTAAGCCTTTAGGTGCATTATAGTTTCAAAAGTCACTTCCTGGTTGGCGTGGGAGTACACATAAAATCACAAACACATGCTATATTCCTAGTACCTCTTACATGATTCTATCTCCTGGTCGTTTATGCACATACACGCAGTAAGGACTTATTAATAGGGTTTTCTTCTTAGAAGAGCACTCACACGACCCACTCGTATCCCATATTTTCTTGTTTCCCTTAACCTTTTGAAATACATGTATTCCCATTGTCCTGCTCAATGCTTGTTTTGAAAATTATATACTCCTAAGTTCAAAACCCTACCCATCTCGCATCAGCCCTACGCTGTAGTTGTCGTAGTTTTTATTACCATATAACGAGAGTTCATAAAATCATACTTTTAAGAAACTAGTTATGAACATAGATGTGGCCTTATAAGGTTTTTAACATAGATGACGGTTCTTTAAAAGTTTACTTCTTCGTTCGTTCACCCTGCTCACTCGACATACTAATTTGATTTACAATTATAGCAAGAGTTCATGATCTTTCATGTCACATTCATACGTTTGATGGTAAGGTTAACGACACAAAACCTACCCACGTTTCCCATGCAAACTTGCGTATAAACATGCCCCGATTTTCCCATGACGTTTGTTTATATATTGTGTATAACTTTAGGTGTTTCAAGTTTCTTTGTGCAAGTATTTATATCAACCAAGGCTAGATTCAAACAAGAAGGAAATATCTTACAATTGGTCCTTAGTAATCGACGGGGGAGATGGAGTGAGCACGAACTAATGCTTACAACATCTACACTTGGAAATTAATCTACACTCTTTAGTTCTTTCTCTGGTTCTTGTCCGTATATAGTCACCACAGGGGCAAGACAAGGATGAGTTTGGTTTTTTGTGTGTTTAATGTGAGTGCTTTAGGGGTGCATAGAGGTTGCTATTTATAGGAAATCCAAAGGATGGAGTAGAGTAACTTTCTAGTTAGGGTTTTTAGTTAATTTGTAACTAGTGCCAACTAAGTAGGTTTATATTGGTAGAAGAGAAAAGTTGGGAAGAACAAAAGGTTGCTTTGGGTCCGGTTATGGCAGGAAGAGAAAAGAGATTGTGGTCTCCCATGTTGGTACAAGTTTACAATTCAAAATTTTGGTATTGCACAAAAAAACATGGGTTGTTTAGTAAAGGTCATGGGGTCTGGTTTGACAAAGTGACAAAGAAATGAAAATTAGTTTCCTTAACATTTGTAAATGTTTATGTGTTGTGTAAAATTTAAGTAGTGGAGTAGTAGTTTAATAAATTTTGTAAAATGAGAAAATGGGAAATTTCTAAGTGTGTCTTAAATATATTGGGTGAGGTATTTAATTTCATAGCGAAATTCTAAAAATAATTTAAGTCGTTTTAAGTAAGTGTCGGCTCCTAAAATAAAAGTTCTTGGCACATAACATAAACGAAAAATAAGTCATTCAAGTAGAAATTTATATGATTGTTATTAGTAAAAGTTTAAATTCGTACACAAAATACGCGTAAACAATCGGGAACATCAATAGACACACAAGTCTAACCCGAACCATCGCGTTTAACGTAAATTAATTAGGTTCAAAATTCACGTGTGTGAAATTCGTAACCCCTTAAATTGAGTTTTGTCCTTAAAACTAGCACGTCGATGTCGTTGTTAAAATAAGAGATCAATTAAATTTTTATCTTCCTTTTATAGTGTTCACTGTGTTCGTTTTTCTTTAGTTTGTTTCTAAGATTAAAATTACTATAATCTTGTTATGATTAAAATGAACGAAAATTTCTTCCGACTTGTACATGGTTCTATAGCGTTCCTTAAGTCTTTTCTTGTATGTCAACCTTTTCTCGACGACGTCGGTTTTGGTTAGCGAGTTTTCTCATTATTAACTTTCACGTCGTCTCGCGTATTACTTCCACTTTAAAGTGTCGCGTATCGTCATTTTTCACCTAGATGACTATATATCCCACATTTGAAAATCGTTCCACATGGTTTGATTAATCCTGTTCACATTAACCGTCTACTTGGTAGTGATAAGTAGCATATGCGTCAAGGTTTCTTGAATCGATTTCCCAAAAATCTAGGTCAAAGATTGTCCTAAAACATGGTGGTTAAGATGTTTCTTCCTTTTATGTGACATTTAATATTAGATACTTTCGTTAATTAATCAATTTAGTTTGCGTTCCTCCTTGTTTATCTCCTCTTTCGTGGACAGGAAAACGGGTGCACAATTTATAATATATTTAAATCATAGTTCGTTCGGATTCCTTTTATGAGGAAAGTATACAATATTTCTATGGGCATGGTGTGATGCTCAAGCATCGTTAGGTAAAATAGATTTTTGTCCGAGTAATTTCGGTATTCCAATTATATACAAAAGTATGCTTATCTTGACCCAATTGTTCTTTAACAATGGTTATGTTACGGCGAGTTCTGAATATCCGTTAAATTTTGGGTTTTACTCAATGACATTTCGTTCTTCACATCATTATTTAAAATTTGTTTTCGATTTTCCAACTCTAATCTTTGAGTTTAATTGTCATCAAAAACAAGTGGCGCTCTTAGTATTTGCGTGTCAAATACGTTTTTGTATGTAACTGAGGCGAAGAGAATAATTATACTAGTTTTACTCGTATCGCGTACTCGACGCTTTTACTTAAGACGATATAAAATGTTCGACGTTCATAGCACATAAAAAAAAATTTCCTTCGGCGAATAAGGCAACTTGCATATATTTTACTAGTACTAATATATTTCATTTTTAAGATGACTACTATGAGCATACTCGCGTTCGACCACGATCATACGTAGTTGATCAGGCTACGTACGTCTCGGGACCAACGGTTGCATCCTCTTTTTCATCATAGTTTGACTCTTTGAGGTTGTAACTATTTATTGGTAGTCCATAGTGCATTTTGTTCGTTACCATTATCCACTTTTCATAACCAACAAGTTAGTCCATAGTGCATTTCATTTGTTACCAATGCTCACTTTTCACAATCGACGAAATAATTCCCATAATTATTCGTACTAGTTCTCATCAAGTTTATCAATAGGTTTTGTTCTCCACCCTGAGTTGGTCGTTAACCCAAGTTCTAAAATTTTACATGGTAGTTCTTACCAAAAATATTTCGCTATTAGTTGCACCGTTTGATTAATAATACCTTTACTAATCTTTCCACTTACATTATCACGATTGTTATTATTCCCACTAATAAGTGTTTCTAACGGTGATTTCTTATAGTAAAAATAAATTTTGATATTTTCTAAAGAATATTTTTCCAAAAATCATTTAGTAAAAATTTAATTTATTTATTTCTCTTCAATAGGTAAAGAAGATATTGTAGAAGAAATATTTTTCTTAATTAACATTTTTGATGGATGAATTTTTCTCCGACACATAAAAATTAAAATAAAATTTTCTCGTTGGTTAAACAAAAGATGATTTGAAGGTAAAACAACACAATTTAATTGAAGACATGGAGTACGATTACATAATTCAGTTTTTTGGTGGTAACATCGACGGACGTCGAGTCACTTGATTTGCATAAAAGTAAAATAGTTCCTAATACATGAATTTTAACGCTCTATCCATGACGAAGGTAGAAACACTTGGGTTGATACTTGAAGATTGTCGGCGCATCTTTCTTGAAAGACGAACGGTGTAAAACGTTGGTGGGGTATTGGACGCTCTTTGCCCTCGAGCTTCCTTCTTGGTCGATTTCAAGTATTTCTTGTCTTAAACGGCATTCCTCCATGTAGCGTTCCTTCATATTCTTCTCATGGGACTTTATCACTCGGCAATCACCCTCCAAGTGCCCAAAGTCATCACAAAGCATGCAATGGTTTGCACAACTACCTTTGTGGTGGTAGTCACACTTGCGGCAATATGGAAGGTTGCCGAGATACTTCTTGTTCAAGATGGGAGTTGTCTTAGGAACATCCTTCGGGAAATTTGTCCTTGCATAACAAGTAGAGGGTGGTAAAGTTTTTCCTTGGTGAACACGTGGCATTTTCCATGAGTGGTTCTTTGGTTTAGTCATAGAGTGAATTTTAAGTCTTTCGGATCTTTGCTTTATGGTGTTCAACCTTGGGTGGTTTTTCATCATAGAGCACCTCCTCTTATAAGGCCCTTTTCTTCCACTAACGGAGTGGTTCACTTTAGTTTTCAAAAGGGTCTGTCGAGGTCCAAAAGTGTTAACCGGAGTAGCGCTTGTTTCCTTAACTTTTTCGTAGACACTAGGATCCACGGTTCGGTCAACCGTGCGGATACTAGCTTCAAACGCATCAACGGCCCTAATGGCATTTCGGTATTGACGGGTGATGACCTCTTTGAGGTCCTTGCAACCTTGTTCCTTCATTTCAATTTTTCTGTGCACGATTAACGAACGAACGATGTATCTTCTTGTTAGTTCTTTCATTGTTATCAATTCTTACGATCGTTCAAATTTGACCGAGCTTTTCTCATAATTATTGTAATACAATTATCAAGGGATCATACCATAAAAATTCATACGTTTCATTCTTGAATTACGTTCCATACATAGTTTTGGATCTAAGAGTACAAAATTCTTATCCAACATAATGAATGACTTCTTTTAGTCTTGACAAAACATCATACATTTATTACAAAACATCATACTTTTATTAGAAAGGCGACAAAATCCTAAAGACCTAGATGGTGTAGGATTTCTTGAATTTGAACATGATCCGCAGCTTGCCTAGCATCGGCATCATTGTTCCTCATTTGTAAAATTGCAATCTCGGACTTAGCAGCCTCAAGAGACTCTCGTAACTCAGCTATCACAAAGTCCTCGTCCTCATATTTCTCGATAAGGTGATCCACATCAACCTCTACATCCTCCAGACGGCCTATCAGGTGTTCTACATCGAATCCGAGTGGTTCTGAAGTAGGCTCGTCTTCTGAGGAATTAGCAACATTAGGTGGTGGTGAAGATGTACGGTTTCTTATTCTAGAAGTTTCAGGTAATGGTGAAGGCATATGAGTAGGGAATGATATAGTAGTAGTAGGAATATTTGGGACGGTGGAGGGAAGTCCCGTAGTGACATTTGGCATCATGACAGGCGAATCTTGATCATCATCCGAATTTATTGTGATTACGCCCCGGATGGGGGTAATTTCCTTGTTGGATTCGGATTGCAAAATGACAAACAGATTGAGAGGCATTTTTCCTTTTTCGCCTGTCACCAATTGTAAAACGACGGTTATTACATAGGTAGAAGCGAAGTATTTTCTAAAGTTCTAAAAATAGAAATGAGTTGTATGATGTCTTGTAAATTTTCTTTTATTTAGAGTAAGTTCTCGTACCTCGATCCATAAGTCTACTTAAATGTCCAAGTAGTCCTTACATGGAAAACAATAAGTGAATCGTGGGATGTTAAAGTCCTTTAACATGCTCTTCCACATACTTATTATTTGTACTTTCTCTTAGTAGCGATTATGCACGGATGGATAAATACAATTATCCTTAATCAATTAATTTAGCTCTATTACGACGTTTATTTTTGTGCAATTTCCTCTTGTTAAACGTTTATTACTTGCAACTCGGATGAGTAAGTATGTTTTTGAGTTTTAGTCGGCTTACGGCTATTACATAGCCCGTACTAGTTCTTGTTCATTCATAAGTCTTTCCTTAACTTAGTATTGCTAGTTCGTACACTTTCGACAATCTTTACACCTTGAAAATTTGTTAATTTGATTTAAACGAGTCGAGTACTAAAATTTTATCATAAAAATTTCATCACAAGAATTGTTCCATATGTTCTAAATCTGTAATTGTTTCAAAATGTTCAATTCGAGCAATTACTAATTTTATTACAAGAATTTCTCTGATTTTAGAATATGTTCCGTTATACCTTATATGTTTCGTTTATCTTGTTGTCGTCTAGCGTTTTGCTCGCAATCTTAGATAAACTTTACAGTCATTGTTGTATATTTATACCTTGTATTTAAGATCTCAATATACGCCCACACTTCGCATCTGGGGTTCTCAAATATCGCGCAACGCGATAATCCCTTTGATGTAGAAATTGGCAAAATTATTTAACCAAGGGTAAACCTTTTAATTTATATCCATATCGTCACTTCGAAATTTATAATAAGGTCATGATAACTTAGTCGCAACCAATGGACTAATAAAAACTTTAATTCGTCTTTGCCTAATTTATTTCCAATAAAAATTTTCTTCGATAACCATTTGACTTACGCATCAGCGTATTTATGGATAGTTCATATATTGTGAAAATTTATTCGTTCTTTGAATTGTAGTTTTCTTTGGAGCATTACAAGAGTAATACTTGTAATAAGTGTTTTATCTTCATATGTCATCTTAAATAGTGACGTCGTCGTCGTTCCTTGGTCGTGCTCAAAATAGTAATTTGATATGAGCTTACGCATCAGATTTAAATTTCGAAACCGTTAATTAATGTAGGTCACTTTTCCTCAACCGAGTCTATTATAAATGTTTAGTGGAGTAACAATTTACCGAACCCAATAAATAGTTGCTCCTCTCGACATTTATAATAGTATCGCTTGATTCAAGTATTACTACAAATTAACATACTACCAAACACATGGTAAATAAATATACTCGTATAGTTTTCGGTCTAGGAATCATGGCGATATTTTTAATTCAGCGTAGTGATATGAAACACAAAACGTTTCGATAGTCGATAATAGTCCCGCGGACTATCTAAAATCTGTTCAGCATAAGTATGCGTACGTTTAATCTCAAAATAAAATACATATATATATGGCACAAACCATCCAAAGAAATATGGCACAAACCGTTCAATAAAAATGGCACAAACCATTCAAATAAAGATGGCACAAACCATTCAAATAAAGATGGCACAAAACATTTGTGTATCGTAACAATCCATACAAGGATGTTAGGCAATTTATTTCGACATAAAAATCGTTTTATTACATATCCCTATGGGTATCATTCAAACATGAGAAGGGAATACCTAATGCTAATAACACGTAGCAATTAAATTCAAGACTTAGCATTGCAAAAATCATAAACTACCTCAAGTCACAACTTACTTGTATCGAAGGCGTTGGGTGAAGTGGTTCTTGGAGATTTTTGAGAGACAGTTATAGTCTAGTATTATTTTTCCGATAAATAAATTTTTGACTCACGTTTATAAAAATCATTTTGTAAAATAACCTAGTTCTCTATAACCAGGCTCTAATACCAATCTGTCACACCTCCAATTTACCAGAGTAATACAACACAATGGGGTGCGACGGTCATGACTATCAAAAGACATAGATACAAAGAACGACTATTTAAAAGTTGTTTTAATTTAAATTAAAAGCATAAAACTTGTTTCGGAAGCGAATTACACCAGATCATAATAAAACATTGTTTCAAAGGACTTTAACATTGATCCCAATATCCATACACTAGTCACGACCATTTTCATTTAAAAATCTCCCATGCATAACCACATCACTCCTCCGTCTTAATACCTGAGAAAAACATTGCTAAAGCGTCAACACAAAGGTTGGTGAGTTAATAGGTTTAAGTTTAAATAGTGTGATGAACCATAAGATTTTCCAAGGCAACCGGCATATAATCTTATAACAAATACAAGATTATAATCAAAAGTATACGTTTTAATCACCTACGCCTAAGCTCGTGACACCGAAGCGTTAACCTCAACCAACAAGAAATAATAAGAGCCCGAGCAAATGCCTATCCCGAAGCATTTGTAAATCCTCAAATGTAAGTGTATCTAACTTTGTCCACACAACCAAATTAGATACACTTACATTTGAGGATTTACAAATGCTTCGGGATAGGCATTTGCTCGGGCTCTTATTATTTCTTGTTGGTTGAGGTTAACGCTTCGGTGTCATGAGCTTAGGCGTAGGTGATTAAAACGTATACTTTTGATTATAATCTTGTATTTGTTATAAGATTATATGCCGGTTGCCTTGGAAAATCTTATGGTTCATCACACTATTAAACTTAAACCTATGAACTCACCAACCTTTGTGTTGACGCTTTAGCAATGTTTTTCTCAGGTATTAAGACGGAGGAGTGATGTGGTTATGCATGGGAGATTTTTAAATGAAAATGGTCGTGACTAGTGTATGGATATTGGGATCAATGTTAAAGTCCTTTGAAACAATGTTTTATTATGATCTGGTGTAATTCGCTTCCGAAACAAGTTTTATGCTTTTAATTTAAATTAAAACGACTTTTAAATAGTCGTTCTTTGTATCTATGTCTTTTGATAGTCATGACCGTCGCACCCCATTGTGTTGTATTACTTTGGTAAATTGGGGGTGTGACAAAATGTGCGGCGTACTTCTAGTCACAGAATGTACCAAAAATTTTCAACTTAAAACGCTCTTATTTTCCATTTATCACCCCCATACTTATTATGAGCATTGTACTTAATGATAAAGAAAAGGAAAAGGTAAAAATAGAGGAAAATAAGAATAATACTCCCCTTTTATTCCAAGTCGTGAACGAAGCCGAAATCTTCAATCTTCGCCTTATTATGCATCGACTTGCTTATTTTCTGCATTTTAACACAAAAAATATACACAAACATATTTCACATACTAAAAAAAATAAAATACACACAAAAAGTTAAAATTTGCCCTAAATGCCAACAAAGGCATATTACATAACCAAATGTAATAAATCCTAAAAATTGTTTTGAAATTGTTTCGACATGTGACTAACACAAAAGTCACAAATACGAGGCATTACATATCCTCTTCAGTTTCATCATTGCGTGGAGCATTGGATGGGTAGAAATGTGGTGGATAAGGCGGTGATTGTTAGGTGTAGTATAATCGCTCATGGTGATATCCGGGTGGTCCATAAGTTCCACTCATCGAAACGCTATATTGTTCCGCCATCCTCTCGAAAACCGGAGCGTATCTATCCATACTATAACATTGTTATTTAGTTAAACCTCCCTACCGGTATGATTGGAGTTTAGTTTTCTCTGACTTCTCTCTAAAAAATACCTTTCTCTGTCTAAAAACCCTTGAATTTTATTCATTGAATCATCATCTGATTTAGATCCATCCATGGGATCTTAAATTTTATTTTGGATCCTTGTTTTTCATCTCATTTGCTTTCTATTGATATATCATTTCACCTCTAAACATTTCATTTACAACCTTTTAAACTCATTTTATTATTATTTATAGGTTCCTGTTCATCATACCCTTTTCCCACTTATCCGTTTTTAACCTTAATCCACTATTCCTTTTCTTAAAGCTTTCTTAAACTTTTCTTTTCCCACCATGACTCATGTCTGATTCAAACCCTAATACGATGCTTGATCCAGGAATTGTGAATCCACCTCCGGTGTCGAATCCACCCATGAAGAAATCAGGTAATAAACCTCTTAAAACCAGGCAAACCACTAGAACTATGAATCCTGATCCTAGGGTTACTATGAAATATGCTACTGCTGATTTGTTAGTTCAATCTATTAATCAAGTGAATGTTAAAGAGGGTATTTCTCAAACTGGGGTTTTAGAACCTAGTGAAGAGATTAGTAACAGTGTTGATGTTTTAGAATGTCTAAATGGAAATGGGTTGAAGGATGATATGGAGTGTGTGAATAGGGATGGTAGTACTCAAGGTGATGTTCAAGAAATTTTTGGTGGGGTGGATAGTAGCTCGTTTCCTCCTTTGAACTCTACTTTTCCTAAAAGTAAAGTTGTGGATGAGAGTTTGTTAGTCAATATTGATATAGTAGCTCCTAAGCCTGCTGTTAATGGTAAGGGTGTTGCTAGTGAAGATGTGATTGGTAGTAAGGTTAATGCTAAGGATGCCTTGTTAAGTAGCACTGTTAAGGCTGTTGGTGCTAATGTAATAGATAAAACTTTTTAGGGTAATGTGGTTAATAAGGGTAGTCCTAGTGGTGTTAAGAACATGGAAGTCTAATATGAGAATACACAGGGTAATAGTAATTTTAAGAAGTTGATCTCATTTAGTAATCCTGTTCAAGGTAATAGTTCAGGGTATGATAATAAGTTGAAGAAGGTCCCATGTGTTGATAAAGATGGTAGGAAGGTTGTTGCTATGAATCCGGTTATTGGAGAAGGTAGTATTAAATGGGGTTTATCAGTTGTTGGGTATTTTGTTGGCTTTAAGATGAGTTATAGAGAAATTGTGGGTCATCTAAGAAGGATGTGGAGACCATATCAGCTTGAGGAAATTATTATCAATGAAGGGTTGTATTTTTTCAAATTTAAATATGAAGATGGTGTGCAATCTGTAATTGAAAATGGGCCTTGGCTTGTTGATCAAAAACCTCTATTTGTTCAAACATGGGCTCCGGGTATGTGTTTGAACAATGTTGAACCAGCTAGGGTACCTTTATGGGTCAAAATTTTCAATATTCCACTTGAAGCATGGAATAGAATTGGTACTCCTGTTATCATGGATAAAGTGACTGCGTCTATGTGTGAAAAAGGATATGGAAGGGAAAATTTTTCTAGGGTGCTTATTTAAGTTGATGCGGCTGATGGAATGGTGGATAGTGTTGAAATTTGGTATGAGGGACTAGATAGAAGTATGGAGCTTAGGGTGGATTTTGCATGGCAACCTCCATGTTGCAAACATTGTCGGGTGTTTGGACATGATTTCAAGTATGCAAAGTTCGACCTTGAAGTGAGCAAGAGAAGGCAGATTTAGCTGAGGGAGTAAAATCAGGGAAGGGTGCTCAGGGTATTAAAAGTTATGAAGAATGCAAATTTGTACCTACTAGGAGAGAGGTGACGAATAAAAATGTTCAGAATCAATCTCAACCTACTCAGGCCAATGTTTCTGTTGCTACCTCTGGTAGAGGAATAAATAATGGTGGGAGAGGCAATGCTACTATGAATAGAGGTGGATTTGGTAATAGAGGAAGAGGTAATATGTATGGTAGAGGAGGTATGACAATGGGCAGAGGAGGTTATAATGTCAATAGTATGGCAAATGTCAATGGTCATAATAGTAATGGGGGTAATGCTGATGATGGAAGTAATGATCAAAGTATTTCAGAAGCTGGTACAAGTTATGTTAAAAAGAATACTGCCCAAGGAGGTAGTAAGAAGGCAAATGTGACTATAGTAAAACATATAGCTTCGAAGGATCTTGATTTGAAGAATAGTTTTGATGCTCTTATGGAGGATAGTGATGAGAGTGAGGTTGAGAAAAGGAAGATGGAGAAGATGAAGTTGGACATTAGTGTTGCATTTGAGGGTGGTCATCTTTTTGGTGAAAATATTGTTAGTCAATGGCCTGTGGAACTTCAAAGATATTATAACAATAGGTTGGAAAGTTTGGATAATAAAGAAAGAATTGTAATGCTAAAGAATAAAATTGCTAGTTTAATAATGAGATTAGTAATAGAAGAAAAAATATGGAAGCTAATGCTATGAAGGCTGTGAATAAGAAGGTGGTGACTTTTGAAATGGAAAGAACTGGTCATTCAAAAGAGCAAGCAACTAATACGATCTATACTCATACTAGCAAGACTGAGAATAGTGTTGTTCAAAAAATGATGCTTGAAAAACAGTGTTTGGAAGTTGATGTGTTTTTGTTGACTGGTTTGGTGCCTTCGGGGAATACTAAAAAGAGTTGGTCAGATGAATGTATGAAGTATTATAAAATCAAAATTGCTGAGGGTAAAGCTCATGATGTTTCAAAGTTTGTGGATGCGTTAGAGGATGAGATTAGTAAGGATGAATCAGCTCATGCAGAATTCATGGTCCAAAATGTAGTTTCTGGTCCTTTGGATACTGATATGGCGAATGTATCAGGGAATGGGAATGATATTTCACCATTAAATATTCAATGAGTATTAAAATTGCTTTGTGGAATGTTAGAGGTATGAGTGATACCTCTAAACAAGATGAGGTTAAAATTCTTATTAAGGAAAATAATTTAAAAATGTGTGCAGTTATCGGAACTCAACTGACTAAGAAGAGAGTTAATTCTGTTTGTGATAGAGTTTTTGGCAGATGGGACTGGGTGTCGAATTCGAGTGATAGTAAGAAGGGATGCAGAATTGCGGTGGGGTGGGATCCAGAGTATTTCCAGGCGACTGTTACTTCTGTTACTGATCAAGCGATTCACTTTGAAGTGGGTATTATTCAAGATGGGAGGAAGTTCTTTGTTTCGTTTATATATGGGGAAGTAAATCCTAAGGATAGAGTAAGTTTATGGAATAACGTAAATGATCATATGGTCATTGTTAATCAGGAGCCATGGGTCATGATGGGTGACTTCAACGTTATTTTAAAATCTGATGAGCATTCTATGGGAGATGCTGATAAGTATAATGCGACAAGGGATTTTAGGGAATGTGTTGAGCAGATTGATATGGATGATATAGCCATGTCTAGTATCTTTTTCACATGGGTTCAGTAGAGGAATGACCCGGCGAATGGGATATCTAAGAAGCTTGACAGAATCATGAGCAATTGTGGTTTTGTTGATCTTTTTAACTCATGTTGTGCTAAGTTTCTCCCTTATGTCACCTCTGACCATTGTCTGGCAGTTTTAATTATGTCTGATGTGATGATTAAAAGGAAAATATCGTTCAGATTTATGAACTATCTTACTCATAAGGATCAGTTTATTAAGATTGTTAAAGAGAACTGGAATATCCCTATTAAAGTTTATGCTATGTACACCTTTTCTAAACGTCTTAGAGGTACGAGGTTCATATGAGGAAGATGAGTAAGTGTAATGGGAATGTTTTTGAGAAGACCAAGATGCTTAGAAAGCAACTAAAAAGTGTCCAATGTGAGCTTGATGAAGATCCCCATAATGTTGAACTCAAAGAAATTGAGATGGTGTTTCAAAAGGCCTATCGTGATGCTGTTTTGGATGAGGAAAGGGTCCTTAGACATAAGGAAAAGATAGAATGGTTAAGAGAGGGTGATCAAAACACTGCATACTTCCATGATCTCCTTAAAGGGAGATTGAAGAAAAGTAGAATTATTTGTGTAAAAGATGAAGAGGGAGTTGAACATGTTAATGAAGCAGTTGCGGATCAATTTGTAAAACATTTTCAGAAGTTCGTGGGCTCTAATGATGAAGTTTTTCCGATGGAGATGCCTGATACTTTGTTCAAGTCCAGAATTAGTAATGATGTTGTGTTTCATTTGATTAGACAAGTATCAAATGAAGAAATTAAAGTTGCTTTGTTTGACATCAGGGATGACAAAGCTCCGGGGCCTGACGGTTTTACTTCAAAGTTCTTTAAAGCTGCTTGGAGTATTATAGGTGAGGATTTATACGCCGCTGTTAAGAAATTTTTTAGGACTGGTAAGATTCTTGGGGAATTAAATACTACTCTAATTTCATTAATTCCTAAGTGTGCAATCCCTATTAAAGTCACTGACTACAGGCCTATTGCCTGTTGTAATGTGATTTACAAGGTTATTAGTAAGGTTATCACTAATAGGCTTAAAACTGTTCTTAATAGCCTTATAGATTCCAATCAGGGCACTTTTATAGAAGGTAGGCATATCTGTGATAATATTATGCTTGCTCAAGAGCTTATGTGTGGGTATAATGCTATTAAAAAACCGGCTAGATGTGCTTTTAAGATAGATATCCAAAAAGCTTATGATACGGTGTCTTGGGAGTTTTTGGAGTTTTGCTTAGTGAATTTTGGTCTGCATAGGATTATGGTGGGATGGATTATGATATGCTTAAAATCTGCCTCTTTCTCTGTTTGTGTGAATGGAGAGCCACACGGATTTTTTAAAGCTTGTAGAGGGCTTAGGCAGAGGGATCCAATATCGCCATATCTTTTTACTATAGTTATGGAAGTATTTACCCACATGATAAAAAGAAAAATCTTAAATGAGAAGAAATTCAAATATCGTTGGGGCTGTAAGAAACTAGGTATTGTCAATCTCTATTTTGCTGATGACCTCATGATGTTTTGTCATGGTGATTTGCTATCCGCCTCTGTTCTTAGAAGGGCACTTGATGAATTTTGTGTTGCTTCGGGACTTAGACCTAGTATGGATAAAAGTACCTGCTTCTTTGGGAATGTACCTAGTAGTATGATAGAAAAGATTAAGCTGTTTATACCGTTTCAAGAAGGGGCTTTACCAGTTAGATATTTGGGTATTCCATTAGATGCCAGGCAGATTGCTAGGAGTGATTGTGGGGTTTTGCTGGATAAAGTTAAGAAAAGAATTCAGGATTGGCGAAATAAGGATTTATCTTATGCGGGAAGGTTACAGTTCATTACTACTGTCCATAGTTCCTTAAGTGTGTATTGGGCGTCTATCTTTGTTCTACCTATAGGTGTGTGCAATGACGTTGACAAGGTTATGAAATGCTTCTTATGGGGTGCTGATGGTAGAAAGGGCTATATGCATAGTGTCTCGTGGAAGGATGTATGCAAACAGAAAGATGAGGGGGGGGGGGGGGCTGGGGCTTGAATCGCTGCATGAGTGGAACAAGGGTTTAATGATTAAACATATTTAGAATATTGTCAGTTACAAAGATTCTATTTGGGACAACTTTGGGCGGTTCGATGCATTCAACATATATCTTGGTGTTGGAAATAGTTGTTGCTTCTGAGAGATCTTGTGAGAAGATGTATCATCATGAAAGTGGGTAATGGAGAGTGGTGCTTCTTTTGGTCGGATAGCTGGCATAATGGTCAGCCTTTAAGCCGTTTGGTTGATCAAAATGTTCTTGATAAAGATTGTATTGCTAGACGTACAAAAGTTTCCGATATTATATGTGATGGATGTTGGAAGTAGCCTAGAGGATGGTTCACTAAGTTTAAGGATGCTCTTAGCTGCCATGTGCCGACTGTTATTGCTTCTAAGGAGGACAATGTTGTATGGATTGATAAAAGGGGCGAGGAAAAGATGTTCAGTATTAATGAAGCCTGGAAAGGCATCAAGTCTGATTCTATTAAGGTTATATGGTTTAACATTGTTTGGTTCTCGCAGTGTATTCCGAGACACTCTTTTGTTCTTTGGTTTGCTGTCAAAGGGAGACTGAAGACGCAAGATAGATTAACAAGATGGCTGAACTTTGTTGACATATGTTGCCCATTTTGTAATGCTTGTAAGGATTCTCACTCACATTTATTTTTTGACTATGATTTCCCTAAGAGATTATGGGTACGATTAAAAGTAATGGCTAAGCTTGATGATGCTCCCAATTCCTAGCCCCAAGTTATATCGGTTTGGTTAATATTGTCCCCAAGAATTCTATCTGGAGTATTATCTAAAGATTAACTTTGGGGGCCATTGTTTACTTTATATGGCAGGAAAGGAACATTAGATTTTTTGAGAAGGTTTTTAGGTCAAAAGAGCAATTATTGAGGATTATTACTAATTCTGTTAAGAATAGAATTATGAGTCTTAAAATCAGAAACACTTTAGATGTCAGAATTGCTTCAAACATCTGGGGGGTTTCCTGTTCATGGAGATAATATAAGTATGATGGATAGATCTGATTGTATGGATATAGATGGCGAGTAACATCTCTTTTGGTGGGTCGGTTGGTCCCATGGTGGGACTGGCTTTAGGACTACAATAGAAGTTGGATTCAGTCTGGTCTACTACCTGCTGTTACAGGTTTTATTCATTCCCATGTTCTATCTATTAAGTTTTATGTTTCTCAGGATATTAACTCCTTATTTGATGAGGAGTCTAGGGGGGACTTTTGGTTGGTTTGAGTTTGGGTTTGATGTACTATTAGTGGACATAACTGTCTTGTCAAAGGGTGAGTGATATACCTCCCTAGAGCGTGCTGAAAGATGTGCCGTCTAGGCTTGGTATGGTTTCTTTCTCTCTGATGGGTCCTTATGTGCAATTTTTAGGTGCCAAACCCTGTCTGATGCTTTGTCCCCCTGTATATACCTATTGCTTGGTTAGTGTCATGAATCCATAAGCATGTTTTTAGGTATTTTTTGCATCAGTTTGGGATTTCTTAGGATGCCTGCACTCTTGTTCCTTAATGGGGTTTTTCCCACTGGGTTATCCCTTTTAAGGTTTTTAAGGAGGTGGGGTCTTGGGAAGAAAGCTACTATGGCTATCCCATGTTATTGGTTGGAGGTTTGCATTTCTAGTGTGGCGTTTTGTAGGTTGTCTATTGCTTGTTGTCCTTGCTGCTTACTATAGGTATGGTGTATTGTGATGGATTGGGCAACTTTGGTTGGCTCCAGAGTTGCTCATGGATTCAGAAGTATACCTTCTTGTGGTAAGCAGTGGGACTTATGGTGTGCCAGTGGGAATTCATTTGGCTTGGTATTGTTTATTGATTAAGTTTAGTATTAGCTTAGTATCTTGTCTATTGGCATTAAGTTTTTTGTTGTATAGTGAGCATGGAATCTGTCCATTGCCATTTTGTTTTTTGTCTGCCAAATCTAACTAAGTTAGGGGTTTGTCCTATACTGGTTAGTTTTTGTGCCTTTTGACTCTGTTTTTGTGTTGTTTCTTCAAGTGCTTAATAAAATTTTACCTTTAAGCAAAAAAAATATATTAACCAAAAAAACGTTGAAGTACAAAGGAATGTGGTTGAAATACCACATTAACCGCATGCTACAGGCAGCATGTTAACACGTGGTTATGCAATGACATAAACACTAACTAAACTAGAACTACAATACAAGTAAACTTGATAGAAACCAAGATGCAAACATGAAGACACGCATTCTGTTCAGCTTCCAACAACACCACGATAGGAGCAAAGGAAATCCAAATGAGCCTGCCTCCTTAAAAAACCTTGCCAAAGAAAACCCAGTGGGAAAAACCTTCGACAAGGAAAAAAGAGTACAACCCTCACCCGGCCCTCCCATCGTGAAAAACTCTAAAGCTCGGCACCCTCTATTTGTCAAGCAGCAAACTCGACCGGGTAGATAACTTCTTAAAACGAAATGAAATCAACTTCAATCGAATAGTATCACAAATAATCTGAACAAGCTGATCAACCGCCATCTGCTTTTTCTTGAAAAGTCTTGAATTACGTTCCATCCATATAAAGTACGCAGTAGCAGCCAACACAAGAGGTGCAAGGATACTAGGGAAATACTTTCCCTTAGAAATTAGAATAACATAAGCTAATATATCATCAATTCGAGGGGGGACGCTATCCATATCATAGAGGACCCGAACCTTAGACCAAACCTTCACAGAATAAGAACATTCAAAGAAAAGATGGTCATGAGAATCCGACACCAATTTACACAGAGGACATCGAAAAAGGCTTAAATCCACCAAAGGGCCAACATCCCATTGCCTAAGGCGATCTTGAGTCTTCAATTTTCTTCTAACCACTAACCACAAGTGAATAGAGTAATGAGGAATACAATGAGCGAACCAAACCGCATGGTACCAATTAACCATCATAGCCCTATACCGTATGGGATCCCAAGCTAATGAAATTGAAAAAGGATGTAAAACCCTATTTATATCCCGCCACATCAAATCATCATCCTTATCATCGTTAATAACAGGGACAGGGATAGAGACAATGTTTGGAAATCTAGCATTCCACTCCTGCGGCCACTGCCAAATACCATCAATGATAAGATCCCTAACCTTATTTGAAAGAGAGAGCCCCGATCTTGTGATGCAACGAATCGTAGGAGCGTCCCGTAATGGACACAAATCTGCCCAATTATCAAACCACATATAAGCAACCTTGCCATTATTAATCTTGTACCAAATAAACTGACGAATACGTGATCTAATCTGGAGAAGTTTTCTCCAGCCCCAACTCATATCACCAATACATGGAATGTCCCAAAAACTTCTATCCTTTAACTTGTAAGAATAAATCCCTTTAAACCATAAAGATTCTTTACGAGTAAGGATACACCAGATATGAGAAACCATTAAAGCTGCATTAAAATCAGAAAGCTTACGAATACCAAGGCCACCTTTATAAAACGGGGTACAGACAGTGTCCCAAGAAACTTAGCCTTTCCTTTCTTCATTTCACCTTGACACCATAAGAATCCTCTCATAAGCTGTTCCAAATCATGAATAATCCGAACAGGTAAAACAAAGACAGATGCCCAGTAAATATGCATAGATGAAAGTGTTGGAAATACGTTTTACGTATTAAGAAGGATCGGTCACTCCAACAATAGTCCATGTAATAGCTCGTAGTTTAGTTATTTGCATTTCTTAAACAAAGCCCAAAACCGAGCCCATGAAATGTATGGGCCAGCGGCCTAATGAAACCCAAGCCCATCTCATGGGCTTGGGTATATAAACCATCTCCTTTGATGGAGAGGGTGGTGATTTCATTTTTAATTTACACATAGTTCTTGAACTTTCTCTCTCTAGAAGTGTGAAATCATCTATCTTTATCTCTCTAAAACATAAGCAAGATTTACATATCCTACAAATGGTATCAAGAGCCATGGGATGATTGCTTAGTTTTTGTGCTTGTGTTCTTGATTTATAAGGCTATTTTGATCTGATTTCACTAGTACCAATTTTTTTTTGTGTTTTTATGCTTTAATCTTGATATACGTTATCTAGTTACTTGTTATAGTGATTTGGTATTGGTATTTTGGGTTACAAACACAAATTTTTGGGTGTTTGATTCGTTTTTAGGATTAAAATTCCGAATTTGTTGTGTACTATCCGAGAAAAGTGGTAAAGTTGTCTCCATCGCAATGTTGTCTCCATCACAAAGTGAGTAAGGTTCTTCATTCCGATCGCAAAGACCTAGGGTCTCTACATTGCGATCAAAGGGCATTTCGACACTTATTCAGATCAAACATCGCGATAGCTCCTTGCATCGTACATTGCGATCGGTTATAAGGCAATTTTGAAATGTTACTCAGCCAAAATTTCATTAGACACATTCCGACAGGTATTGCGATCAACATTCCGACAGGTATTGCGATCAAACATTCCGACATGTATTGCGATCACAACATTCCGACAGGTATTGTGATCAAAACATTCCGACAGGTATTGCGATCAATACATTCCAGCAGGTATTGCGATCAACACATTCCGACAGGTATTGCGATCAACACATTCCGATAGGTATTGCGATCAGGCATTCCGACAGGCATTGCGATAGGTATTTAGATAGACATTGCGACAGAACTTGTTTGTGCATTTTGATAGTTATTGCGATCAAGTATTGCGATACTTATTGCGATCAAGTATTGCCACATAACTTGTTTGTGTATTCCGATAGAGTGACAAGATTTCGAAGATTTTTCAAAAACGTGTTTTTGAATATTTTTAACATAATTTAGGGGATTTCAACATTCTTTCTAGGTTTTAACACACAACAACAAACACATTAACTTTCTCTCATTGTTCGATCAATGTTTGTAAATCTTAACTTATTGAAATGGAGTACACATCTCTTACGGATAAGTCCATCCTCTCGGGTACGGATAATCGTCCACCTATGCTGGAGAAGTCTATGTACGAGGATTGGACTTCCCGAATGGAACTTTACATGTTGAACAAAGGGAATGGACATATCATTTGGGCATCGGTGCTCAATGGACCATTAGATTATGGTATAGTGACGGAAGGTACGACTACTCATCCTCGCACAACGGGTGAATTGACTGGAGATATGAAGATTCAAGACAAATGTGATAAGTATGCTACAAACATCATTCTCCAAGCCATTCCTCCAGATGTCTACAAACTCGTCAGCAAACATAAAGTTGCCAAATAGTTATGGGATAGAATTTTTGTTCTAATGCAAGGCACCTCGTTAACTAAACAAGAACGAGAGTGTAAGCTTTATGATACTTTTGATAAGTTTGCCTATGTGCCAGGGGAGACTCTCAATGACTACTATCTGAGATTTACCCTATTGTTGAATGAGCTCAATATCTATGGCATGGCAATTCCTACGTTTCAATTGAACACCAAGTATTTGAACACTCTTCCTTTAGAATGGAAAAAGTACGTGACGGATGTTAAATTGGCTAAGGACTTGCATAACACCAATGTGGATCAACTTCAAGCTTTTCTTCAACAACACGAATGCCATGTGATCGAGGCTCGGTTGTCTAAACCTCATACTTGCAGCAGCCACCACCACACACCTATCAGCAACCACAACAACCATCTTATACACCACCGATGATGCCACAGCAAGCATTTCAATAGAGTGTTCATCAACAATCTTTTCCACAACAACCAACATATCAGACATCACCATCACAAGCCAACACTTCTCCAATGGGCTATACTCCTCAACAATGATATTTTCCAATAGAAGCACAACCAGCACAAGCTTTCTACTCTAATGAACTTCCACCAATCCAAGCACCGGTCTTTACTCCAAATGATACGCCAGCTGATGTTCTAAACCATCTCACTGCCTACTTGTCAAAACTTATTGCAACTAGAGGATTTCCACCAACAAACAATCAGCTCCGCACCTCTTCAAATCCTCGAAAACAAGCTACTGTTCAAGATGGTCAAGTAACAGTGCAACCTATTCAGGGAAGGCAAAATTCATATGGACCTCCTACAAGGATGGTGAATGCTCAAGCTGTGAATTCACAAGCTAATGGAAATGGAAGCCCCATTGGTCCTCAAAAGGTTGTGACATGCTACAATTTCCGAGGTTAAGGTCATATGGCTAGACAATGCACTCAGCCAAAAAGGAGAAGGGATGAAGCGTGGTTTCGTGAGAAAATGTATTTGGTTGATGCTCAGTCTAAGGGAAAGATTTTAGATTCAGAGGAGTTAGCATTTCTTGCATACCCAGGGGCAGCAGATACTGAAGGCATTGCAGTCGTTTCCACTTCTAATGCAGCTTATCAAGAAGATGATCTTGACGCATATGATTCGAATTGTGATGACATTCACTCTGCCCAAGCTGCTCTCGTTGCTAATCTCTCTCACTACGGTTCTGATGTCATCAGTGAGGTACCCACCACAACTAATCTTGGTAATGATGATAACCCACATCAAGTTGGGCATGAAAATGACAACCTCGAACAGCATTCGGGAACTAGTAACTCAAATGATGTGGTACCCAATCCTACACATTTGAGTGAACCTTAACCAAATGCTACGACGGGTATGGAATCTTATGCTCAACATGATTTGGTCATGGTACCTAAACATATTATTGATCAAATACATATGGCCCTCAAACAATCCGTAGATACCAATTCCACCCTAGCTGCTGAGCTTGCATTGCATAAAGAAAATGTCAAAACTTGTGAAATGGTCCCTCAAGCAGAGAAAATAACATGTTCTGAATTTGACCAATTTCGTTTTGAAAAGATTGAACACTTGAAAGAAATAGAATCATTAAAAGCTAATCTTTCTAATGAATTAAAAGCAAAAGAGTCGGTTGTCAATGATTTTCAGAAACTTAAAATGGATTTCGAAACTCTCGAGTCTAAAGAGGTTGAATCAGAAATTAATGCTACCAAACTTCTTAAATTTAAGGAACAACAGCTTTTAAAACAATACGCTTCCACAGAAAAGGTTCATCTTTTAACTAAATCATTTAAAGAACTCGAACTTAAGCGTCTTCAAAATTTACCACCTAATCCTTGTTATGCAAAACAAGCTCAGGAATATATTCCCGGTCTTTATGATATGACCATAATTGGCAAATCGAAAGAAGCACCTTATGTTCGTAGTTCTGAGGAGACACAGTCACTTACGGAAGAAACTCATTCTAAAATGTTTTCAAAATTCCATACGATTGATTATGATAAGCATAATAAAAATTAACTTTCTAAAAAGACACGTATTCACTTACAAAAGGAATTAGCTGAACTAACAGTTCTTGTGCCCCCAAGTTTTTCAAATGAAAACCCTCCTAGTACGTCTCCTACACTTGTCAAAACGGATTTAACGAAGTTACTTCCACCGGTAAGTAAGGCGTCCGTTAACTTAAATGCGGTACACCAACACTTGACCGATTTTGACAAGGTCATTTTGGAACGTACGACGGCCACGGCTATAACAGAAGGTGAATGGAACTTTGAGCACACTAGAGCTGCGTTCTGAGACAAAATTGTTCCTTTTGTAAATAATGTTAAATCTTGTCTTAGTAATCTTGTTCAAGATTTGCATTTGGAAATCGAACAAGTTAAACGTGTTTTCAATGAAATGGATGATGCTTATGAAAACAGTTTACTTGAAATAGAACGGGTTTCTCGCCAAAATGATCAGCTTCTGAAGCAAGTGATGTCTCATGATATTGTTTCCGTCTGTGTGAATAAAAGTGTTGATAATGCTTCTATTGTGCATAATGTTGAATCAGTGGATAATGTGGTAGATAGTACTTGTCACAAATCTGACGCTGAATTTTTAAAGCTTCAAGATTCATATTCTTCACTTTCAAAACGTTTTGATGAGATTCAAACACATTTTATTTCGCTTGAATGCAAGCAACAATTTATTCAATAAATCTTTGAAACGTCATTCGAAGGTGTTAATATCGATGATGCAAATTTTGAAAAGAATTTTCGATTGAATTTACAATCAAAACAGCGTCAACCAAGTGACAAAGTTGCTAAATCTTTGCCGATAGACATAGAGAAATCTAAGGAGCTTAACTGTGTGAACGTACTTGAGGACGCTAAGAATTTTAAACTTGATCTAGATAATCGAGTTTCCAAGATTTTGTCCAAAGTTGATAACTTAAAACAGAAAGATACACGACTCTTCGATTCAGTAAAGCTTGCATGTGTTAATAACACTGCACAGAATCAATCATTGATTGAACAATTGAATCGAAAGTCGGTGGAAATATTTGATTTGAGGGAACAAATTTGTGATAAAAATCTGGTCTTGGCTGAGTTAAAGGAAACACTTCGTACTCTAAAAGGTAAGAATGTTGTGGATAACACAGCCACTGTCTCAACATCGATCTCTAGTGCAATCAAAAAGAACCTTATAGCCGTCACACCATTTAATAAGGGCGCTAGGACTAAACCATCTCAAACTTTGGTCACTAAAGATAAGGCGGAATCAAAACCAGCTTCTAATATTCCCGTGTTGCCTTCTACAGGAGTAAGCACCACTACTAAGGCTCAAAGATTTAAGCTTAAAAGAAACAAGAAGAATGATAGGATCTTGCCCCCATCTAGTAGTCAAGAGAAGAAGAAAGTAGAAGCCCATCCTATGAATGTTATTTCTGTTTTGAATAAAAAGAATCATGTAGCTAAACCTAAAGACTCTACGGTTGTACATCATTCTAATCCTACTGTGAATTCTAATTTAAAATGTTGGAATTGCAATGAATGTATGTTTTCTAGTCGTCATGATTCTTGCCTTATTGACCATGTGAATGAGATGAATGCCCGGAAAAATGGATTAGAATGGAAACCGACTGGGAAAGTGTTAACCCAAGTTGGTTAGATGTGGCGCCCCACTGGTAGAACTTTAACTATAGTAGAAAATATGTGCCCTTTAACTAGGATCACTCCCACTGAAGCGAAGAAAGCGTGCCCTTTAACTAGGAGTACCAAGGCTACCAAAACACAAGCGTGTCCTTTAACTAGGAACACCGACACTACTGAAGGAACCAAGTGCCCTTTAAATAGGTCTACTCCCACTGTAGTGCCCGTGAATAATCCAAAACCTAAGAAAGTTGGAACAGTAAAACCTGTTAGTGCTAAAACTCACATTAGAAAACCGCAGGAAATCTAAGGGTCACAAACATGTTAGCAATTCTGATAATATTTTATCTATATCTGCTAACACTCCTGAACCAATAGTTTCCAATGCATTGTCTACTGTTGTTGTTGTTGACAACAGGTGGTCCAGATTGTTCTCTGGTATTTGGACTCTGGTTACTCCAAGCATATGACCGGAGACCGCTCTCAGCTCAGAAATTTCGTCAACAAGTTTCTTGGTACGGTTCGATTTGGAAATGATCATATTGCAAAGATAATGGGCTATGGTGAATATCATATTGGGAATGTTATAATTTCAAGAGTGTATTATGTGGAAGGTCTCGGTCACAACTTATTTTATGTGGGAAAATTTTGTGATGCAAACCTAGAAGTTGCTTTTCGAGAGCATACCTGCTTCAGTCGTAATTTGGAAGGGGTTGATTTATTGAAAGGTACTCGAGGGAATAATTTGTACACTTTGTCTCTACAAGACATGATGTCCGCTTCTCCCATATGTCTTCTCTCCAAAGCATCGAAGACTAAGTCATGGTTATGGCATCGACGGTTATCTCATCTTAACTTTGACGCTATTAATCATTTGGCGAAGAACGAACTTGTTCGTGGTCTTCCTAAACTTTCATTTCACAAGGATCATTTGTGTTCTGCGTGTACAATGGGGAAAAGCACTAAGAAATCATACAAACCCAAGACGGAAGACACCAACCAAGAGAAACTTTATTTGTTGCATATGGATCTTTGTGGGCCAATGCGTGTTGAAAGTCTTAGTGGTAAAAAGTACATCCTCGTAAATGTCGATTATTACTCTTGGTTTACATGGGTGAAATTTCTTACAACAAGAAATGAGGCACCTAAATTCATCATCGGATTTCTCAAGATGATTCAAGTGCATCTCAACCCTACTGTCCGATGCATTCGTACAGATAATGGAACCGAATTTGTGAATCAAATCTTGCGTGATTATTATGAAGAAGTTGGCATATCTCATTAAACATCAGTTGCACGCACTCCACAACAAAACGGTGTCGTTGAAAGGCAAAATCGCACACTTATGGAAGCTGCTCGAACGATGTTAATTTACGCAAAGGCTCCATTGTTTTTATGTGCAGAAGCAATATCTACAGCAATGTACACCCAAAACCGGTCACTAATTCGTAAACGCCATGGTAAAACACCTTATGAGCTTCTCCATGGAAAAGTACCAGATTTATCATATCTTCATGTATTTGGTTCTCTTTGCTATCCAAATAATGATGGTGACAATTTGGGAAAACTTCAACCAAAGGCTGATATTGGTATTTTCATTGGTTACGCACCCGCAAAGAAGGCATACCGAATCTACAACCGTAACTCTCGCAAGATCCTTGAAACTATGAATGTTGATTTTGATGAGCTGACAGCTATGGCTTCTGAGCAAAGCAGCTCCGAACCCACACTTCATGAAATGGGACCCAGTAACATTAGTTCTGGTCTTGTCCCAAACAACCCTACTTCATCATCATATACACCACCTTCTAGGACTGAATGGGATACGTTGTTTCAACCGTTCTTTGATGAATTCTTTACTCCTCCAAGTATTGTTGCTCCAGAACCTAAGGTAATAGCTCCGGTAACCGAAGTTGTCGCTCCAGCAACCGAAGCACAATCTGATACGTTTGCACCTACAATGGGTCTTGATATACCATCAACAAGTAATTCTCAACCAACACCTGTTTCAACTACCCATGTCATGCCTATTGATGATGAAGAGGATGATGATGATCATGATTTGGAATTCGCTCAAATGCGTGAACTTCCATTCTTTGGTGTACCTATTCCCGATCATAATCAAGCCGGGTCGTCCACCTCAGAGGAAGCTCCTACTACAGTTTACTCCGATCCACGGATTCGTGAACATGACAGCAAGTGGACAAAGGATCATCCTATAGATTCTATTATTGGTGACCCTAATCTTCCGGTATCCACACGAAGTCAGCTACAAGAAAATGCAATGTTTTGTCATTTTGATGCTTTTCTCACTGAAGTTGAACCTAAGACATGGCAAGAATCTTTTACTCAATCCTGTTGGATAGAGGCTATGCAAGAAGAACTTAATGAATTTATACGTCTTGAAGTATGGGAACTTGTCCCATGCCCGGATCAAGTGTAGTTACTCCACTTTGAAATGGGTTTACAAGGTGAAACTCGATGAGTTAGGCGGAATATTAAAGAACAAAGCTCGACTAGTAGCTCGTGGATACAAGCAATTATTAGGCATCGAATTTATGGAATCCTTTGCACCTATTGCCCGTTTGGAAGCTATTAGACTATTCATCGCTTATGCAACCCACATGAATATGATCGTCTATCAGATGGATGTGAAGACAGCATTTCTTAATGGTGAAATCAAGGAAGAGGTCTATGTTCAACAGCCGGATGGTTTTGTGAATTCTAAATATCCTAATCATGTGTACAAGCTTAAGAAGGCTCTCTATGGGTTGAAGCAAGCTCCACGCGCATGGTCTGATCTATTGTCACAATTCCTCATTACTCAAGGCTTCGCTAAAGGAAAGGTGGATCCCACGCTGTTCATTCAGAAACGAGGTAAAGATATGATTATGTTACAAATATATGTTGATGATATTATATTTGCAGCCTCGACCCAAACCTTATCTGACGAATTTGGGAAACTCATGTATTCCAAGTTTAAGATGTCAATGATGGGCAAGGTATCATTCTTCTTAGGTCTTCAGATATCTTAGAGTCCCAGAGGCATCTTTATCAATCAATCCAAGTATGCCCTTGAATCTCTTAAGAAATATAAGATGGAATCTTGCGACCCCGTGGATACTCCAATGGTGGAACGAACTAAGCTTGATGCAGATCCACATGGAGTTGCCGTTGATCCAACACTTTACCGTGGAATGATCGGTACTCTTCTGTATATCACAGCCACTCGACCTGATCTTCTGTTTTCTATATGTATGTGTGCTCGGTATCAAACTCGGCCTACTGAGTTACACTTAGCTACTGTCAAAAGGATCTTTCGATATCTTAAAGGAACCATTAATCGGGGACTTTGGTATTCAAAGGACTCTTCGATTGCACTTATGGCATATGCTGATGCGGATCACGCGGGTTGTCAAGATACAAGGCGTAGCACGAGTGGAACTTTGCAACTACTAGGAGATCGACTAATCAGTTGGGCATCGAAAAGGCAGAAAAGCGCTGCAATTTCAAGTACGAAAGCTGAATACATAGCTATGTCCGGTTGTTGTGCTCAAATTCTTTGGATGAGATCGTAATTAACCGACTATAGTCTAGGTTTCAACAAAATTCCGATGTACTGCGACAACAAAAGTGCAATTGCCTTATGCTGCAACAATGTTCAATTCTCCCAGTCGAAGCATATTGACATTCGCTACCACTTCATCAAGGAGCAAGTGGAAAATGGAGTGATCGAGCTTTACTTTGTCCGATCTGAGTATCAATTGGCGGATATTTTCACGAAGGCTTTAGATCGTGCTCGAATTAAATTTTTGACCGACAAGCTAGGAATGAGAACTTTCTCGCCTGAGACTCTAAAGGAACTGGCAGATGAAGCGAAAGAATAGTGGTGGTAAACTATTCTCCGTATCCTTGGTGATCATGTGTATATATTGTTTATATTTTTATCCACAAAAGCAAAATACAAAAATATAAAACCATATAAAAACCATAAAAATTGAAAAATCTAGAAAAATCCAAAAATATTTTTACTTTATTTTTCAAAGGCATGTCTTTTGGTACGATAATATTTATGGCTTTAGAAATGTTGATTAATATTGACACAGCGCCATAAGTAGAGTTCGTACAAAATTTGTAAATATTTCATAAAACATGCCCTTATGGCTTGTTATTTCTGACTGCAAACCCGGTTTTCATATTAAAGTCAAGTATTTCTTATGAAAGCTTTGGCTCTCAACGGGAATTAATTTTCTCGGGAAAGGTTTACTTTAAAACCTTGTAAGGGATCAAGTTTACTTTATAACTTGGTCTAACACAAATCTATGTACGTTTCAGTGCATTTATTTGTTAAAACAAGAGAAGTCTTGTTTTGATGAAGCTATCATCTCTACAACCATAGCAATCTACAATTGGTATCTACATACTCAACGATGCGACTACTCAACCAACGACTACAACTCTTTCAGTAAAACACGGGTCAACAATTGAGGGGGACCAATTGTCAAGCATTTAGAATCTTCGATGCCGAAAGTGCCAAGCTCACTAATTGGTGTCAAGACAACAATACCAATCGTACACGTGGTGTCAAGAGATGACTTCAGACGTGACGAGGCGACCAACATATGCTGACAAGAACAATTTCATCTTATCATATGATGTTCTCATCAATCAGGTCCAACCTTGTCAATTTTTTTTATAATATGGTGAATATGTGATCATGTTACAATTCGGTATCATATCTCATACATTTGGTATCATGAAGATAAACGGACTTGCATTTTTCTTCCCAAAACCTTTGTTAAAACTTCATTAAATCAACTGATATTAAAAACATCGATTGGGTTAATTTTTTTTAATATGGGGGAGAAAGTGTGATTTAATATGGGAAATTATCACAAATGGTTTGACTTAATGTGATAGCTCATCCCGACATGTGCGAAATGTTTTCGAATATCGTGGCATTGTTAAGGGGGAGCAAAATGGATTTCATGGTGACATATACTTACCCTAAACCCATTTATTTCACGACGATGAAGATTGTGGTGACATAAGGATGGTAGGATAGGTTAAGTCCAATGATTCTTCCAAAACCGGAGGAATCTTCCCAAGGACATTCCATAGCTGAATGCCAACCAAGTACTTAAGTTAGCACTGGAACAATCACAACAAGGTGCTAGTTATGACATATTGGTAAGCATTGAAGGGGTTGAAGAATGAGAAAGAATTGTAAAGATAAAGGGTGTAAAGAAAGAAGCCCTCCTCACAACTTTAGGCAGAAACCGGGTCAACACATATGATATTGAGATCATTTTTAATGATTCTTGATATTGAAGATAGACATCATGGACCCAGTGATGCAATGCACAACCCATCCCAGCTAACTCAGATATCTCTCAAAAGGTATTTGTTTTATTCACACGGAGACAACACATTATCTATCTATTTATTCACTCCGAGTAAATTGGCATTGAAAAGGTGGCACTCCTCTCCAGCCCTCGATCACTAAAATCCAAAGTGCATGATCGAGTCTAGAGCCATTTGAGATCATCACATATCTCATTAGGACACACTTTCATATTCCCTTGCTTCTTCACACACTGTGAAAAGTAAGAAAGAGCTTAAGAGTCCTACGCAAAATCTTCATGATCTTGCCTGAACATCCGAGTAATACGAAAGTATTTACAATGAAGATAGAAATCCTTCTTGAGCGAATATCAAAAAGCTCATGGTAGGTAACTTGTGCGATTCTTTATGAATCAAACTTGTGATAATTGGAAAGCAACAGTGGTTTAATTCTTAGTTGAACTTAAACACGTTCCAGGCCTCTACGCAATATCTAAGTGATCTTGCCAGAACACTCAGAGTGATACCTTAGTGTTCACAGTGATGAGTGGAAATCCTTCTAGTGTTAACATCAAAAAACACTTGGTAGGTAACTTGCAAGATTCAATATGAATCAAACTAGTGACAACTGGAAAGAAACGATGGTGCGATTCTTTAATGAATAAAACTTGTTCCAGGAATCAGAACTGACGGCTTCAATCATGCGGATAATTTAATCCAAATGATTCACTCTTTGCGTTTGCAGTCAGCTTTGGACGGTCGAGTAAAGAGAACGGGTTTACCCGCGAAATCTTGTCAAGGAGATTTTTAATTAAATCTACCTGCCACAAGTACGATATTTTATATCGTCCAATGGTCTTCACCGAGCGGAGGTAAAATGCTACCGAATTAGAATGAAATGTTCAAAGCCATTTCGTTTGTGTCTACTTATGTTGCGGAATTTGAAGACGGTAGCGTTGCGGAATCAGAGAAGAAGTCGTCCCCGCATGCTTATACTTTATGCACTTAATACCTCATCTAAATTCAAGAAAGCCTAAAAGTTAAGTCTTCCGCTGTATTAAACACTGAAGCTTTCAAGAATTACAAAGGTATAAGTATGTGGAACATGGTGTCACGAGGAGGCGAAGATCACAAGTGATGGATGCACGAGAACAAGGAAAGAGATTAATGCTCAAGATTGATATTAATGATCACATCAACATGTTCACCAGAAAAGATAAAGAAAAGAAAGACGAAGACTACGAGCTCAAGACAAGCATAGTATGCTATGTTTATTTTATTATTGTAACTTGGGTAACGCCCTTGTTTGGAGTGACCTCCCTTAGGGGGAGATTGTTGGAAATACGTTTTACGTATTAAGAAGGATCGGTCACTCCAACAATAGTCCATGTAATAGCTCGTAGTTTAGTTATTTGCATTTATTAAACAAAGCCCAAAACCGAGCCCATGAAATGTATGGGCTGACGGCCTAATGTAAACCCAAGCCCATCTCATGGGCTTGGGTGTATAAACCCTCTCCTTTGATGGATAGGGTGGTGATTTCATTTTTAATTTACACATAGTTCTTGAACTTTATCTCTCTAGAAGTGTGAAATCATCTTTCTCTCTCTAAAACATAAGCAAGATTTACATATCCTACAGAAAGCACTGAACGCACTAACTAGAGTCTTCCTGCTAAAGAAAGAAACTTATTGCGCCAATCATTTACTCTACTCTCAAACTTTTCTACAAGGACTTTACAATCCCTATATAGAAGCCTAGACGAAATGAGAGGAACACTAAGGTATCTGACAGGTAACACGTCTTCAGCAAAAGGCATGATATGTAAAATACTACTTTTAACAGCAGTGGATACATTACAAAAGAAAATAGTGCCCTTAGGGATACTTGGAACCAAACCCAATGCTATCTTAAATTCCTCCAACACATCCATAATAACCTGCATAGAATCCAAGTGACCCCTAGCAAACAAGAAAAGATCATCTGCAAAACATAGGTTTATAATACGTTGCGCTCACAACGGTAATGAAAATATAACTCCTCCGCATTAAGAACTCCGCTGAAATATGAGAGAAAGAATCTCCATAACTAAAGTGAAAAGATACGGAGACAACGGATCACCTTGTCGGAGACCTCTTTTTCCTTGAAACCAGCCATATAGATTACCTTTAATGCAAATAGAATACGAAGTAGTAGAAACACACGTCATAATAAAATCAACCATTAAATGGTGGAATCCAAAACCAATCAGAATGTTACGAAGAAACTGCCAGTCCATCGTATCATAAGCTCTCTGAATATCCACCTTAAAAGCACATCTTGGAGGACCAAAATTTCGATGGTAATTTCTCATCAACTCTTGCGTTAATAAGATATTATCCGAGATCCTACGACCCAGAACAAAAGCAGATTGATTGATATTAACCAAATCACCCAAATCCCCTTTAATACGGTTAGCAATTATCTTGCTAATGCATTTGAAAAAACGTTACAACAAGAGATGGGGCGATAATCAGTAATCTTATTTGGGACAGAAACCTTAGGGATAAGAGCAATGATAGTATGATTAACCTCTTTAAGAAGTTTTCCATTAGAGAAAAACTCACGAATAGCACATGTAAAATCAACACCCACAATATCCCAAGACTTCATAAAAAAATCAGCAGTAAAACCATCCGGACCAGGCGCTTTATCATCACTCATGGAAAGTAAGGCACTTTTAATTTCTAAATCAGAGATGACTCTAACCAAATGGGCAGCTTTCAGAGCACCAGGCTTTCGAACAAACAAATAAGAAGTATTAAAAGCACCTGAATCACTTGCCTGACCAAGAAACTGCTCATAATGAGCAACAAAAGCTCCAAGCACAGCACCACCATCATGAAGAACATTATGAGAGTCACGAACCATTTCAATACGATTACGAGCAGCCCTACTCTTAACCGAATTATGAAAATAAGCCGTATTCGAATCTCCTGCATCAATCCATTCAATTTTATATTTCTGACGAAGGAAGCGTTCCTCATCAAGGGAAGCTTCTTTAAAAGCAACTAGATAATGAGCATGCTCTTCTTTCAGCAACACATTAGATGGATCTCCGTCAAGAGCTTGCTGAACAACATCTAATTCCACACGCAGTCTGTTAACACGATCATGAAGGTTACCCTATTCAAAAAGCAATTTACGCAACGGGGCCTTTAAGCCTTTTAAACGTTTAACAAACTTAAACATAGCACAACCATGAAAATTGGCCAACCATCCATTAGCTACCACTTCATGGAAACCCTCCTTATGCACAAGAAAATTCTAAATTTAAACGGTTTAGGCTTATGTTTGCTAACTGTAGGAATACGTACAACACAAGGAGAATGGTCAGAAATCATGTAAGGTTGAAAAATAGCAAAACATCCTGGAAACTCATCAAGATACTTTATGTTAGACATAATTCAATCAATCTTTTTGAGAATACCATCATCACCTTGTGGTTTCTCATTCCAAGTAAAGTATAAACCTGTAGCATTAACATCCATAACTTCCATAAGATTTACACATTCCTTGAAATCCCGCATGGCAATATTAGGAGCGTAGCCGCCACATGAGTGATCTTCAATATTTAGTGCAGCATTAAAATCACCCAAAACAACCCATGGTTTATCACACATGAAAGTAGCATGAATAGCAAGATTATTCCCAAGAACATGCTAATCCATATAGTAGTTATCAGTATAAACGAAAGAGCAAAACAAAGTACGGTTATCAATACGCGTGTTAATCTAACAATCCATAACTTGACTTGTTTGAGACAACACCATAACATCCACATTATCATCATTCCAGCCAAGAATAATACGTGTCCATTTAGTATACAAACCACCATTAGACGTCCACTTCCATCTGCTAAAAATCTTATGACACATATCATAAACACCTGAAGCATCAACATGGGATTCTAAGATAGCACAAACACTCAGATTATTATCATTGATAACCTGACGAACCTCTTTTCTTTTAGGGGATTGGTTCAAACCCCTTATATTCCAAGAGGCTATACTAAACATTTAAGACATTCTTGACAAGAGTGCTTGCCCCTAATTGAGAATTAAGAAGATTAGCAGATTCATCATAAACGTTTTCAACCTCCTCATCATCATCATCTCCACTTTGGTCACCTGTTTCCTCTGAAAGAGACTCAAATGAATTCGAAGTAGAAACGCCACTCACAGCAGATTTACCTTTATTGGAACTATTAGTATGCAAACCAGGTTTGGTACCACTATCCACTTTGTTATAATCACGTTTAGATGCATTCAAAGTCGTACCAGGGTTAGATGAGTTATCTTGAATATGAACACTAGAAGTAGACGACTTCGGACTAAAAGTAAAAGGAGTACCAACCTGGAATCCTTTGCTTAAAGGGACACCTCTCGGAATCTGACTTCCTTGCTTACCTTTATTGTTATGCTTTCTACTACGAACTTGTTGAAATCCATCATCTTGTTCATGTACAACTATAGGAGCCACTTTAGGGATAACACGTTTAGGACAGTTTTCAGTCGTATGACCAAAAATATTGCATGTAGGGCATCTAGGTGGCTTCCACTCGTATTCAACTTTAATAGTTTCCTTAGTAAACCCTTCACCCTCCAAATCAGGAACACCAATAGTAATTGTCTCATGTAAATCACAATCAGATTTAATTTCAATTAAACAACGAGCAAAACTACTACGACCCCAAGATTCTTTACACATAGTGCTAGTAAAAGAATCAAGCATAATAGGCTTACCCAAATATATAACAATCAAACTAATACCCTCTTCCTCAAACATTTGAATAGGCACATCATGAAGTTTGACCCACATAGGAATATAAGTAAAATCTTCTTTACGATGACTAGTCTTCATAGTATACCTTTTAAGAATAATGGGAGAATTTTGAATCATCCATGGGCCACCTTCCAACACAGCTTCATAAACAGATTGTGCATCAAATTGAAAGAAGAAGAAACCATTGGAATTCATCATGATCCTTTTTAAACCAAATTTAGCCCAATTTGTTTTAGCATAATACTCAACCACTGGAAATGCCATTCGTTTAACAATAAAGTATCCATATAGCGTATTATGAAAACGAGTATTCACTTTTTCAACCACTTTACATGGAATAGAAACCTAAACACCCTCAAACATGTTTTCAAATATGGCAGAACCTATATTAACACGAGCAATAGGTGAAGCAATAGGTGGAGCTTGTTGGCTTGAACTAGCAGCAGCTGCATAGGAGTTAGATGGACCACCAATATCCACCGACTGTACAATAGGACATTCCTTCTCACCACGGCTAACATTGGTAACATTTTCACCAAATAACTCATATGTAAGGACGTCCACTTCATTACCTATAGTCTTGGAAGACCACGCAGTTTCCTTGATATCTATCACTGGATCTATTGGATTAGAAAACGTGAAATCATCCATATTTTTGTCAAATACATCACTCCTCTTAGGCTCAGTGACACATTCATTAGGGTTTATATCCATTTGTTCAAACGATAACTCATCATTAACCAATTTACTAAATGTAGGAGATGAGACACTCACCTCTTTATGCTGATCTAAGGACATACGCATTGTGATATTAGATAAATCTGGTGTACCCCTAGCATCATGTCCAAAAGTAGTGCTCATAGACGAATCCATAGCATTACTATAATCACGCACACCTGCTTTGGTAGCATTAACATGTTGATGTTTTTGTGTTATAACACTGCTCTCCAACTCCACTTGGTGTGCACATACGATATCAAGGGTCTTTGTCCATTGCTCAGTAGTCATTCGCTTCAAGAATTCATATTTGTTATTTTGGACATCATTCATAGACCTACTAATCACTTACACCGTATTGAGGAAGATCGAGAACAGTTTTTCAACATCCTCTAATGACCCTACATTCACATTCAGTCGTTCACCATTTGCTGTATCAGCAACCGAACTAGGATTAAAAAAAACCATAGTCGAAACACTCTTGTAATCACCAAAGTAATTAAACAGCCCCACAAAAAAAAACAAAACTAACAATTAATGCTAGAAACCAAACGACCAAAGTAATTAAAAAACCAAACGATACCCTGTTGGGTCAAAAAGTTGATGTGGCAGAATCTCAAAAACGAAGAAAACATGAAGGCATTTGTCTAAGCGTTGACAAGTGTATTCCAGGCGTTGTCAAGAACAAATCAGGCGTTGACAGAAGCAAACATTGTCAAGAGCAATTCAAGCATTGTCACATTCAATCCAAGCATTGATAGAAACATTGACAAGAAGCCTTTGGATGCTTCTATTTAGATAAGTATGCAGAATATATTCTGTATTAGTTTATTTAAATAAAAGATTTACATGTTTATTTGATATTATCTCTTGTAAAACCCTTGTCCTTACACTATAAAAGGAACCAAGGGTTATTAGGTTTATACATAACTTTCATATACAATGTAAACCTAAAGCGTGTGTCGACTAGACGTGGGATTCAATGCATACACGTCTGGTGATTGTTTGTTATTAATATAATGAGCAATCCATTTGTTTTAATTCATGTTCTTTGTGTCCAAACACCTTGTTAATGTGTCGTGTTCTAATTCCGCTTTGATTATCTAATCATATGAACATGATGCATTCCTAGTAGCAAAAAGATCAAGGAAACCAAGGTTTCCACAGTTGGTATCAGAGCCCCGTGGATCGTGATGCTAGGACCAACAAGGTGTTCGTGTATGGTGTAAAGAAGAAAAATCCGTCTAGGGTTTTTCTGGACGTTTTTGTGTGCGCAACAGTATTCAGAAGATGTGATACCAGTGAATGTGTCGTACGATGCTAAGTTATTGTCTCAAGAGTTGTTCAGTATGAGCATCTCTCTTAAGTTGTGGCTCACTTGTGGATGTGATATCCCAAGCCCAACGTCATTTATTTAATCCTATTATACGAATATTTTTGAAATTTTTAAGAAGTTTCGTTTGCTATATATTTGACGGTTTAAGTTGAAACCGACGTTTACGGTCGTAATTTAACGTTTGACGATTTAAGAAGAACCGACAACGACTACGATACCGACGGATGCCCAAAACTTACATTTTATTATCGATTGATCGATATTTGAGTTTTTTTCGAGATTTTTATTTTTATTACGTGTAAAGTCGAGTCAGAACCATGTGTATATTCGTTTTGTGTGCGTTATAACCTTTGGAAAGTAATTTTTACAAATCCCGACAATCCGTAAATTTTCAAAACCAACTACTAGCCGTTTCCCGCAACTAAGTTGGTCGTTTATTAAGCAAGGCCAAAAGATAACAAAAAGTGCCACTTTGGTCCCTCCATACTTTTACAAAATACACAAACAATAAAACACACACACCAACACACACTCAAAGATCAAAATCTCTCCCCCCTCCCTCTTTGAAACCCACGGCCAACCTAAGGCCACCACGCACCACCATTTTTTTAGGTTTCGCTAAAATCTAATCAAAGACCACCTCCTATTTCTTCATTGTAAGTCTTTTAATCCATTAAAATCAAACATGCAACAATTTAATTTTTCCAAAAATTAAATCTTATGAACAAGTAGGTTTTGATTAAATTTTCTTGAATAAATGTTTAATTAAGGTGTTTATAAACATGGGGAAATAATTAAATTAGCTAGAATCAAAGTTTTATTTGGTGTTTTTGTTCATAAAACCCACGGCCCAAATGGGTGTGTTTGATTTCTTTGATTTTGATCTTATTTTGTCATGGGTTTATGTTGGTAATCATGTTATTGATGTTTTTGATTGGTTTAATTATATTGCATGTGTGATTTATCAAATGGGTTTTTATAAGAAATGTTCATACAAGTGACTAAGGGTAATTAGGTTGTATTAGATTGATTATAAGATGTTATAATAGGTCTAGGATGTAAGAAAAAGTGTTGGAAAGGTGTTTTGATATGATTTTAAAAGGGTATTTTTAGATCAGAAACTTTAAGGGTATTTTCGTGGGTTTAAGTCTAAGTCCAGGTCTAGATGATAGGATATTGTGATAGAGCTTCTTTTTAGCTTCGTTTTGGTATAAGATATAGCTTTTGACTCCAAACGAGTCAAAAGTTACGGTAGTTTGAATTTTTGTGTACCGGGAGATGCGTATCGACACAATACGAAATTGTTGTCGATATTGGGTCAAATCTCGGGGACTATAAGTTGAGTTTCAAAAATGGTCAAGGGCTGTTCTCAGGCCCTAAACTTAGCATTTTGAGTCTATTTTCATAATCAAGAGTCGGATTTGCAAATGGTATTGGTTAAGATGGTCAAAATGATCTTACAAGTCGAGTGTGCAAAACTGTCCGAATTTTGTACTTCAAAGATGTGTCGGGCAGAAGGTCTTAGAAGTGAAACCTTTTTATGAAATTTGGTATGGGGTTTCTACAGATTATAAGTGATTTTTACAAATTTTCTCATATTTTTAGGAGTGGTCTAAGTGGGGTAAAACAGCCCGTACATTCGGTATGTACCGGCAGAATTGTAAAATGAGTAATAGTTTTAATAAAGTATAAAAATGGCTCGTGTCTAGTAAATATCACTTGTATGGATTTTTGGCGTGAGTTTATATGAACCTTGAGTGTTCTTAATTATGTACATACAGTACTTGAAGGTACTTTAATGTGTTGATTCATTACGTGTTTATTCGTTAGGTGTTGTACTTGATTTCCCGGGGCATCCTCATCGTCGGTGATCGATTTCGTTTACGCCGTAGTACTAATACTACCACTACCACTTAAGGTGAGTCTATTGCCTCGCTCTTTACTTATTTCAAATGATTTTACCCGCGAGGGGGATACATGCTATTTAAATGAAAATGAACATAAGTCATGAATGATTGTTGGACCCGATTGTTGCCTTGAATTGTGTTGAGTACCTAGTTGCAAAAGGACCTAATTTCATGAACTATTAACTATTGTTTAATCCTAGTGTGGATTGAAAATAGCCGCTTATACAAATTGTAGTACTACGGGGCTGACGACCCAATGCTAGCCGAGAAGCTGTACGTTGAGTAAGTTCTGCGGGAGATTATTTTTGTATAAGAGATAAGGTATAATTGCAACTGATGCCTTTAGTAGGGGCACTGGTTTCATCTGAATCACGCCAGTAATTATTACGCGGGTGATTGAGTTAACGGATTAGTGTCATGAGCTTAAACACAATTGTCATATCCTTGAATAATAGATTGTGAGTACGACAATGCTATTGAATGGTCATGATTGGTTTTAATACTTATGTTTAACTATGATTTGATAAACCTATAGATTCGCTCAACCTTTGTGTTGACGGTTTTAAGCATGTGTTTCAGGTAACCAAGATTGAAAGCAACGGAGCATGCGAGGATGGAAGTTGTTGTGGCTTGACGGTCTACTTTGTTTTTCTTCCCTTTTAACACATAAATATTTTATATTATGTCATGTGAACGAAAATGTACTTTTGGGTTGAGATTCAGTGGGGACCAAAACGCAAACTCTGTTTTGTATCATCTTGGGAATTGGAAAACTGTAGACTTTGATGATTTAATCAATCTTTAATTTATGTTTAAACTTTTACGTCTCTTTGAGTCGTTTAATATACCTTATGTGTGATGATAACTACGTAGCACCCAAATGTTGTAGTTCCGCTGCGCATAGCATTTGTGGGGGTGTTATAGATTGGTAATCAGAGCCATGAGTTATATAGAACTAGGTCGTTTTGAAAAATCCTAAACTATAACTTTTGGTGTCGTAAGAAATTGTCCAAGCACACAACTATCCTGCATGGCTCTGGTAAGATTTCTTTAGCATTGCTTTATATTTTAGATGTATCCCTCAAACTGACAAGAATTCCCTAGTATTTAGTAAGTAAATACTTTGATATATATTGAGATATATTGTTGTGTACGTTGAGTACTTATCATCGTAATTTGCAAATTCTCGTAAGATTATCTTATATGTTGCATGTAATTGGCATAACGGGCTACATTGCATTACATGGAAACACCGTGTTGTAATCCTACGTGTATGTAGGAATGGTTGTATGTATAAATATGTATATACTATGGTATTTAAAGGCATTGCACGCGAAGCAATGGTCCTTGGGTAATTATCGTACATTAAAATGCGGTTTTGTTGAGAATTCGGCCTTACCGCTAATTATCAATCTTGATAATTAATTTATTGTTCGGATAACCGAATATGAACCTCGTTTGATACTCTAGATACGTAAATAACGCTTCGTAACATATTGTATATTGACTAGATTGATCTCGATTGTCGTTATCGCACTGTGATGTGTCATTTTGGATATTTTTCTTTTGAAACATAATTTACTTACGTATTACTTTATTTCCTTTATTCCTTATGGGTTTGATATGTTAATTGGCGTAACTATAATATAGACGAAGTATAATCAACGATGCGTACATTGTAGCGACGAATCACATGTGTGTGTTATAAAACGTGGTTGAGGCGTGTTGCCATTTAATCGTTGTTTACTATTCTACTTGAATTTTAAATATGCGTTTTAAAAATAGACTAGCGTTGTGATCAATCGTGATAACTTGGAATTTGGTTGGTTTTTGTGTTAATTTTGTGGTGTACGATTTCGAGACTCATCCGAGGCCGATAACAACACTTAGTTGACATACGCATTCTCGCTTCGTTTATTTCATTTTGTTTTGTTGATTCATTATTTCGAATTCGACATTATACATGACGAGGTCCGACATTTGTGTGAGTTAAATAAGCATTAAACTTTGTTGATCGAATGATTTAAACATAAGGTGTTTTACGTATTAAATAAATGGTGAATGAAATTTTTGGATAAAAATGACCTATGATATGTCTTTTAACAAGTAAAACTCTTATAGAGAGTAAAGTGACAAAGTGAAATTGTTTTTCCTTCAACCTTGGTTGGTATATCATAATAAGTGAATTATATTACTCGTAAAATCCTTGTTTTTATATATTAATAATTCGATACTAGAAGCTAGTGATGGATTTTGTTAAGAATTTGTTTAATATAATCTGAAAAAGGAATTTATAATAAAATTTATGATATGACTATTGAGTATATGTAACTTTGGATTTAGTATGAACTAATTTTCGGGTCAATGTAGCAAACTTTTGGCGTATCTTGTAATATAAAACATGAGTAGAAGAATTGGTCATGTATTTTGGAGATAAAAACTTTGTAAAATTTGTTTTATTTTAAACATAAGGTTATGTTATGTATGCATTGGTATAAACTAGAACACGTTACTTGTTGTAGTGAATAAAATGGGATAAAATCGGAATATACACCTTATGTAAGAAATTATAATGCTTGAAATAAAATTTTAAACATTGATGGAACGTCATTGGAAATCATTTGTTTATTAATTTGTCGTTATAGAGAATCACTATGCATAATTCGATGATGCTTGTTTAAAAATCGTTTGAAAAATATTTTGTTTTATTCCGCTGCGAGATGTGTTGATTTTAAAATCATTTGATAACGGGCTAAAGATTAAAAGTTAAATTTTATATATCTTTGAATTATTGAAATAAGCATCTTAATTATTTATTATTATTATTATTATTATTGAGATCCAAGTGTTGGCTAAAATCAGTAATTTATCCGAAATGATACTACGTGAAACTTCTTTATCATTTGAGTCGAGTTGCGCGAATATGATTTAACAAAACAGTTTTAAGGAAAACATGTGTGTAATAAAAAGTCAAGGTTAATTTTAAGAGTCAATTGGACTAATTTGAGTTGTGTTGGTTACTTACATATAGGTAATAAGATATGTCGTAATAACGTAAAACTTTGAGAATTCTTACTATAAACGTTTTTGGTACTTAAGATATGAAGATTATTGAGATTTTGACGCGAGTATGGAGATTTTCAAACCTAATGATTTGTCAATTATGATAACCGAGTCACCGCATCTACTAATGTTAATAATTTCCGAGAGATTGAAATTTTTCTAGAAATGAAAAAGTTGTAAAGATTGGAAAATGAAAGGTATAAATTCTTTAATGGTGTAACAGAAATTAAAAATGTGTAAATGTTCGGTTTTACAATGTACAAGGTAACACTAATTATTATACGCAACTGGATTATACAACACACGCCTACTTGTATATTATTTAATAAAGATGTATATATAATGTTTTGAGTCACAATGGTTCGATCGTCCGACATCCCTTCTTTGATTTTATGAGTCTGTATTTGAACTTGAGTCGTCATGTGACTGTTTATTTTGAATTGCTACTTCACGATTACATGATAATAAGGGTATGTCACCCGGTGTATTTTTGTCATGTTCATGGACGCCGTAACTTTTCTTCTTTCGATTAATGAAACCTAAAATTCTGTATTTGCTTGAATGATGCTATAAATTTTCATTAAAGTGGTTATTTATTTATAATTGAACAAAAGCGAGGAGGCGAAGCCGCTTTACCGAATTGTAGAGGTGAAAGAACTCGATCTTCCTGGTGAAATTGTTTCTATTTAACCAAGTGATTATTCTCCTCTCCCCGTTTGCCCTTGGTGGAATGTGTGTGCAACTCGAGACGATGGGAATTATGAGCGTTGTTTTATTTTTGACGCTTGCGTTAATATTCAAATTTTACTCTATGTATTCGTAGATTGCCGTTGATTATTCTGAAACTTTTGTCATATGTTTGAAGTATTTTCATTTCTAATATAGTTAATTTCAGTTGGCAATTATATTGCTCGTTTACCTCGTTCGATCTCATTGATTTTTGATTTCATTACTTGTTGTGCTTGCAATGATCTTTAATCATGAACCACCTTACCGTTATTTTGTGGGTAGTCTATTTTGAAAATATGTATGTGTGTGAAATGTTTTGGTAAACCAAATCCAAAGGGTGTCAATTTCTTTATTTAATTATTTATTTATTTTCTCATAAAAAGGCAAAGCAAAGGTATGTTTTCAAAGTGGACGAAAAAAAAAATGGTTGATGTGTTTCTTAAAACGATAGTAACAATATTTTCCCATTTCAAATTTCATTTCAAATGGTTTAATTATTTTGAAGATTAGGTCGAAAACTTTCGTAGTCATATTGGTATGTAATAATAATGTTTGTGTCGTCACTCGATCCTCAATTATGCACAACTTAGCTAACTAGGCATAATTCGGGAAGAGTCCTGTTTTGTTGGTTGTTGTTGCTTGATCCTTAAGTATGCATGATCTAGCTAATTATGCATAGTTTAGGAAGGGCACTATCGTGTCAAACAAATTGGTCATCTTGGAACTTGTAGTGTTTTGATAAACGTTTGGATGAGAACATTTCTTTTTAAAATGGTGGATCATTTTTGCAAGTAGTCGTATTCTCTTTGATTCATAAAGAGAATTTTGAATTTTCTTGTGTTCTTTGAAATATTTTTGTTTGGTGTTGACTTAGTAAGTTACTGTGACCGAGTAATTTTGGAAATGTGTTGCGTGTAACGTGTGACATTTATCAGAATCGTTAGGGTGTTGATGAAATACCAAAGGGACTCGTACCGATACTGAGAAGAAATTTTAAACAAGAATAGGAGACTGCCAAAGTAGAGGAAATCAGAGTTCAAGTGACTCTGAGGGGAATGACGAAGACTTCTCCTGCATCAAACGCATCGTACCTTATTTATTTTCTTATCTCGTTCTTTTGATATGTTTTATGACACGCGATAAACTGTTGAAGTTTACCAACTGTGCATCGGTAATTGGAAGACCATTCATTTTCCGTCTTCGTTTATTTAAGTGAGGAATCCTCTTTGCTCGACTCAACCATCCTTGATTATCGATGGTTAAACGATAGATAGCCATAGTTGATGTTTTTGTGGTGAACCCTTATTTTTATGTGTTTATGTTGTATGTGATCTGGTCAAGTGATCGTAAGTTGTGAGAACTTGAGACAACATTGTCCAATGAAGTCCGATCATGAAGAACACGTGCCATGTAATGTACTTATCACTATGAACGACGATGCTATTGAGATTTTGACCACGTTTGGGACGAAAGTGAGATGGTGTTCTTGTAATATCTTTTGGGTATGGATCAGTGTGTGAGCACCCTACGATGACATATGTATGTATTTTATTCTATTTTATTTTCTTTTTGGATATGCATCCGTAGCTGGCAAGCTCGTAAACCTTCTTTAACTTGCAATTTTCTTTTGACTGGACTCATCCGGTATCCTGTCAATATTTCTTATTTTATCATGGCTTGGCTGATTAGCAAGCATGAGTTAACTTGATTAAACTGATTGGCTTGGCATGGTTTGGCTATGTTGCAAACATGTCGTAATGTGGATGTATGTGTTTTATTATGGCTTTTGTGTTTGATTGGATTGTGACGTTTTCGAGAGAGTTATGTATACGTCGGATGATTCCGTATCGATGAACTCGTTTTTGACGGACTAGGGTGGTATGTACGTAATATTGCGATAAGGTGATTTTGTACGACTAGTAATAATTACTTCGTCTTGTATATTCTGAATGTTTTCGATGGGGTTATGTGTGACCCGTGCGATTTTAGTTTGTGAGTAGTTGTTTTTATGAGATGATGAACCAAGTGAAAGGACGATTCGAAAGTTGGAAGACATGCTCCGAACGTGTGTGATTGATTTTGATAGTTGTTGAGATCGATACTTGCCGTTGGTAGTACCTTTGTACAACGACATTTACCCTGTTAACAATGAAGCTACAGCATTTGAAGAAAATGTTGATGAAAATGTAGATCGCCAGTTGGATAGAATGAAGTAGGAAAAAGTCAGTTGAATGGACTTGAGATGATTCGAGAGACTACGAAAGGGATGGTGTAGATTTAGAATCACTTGCTAACCGCGAGAAGCTTTGAAAAGAGACGTGTTGATAACCGTAGGAAGAATTTGGGAAATTGAAGTGGAGACCATGGATCGAGATGTTAAGAGATGGAAGCAAGGTATAATACTCATCGTGAAGGTGTGATGGAATCCGAGACGTGAACCGAAGTCCACATCGGAACGTGAAGACCTCTTTAGTAAGAAGTACCCTCATCTTTCTAGTAGTACGAAATGCGAGTATAAGAACCGGAGAGCGCCGGGACGTCGCTCCCTTAAGGAGGGGAGGATGTGATACCAGTGAATGTGCCGTAAGATGCTAAGTTATTGTCTCAAGAGTTGTTCAGTATGAGCATCTCTCTTAAGTTGTGGCTCACTTGTGGATGTGATATCCCGAGCCCAACGTCATTTATTTAACCCTATTTTACGAATATTTTTGAAATTTTAAAGAAGTTTCGTTTGCTATATATTTGATGGTTTAAGTTGAAACCGACGTTTACGGTCGTAATTTAACGTTTGACGATTTAAGAAGAACCGATAACGACTACGATACCGACGGATGCCCAAAACTTACATTTTATTATCGATTGATCGATATTTGAGTTTTTTTCGAGATTTTTATTTTTATTACGTGTTAAGTCGAGTCGGAACCATGTGTATATTCGTTTTGTGTGCGTTATAACCTTTGGAAAGTAATTTTTACAAATCCCGACATCCCGTAAATTTTCAAAACCAACTACTAGTCGTTTCCCGCCACTAAGTTGGTCGTTTATTAAGCAAGGCCAAAAGATAACAAAAAGTGCCACTTTGGTCCCTCCATACTTTTACAAAATACACAAACAATAATACACACACACCAACACACACTCAAAGATCAAAATCTCTCCCCCCTCCCTCTTTGAAACCCACGGCCAACCTAAGGCCACCACACACCACCATTTTTTTTAGGTTTTGCTAAAATCTAATCAAAGACTACCTCCTATTTCTTCATTGTAAGTCTTTTAATCCATTAAAATCAAACATGCAACAACTTAATTTTTCCAAAAATTAAATCTTATGAACAAGTGGGTTTTGATTAAATTTTCTTGAATAAATGTTTAATTAAGGTGTTTATAAACATGGGGAAATAATTAAATTAGCTAGAATCAAAGTTTTATTTAGTGTTTTTGTTCATAAAACCCACGGCCCAAATGGGTGTGTTTGGTTTCTTTGATTTTGATCTTATTTTGTCATGGGTTTATGTTGGTAATCATGTTATTGATGTTTTTGATTGGTTTAATTATATTGCATGTGTGATTTATCAACTGGATTTTTATAAGAAATGTTCATACAAGTGACTAAGGGTAATTAGGTTGTATTAGATTGATTATAAGATGTTATAATAGGTCTAGGATGTAAGGAAAAGTGTTGGAAAGGTGTTTTGATATGATTTTAAAAGGGTATTTTTAGATCAGAAAATTTAAGGGTATTTTCGTGGGTTTAAGTCTAAGTCCAGGTCTAGATGATAGGATATTGTGGTAGAGCTTCTTTTTAGCTTCGTTTTGGTATAAGATAGAGCTTTTGACTCCAAACGAGTCAAAAGTTACGCTAGTTTGAATTTTCGTGTACCGGGAGATGCGTATCGACACAATACGAAATTGTTGTCGATATTGGGTCAAATCTCGGGGACTATAAGTTGAGTTTCAAAAATGGTCAAGGGCTGTTCTCAGGCCCTAAACTTAGCATTTTGAGTCTATTTTCATAATCAAGAGTCGGATTTGCAAATGGTATTGGTTAAGATGGTCAAAATGATCTTACAAGTCGAGTGTGCAAAACTGTCCGAATTTTGTACTTCAAAGATGTGTCGGGCAGAAGGTTTTAGAAGTGAAAGCTTTTTATGAAATTTGGTATGGGGTTTCTACAGATTATAAGTGATTTTTACAAATTTTCTCAGATTTTTAGGAGTGGTCTAAGTGGGGTAAAACAGCCCGTACATTCGGTATGTACCGGCAGAATTGTAAAATGAGTAATAGTTTTAATAAAGTATAAAAATGGCTCGTGTCTAGTAAATATCACTTGTATGGATTTTTGGCGTGAGTTTATATGAACCTTGAGTGTTCTTAATTATGTACATACAGTACTTGAAGGTACTTGAATGTGTTGATTCATTACGTGTTTATTCGTTAGGTGTTGTACTTGATTTCCCGGGGCATCCTCATCGTCGGTGATCAATTTCGTTTACGCCGTAGTACTAATACTACCACTACCACTTAAGGTAAGTCTATAGCCTCGCTCTTTACTTATTTCAAATGATTTTACCCGCGAGGGGGATACATGCTATTTAAATGAAAATAAACATAAGTCATGAATGATTGTTGGACCCGATTGTTGCCTTGAATTGTGTTGAGTACCTAGTTGCAAAAGGCCCTAATTTCATGAACTATTAACTATTGTTTAATCCTAGTGTGGATTGAAAATAGCCGCTTATACAAATTGTAGTACTACGGGGCTGACGACCCAATGCTAGCCGAGAAGCTGTACGTTGAGTAAGTTCTGCGGGAGATTATTTTTGTATAAGAGATAAGGTATAATTGCAACTGATGCCTTTAGTAGGGGCACTGGTTTCATCTGAATCACGCTGGTAATTATTACGCGGGTGATTGAGTTAACGGGTTAGTGTCATGAGCTTAAACACAATTGTCATATCCTTGAATAATAGATTGTGAGTACGACAATGCTATTGAACGGTCATGATTGGTTTTAATACTTATGTTCAACTTATGATTTGATAAACCTATAGATTCGCTCAACCTTTGTGTTGACGGTTTTAAGCATGTGTTTCAGGTAACCAAGATTGATAGCAACAGAGCATGTGAGGATGGAAGTTGTTGTGGCTTGGCGGTCTACTTTGTTTTTCTTCCCTTTTAACACTTAAATATTTTATATTATATCATGTGAACGAAAATGTACTTTTGGGTTGAGATTCAGTGGGGACCAAAACGCAAACTCTGTTTTGTATCATCTTGGGAATTGGAAAACTGTAGACTTTGATGATTTAATCAATCTTTAATTTATGTTTAAACTTTTACGTCTCTTTGAGTCGTTTAATATACCTTATGTGTGATGATAACTACGTAGCACCCAAATGTTGTAGTTCCGCTGCGCATAGCATTTGTGGGGGTGTTATAGAAGATCATAACTTTTGATTGAACCGTTGGATCGTTGCGAAATTTCATGTGTGTATTCTATACACATATATCTAAGCATCCACCGGAGGGATTGTCCAGATTATCCTTCAATCAAAAGTTATTAGGCGTCAAAGTTGGCAGCAGTGGTGATTTTCAGATTTCCTGTTTTACATAAAATCTTGATTTAGGGTTTTTCTACAAACCCTTGATCGTATCTATACTGGAAGGAAGGTGTGTTCTTGTTCATTATAATCAAGCATACTAGCTTTGGTGAGTGATTTTCTAAAAGTCATGATGAACCCTAGTATACTTTGTTCATGGTCGCTGTGATATGTGTCATTCTTAGGGTTTTCATAAACCCTAGTTCCATAATACAAGATGTAGCAGCAGGTGGATGCACTTGACAAAACAAGAACACAAATTTTACTAAGCCCTAAATCGTTTTAATATTAAGCAACGAGATGATGGATTATTTTTCTCACATGGGATCATGGTACGAATTTTTCACAAGCAGTGATCCAAGATGTGACTTTTTCATCATGAAAGAAGGAGTTTGGAACAACTTTTTCTTCATCTCGTATGATATTACAATCACAGGAATATAAAGTTTGATAAGGTCGAACATCATGCAAACTTTTAGGGATGATTTATCTCTCTTATTTTTGGATATGATATGTTCTGTTGACTATTTATTAGGATGGCAGTTATGACCCATGATGTATATTCCTGGATGAGATTTATGGGTTTTAAAATGTTCTGCTCATTACGTAGGTTGCTGATTTCGAGGAGATAGTATTTTATCTTCAAACGGGAGTTATTTCAGCAAAAGCCACAAGAAGTTTTCTTTTGAGCAGATACATGACGTGAGGGAGTATATTGTTTCCTATTTTGTGGAAGGTGTAAAAACGTGGTATATAAACACAAAAAGGGAAGTGATTTTACTTACAAAATTTGGTAATCACATATCCACAGATCTTGGTAGTGGATAAATGAGACGCTGACAGGTTTTTGCGTAGACGCTGATAGTAATAAAGTAAGCGCTGCTACGTGTTGTCCGAGAAAGGCTTGTTCAAACGCTGTTAGGCTTTGTCCGATATGGACAATGCATTTGGTTAGGATATTGGACAGTGAGGGTTCTCGGTTAACAAAGGAATAGCTGCTATTGAGAAAATTGATATGTTTTTAGCACACAAAAAGGAGGTATTTACACGCAAAGGTACATGGAATCTCCGTTTTTATATAGAATATCAGGTTGATATTTATGGCTTGGATATTTTTAAATGGATTAATGATTTTAACGTGAGTTAACAACAATTCGTGAAGTATTTTATTGGAATAATATTTGATTAGATTATGTAATCAAGGTAGCTTGTGAATGAGTTATCCGTGTATCACTTCTACATATGATATGAAGATATTATCTCATAAAGATTCGTCTTGAATAGGTGTTGGCTTAAGGGGAAGAATTCTTATGGTAAGTTTGATGATTGAAGAAGATTTTCATGAGTTTGTGTTCTATCATATCTTAAAGTCGTGCACTTCCAGTCATGGACTTTTAAGGTAACTTATTTGTGCTTGCATTGTTACTGATGAAGTGATACAAGATCTAGGAATATGTGATTTTTCTTATAGTACTCTATGCACATATTTTCTATCACTTGAAGGAGTTACATTATCGTGCTCAGTGTCTCACAAAGGATGAGGATTTTTATATCAGCTACACACTTCATCACATCGTACAAGATTTGGAACATAGGTTTGTGTTACTCTACTTCTACATCAAGAATATTATAGTTATTTTTTTCAAAATCATTACACAGATCCTACGTTTGGAGAATCTTCAAGATTGCATAAATTGTTTACTTCCCTGTTGATGTGAAAAAATGGGAAGACATACATGCTACAATTAAGGGGAAGCAATTTGAAGATGATGTACAACTTACAAGAGATACACAAAGAGTTTTGCCGACATCAACTAGGGGAAGATTGTTGGGTCAAAAAGTTGATGTGGCAGAAACTCAAAAACGAAGAAAACATGAAGGCATTTGTCTAAGCATTGACAAGTGTATTCCAGGCGTTGTCAAGAACAAATCAGGCGTTGACAGAAGCAAACATTGTCAAGAATAATTCAAGCATTGTCACATGCAATCCAAGCATTGACAGAAACATTGACAAGAAGCCTTTGGAAGCTTCTATTTAGATAAGTATGTAGAATATATTCTGTATTAGTTTATTTAAATAGAAGATTTACATGTTTATTTGATATTATCTCTTGTAAAACCCTAGTCCTTACACTATAAAAGGAACCAAGGGTTATTAGGTTTATACATAACTTTCATATAAAATGTAAACCTAAAGCGTGTGTCGACTAGACGTGGGATTCAATGCATACACGTCTAGTGATTGTTTGTTATTAATATAATGAGCAATCCATTTGTTTTAATTCATGTTCTTTGTGTCCAAACACCTTGTTTAATGTGTCGTGTTCTAATTCCGCTTTGATTATCTAATCATATGAACATGATGCATTCCTAGTAGCTAAAAGATCGAGGAAACCAAGGTTTCCACATACCCTACCCAACTGAAACCCTAAAAACAATCAATGCTAGACAAGAAAAAACAAACGACCAAAAGTTACCAAAGTTATGACTATTAGCAACCGACCAAAAATCACCAAAAGTCACCAGCAACACGTGATCCACACAATATATAATGACTTAAACCAACCAAATTTGTGACTATTAGCAACCGACGTAGATGAAACAAAAGCAAAAGTCAATGACGGCATAAAAAATAAAATAACAACCAATTTAATTAACCCTAAAATCAAACAACCAAACAAGGACTTTGTTAACTCAAGAATAATCAGTGATTAATCGAGAAAACAGCATCATTATAAGGTATTCGGAATAAAAGAAAAAGAAAATCGGGTTATGAGAAGAAGAAATTTTTTCGGCAGCCATTGATGTTTTTAGGTTTTGGTTTGTTCCATACTATAACATTGTCGCTCCATCGTAAACCTAAGTTGGTCTGGCCTAACCTCCATCCTTCCTATCGTATCACAAACATCTTGAAGTGATGCACGAGGAGCTCGCGACATCTTCACACATGGTGCTCTAGCCAGCGCGTCTTCTCGTATCAACCTTCCATCCGCTCCAATCAAATCCCTCATGGTAATCTTGTCAATGGTATCACACACGATTGGCGGACTAAGACTACCCACAACTTCTTCAGTTAAAAGTCTCATTCTTCGGGCTAACCTAGTCACAAATTGTCCACACACAATCATGCTACTTTCTTGACTACCATGACCTGTCCTTTTCATCCACTTTGCAATAACCCAAGCCACATTAGCATATTGTTCACGGTTTTTGTCCCTAAACATGCTCAATAACCACAAATCATTATTTTGAACCTTGTCATATCCCGTGGTTCTTTGACAAACCGCAAAGAAATCATCTTTTGAAGCACTCTTAAAAGTGGATTAGAAATTCTAGTGGTTGAGCTCCTAGATAAGCTCAATGGATCCTCATCCGCACAAATTGATGCCCAAAACTCACTAGCATTGAAATTCCCATGATCACGTTCACCTCCTTGAAAGTAAACTTCAAATCCTTCCTCATCTCACTCCCCTCTAGTATACAACTCCAAGTATTTAGCAAATTCCTTCAAAGTCAAAGAATGTCCTTTTCCACAAAGTCGAAAACTCAAAATTTTCTTAGTCACTAGCTCATCACCATCAACTCATTCATCAAAATGAAAAGTTGAGAAAAACTCAAGAACAAGCTCCGCATAGATTTTCTCCATACAAGTAAAAGCACGAACCCAAGCATTCGATTGAAACAAGACTTCATTCCCTCCAGCTTCTATGACAACTATCGAAAGCATCTCCCTAATTTAAGCTTCACAACCAAGCTCATTCAAAACTCCAAAGTCTACAATGCTAGGTGGGAAAATATGTTTCGATAGTAGAAGACTAAGGGCATTGTTGTAGATGGTCTTATCATTGGTATTGTATCCAGGACAATTCAGAAATGGGTGGCTAGGAAATCCCATGAGTGCGGCACTCGCCGACTCGATAGGCGTTCGCCTCTTTCCTTGACTTGATGAGTCGGTCTCATAATTTCCAGAACTTGTGTTCTGCAAAATTTATCACACAAACAAACATAGATTAACGTTTTTTTGGTAAAGGGTGTTACCCCGGTAAACATATATTAACGTCAGATAAACATTAGGGGTCAACGGTATCCCTACATTGGTGTTCTGATCTTTATGTTGGTTTTCAGACTAAAAGTGTGGTGCACAAATGAAATGTGCGGCGTACTTTCTAGATAAATTTGCTAAAGTGCGACGCACAATTGAGAAGTGCGGCGCACAATCTACGTAACTTAGCACATGTCGGGGTAACTAATAATTTTAACCAAATCCGCGAACCGCTGGTTACAGATTAACAACAATGGCTAGAATCAAACACTTAGCCATTCCCAATTCAATTTTATCCATTGCTCAATCCTAAGGTTCATTTTTAAAAACCCTCATTTTTATAATTTTAGGTTTTTCAGTACTATCTAATAATCAAAAAATCTATCCTAATCAATATCCCTATTTCAAATTACGAATTTAATTTAATCTGATTATGAATTACTAAGAACCCTTATTAAAAAATTAATCAAAAATTAAAACTAATAAAAGAAATATGTATGAATTAAAGATTAAAAACTTACTCTTGACATGATCTCGAGTGTGAATTAGAGTAGAAATTAAAATATATTTTTGGGTGAGGATTCAAAGAATCGTCGGGTTTTTATGGGTGTTTTTCTTAGTTTATTTTTGGAATGAGAAAAATAAAGTTTATACAAAAATGTTTCGTCCAGAAGTGCGGCGCACTTTTAAAATGTGTGACGCACATTCTGCGCTCGCAGACACTATTTCTGTAATTTTACCACACAAGACACAAATCTTCAAAGAAAACCTCCAATTCATTCGATTTCATAAAAGAAAAATGACAGGACAACTAGGGAAAACATTCCCTTTTTCTAAGACTATGCTAAAACATCTAGGGCTCTTAGTTTTTTACTTCCGTTTTATTGGTTATCTACATAAAAAAAGATAAAAATGCAAAAAGTAACTTGGAGCCAATGATGCACTCCTCTTTTTCCTCCATATCTTTCGTTATAGCAGAAGTTTAGTGGTGACATGATATCACTCTCTGTGTAACGTCCCGAGACCTCTCTACTGGTGTCCTTTGTCTCGTATACCTTTTAGTACCTCTTTCCACATGGATCAATAATAACCATGGTAACATGTCATTCACTATCTCCATCTTTTGCAATGTTTTCAAACTCTCGCTTATTCCCCACTTGACAATCCTTGTATTTCAATGAAACAGGAAGTGCTCCAAGCATCCCCACAATTTTCTTGTATACACATATGTCAAAGAAAGGGTTGTGGTTGCTCCTTTCACGTAGTGATGCATCCAAAAGTTCTTCAAGTTCCGTCCATGGTTGCAAATGTGGACCATAAGTTGGCATACCGTTCTCATCTCTTTTCACGATGCAGTGCTTATCGTCTTCATCATCACTATCATCATGTTTCTTTTCCTTGAGCACATTATAGTTTTGATGGAAAAACTCATCAATGCTAGTCATAATAGCTTTTCCAACATCTATATTTGCACCAATGGTGTGCAAAAATTTCCTTCCAACAACTACTTGAATATCTCGATCAATAGGAATATCGAGAAGCATAAAATCGGCTAGTAGTGTAGTTGTTCCCATTTGGCAAAGAACTCCAAGCAAACATCCGAATCCCTCCGCGTAGGAGTGATCAAGCATTTTGATACGATCAAACCTCGGTTTGACTCTACCAACATCTAACATTTAGAATATGCCATATGGCATGACATTAACATTCCAACCGGTATCAACCAAAGCATTATAAGTAGTTTTACCCTCCAACCTTATTAGTAGGATAAAGTAACCCGAATCTTATTTCTCAAGCATTACTTTGTTCTCACTAAGCATTTATATAGCCACATCTTCATACTCCGGTGTTAATCCATCTTCAACTTTCAATTTATCGAGCAAAAATCCATCAACAATCATCTTATATTAATCAATATATTTCAAAGTTTTGATGATAGGTCGATTCATGTTCAACAACATGACTCTTTCTTGAATATCTTCTTGTAGTTCCTGCATTGATAGTTCTTCTCTAGTTAAAGGCTTGGTAATGGTGAGTGAAGGTCCTTCACCATTATAGTTTAACTTGTAAGTGTGGGCGGGCTTCTTACCTTTGTTTCTTTTGTTTTTGCCCATGCTACAAAGAAATCTAGGAGAATCGATTTCCCCAGTTTCAATAGGTGCCAAATCATCAAAATTAAGGTTGTCAAGTATTTCATTGATCTCTCAAAAGTCCAAGCTTTCATGCACTTTTGGCCATAAAGTATGTATGCCATAAGTGATGTCAAGTTGTGCATTAGCTTGCTTTAGGAAAGATCTCACAAAGATTACACACGGTTCACAATCGTCCTCCTCCGGATTAACAAAGAATTCAACGAAAAAAATCGTCTTTAATCATGACAATGAGCTTCTTATCCACCTCTTTGTCTCCATTATGATCAGTTTTGTAGTTCAATCCAAGCTCAACTACAAATTCATTACTAATCAAGCACCTTTCCAATTCCAAATTTCCTTGCCCATCATAAGCAAAAAAAATTCCACGTGGCAAGGCAGCAAATACTTTTCACTAGGCGTTAACTCTCCCAATCGATGGAAAGTCAAGACCTTTTGGATCCTACTATCGGCTGAGTCCTTATATTCAGAACCTGTCCATTCTCCTTCTGATTCAATTTTTTCATTGAGACTAATATGCTCGTCCACTCCTAAGCATAGCCTACCCACGCTAGTATTTGGATCCATCTAAATCTTAAAACAATAACACATCAAAAGAAACATTAGTATGTTAGTTCCATAAAACCCAAATGATATTTCATACCCTAAATTTCTTAGGCAACTTGTTAAAATTAATAAACATCTAAATTTGAGTGTGTTATTAGCAACTTTACCCTTCTGTTTTTCCAATTGTGCGGCACATAATTGAAATGTGCGGCGCACTTTTGCGCGACACCGGAAAGTCGTCACGCAATTGAAATGTGCGGCGCACTTCCTGCAACAATATATTTCACTACTTTACAACTTGTAAACCAATCAACCCAAGTCATAAGACATTTTTATAACAATTTCTTAACAAATAGTCAAATAAAGAAATCATGACCAAGTTTAGCAATATGTCCATAAGTATTTTGTAAGATAAACCCATTTTTTCATTATTGCTTGTTTTCTCATTTTTTTGTACTTATATTATAGCTAAAATTTCAGAAATATTACCACAAGTTATGATAAATATCAAACAAGACATACCAAAGCAAATTATTCTACCAAAGAGCAAATTAAATAGAAAATAAAAATTTTAAAGCAAATATTTTTGGTTTTTCTTTAAGTGTAATATGAACCAACACAAAAGCTCAAAAAGCATAAGTACACACAAAGCAATTCTCATATTTTCAACATTAAGTGTTGAGGGTAAAAGGTTTAGGTGGTTTTTTGGAATCGTTTCAACAAACATTTTTGCAAATTCGACAAAAATATGCGCAGCACTTCTTCACTGTTTTCTTAAAAACTTTTTCAGATTGCCAGAAATCTGTACGACGTGTTTTGAAATTTTATGTTTACCAAGTATCTTAGAATGTTTTAAACTAATAACAAATCAATCCCCAGCAGCGGCGCCAAAAACTTGACGTTCGTTCCGCAAGACTTAAATTTTTATTACAAGAGATTACCACACAATTGACTAGAAACACAAACATGGGCAAGTATATCCTATCATGTATAGCATAGTGTTTAGGTAAGTCCAGTTCGTGCCATGGGATTGGTGTTATTGAATATAAAACAATTACCTATAGAGTGTCACAAGTTTTAAAGATACACTTATCAAATGATTAAAAGGTGCGTTTGGTTAAGGTTACAACCACAGAAAAGATAAATCACCAAGATGAATATAAGCACATAAACAATGTAAAATAATATGCCAATTACTAGTCTCACATGCTATATCTAATTAATATAACAAAAATCCTTCTAAAGATAATGTCATACCAAAAGCATTAAGAATGGTTTATGCTGATTTCAATGGCTAAAGCATTAGATAAAATTATGTAAGAGTTTGTTATGTGTTTTATTCAAGTAATCGCGAAAAGCAAATACCAAGATTCATGGACTAGATGATAAGGAATCTATTTATTCACATGAGTACTAGTCATGATCATGAATAAACCAAACACATAGCAATAGTCTAACACGATAGCATCTAATACAAAAGCATCTAAATCATACTCATAATCACGAACCAAGGGAGAAAGCGCGCCGCACAAACCTAATGTGTGCCGCATTTGACCTCGCAAAGCTAATAAATCATCTAACAATAAGGTGTAAAACCCTCAACCATTTGCACAAATGACCACTCCATAATAGCAGGAATAACAAACATCTCAACAATATATAAATCAAAGTAAATGAATAACATGAATGAAATGAGAATTACACCAACAAAGTATACTCAATATTTGCTCCAAAAGGTTATAAGTTTCCAACTTATTACAATCAACATGTAAATTCTTGAGTTCTTGCTACAACGACAATAAGGATAGACCAACTAAAGTCTTCCTTGTATTAGTAACAATGATTAAGGATTGGAAATCCTTGATTCCTTGAACTTCAGCAATAATAGAGTAATTCTCTCTGTTGAATATGTGTTTTGCAAGGCCCTAGGGTCCAATATACAACCCTAGAGTCAGACGTTATCAATCATGAAAGTGTAAGCGAAAAGTCTACACTTATTGTCATGCATAATGTCACTTAATTGTGTAACTGCAGTCGAAAGGGCGCCACACTTTCATTTTGCGCCATACTTTCAAGATTCGTAAAACATGAATGTGCGCCTCACTTTGGCCCATTTTCAACACAATTTATTCTTTAGTACTTTTCTTTCCATATCTTCATTTCTTTTCTCCATAGTTTTATTCTTTCACTACAATCAAACAATACTTAATATTAGTAACAATTCAACACATAATTTATTTATTTACATACCAAACAATGACAAATGTATCATTACAAACATGTATAAATGAGGCGTTATCAGAAGCCTTCCTTAGAACTTAGGCAGAAACCAGGTCAACACATATTGATGATATTGAACATAAGACGTCATGGACCCTAAGCTAACTCAAATATCTCTCAAAAGATATTTGTTTTAATGTCACGGATTTCAACACATTATCTATCGGTTTATTCACTCCGAATAAATTGATATTGAAAAGGTGGCAATCCTCTCCAGCCTTCGCTCAGTAAATCAAAATGCACTATTGAGTCTAGAACCCCGAGATCATCAAAAGTCTCACTAGGACACTTTCCAAGTATTCCTTTCTTCTTCACACACTATGAAAAGTAACAATGATTATTATGAGTTCTATGCAATATTCTTGTAATATTGCCAGAACATCAGAGTGATACGAAAGTATTACAATGAAGATGGATATCCTGCTTCAGTCAACATCAAACAAGCTCATGGTAGGTGACACGTGCGGTTCTTTAAGAACCAAACTTGTGATAACTGGAAAAAAACGATGGTTTGATCCTTAATTGAATTCAAACTTGTTCCAGGGCCTCTACGCAAAATCTAAGTGATCATGCCAGAACACTCATAGTGACACTCTTTAGTGTTCACAGTGATGAATGGAAATCCTTCCAGTGTCAACATCTAACAGCACTATGGTAGGTGACAAGCATGATTCTATTAGAATCAAGCTTGTGACAACTAGAAAACAACGATGGTGAAGCTCTTAATTTAATTTCACTTGTTCCAAGCATATGAATTGACGACTTCAATGATAAGGTTAATTTAATCCAAATGATTCACTCTTTATGTTCGTAGTCAGCTTTGGACGGTCGAGTAAAGAGAACGAGTTTACGCGTAAAATCTTATCAAGGAGGTTTCTTATTAAATCTACCTGTCACAAGTACGATACTTAATATCGTCCAACAGTCTTCACCGACCGAAGGTAAAATGCTACCGAATTAGAATGAAATGTTAAATCCATTTCATTCGTGTCTACTTATGTTGCTACATTTGAATACGGTGGCGTATCCGTGTCCGAGAAGAATTAGTCCTTGATGAAGTATTGTCCCTATTCGGGCTGTATAACCCGACCCACGGGTGCTACCCGTATACATTGGGTATGGATCATTATTTCACAGCGTGCGCAAGGCCCAGGTGGCTCGGTAAGCCGCTGTCATACAATGGCTTATTACTTAGCCGTGTCCTTGTTGTACCGCGACAGGATAAGTACAGAATATAATATATCTTTGATTATATTCTCCTAAGGAAAAGGGATATACACTTGCCTTAGTTATACGATAAGGATCAAGCTATTTTAAGTTGTTATCTCTTCCTTAGGCCGCAAGAGTAGGAGAGCCCAGCCAGGACTCTCTCGGGTATAAAAGGAACCCCCGGGGTTCCACAAAGGTACGATACACAATACTCTAAAACCCTCACATATACTCAAATTGATTACTTACTCTCACGCTGGAATCTAATCGTGGGACAAGCGCCCATGATAAGCCTAACGGTGTTTGTTATTTAGTGTGCAGGGTCTTGAAACAAGATTCACTTGGTGAAAGATTCGGAGTCCACAAAACGCCGAATTAAGCCTAATTCGGGTCTAGCTCGGTCAATCCAACTTTTGTATAAACAAGTTGGCGCCATCCGTGGGACCCTACACTAAACTCTAAGCATGACAAGAAAAGGAACGGACGGAGGTGGCTGAAGGTCATTGACAATAGACGGTCAGATCACATCCATAGGGAACACCCCTGGGTTGGCCAGCTATGCAAACAGTCGCGATGTGATAAAGCCACCTCTCCGAGTAGCGAGCTCGCCGTTCTCAACTCCCCTACCCGCCTTAGAGGAAAGCGACGTAGAACGGAGATCAGCTAAGCCTCCTCCCAACAAAGATAAATGAAAGCTACCCCTCACACCCGAGGAAAGCGAGCAAGTAATTGCTACAGATGCACGTACGATGGAAGAATATGTAGCAAACAACTTACAAGCTCAGCTTCCACTCGCCACTAAATACATGAAGGACCAGCAGGTCATAAAGAAAAAAAGGCGTGCAGGACGCCGTCAATCCTCAGACAATGACTCATAAAATTCAAAATCAAACAACAGTCATCATACAGAATGTGGGCGCAGATATTCCTCCCCAGAAAGCTCAAGAGGGAAAGAACGCGCTTTCTATTCACATAAAAGAAAAGATGACATCTCACAACTATGGAGAAGGGCAAGAAAAAACGCTTTCACAAGGAATATACAGTATTATCCTAATCCAAAAGCGTTGTATGACAACGAACGTCAAAACATATGATGGCACCACAGATTCAAAAGACCACTTGAAAGTCTTCGAATCACAAGCAGGAATTGAGCAATGGCCCAAACCTGTATGATGTAACATGTTTAACTCTACACTTGTAGGAAATGCTCAGAACTGGTTTCACAGACTCCCACCACGAACAATAAACGGATTCGAAGTACTACGGAAAGCATTCAAAAGAAACTGTGTCCATCAAAAGATGTACGACAGGAGCGCTGTGTCACTAGCAAGAGTCAAACAAAACCAGGGTGAATACCTTGAAGACTTCTTAGAGCGCTTCAAAAACAAATGCCTCCAGATAAAAGAATACCCGGTGATTTTGAAAGTATCTTGCTTTATGGCAGGAATAAATAACAAATATCTAATACGAAGATTGAACGAGATGACACCAGAAACGTTTGATGGGGTAATGCAAAATGTGAGATCCTTCATACACGGAGAATCAGCTGCCACGGAAGCCATGCAAAATACTTCCAGCTATAGATCCCGCGATGTGCCCAATAAACAAACTAATATACGGGGTGGATCCCTGGATCCTAAATATCAAGGAAACCAAAAAGAAGGGCGTAGCAGTAGCTTTCAATTCACGCCAGTGAAGTTAACTCCAAGAGAGATCCTCGCATCAGAAGGAGTAAACTTCCTAAGACTACTACCAATGGTCACTCTAGTGGACAGACGCATAGGCAATAGATACTACGAGTACCATGGAGAAAAGGGACACACCAGCAACGAGTGTATTCAACTGTAAAAGCACATTGAAAGCTTGGTGCAGGCGGGAAAGCTAAAGCACCTCGTCAAATAGGCCAGAGAAGGCAGAAAACAAAAGCCAAATGATATAGTTGTAACTGTCTACATGGTACAAACATGGCAAAGAAGGACTAAGCAAAAGGTGAGCCAAAGGTTCTCCAGAGGGGGAGACATCTCTTCCCCCCCCCCCCCCTCTCAGTGCGAACAATATGGCAGAGGGTCCATTAGTAATAGAAGCAAATATTAGCGACCATAGCATTCATCGCATGTATGTGGACGGTGGTTCATCGAAGAAAATCATGTATGAGCATTGTTTTTTAAAAGTAAGCCCAGAGATAAGAAACCAAATGGTACCTGCGACGTCACCACTCATTGGCTTCAGCGGAGAAGCAGTTTAGGCCAGTTAAAACTAGTAGTAAAGATAGGAAATGACGAGCATTCGACGAAAGTCTCAATAAATTTTATGATAATACGATCCCCATCACAGTACAACGGGATCATTGGGCGACCCGCTGTAAAATCCATGATTTTACCATGATTTTATGTAATGGATTTCCACCCAATAATCCTAGAACACAAACTCATATGTTACACTTCTATGGGTCATGTGTGAACTTTTTTAACATGTACATATACTTGCACATACACACTAGTTGAGATAAGACTCATAATGTAAACCTTGTACATACTACTAGGGATAACAAGTAGTAAGATGTATACTTAATATTGGAAATATTCAACACTTAACAAAAATTTGAAAAACATACCACACCATATACATATAGCCGTATATATGTATGTATGCTTATTATAGGCATCCCTAAACTTTATTGGACTATCCCAAAGTTATGTATTCCTTATGCTCTAGCCCAACTCAAGCCCACACAAGCCCACCCTTTTCTTTGGATAGCCTTACACGACACACACATGCATATGTGGATGAAGAAGGGTTGTCTTGGAAAGGGAAGAGCTTACACTTGGCACAAATGTCCTTACCAAGGCAATCATTCCTTTTGCATTCTCTTTCCCTCTCTCATCTTTAAGCCGAAACACACACATCACCATCTCTCATACATGCAACTCACTTCTCTCTACTTCTTTCTCTCTCAAACATTTCAGCCATAATCCACAAAAATCTAAAGTTGATTCATTAAATCAACTAAATATTTGTCCCATCTTGATTATAAATCATTTGGTGGCATCATTCTTTTGGAATCACTACAAACAAGCCCTAGCCAAATCATTATAGGTCACGACTTGGTTTGTGTTAGGGTTTTCACCATCAACTTGAGTAGATCTTATATCTCCTTGTTCATCTAGATCCTCTTTGGTACTTTTAGGAAAGAGAGGTATACACATCATAATCTTTCATTTCTTCATGCATGCATCTTCATACATCTATAAACACAAGTGAATAACATGTTAAAAATCAATATTTGGTAAGGCTATGACCCTTATGGGTCACGGCATATTTATACAACCTATGATCATGATTCAAAATCTTTTTAATAAGAAACTTATGACTTATGTTTATGTGTTAAACTAGATTTAAAAACCATATGAAACCTTTTATAAGTCTAAATATGGCATGGTTTACAAATCTTGTTTATGGGACTTTGGTTAACCAATAACCATAGATCTCATGAAAAGAACTTGTGAAACCTAAAGATCATGAAAGCCATGACCTTAAAGGTCACGGCTAGAATGAGTAAAGGCCATATGATTTGTCTACTAAGTTTTGAATAGTGGAACATGATAGGTTACATGTTAATAGAGCTATTAAAAATCGTCAATGTAACTTATGAGAATATGTAGCTGTGGGTTACATATGACCCTAAAATGGGTTAGATGTACATGCATGCTTATAAAAACCTAGATCTAATGATAAGTGTTAAATTAACATAGTATACACGAAATAAGCTAGTAGATCTAATGGGAATATTGGGAGGGAACAATATAGCCGTGGGCTATACATTGTTTCTTGGAATGATGGTAGCCTTGGAAACATGCATGTACCCTAGATAATCATAATGTGTTTTTGTAAATAGTTACAAGATTTAGAAACTAGTTAAAGGGATATTTTGGAAATACCAAGATCTACAAATATAGCCGTGAGCTATATGTGAAGGTACATGAATCTATGTTGCTTTTTAGCTCTAGACATAGGTTAGATCTTATTTTGAACTTGTGACTTATTTTCTTGGTGTGTACATAGTTAGATCTAATTTTGTAGCACATATAAACTACATGCAACCTTAAAATAAGACTTGACTTATCTTAATAAGCTATAACTAATGTAGGTCGTGGGTTATAAGCTCCTATTAGGGCTTATGACTTACTTGTAACCTTATGACACACCTAGATCTAATTTGGTATAACACATAAAATGAATCTTTAAGTTTTATTCATCTATTTAGATTAAAAACTAAATGTTAATAAGCTCATAATAAGCTTATAAAAGTATCCTAAGTAAAAATATACATAAAATGTAAAGTAGTGTTAATGGACTATTTAAGCCCATGAAAAGTTAACCTAAAACTTAAGTAAAACCAATAAGCCAATTTTATAAATTATAGTGACTTAAATGGACTTGGAATCACACTTAGGCCCATTTAACTAATTAAAAGGGCTTAAAAATGTATTTAGCCCAATAAATGATTTAAAGGCCCCTTTTTAAGTAAATTAGTGGACTTGAAATATATTTAAGCCCATTAGATGTTTAGCCCATTTAATGAGCCCATATAAAGTTTAGACGTTAAAATAAAAGTTTTTATAATAAAATATGACTGATAAAAACTTTTTGGATGAAAATGACAAATTATAAAGCTTAAGGACTAAAACCGTAACTTATGAAACTTATTTTGATAAACTAGTAAGCACAAGGACTGAAAATGTAAATGTCCAAAAGTCTAGGGTTTAATAATTATTTTCCGTGGCAACTTAAACCCTAGGGACCATTTCGGGAAGATTTTAAAGGTTATTTTGTCATTCTAAAACCCTAAGGACCATTTTGGCAACAGTCCGGAACTTAAAGAAGCCCTAGGGGCTGTTTTGTCATTTTAATAAAGTTACAAATCCTAGATAATACTAGAGGGACCAAATCTGCCATAGGCCGAAACTATAACAAGCCCTAGGTGCTAAATATATGAAATCCGAAAGTTATACTTGTTTCAAAATATGAAGGGACTAGTTTTGCCATAATCCAAAACATTTCCAAGCCCTAAACCTAAAATCTATTTTAATTATAATAAAACATAATTAAAGCACTTAGACCATAAGAAATAAGGTATAAATTCTTAAGTTTAACTTATTTTATAAAATGATTTATGGAAACTTTAAAGTTAAATAAAATAATTTATATATTTTTTTATATATAAAAAAAATATATATTATATTTACTTTAGGAAATAATTGTATAAACAATTATGAATATGTATTGTTAATACATATACTCATATACTTTTAAGAAATAAAATTATGTGAACGTAAATTAAACTAAATGTTACTACATAAATATATTATAAGTAAAACCCCTTATGTTTACTTAAATATAGAACGTGGTAATAAAATTTAATGAGATGTTATTGATACAAGTACTATAAACACAGATTAATATTTTAAGTGAAGCATTTTCTTTTATATTTACTTAAATATAAAACTTAATTGTAAAATTGAATGATTACTATAAATACATGTATGCTAACTAATAGTAATAGTTAAACATTTGATGTGAACTTAGAAATGAAACTTATATAAATAAGTTAAATGAATATTGATGCTACTTGAACTATGGTTATTTAGATAAATGTCATATTATGAATAAACTGAATAAAATCCGTATAAGCATACATATATGTTATTTGTACTATCTATTAAGAATGTACTATCTGATTAGGCATAACTTTGGTGTGAGCTTTAATTGGATACCCCTGTTAAACAAGCAATTGCCTACTCCCAGGTGAGTTTACAGTCCCATTTAAACTTTGATAAAACTTTCCCTTATGGGAAGAACATATGCAAACTTATATTAGACATAACTGGATTGTATAAACTGGATTATGATTGCTTACTATTGAAACTGTTAAATTATTGTATATCGCACAATTGTTATAAATAGATCTATTAGGGATTGACCATCCCCATCTGGATGAGTCATACTCACTGTGCCTTGGCCGGGACAACAGACGTATACCACGTTGGAACTGGAATGGGTGTCTTTTTGCAAGACACTACGTCCTCATCTGTTGAGGACTATGGGGTTAAGCTTCAGTTTCTAATAATAAACAAATGTTACTTACATTTTAGTAAGAATGCTCTGTGCATTATTACTTCTATGATTATTGTATGTCCAAACTAATTAATTGTTAAAATCTGTAAATTCACCAACTTTATGTTGACCCGTTAGTATGTTTTTCACAGGAATATGAAGTTAGTACGTGGTGTGTGCATGGTCTCCAACATCTTAGAAATCTGCATCATAGGACTCGTAAGGAGTTCTATTTGGGAAACGAAAACAAACACTCTTCACCATGTTTAAGACAATTTTTATTTATTTGTTTAAATAAACATGTAATATGTTCTGACTAACTCTTTATCTTATGCTCTATGGACTATATGCTATCGATCCACCCTTGTGACATCTCCGTGGATATATTCCACATATTTTGAACCTACCTGGGGTGTCACAGAGAATGGTACGAGCATTAGTTATAGAGAACCAGATAAATTTTTAAATAAAATAAAAATAGAAATGATTTTTCTTTTATTTAAAACTAGCCTATAACTTATAAAAATCTTTTTGGGATTTTATTTTGGGACCGTATTAGTTAAGCATATAGATCTTAGGGCATGTTATGCTATGTGAACTAATTGTATATATATATGTTTACTAAACTTGATTGTTAATACTGTTTAGTGAGATATTGCTATATGTTAGATGTGCTAAACTTGGAAAATTTTATACTCCATAGTAAAATACTGAAATGCGAATATGAATAATATTAAACTAAACTTGACACTTACTAACTGATAAATAAACTACTTACATGATAGTACATATATATGTATAAGTATAACTAATTGTAACCTTAAAACATTCTAATAATTGTTTAAAAGGGGATATATTTCGTAAAGCATGTAATCTAAAATAATATTGTTCTTTGTTTGTAAGCTTATACTCACTTCAAACTTAAAATAATACTATTTCAAAGCATCATGACTCCGCCTACTGCATCTACGAATATTCTACCCAGAGTAGCTCCTACTCCAGTTGTTTGTTCATCCCCACGATCGACGCAGTGTGGATGGTTTTCAGCCTCGGATTCAGAGGATGACCCAGCCACCGAAACTGTACTCCCAAGGAACCCATTTTCTATCTTAGCATCAGCGACACCGGCCCCAACCTCTATGGAGGAGGACCGGGTCCCTTCTAGCATACCATCTTCCATGCCTCGTCCTTTTCATCAGGTTATTTCTCCGGACCCGCACCCGTCTCCACTTATGAGACCGGGGAAGGCTCTGGGGCAGGACGTGTCGATTTCGTCCAGGCCCAGATCTCCGCATTGGCTGCATGTCATGACCGGGAGATATCCGACCTCTGCAGCCAGTTGACAGTCCGTCAACAGAGCCATGCCATCATCTATGAGCGTATAGACACCTTTTTCCGCACTAGGAGGGAGGACTTCCAGACTGCTAAGGGCATCTAGGCTAGGACAGACGAGGCACTAAAATGGTTATTGGATGAGAACTACCGCCTCCACCAGCGCATTCAGGTCATGGAAGGTCTGCAGCATCAGACCCATGTTGCTCTTGCTACTCAGGAGCAATCCTTGTCCATCTTATTTGATCTCGCCACTGTCCGGCATGATGGGGTTACTGGGGAGATGGCTTATCTCCGAGGGGTAGTCGATAGGCTCCGGAACCAGCTACTGTCTGCACTCTGTACAGTCAAGGAGACCCGAACGACAGTTCGGACTTTGTGGAACACCAGGAAAAACTGTGCAGCCCCACCAGCTTCATCCGCACCGTCAGCCCCGGCATCTTCTAGTAGACCATCCAGGCAGGATTAGTATAAATGTACTAGACTTCTTGTACATCATGGTAAGCTCGCGGGTTACATCCCGGCTATCATGATATAGGGCCTTTGTACTTTTATCTCTTTTTTTGCTTTTGGTGATGTAATCCCGTACTTTATCTTTCCTTTTCTTTGGGCATGTATTTTGGATATGGTGTACTTAAGACAATGTGTACCACTACCCGGAGCAAGGCTAGCTAAACCTTGTTCAGGATTTGATATGCTTGACAAATGTTTAAAATTCCCTACGGAACTTTTCATGAAATCACTATTATGTTATATCTGTTGTGTAACGTATTATATTATGAAATCCTGACAGGTTATCCAAATTTGTTATGATTTTTATGCATGAAATCATTCTCTTGCAAATAATATAAAGACTGAACTAACGATTGAATTAATAATCTCATTTTGTGTATGATTATAGATAAATGGTGATTTCCCAATCGAACCCCAATAATGCAACTGTCTTCAATACCGCTAATACCGAAGTACCTAAAGCTACTCATAATGTTACCACTGCTCAACTCCGGGAGATGATTGATGAAGGCATTTCGGCAGCCATGACAGCCAGAGAAGCTAATGTGGGCGATGACCCAAACCCCAACATACGCAGAAACAACTTCAACAGGGTTTTTTCGTACCCCGACTTCTTGAAATGAAAACCCTCATACTACCGAGGAAAAGAAGGAGTTGTTGAACTAATGCGATGGTTTGAAAGACTAGAGACAGTCTTCCGCATCAGTGGTTGTGCTGACGAGAACAAAGTTAAGTTTGCTACGTGCACCTTACTTGAGAGTGCCCTTGTAACACTCTCATTTTTCGTATCGGTACAGAGAATGGGTCTTTCAGAGTGTTACGGGATAGCACAATAACTCCAATCATAGACAACACATAAAAATGGTTGTACAAGGTTTAACAAACATTCATTCGATAAAAAGTTTCAAAAGCGTACAACAGGTCCCAAATTATACAGGTCATTAAGTTTACAAAACACATATCGAATGAACATTTTTAATATTTAGTGTGGGCCGTCAGAGTCGATCTCCATCCGGATTACCTTCAAGCACCTGAGATAGAAAACATGCAAAAATCATATCAGCGAATGCCGAGTGAATTCATAGAGTTTAATGAAAACCGTTATATAAAACAATCATTTACATTCATTTAAAATCAGAACACAAGTATAATATCGGAAGTAAGTCCACATATTGCTAGTCAGGCAATATATATATCAAGCATACATCTGAAACCGTCCATGAGACCGTAGTCTCTATATTACCATGATAGGTAATATATTCATCGTAATAGCGTCATTATCGTTTATTTAGATTATACATGTCGTATAGATTATAGTATCTGAATTAGGATTATTATTAGCCGCATGACATTGTTACCTTAATGTGAAAACAGCGGGCCGCGAACCCGATAAACAATTTGCCCATCTAAGTTAGCGTGTCGTCACAAAAATCACGCTATGGAATCTTCTCATACATAAATTCGCTTACCAATCAATGTGGTACGACGGGGATCAACCATCAAGGCGCGAACTGGGGTGATCGTCCCCAAATAGTACTATCAAATGCATAAGCGTCTACCAAAACCCGGTAGTTCACAATTCATGCTAATGGGACTTTAAGTGACATAACCTAACTACTAATAATCCTTTTAGTCTCGAATATAGGGTCATAGCATCATTCGGGTCCATATCATTTAGCATACAATCGGGACTACTTGTGTTTTATTTTTATAAAAATCTAGCATGTTATCTCCCTCGCGGGTTTACAAATCATTTTATAAAACATTTAAAAGAGTGCGAGGCTATGAACTCACGTTGTTAATGAAAGGCGGATTATCGGCTACGGGCGTGCTTCGGTCACGGAAACCTATATAAATAATAATCGGTCTTAGACTCGGTCCAATGACTTTTATCAAAATAACAATATACATATGATGATTTTGTACATATGATGATGATCAAGTGGGTTTATAAATCCTCATTTACTCATTTTAGTGTTTATGTTTTTGTATCGTCTTACTAGTTCACTAGTTTTACCGATTTTACCTATTTTAAGTTCATTAAGTCTTTTATAAGTTCTTTTACTTGTTTTTACCCATTTTATACCTATATGATAAGTATATATATCTTTCATGTTGGGCCCAAATGGGTTAAGCCCAAATAATTCTTTTTACAAGTATTTATCTTATTAAGTCCAATTATTAGTCTAATAGGTTTAGTTAGCTCGTAAATGTCCGTAATTCTTATAGTTCGGGTTTTATCGGTTTTTACTTGTATTAGTTACTTATACATCAGTATACAACTTTTATAAACTTTACATTAGACGGGTTTGGTCGTCTAAGTTTTATTTGACGCAAAACGTTAATTTCACGGCGATAGCCGAAAAAGTCGTAAAAATCCAGTTTATAGTTTTTATTACTTACAAATATTATTTTTACCATCATTTATATAATTTACCCATTTAATTAACCTTTTATACATTTATATAAGTAAGTTTTATAAGTTAGTGGGTTTGTATTTTACATTTTATACATTATAAAGTGAGTGCTTATATAATAATAATAAACATTATTTCCAAAATCTGATTTTTAACTTCACATTCACCATTTTTATCATATCTAGAGTTCTAGAACGACTTAGAAGCTCATTTTTGGATGAAAAATTCTTCATAATATGTGCTACATATAACTTAGTTATAGCTACTGCCCATTTTAAGTCTAAGTTGCCTTAACAGTCCCTACAAAACTGCTTATTCAGATTGTACCACCTAACTTGTTTTGATCATATCTCACTCATTATTTTGATTCCATTGCATGGCCAACTCTCACATGTGTATAACATCATCTACTTTACTGTAAATAGATCAAACCATGCATTTTTTATCAGTTCATCATTTAGTTATCTACTGTTTTTATACAGCCAACTAATTAGTCATGATTTTAGCTTCATTTCTTATGGTTATCATCATTTTTAAGCATGTTTATCAACACTTGATCCCCACACAACATTTTTATCATCATATATACATCATATACATATACAAAATGAAAGAAAATACATTTGTTCTTTACAAAATAATAAGAGAAAAATGTAGAGGATGATCTTCTTTACCAATCCAAGTGGATTTCTTGTTTTAGGAAGGCAAGAACTTGATGAACACAACAAGTATCTCCAAGACCATCAAATATCAAGATCATATGTTGGAAAATCATCCCTAGGACACAAGCAAATCACCTCCAAAGTTGTTTATATGGCCACCAAATGATCAAGGCTTCAAGGAAACACCTTAATAGGACTAGTAAACATGTGGTTTGTAGCTAGAAAAGATCAAGAATGGTGTTTGTAGGCTTATAGTGGACGGCACAAGGGTGGAGGTTGAGAGAGTTTTAGAGTGAATTGCATGTAGGAAATGGTTAGAATGAAAACCATTAGCTAGTTTTGTTTAGTGGTAAGATGTGTTGGCTTAAAGTGTAAGCTAAAGCTTACACTTGTGTAACTTAGCCAAATTGATGCCACCTATGTGTGGTGGTGTCCTCCTTGCCGTCCCATATAAGCTAGTGGGATGGGGCAAAGTGTTTTGTCCCATCTCACTAGTTTACGGGTATTTCTCGATTCTAGTTTTCTCGATTTGCGTGCCATCGGGTCGTTTTACGAAAAACGTTTTTATAAATTATGAATCACCGTCACAAAACGAATCCAATAAAAATTGTCTCATCAAAAACGGAGTTCAAAAACGTAAATACGTAATCCTAAGGTTTCCGGTTTAGTCGTAAAAGACGCCAAATTATGCACGTAAGCCCAAATTTAAATCCGTAAATTGTGAGTTCGTCAACCAACACAAAAATAAGTTTCAAAATATTATACGAGAAAATATTTTACTACCTGAAAATGTTAGATTTGTCACAGCTTTTCCTCCTAAAAGGGATCAACGTCCTCGTGATCCATTTCATTTGGATGTCCGTTTCTTATTGAAATCGAAGAGGTGCGGATATTTCTTCCACATTTCATCCTCTCGTTCCCAAGTATACTCCGGTCCATGCTTTGAATTCCATCGGATCTTGACAATAGGTATCCGACTTTGTTTCAGTTGCTTTACCTCACGGTCCATAACTTCTACGGGCTCTTCGATAAAATGCAACTTCCCATCTATTCGAACCTTACCTAACGGAATTTTCTCATCACTCACTGCTAGACATTTCTTCAGATTAGATACATGGAATGTGTTGTGAACACCATGAAGTTCTGGGGGTAACTCTAGTTTGTAAGCCACCGGACCTACTCTAGATAAAATCTTAAAGGGTCCAATATAACGGGGATTCAATTTTCCTCGCTTTCCAAATCTGATAACGCCTTTCCATGGCGATACTTTCAACATTACTCGGTCACCCACTTCAAACTCCATTGGCTTCCGCCGCACATCCGCGTAACTTTTATGTCTACTTCGGGCAGTCAACAACCTCTTCTTAATCTGAACTATCATCTCCGTAGTCTCCCGGATCAATTCCGGTCCCGTGAGCTGGGTATCCCCAACTTCACTCCAACATACAGGAGATCTACACTTCCTACCATACAAAGCTTCAAACGGTGCAGCCTTAATACTAGAATGGTAACTATTGTTATACGAAAACTCTGCTAACGACAAATGTTTATCCCAATTCTTACCAAAGTCTAACACACAAGCTCTCAACATATCTTCAAGTGTTTGTATCGTCCTTTCACTCTGCCCATCAGTCTGGGGGTGATAAGCAGTGCTCATGTCGAGATTCGTTCCGAAAGATCTTTGGAGAGATTTCCAAAAATTCGATGCGAATCTAGGATCTCGATCTGAAATGATCGATACAGGCACTCCAATGCTTGCATACAACATTATCAAGGTATATTCGAGTCAGCTTCTCCAGTGAGAACTGCTCCTTAACCGGAATGAAGTGTGCTGATTTGGTCAGTCTATCGACAATAACCCAAATCGAATTGTTTCCAGATGATGTTCTAGGAAGCTTGGTGATAAAGTCCATCGTAATTCGCTCCCACTTCCATTCAGGAATCTTTGGTTGTTGAAGTAGTCCTGATGGCTTTTGATGTTCAGCTTTAACTCTAGCACAAGTCAAGCATTGAAGAACATACATAGCTATGTCAGCTTTCATATTCGGCCACCAATACAACTTCTTCAAATCATGGTACATCTTATCAGATCCCGGATGAATGGAATACTTAGATTTATGGGATTCTAACATAATCAAATCACTTAAGCCTCCAAACTTAGGTATCCACATACGACCTCTTAAGCATTTCACTCCATCAGCTCTAACCTCTAAAGGATCTCCTTCTCCTCGGAACCCTTCATTAACAAAATTCTCCTTCTTACAAGCTTCTATTTGCGCATTTCTAATTTGCTCAGGCAAATTATTGTGCACGGTCAAGACTAGAGAACGCACCCTGATAGGCTCTCTATCTTTCCTACTCAACGCATCAGCAACAACATTGGCTTTTCCTGGGTGATATTTTATATCACAATCATAATCACTTAACAACTCTATCCATCTTCGTTGCCTCATGTTCAATTCCTTCTGATCGAGAATATACTGTAGGCTTTTGTGATCGGTGAATACCGTACACTTGGTTCCATACAGATAATGTCTCCATAACCTAAGAGCAAAGACCACCGCTCCTAGCTCAAGATCATGAGTAGCATAATTCTCCTCATTCTTCCTTAATTGCCTAGAAGCATAAGCTATCACTTTCTCTCTCTGCATCAAAACAGCTCCATAACCTCTAAGAGATGCATCACAATACACTACAAAATCTTCACTCTCTTCGGGTAATGATAAGACTGGCGCACTACATAATTTTTGCTTCAATGTCTGAAATGCTCCATCTTCATCACTTCCCCAAACGAAAGGTTTATTCTTCTGAGTAAGCTTAGTCAAGGGTTTAGCTATCAAAGAAAATTCTTTAATGAATCGCCTATAATAGCCAGCCAATCCTAAGAACTGTCGCACTTCCGTTGGCGTTGTCGGTGCAGACCAATTCTTAATAGCTTCAACCTTTGCAGGATCAACATGAATTCCATCTCTGTTAATCACATGACCAAGAAATTGCACAAAATCCAACCGGAAATCACACTTCGAAAACTTAGCATACAACCTTTCATCCTTCAACAACTTCAAAACAATCCTCAAATGTTCTCTATGCTCATCTTCATTCTTAGAATAGATTAGAATATCGTCAATAAACACAATCACAAATTTATCCAAGTAGGGCTTGCACACTCGATTCATTAAATCCATGAAAACCGCAGGTGCGTTAGTTAACTCAAATGGCATTACTTGAAATTCATAGTGTCCATAACGAGTTCTAAATGCAGTTATAGGAATATCTTCTTCACGGACACGAAGTTGGTGATATCCTGACCGCAAATCTATCTTAGAATACACACTAGATCCTTGCAGTTGATCAAACAAATCATCAATCCTAGGTAAAGGATATCGATTCTTAATTGTCAACTTATTCAGTTCCCTATAATCAATGCACATACGAAAAGATCCATCCTTCTTCTTAACGAACAAGACTGGAGCTCCCCAAGGCGACGAGCTCGGTCGAATAAAACCTTTATCAGACAACTCCTTAAGTTGCTCAGATAACTCCTTTAATTCAGAAGGGGCTAATCGGTAAGGCGCACGTGCCACCGGTGCAGCACCAGGAATTAAATCGATTCGGAACTCTACTTGCCTTATCGGTGGAAGTCCTGGTAATTCTTTAGGAAATACCTCAGGAAATTCACAAATAATAGGTACATCTTCCAATCGTTTCTCCCTAGACTCATTCCCGGTCACTTGAGCTAAGAATAACTCACAACCGTTCCTGATGTACTTTTGGACTTTAATACATGAAACGATTTTCAAACGGGATTCACCTCGACTACCATCAATTACTAACGTCCTATTCCTAAGAGGAATCTTAACCTTCTTCTCTCCACATAAAATAGTAGCATTATTCAACGACAACCAATCCATACCAATGATAATATCAAAACTACCTAATTCTATCAACATCAAATCAATCGGAAAGGAATGGTTCAAGAGATTTAGAGAGCATCCTTCTAATAGCTTATTAGTTTTCACTAATTTACCATCAGCCAATTCCACCTCGTAACTGGTACTTATCTCAACAGGTTCAATATCAATAAGGGCACTAAATTTAGTGGATACAAAGCTCCTATCGGCACCCGAATCGAATAAAGCAACAGCATAATGATTGTTGAGTAAAAACGTACCGGTAACGACATTCGGATCCTCTTTCTTCACCTCAATTGTTCCAAGCTGGTAGATACCACCCTGGGGGTTTCTTCCAGGTACAATCGCTTTCAACTTGGGGCATTCCGATTTCCTTTGACCTTCTTCATTACAGTTGAAGCAAATCATTCCCTTCTTACACCTTTCAACCTTGTGTCCAAGCTTTCCGCAATTTCGGCACTTCCAGCAGTCGCCAGGATGCCTCTTGTTGCCACACTTAGGACATCTATCATCATTGCGCGGTGCATTGTTGGTAATAGCATTTGCATTCCCCTTTCTCTTGTTCTGACAGCGATTGAAATTCTTCCTATTATCACCTCTATCTACACGATCACCGTCTCCCTTTCTTTTCTCACCTACACGGGCTTCATCTTCCTTATCCTGAATTATCTGTCCAATGAGTTGGTAAGCCATTCGAACAGCATCATCAATGGTCAGTGGTTTAGATGATGTTATTAGTCGATGGGTACAAGCCCATCAGTGTCTAGCCCATTGTATTCTAGTCTAGAACCATCTTATGTATTGTATATATTCAGTCATTGATAAACAACTTCAAGAGCTTAACGAACGATTTGACGAAGAAAGTATGGAGTTACTTGTGTGTATGGCATGTTTGAGTCCTGCTAAGTCTTTTTCATCCTTCGATAAGAAAACGTTGCTCAAACTTGCGGAATTTTATCCTAACGAGTTCTCAAGTGCTGATTTGCTTCGTCTCGGTGATCAACTCGACAAGTACATTAAGGATGTGAAAAAAGATAAAAGATTTAAGGGGTTGAAGGATATTAAAGAGCTCTCGAAGAAGCTTGTGCAGGTGAAAAAGCATGAAGTGTACAATCTCGTCTATTTGCTTATCAAGTTGGCGTTGATTCTTCCAGTGTCTAGCCCATTGTATTCTAGTCTAGAACCATCTTATGTATTGTATATATTCAGTCATTGAGATGAATGGAACGCAAGGAAATTATACCCATTAATATGGTATCAGAGCCATAATAACTTTCCACTTCTTCTCTCCAAATAAATCGGATCTACCCTCTCAACCATCCCTGCCAAACAAAACCCTAATCTAAAAACTTGGCAACCATGGCCGTTGAAGACACACCACTATCTTCCAGCGACAAACTCATTCCGTTCAGCATACCCAACAAGGTCCCCATTAAACTGGACCTTGACAAAAAAAACTACAACACTTGGAGCTCGTTTTCTCTTATTCATCTTGGAAGTCTCGGACTTAAATCCCACGTGGAACAAGAAGCCGCATCTACTAACCCCGATTGGTGCCAACTTGACGATCTAATCAAAATGTGGATCCTTGGATCCTTGTGTGATTCCCTTCAAGAACAGGTTGTCACCACCCCTGGTAACGCGAAAGCACTATGGGACCACCTTAAAAACCTTTTTCATGACAACAAAGACGCCCGGGCGATTAATCTTGATAATGAACTTCGTGCGATCAAGATTGGCAGTATGACGGTAAATGACTATTGCACGAAAATTCAGTCGATGACTAATAGACTGAAAAATCTTGACTGCCCAGTCAGCGAGAAAAACATGGTCATTTATGCAGTAAACGGGCTTGACTCTCGGTTTGAAACAATCTCTGAAATCATTCGACATCGGGAACCTCTTCCCACGTTTGCAACTGTTCGGAACATGCTTCTACTGAAGGAAGCATCATTCAACCATCAGCCCAATGTCCCCACGACATTTGACAGTAGCTCGTCGTCCCCAACCATCCTCGTGGCCACGAGCTCCTCCAACAATAAAGGTAACCACAACACACCCTCTAGTAAATCTTCGAGCCTACCACAGCTATGTAATCATTTTAATAAAGGCTCATGCAAATTTGGCGATCGTTGTAAGTTTATACATGACCACCGGAATCGTTCGGGTTTAGCGAGTAAAACGAATACTGGTCGTGTACCCTTCCAGCCTCAATACTATCCTAACACAACTTCCTGGACTCCACCAGGCTTCTACAACTCCAGACAAACCCTTCAACAATACCAGCCCACTCCAATACTTCGCCCGACCCACCAGACACTAAATATTCCCCTTACTGCCCCACAACAGCCCTTTCAACAACAAGCCCAACAACAGGCCCCACAGCAGGCACTGTACACACAGTATGCTACACCTCAACAGGGTCAATCAAATGGGATACTCGGACCTCCTCCTGGCCACTATTCTTCACAAGCTACATCGCTTCCAAGTGCGTTTAGTACTATGACCTTGCAAGACCCAACATGGAACATGGATACAGGTGCCTCTTCTCATTTAAATTCATGTGCAAGTAATTTTAGTACTATTTTTAATAAGCGTTTATTCCCGTCGGTTCACGTTGGTGATGGTAATTCTATTCCCGTCACTAACACTGGACATAGCATTATTCCATCTCCCTATCGCCCCCTTCACCTTCACAATGTACTTGTCACTCCCAATATCATTAAAAATCTCATTTCTGTTCGTCAATTTACTAAGGATAATAATTGCACTATAGAATTTGACGCTTTTGGCTTTTCTGTGAAGGACTTCTGGACTCGCCATATCCTCCTTCGATGTGATAGTTCAGGTGATCTATATCCAGTCACCAAGTCTGTTGTTCCCACTGCCCTTCTCTCCACAAGTTCCTCCACGTGGCACCAACGCCTCGGGCATCCCGGTGATGAAGTGCTACGGTCCCTTGTCTCTCGTCAATTTATTTCGTGTAATAAAGAAAAGTCTACACATGTTTGTCATGCATGTCAACTTGGTAAACATGTGAAGCTTCCTTTTCATAGTTCGAATTCTATAGTTGAACACTGTTTTGATATTATTCATTCCGATGTGTGGACATCACCTATTACTAGTAAAAGTGGTTTCAAATACTATGTTTTATTTCTTGATCATTTCTCTCATTATTTATGGATTTACCCCCTCCGAAATAAATCCGACATGCTCGATAAATTTTTACATTTTCGTAACTATGTTAAAAATCAATTTAAATGTGAAATAAAGAGTTTCCAATGTGATCATGGTGGTGAGTTCGATAATAACCGTCTACATAACCTTTTTGCTAAACATGGAACGCAGTTTCGATTTTCTTGCCCTAAAACTTCGCAACAAAATGGCAAGGCGGAACGCATGATTAGAACCATAAACAATGTCATTCGTACGCTCTTGTTTCAAGCCCATCTACCCCCCACCTTTTGGGTCGAGGCCCTCCATATGGCCACTTATCTCCTTAACCTCTTACCATCCTCTTCCATCAACAACGAAATTCCCTACACTCGGCTTTTTCATAAAACAGCCGATTACTCTCGCCTTCGTATATTTGGGTGTCTTTGTTACCCTCACCTTCACTCCCCTCATAAATTTTCGCCAAGAGCAACACCATGCATTTTTTTGGGCTACCCCGCCTATCACCGTGGCTTTCGTTGCCTAGACCTCGAAACAAACAAAATTCTCCTCTCCCGACATGTCACTTTTGATGAATCTCAATTTCCATACCGCTCAATGACCCCCGCCTCTCCACCTTCCTATACCTTTTTAGACCCTACGCCGTCCCCTATTATTCACAAAGTACTCACTAATCCTATAACCTCACCTCCACCACACGACACCCAAACTAACCAAACCCCGCCTAATAATGAACCCTCCACACCCCATCACTCACAAACTACTCCACACACCCACACGTCTCCCACAGCTTCTACCCTGTCTTTTACTAGCCATACAACCAACCAAAATGTCTCGGCCCAACCTACACCACCTCCTCCCGAACTACCTCGAACTCACCGCATGGTCACTCGATCTCAGTCGGGCATTGTCAAACCTGTTGAACGTCTTTCCCTACATACTTCCCCTATCTCCCCTTTACCTAAATCTCCTTTTATTGCCTTACAAAATCCTCACTGGAATAATGCTATGTACGACGAGTTTAATGCGTTAGTTAAAAATGGTACTTGGATTCTGGTTCCCCGACCACATGGTGTTAATTTGGTTAGATCTATGTGGTTATTTAAGCATAAATTTCACGCTGACGGGTCTTTGAGCCGCTATAAGGCTCGATTGGTGGCTAATGGCAGTAATCAACAACTTGGTATTGATTGTGATGAGACTTTTAGCCCGGTTGTCAAACCGACCACCATTCGCACTGTTCTTAGTCTTGCGGTTTCTCGCAAGTGGCCTATTCATCAGCTTGACGTTAAGAATGCCTTTCTTAACGGGGATTTATCTGAGACTGTGTATATGCATCAACCACCGGGATTTGTAGACTCTCGGTACCCTCATCATGTCTGCCTTCTGCAGAAATCATTATATGGACTAAAGCAAGCACCTCGTGCTTGGTTTCAGCGATTTGCAGGTTATGCTACTCGAGTAGGGTTTTATCATAGTCGATGTGACTCTTCACTATTTATTCTTCAGCAGGGATCTCATGTTGCCTATCTACTTATATATGTGGACGACATCATTCTTACAGCTTCCTCTCCTGCGCTTCTTCAGCAGATCATTGCTTCTTTACACCATGAGTTTGATATGACAGATCTCGGGGCACTTAATTACTTTCTTGGCATTTCCGCTACTCGCCATTCTACAGGTCTGTTTTTATCTCAAAGGAAGTATGCTATTGAGTTACTTGAGCGCGCTCACATGATGAACTGTAACCCTTCCCGGACTCCCGTTGACACCGAATCCAAAATGGGCCCCGAAGGTGTTCCAGTTGTGGATCCTACTTTATATCGCAGTCTTGCAGGTGGCCTTCAGTACCTTACTTTTACTCGTCCAGATATCTCATATGCTGTTAAGCAGATTTGTTTATACATGCACGACCCTCGTGAGCCACATCTTGCTGCTCTCAAGCGTATCCTCCGCTATGTTAAGGGAACTGTGGATTTTGGTCTTCACTTATATGCTTCTTCTACCACCTCTCTTGTTGGGTATACAGATGCGGATTGGGCGGGTTGCCCCTCCACAAGGCGATCCACTTCTGGTTATTGTGTGTTTCTGGGTGATAATCTTCTATCTTGGTCTTCTAAGCGCCAACAGACTCTGTCACGTTCGAGTGCCGAAGCAGAATACCGGGGTGTGGCTAATGTCGTGGCCGAGACCGCATGGCTTCGTAATCTACTTCGTGAGTTGCATTCTCCATTATCTGCTGCCACCCTTGTCTATTGTGACAACGTCAGTGCTATCTACTTATCTGCCAACCCGGTACAACATCAACGAACAAAGCATATTGAGATCGACATACATTTTATCCGTGACATGGTTACCGCTGGTCATGTACGTGTCCTTCATGTGCCTTCCCGCTACCAGTATGCTGATATCTTCACCAAAGGACTACCCTCGGCCCTCTTTGAAGAATTTAGGTCCAGTTTGAGCGTTCACACCCCTCCCGCTCCAACTGCGGGGGAGTATTAGTCGATGGGTACAAGCCCATCAGTGTCTAGCTCATTGTATTCTAGTCTAGAACCATCTTATGTATTGTATATATTCAGTCATTGAGATGAATGGAACGCAAGGAAATTATACCCATTAATAGATGTCACGTCCCCCCGGATATTCCTGGTCAACCCTTTCACATATTGCTCAATTCGGATCTCTTCGGGTTCAACCAATCGAGGACATAGCAAGGCCAACTCATGGAATCGGTTCGTGTAACTATCAATGTCCACACCTTTCATTCTCAAATGAATCAACTCTTGTTCTAACCTAATGATCACACTACGAGGACAAAACTCCAAAGTCATCCACTTCTTAATTTCAGCCCAAGGAGTAGCATTAGCAGCATCAAGACCCATGAAAGCAATTCTCCCGTTCCACCAAGTCAATGCACGACCTTTAAGAGTAGCCATAGCAAAAGTCACCTTATCTTCCTCCTTACACTTACTAATCCTAAACACCGATTCAATCTTCTCGATCCACTGGCTTAGTCCTACAGCACCTTCAGTTTCATTAAAAGGTAGAGGTTCACACTTCATAAACGTCACATAAGTACAGCCACCAACTTCAGGTGCATTCGTTCCAAGTCCTCCTACATTTCCTCCAGCATTAGCATTCACATTATTAGCGTTCACATTCACATTAGTACCGCCAATTCCACTACCGTCAGCTCCACTACCGCTAGCTCCACTACCGCCAGCTCCACTACCGCCAGCTTCATTTCTAGCATTTGCCATAAATTCAGTCATAGATGCGGTAACTTGCTCCGTAATAATCCTACGTACATCATCCTCAGTCACAACCTTCTTGGGCGGCATAGTTCTATAATTCCACAATTTCAAAGCATTAAGCATTCATCCAACAAGGAATCATATAATATGGATCGAATTCATAATCAAGATACAAATAAGGCACAATATGGAATTCAAGACAAGATACATATTTCATTCGATCTGAAACAAAAGTATTGTCTTAGTACATCCATATCAAAGTTCTAACACTATATACACTCAAAATTCGTGCCAAGTCTACTACTAACAAGTCGGTTCAGTCAAAGCTACAAACACAAAAGATATAAAGGTCACTACTAAATACAGACTGGTCTACTGAGAACCGCCAGATGGTCCATCATCCATCGTCTTCTGGATCTTCGCCGGACGATCACTAGACACATCTTCAGCTGAGCGCTTACGGATTACTCCTCTTTCAACCATATCAGCATAAAATCTACTGTTCCAACCCACAGATATATTCAACTCCTTTTCAGCTTTCTCACGCATCGCACGAGCCACACTCAACTGAATCTCCATAGTATTCACCTTTCTCTTCATAGCAGCATACTCACCACTTTCCAACACCGATAACCTGCTAAAAGCCTCATTCAAACCACGTTCTACATCACTCAAATCCAAACTAAGCAATTCTCGCTCTTTCTCGCCAACCTTAGTCTTCGACTCCAAATAAGCAACCTGAGTCTGAACAACACCTAATCCAACCTCTGTCACACAACTCTTAACACGGGAAGCATCTAGATCACGTCTCAAGGCCCATGGTGCAAGACCATCTATATGAGTAGCCTCTCGAGCACTAGACGACTCTCCTATCTCACGTCTACGAGTATCAATACCATCGGTATCGTCAGGTGCATCGTCATCCTCATCCTCCTCTGATTCAGAATCAGATTCAGACGATTCAGACATTTCGTCCCTAGGCAACTCATCCTCAGAATCAGACAAACAAACTGGTGGGGGCAAAGGCTCGCCCTCTGGAACATCATACGGATATATAAGCTCAGCTTCCTCATCGTCATCAACCTCAACATCTATACCTACGTCCTCCTCGACATCCTCGTCGTCAATCTCGTCATCTAACTCATCTAACCCAATCTCATCATCGTTCTCAATATCAGCATTCTCAATATCCACGTCCTCATTACCCACATTCTCAATATCCACATTCTCATTACCCACATTCTCAATATCCACATTCTCATTACCCACATTCTCAATATCCACATTCTCAATCTCATCCTCTACTAAGTCAACCTGAGGGGCAATCTGATCTCCTAGTCCTAACTCGGGCTTGGGATCCTCAAATGGTTCCTCCTCATCATCAATATCAAAATCTACTAAGTCTAAATAAGGATCATCTTCTATATTAGGTTCGGGAATAGCATGGTTTTCTACAGGAATATTAGGGTCAGCCATGACAATCTGCATTTATATATATTTATCTCGTATTAGGATAACATACTAGTTAAGCAATTACATAATGAAATCACGATATATACATATATATAAATTAAATTATATATATCAAAATATATATCTTCTCAATAGGGCTTGTTGGTAACGTTGGAGATCTCTGGCACCGTTATAGTCAAAAGATTTTTCAAATAATTTTCTCAAATGTTCATTGTCAAAAGATTTTGAAAAGTTTTGTTCAAAACCTTGGTTTTTAAAATCTTTTGTTCTCTATAACGAGAGCTCTGGTACCAAACTGTAACACTCTCATTTTTCGTATCGGTACAGCAGAAGGGTCTTTCAGAGTGTTACGGGATAGCACAATAACTCCAATCATAGACAACACATAAAAATGGTTGTACAAGGTTTAACAAACATTCATTCGATAAAAAGTTTCAAAAGCGTACAACAAGTCCCAAATTATACAGGTCATTAAGTTTACAAAACACAGATCAAATGAACATTTTTAATATTTAGTGTGGGCCGTCAGAGTCGATCTCCATCCGGATTACCTTCAAGCACCTGAGATAGAAAACATGCAAAAATCATATCAGCGAATGCCGAGTGAATTCATAGAGTTTAATGAAAACCGTTATATAAAACAATCATTTACATTCATTTAAAATCAGAACACAAGTATAATATCGGAAGTAAGTCCACATATTGCTAGTTAGGCAATATATATATCAAGCATACATCTGAAACCGTCCATGAGACCGTAGTCTCTATATTACCATGATAGGTAATATATTCATCGTAATAGCGTCATTATCGTTTATTTAGATTATACATGTCGTATATATTATATTATCTGAATTAGGATTATTATTAGCCGCATGACATTGTTACCTTAATGTGAAAACAGCGGGCCGCGAACCCGACAAACAATTTGCCCATCTAAGTTAGCGTGTCGTCACAAAAATCACGCTATGGAATCTTCTCATACATAAATTCGCTTACCAATCAATGTGGTACGACGGGGATCAACCGTTAAGGCGCGAACTGGGGTGATCGTCCCCAAATAGTACTATAAAATGCATAAGCGTCTACCAAAACCCGGTAGTTCACAATTCATGCTAATGGGACTTTAAGTGACATAACCTAACTACTAATAATCCTCTTAGTCTCGAATATAGGGTCATAGCATCATTCGGGTCCATATCATTTAGCATACAATCGGGACTACTTGTGTTTTATTTTTATAAAAATCTAGCATGTTATCTCCCTCGCGGGTTTACAAATCATTTTATAAAACATTTAAAAGAGTGCGAGGCTATGAACTCACGTTGTTAATGAAAGGCGGATTATCGGCTACGGGCGTGCTTCGGTCACGGAAACCTATATAAATAATAATCGGTCTTACACTCGGTCCAATGACTTTTATCAAAATAACAATATACATATGATAATTTTGTACATATGATGATGATCAAGTGGGTTTATAAATCCTCATTTACTCATTTTAGTGTTTATGTTTTTGTATCGTCTTACTAGTTCACTAGTTTTACCGATTTTACCTATTTTAAGTTCATTAAGTCTTTTATAAGTTCTTTTACTTGTTTTTACCCATTTTATACCTATATGATCAGTATATATATCTTTCATGTTGGGCCCAAATGGGTTAAGCCCAAATAATTCTTTTTACAAGTATTTATCTTATTAAGTCCAATTATTAGTCTAATAGGTTTAGTTAGCTCGTAAATGTCCGTAATTCTTATAGTTCGGGTTTTATCGGTTTTTACTTGTATTAGTTACTTATAAATCAGTATAAAACTTTTATAAACTTTACATTAGACGGGTTTGGTCGTCTAAGTTTTATTTGACGAAAAACGTTAATTTCACGGCGATAGTCGAAAAAGTCGTAAAAATCAAGTTTATAGTTTTTATTACTTACAAATATTATTTTTACCATCATTTATATAATTTACCCATTTAATTAACCTTTTATACATTTATATAAGTAAGTTTTATAAGTTAGTGGGTTTGTATTTTACATTTTATACATTATAAAGTGAGTGCTTATATAATAATAATAAACATTATTTCCAAAATCTGATTTTTAACTTCACATTCACCATTTTTATCATATCTAGAGTTCTACTATGACTTAGAAGCTCATTTTTGGATGACAACTTCTTCATAATATGTGCTACATATAACTTAGTTATAGCTACTGCCCATTTTAAGTCTAAGTTGCCTTAACAGTCCCTACAAAACTGCTTATTCAGATTGTACCACCTAACTTGTTTTGATCATATCTCACTCATTATTTTGATTCCATTGCATGGACAACTCTCACATGTGTATAACATCATCTACTTTACTGTAAATAGATCAAACCATGCATTTTTTATCAGTTCATCATTTAGTTATCTACTGTTTTTATACAGCCAACTAATTAGTCATGATTTTAGCTTCATTTCTTATGGTTATCATCATTTTTAAGCATGTTTATCAACACTTGATCCCCACACAACATTTTTATCATCATATATACATCATATACATATACAAAATGAAAGAAAATACATTTGTTCTTTACAAAATAATAAGAGAAAATGTAGAGGATGATCTTCTTTACCAATCCAAGTGGATTTCTTGTTTTAGGAAGGCAAGAACTTGATGAACACAACAAGTATCTCCAAGACCATCAAATATCAAGATCATATGTTGGAAAATCAGCCCTAGGACACAAGCAAATCACCTCCAAAGTTGTTTATATGGCCACCAAATGATCAAGGCTTCAAGGAAACACCTTAATAGGACTAGTAAACATGTGGTTTGTAGCTAGAAAAGATCAAGAATGGTGTTTGTAGGCTTATAGTGGACGGTACAAGGGTGGAGGTTGAGAGAGTCTTAGAGTGAATTGCATGTAGGAAATGGTTAGAACGAAAACCATTAGCTAGTTTTGTTTAGTGGTAAGATGTGTTGGCTTAAAGTGTAAGCTAAAGCTTACACTTGTGTAACTTAGCCAAATTGATGCCACCTATGTGTGGTGGTGTCCTCCTTGTCGTCCCATATAAGCTAGTGGGATGGGGCAAAGTGTTTTGTCCCATCTCACTAGTTTACGGGTATTTCTCGATTCTAGTTTTCTCAATTTGCGTGCCCTCGGGTCGTTTTACGAAAAACGTTTTTATAAATTATGAATCACCGTCACAAAACGAATCCAATAAAAATTGTCTCATCAAAAACGGAGTTCAAAAACGTAAATACGTAATCCTAAGGTTTCCGGTTTAGTCGTAAAAGACGCCAAATTATGCACGTAAGCCCAAATTTAAATCCGTAAATTGTGAGTTCGTCAACCAACACAAAAATAAGTTTCAAAATATTATACGAGAAATTATTTTACTACCTGAAAATGTTAGATTTGTCACAACCCTTACCTGGTGGAACTCTGTAGTTGCTACCCTTGGACATGCCACTGCTTATACTCTCACTTGGGCCAACCTCAAAGAAAGAATGAATGAGAAGTACTGTCCCAGAAGAGAAATGAAGAAGTTGGAAGTCGAGCTGTAGGATCTCAAGTGTAAGAACAATGATATCATTTGGTACAACCAAAGATTTCAAGAGTTAAGCTTGATGTGCAACAGAATGTTTCCTCTAAGGAGTGACAAGATTGAAAAGTATGTCAGTGCACTCCCTGACAACATTCATGACAGTGTGCTAGCTTCACGACCCATCACTGTGGAAGGTGCCATGGAAATTGCGACTGAGCTGATAAACAAACGAACCCGCAATCTGTCTGAGGGACAAGTAGACAACAAGAGGAAATCCAAAGAAAACTCTCGTAGCCAGCACCATCAGCCTTTCAAAAAGAAAAACGTTGGGCAAGTAAATGACACTACTCCCACAACCAGTGCCAAGAACTACTCAGGGACAAACCCCAAGTGTTCAAAGTGAAACTACCAACATGTTGCTGGAGGACATTATCAAGGGTGCTACAAGTGCGGCCAACAAGGCCATTTTGCTCGCGATTGTCCAACCAATGTTACCACCCCAGGTCGACCCAACCCCAATCCTAGAAACCGCAACAAGGGCAAGTCCAACGCACGAGGGAGTGGAAGTGGGAAATCGGGAAACCGAAACCCCACTGGTGGGAGCGGTAGCGGGCCGAAGAAAGCTTTGGTATGTTACGAGTGTGGAACCCGTGGGCACGTGAGACCTGATTGTCCCAAGAGGGCCAACCAGAAAAAGGACGACAAGGGAACTCCTTCGCAAGTGTACATGGCTGGCAATGCCTCAACAAACCCAGGCTCCAGCGTCGTACCTGGTACGTTCTTACTAAACCAGTGATATACATCTATCTTGTCCAATACATGTGTAGACCAAAGTACTACAAATGCTAAATTTAGGAAGGTAATGGAAATCCCTCCGAGAGTTCTAGGCTCCTATTATACTGCGGAATAGTCTACGGAAAAGTTATGATAGTTAAACACCCTCATCCGAGGTAGTTCCTTAAAAACTTTCCGAATCAGTCGTTTTACACCAATCAGACCCTAGAAAGCCTTGATAACTTTAATATCGTTCTTAGCACAAATTGGCTAGCAAGTAACGTGCAATTATCCCTTATAGCCAAAAATGGGTTTGTACACCTTGGTGAGATGAAACCTTGATTATACTGGGGAGCCATTACTCCGATATAGTTAACGCTAGATTTAGTGTCATCTCAAGCACCAACAGGCCAACGATTACTTGGTCCGAAAATATCCCGTTTTCAACATGTTTCTTCCCTGCTTAACCCTGAATGGCACACCCAACTCACAATGGGTGTACTTTGTAGGGCTATGTTAGGCTTTCCCCGTAAGGAGATGATGAATGTCTTATGTTTTTGGACATTTCTCTTTCTTCTTCGGGTCCAATTAGTTCGACAATACCATCACCAACTAGACGCTGGGAGATGAGAATTCCACTCTTTAGAAGTCAGAATTTGTACAAATTTTGAACCAGTAATAGTGAATGCGTGACCCTTGCTACGATACCCTGCAAGGCGCACACTTCTTTATTCTTGGTATCTTCTTTTATTTCCACCATTTGAGGTACTTCTTTTCTGCGCCCCTCTTACTCAGCCTCACGGCAAAGGAAGCAGATTCCTTGCAACTTCTTACGCAAACGCCATCGACAACAATCTTAACCTCCTTGTTGGGTAGAAAATTTAGTACCATTAACTAATGTTTGTACCCCGCTGCCTTGAGGTAAAGATCTTGAGTCTCCTCTTAAAGCTGCTAATATAGGAGGGGTTAAAGTTAAACATGTTTGTTTTACCTTCAACCCCCCAATTTTACACACGCGGGTATGGAGATATAACTTATATCTCACCCTTGAACATGATGTAGAAATAGTGCGTCCCCGGATTCCCCAGCATATGAAACAAGCTGGTACATCCTCGTCATATCATAAACCATTTTCAATGGATTTTCCCTCCTAACCAAATCCACAGCACTAATGGTCCCCTCCCAGATCCAGGGAAAAGTATGACTACAACACCCATTGAGAAGCCCTCACCTACCCATCCACAGCAGCAGTCTCCTTTACTGCTCAATCGGATGTATAGAGCGACCCGGATAAAGATCTCTTTGCATTCCTCGCCTACCCATCCACAACAGCAGTCTCCTTTACTGCTCAATCGGATGTATAGAGCGATGCTGATAAAGATCTCTTTGCATTCCTCGCCTACCCATCCACAACAACAGTCTTCTTTACTGCTCAAGTAGATGTATAGTGCGATCTGGATAAAGATCTCTTTGCATTCCTCGCCTACCCATCCACAACAGCAGTCTCCTTTACTGCTCAATCGGATGTATAGTTGATAGGTGTGTAAACACCCATCCTTTTTACCACTTAACTACAATAATAACCAAGCCAAAACGTGTATTTTATGCTGTAAATGTCGGAATTATGTGTGGTTTGTGTTTTTGTTGTGATTTAGGACGAAAATGTGAAAAGGGGAGAAAACACGGGCATTCACGGGCTTTTATCGAAGAAAAAGACAAAAGACGAAGTCAAGAAATCAAGAGTGCAAAAAGAACGAAAGTCCAAGACCAATTCTGAAGATTTATCGAAGAAAAAGTCAAAAGACGGAAGTTTACTAAAAGCCGAAGAACTTAAGTCTAATTTATTGAAGAAATTACAAGACGAGAGTAGAAATCCCGAGACAAAGTCGTTAAAGTCAAAAATTAAGAAGATTAAGGACTTAATGACAATTAAAGAAAGAAGAAAGAGGGGAGGAAGCTTCCTCTGAGAACCTCCCTAATCCTTCTATAAGTAGTCTTCATTTTCCTTTCATTTGTTTTGGTTGGCTAGTTTGACAAACTATGCTCTTCCATTTTAATTACTTGCACATTTAAATACATGTCATTTATTTAATTGTCTTGCACATTAAATTCATTTAATTTCAAGTAAGTTTCCTTTTAATTATTGTCAATCTTTACTTTTATTGTTAATCTTCTATCTTCCTTTCTTGTTTGATCTTTAATCTTTATGCTTATTGTTCATGTTTATGTTCTTTAATTTTTATTGATTTAATCAAGTGGGTTTTGATTGATTTGGTTATATTTGTTAGTTTTGTTGATTTGGATTGATAGGTTAATGTTATTAGATCATTTCTGATTAGTCTTGTTTAATCTTTTGGTTTGATTTGATTGATCTAGATTAGATTCGTGTTATTTTTGTTTCTCCTTGTTCTTCACGATTACTGTTTGTTTCCAGGATATTCCGAACCAAGCTAAGTTATTCCGGATGAAGGGTGTGATGTGATTATTCCGAGTAAAGAACTTGATATTCCGAATAAGTGACATATTCCGGATCAAGCAGTTCATTCCGAATCAGAGCAACATTCCGAACCAAGGGATTTCTAGCTAATAATCCGAACCAGTGGAACTCATTCGGAACATTCCGGATCAGTGGAAGTCATTCGGAACATTCCGGATCAGGGAACTCATTCGGAACATTCCGGATCAAGGGAATATTCCAAACCAGTGGAACTCATTCGGAACATTCCGAATCAATGAGCTCATTCGAAACATTCCGGATAAAGGTGTTTATTCAGAATAATTTATATTCCGGATCAAGGCAATATTCCGAATAAAGAGTTTATTCCGGATAAGTGACATATTCCGAATAAAGGATTTATTTCGGATGAAGGTTTTGTTTGAATATTCCGGATGAGCCATTTATTTCGCATGAAGCAATATTCCGAGTGAAGAAGAATTATTCCGAACGAAGGTGACATTCCGGACGAGTGATTTATTCCGAACGAAGGTTTATTCCGAATGAGCTGTTTTCAGGTTAATTTATGTTTCTGTTTTTAAGTTTTAATTTTTAAGCTTTATTTTTCCCGCCTTTTTAATTAGTCGCACTTTAAGTTTACTTGCCTTAGATTTATTTTAAGCCTTGCCTTAGTTTAAGTTTTAGGTGCGTTTTAAGTTTGCCTTTAGGATAGTTTTAAGTTTGCGTCATTTACTTTGATTGCCTTTTAATTTCCGTCACGCTTTAATTTCTCGCCATTTATTTTAAATTAGATTTAGATTTATTTTTCTTGCCCTTTATTTTAAAGTTTTTTCACCTTTAGATTTTACTACAACGACACAACATTTGTTTCCACCAAAGACAGCTGGGTCTCATAGTTAACTAGTTATCAATTCGGTTAGACCACCACAACGAACTTAATTTTTTATACGGGCAAAAGCCCAGTTATCAAATGACGCCGCTGCCGGCTCTTTTCGTAAAGATTAACGGTTTTCTGTGAGAGACGCGTTGGCTTTTGGGATCCGTTCACTCGTGAACGTTATTTTTCGTATAGAAAAATTTTCAAAAAATCCCAAAAACATTTGAAAAATCATAAAAAGCATTTCTTTTTCAAAGTTTTGCACCAAAAATATTCTTCTTGCTTATCTATTTTTCTTTATGGATTCTTATGTCTATTGCGTCGGGTGTGGTAAACGATTATACGGGAACGACTCATGTCAATGGTGTACATGTGAGCGGTGCGGAAACGATATCGACAATACCCAATTCGGATTTTGTCCATTGTGCAACTCGACTAATTCGTCCTTTTCTAATCCACCTCCTATTCCCCCTTGCATCTATTGTGGAAGCGATTATCATTGGCATGTTTCGTGTCCGGTTCGATACCCGTATGGTCACGGGCAAGAACCGGGTTACAATTATGACAATGGAAATAGCTATCCACAAAACTCACCGGGTTTTTCTCCATACCCGTGGTGCTATATTTTTGGGCGCCCTCATGATGCTTCTTCTTGTCATCCGTCGAAGGTCTTTGAGAAAATTCCGTGCTATCACCCTAGTGTGTATAACTTTGAGCCACCACATCACACCCTCAATCATCAATCCTCTCAGCAAATTAGTCTTGACCAACAACTCACAACTTTGAACCATATTCTAGAAAGTTTAGCTCAAATCCGAGCTGACTTGCATCAGGAAAGGCAACCTTTACTTGATGGTGACGAAATCTTGAAATCCACCAACACCTTTTTGAGCCAATTTGGTCGTTTTCCCTTCTTTTCTACTCTAAAATGTTTAATTACAGCGTGGGATAGAATTGGTTTAATTGAACATACTCGGGGAGATGAACAACAAAAATTGCTTCATGAGCTTCTTAAAGATGTGGAGGTTATCAAGGAAGAGTTAGCTGACTTTGTCACTCCTAATTAGAATGGCCCCGTCTACTATGATGATGATGACGACGATAATGTCTACGCTCTCGACCCATCTTCTGAAGTTGCTACTCCTATTCTCGATATTCCTAATGCGTCTAAGGATGATGATTCATTGAGTGAGATTAGTGATTTTGGTCTCGATAAATTCTTTGATGATGAGGTTTGTGACATGCCTACTACTATGGAGTCTGAGGACGACGTTGCTCTTACAGAAGAGGTCGATCCTAATGATGACGATTTTTCTCCACGCTATGAGAATTTCACTTTTGAAATTTCTCAATCTCCACCGGGAGATGCGGGCGATGAAGATTTATTCTCTCCGGCTTACGAGAAGTTCACCGATGAACTTACTCTTTAAGATGAGGTGGAAGACGTGATTCTTCGCGACAGATTATGGAAAGTGCATCTTCTTATTGCTCAAATCGAAGAGTTGACTTCTCCTCCTCTTTCCGAGTCTTTACCTCCATCTATTCCTCCCGTTGAAGATAATGATCCATTGCTGGAAGAAATCGACATTCACTCAATACCTCCGGGTATTGATGATGATGACACGGAGGGGGATATTATTTTTGATACTTTGCTGCAGGAAGGTATTGTCCCAAGTCCCCGTCCCGAGCACCTTTCATCCTCCCCTTTAGCCACTATTACGGAGGATGAGTGCTTTGACCCGGGAGGTGACATTCACTATTTCATGATTGATAACATTACGGCTTTGCCGAGTGCTCAACCTCCATTGTCTTTGGGTGATGACAATGTGCTTACTTTACCCACCCCACCTCCCGTGGATCTCGATTTCACATACTTTTCGTATGTTGAAAGAACCTTTCTCCCATTCAAGACTTATCCCCACGTCTCTCCTTTGTTGATGTCCACCGGGAACGAGGACAAGGTATTTGATCCCGGTATTACATTCGAGGCTTCCCCATGGACCATTTCATTCGGGGACGAGTCAGGCTCGTGACTCGGTTAATCTAAACAAGCGCTTTTTGGGAGGCAACCCAATTATCTATCTATCTTTACCTGTTTTCACCATAAGTGTAGGGGGAGACCCATTGGTGTTTCTTGTTTTCTTTCTTATCATGTGAAGGGATTAGAGCTTCAAAGACACACACTTGATGACTTTTGACGACCGTGATTCCGTGTTTCCGTCTTCCCGGTTCTATCCTAAACTCTTTTCGATTCACTATTTTATATTTCTCAATATTAAAATAGGAATCTCGTTAGTTGTCTTTTCCTTAGCAAGATTTAAACAACGTGCACAATGTCCTAAGTGTAGGGGAGTTTACTCCCACATGCTTAAACATTGAGGATAATGTTTATATCAAGTGTAGGGGGACTTCTATCGAAGTTATGTGGCCTTTTCCTTGTATTTGTCCTCATTTTAACCGGAAAATCAATTTTTCGACATTTTTCAAAATTTTTGATCTATTTTGGCCTATTAGTTTTTCCCTTTGTATAGTTATTTTCTTTCTTTACTAGAATAAATTTTAATAAAGTGGTTTTAATTTTCAACGTTGTGAATCTTTTGACTCAACCCGAGTTTACTTATCTAAGTTTACTCTAGCTAGTATCCTTAACGTGTTTAAGTCAAGTTTTTCTAGGCTTTTATATAGGGAGCTTTAAAACGCGAAAGTCTTAACTCTCACGGGTTAAGAACAAGAACTTTTCGCAAGTTCCTATAATGGATCCTAGAGAGTCGTTTATCAAGGGAACTTTAAAATGCGATTTCTAAACTTGAAAAAGTCTAAGAATTTGCAAGATCCTATAGGCGACTCGAAAACCCAAAACTTTGATTTAATAGGTTAAGCATCCACGAGTCTCATTCTTTGAGATTTTAAATTGTGGAGAACGAGAGATGATAGAGTCAATTATAAGTTTGGTATTCTTTCGTAAATTTATGTGAGTTAATTATAAGCCTATTTTCCCATCGCTTGCTAATAAATTTATCTGCAATAAATAAGGTTGTACGATTTGAAAAGTTACTTAGCTTCTAGCCCAAGATCATTTAAAAGTTGCTCGGTATGGATTAGAGTTCATAGCCAAGGCATAACTTATTGAAGCAGGATGCGAATATTGGCGAGTCCGAAAAGGCCCTAACAAGGCATGAGGGCTACATTTTGTTGCTAAAGATCCAAAAGTGATGTGAAGAATCATTTATCGAAAATTAATATGAAGGATCGAGACACACGACGAAAAGCGAGTACTCCCCAAAAGATCATGGAGAAGTCTATCAAAAAAGGCCCTAACAAGGTATGAGGATAAATAGATCCAAGTCCAAAAAGGAGGCGGATCGTTGTATATCAAAGTCCAAAGTAATGATTGGAGAAAAATGAAGAAGTCGTGGTCCAAATATTAAGAATCTCTCAAAACTTCAAGTGAAGAAATTCCTATTATGAAGAGAAGACCATTATTTCATGAACGTCTCCCAAGATTTGAAGTATGAAGTCGCTGCCAAATATCGGTCCGAGAAAGGTCTCAAATCGTGAAGCGAGTTATGCCAAGATATGAACTTTTTGAGGTCCCGAGAAGCAGTTTTAAAAGATTTTGTCCTTTAGCTAACTATTGATTAAATCGTCCCACTTTATTTTCAGCCTAAATAACTATCGAAATAAGTCAACAATGCATCCTCGTGATCATTCAAGACAACAATAAAATATAAGAGATACACCTAGGAATAAGGGAGTCTAAGTAAATAATTGGCCCGCATGAGTTCGTGTTAGTTTGCTAACTTATAATAACAATGATCTCATTTTTAAGCTTGGTTTGGAGAATGTGAAAACTTGAGGATGATGATCATTCATAACATTTCCAAAACCCTAAGGTATGTCTTTGACTTCTTTACTTATTTTCTTCCTTTGAATATTTTAGAATTTTCTATCTTTTTAATAAAGGCCAATATGGATTGATTGTGATGAAAAATGTAATCGTGCTTTGTAACTAATGCATTGCATGAGGACATTGCAATGGTCAAGTGTAGGAGATTTGATAGGTGTGTAAACACCCATCCTTTTTACCACTTAACTACAATAATAACCAAGCCAAAACGTGTATTTTATGTCGTAAATGTCGGAATTATGCGTGGTTTGTGTTTTTGTTGTGATTTAGGACGAAAATGTGAAAAGGGGAGAAAACACAGGCATTTACGGGCTTTTATCGAAGAAAAAGATAAAAGACGAAGTCAAGAAATCAAGAGTGCAAAAAGAACGAAAGTCCAAGACCAATTCTGAAGATTTATCGAAGAAAAAGTCAAAAGACGGAAGTTTACTAAAAGCCGAAGAACTTAAGTCTAATTTATTGAAGAAATTACAAGACGAGAGTAGAAATCCCGAGACAAAGTCGTTAAAGTCAAAGAATTAAGAAGATTAAGGACTTAATGACAATTAAAGAAAGAAGAAAGAGGGGAGGAAGCTTCCTCTAAGCACCTCCCTAATCCTCCTATAAATAGTCTTCATTTTCCTTTCATTTGTTTTTGTTGGCTAGTTTGACAAACTATGCTCTTCCATTTTAATTACTTGCACATTTAAATACATGTCATTTATTTAATTGTCTTGCACCTTAAATTCATTTAATTTCAAGAAAGTTTCCTTTTAATTATTGTCAATCTTTACTTTTATTGTTAATCTTCTATCTTCCTTTCTTGTTTGATCTTTAATCTTTATGCTTATTGTTCATGTTTATGTTCTTTAATTTTTATTGATTTAATCAAGTGGGTTTTTATTGATTTGGTTATATTTGTTAGTTTTGTTGATTTGGATTGATAGGTTAATGTTATTAGATCATTTGTGGTTAGTCTTGTTTAATCTTTTGGTTTGATTTGATTGATCTAGATTAGATTCGTGTTATTTTTGTTTCTCCTTGTTCTTCGCGATTACTGTTTGTTTCCAGGATATTCCGAACCAGGCTAAGTTATTCCGGATGAAGGTTGTGATGTGATTATTCCGAGTAAAGAACTTGATATTCCGAATAAGTGACATATTTCGGATCAAGCAGTTCATTCCGAATCAGAGCAAAATTCCGAAACAAGGGATTTCTAGCTAATATTCCGAACCAGTGGAACTCATTCGGAACATTCCGGACCAGTGGAAATCATTCGGAACATTCCGGATCAGGGAACTCATTCGGAACATTCCGGATCAAGGGAATATTCCGAACCAGTGGAACTCATTCGGAACATTCCGAATCAAGGAGCTCATTCGGAACATTCCGGATAAAGGTGTTTATTCGGAATAATTTATATACCGGATCAAGGCAATATTCTGAATAAAGAGTTTATTCCGGATAAGTGACATATTTCGAATAAAGGATTTATTTCGGATGAAGGTTTTGTTTGAATATTCCGGATGAGCCATTTATTCCGCATGAAGCAATATTCTTAGTGAAGAAGAATTATTCCGAACGAAGGTGACATTCCGGACGATTGATTTATTCCGAACGAAGGTTTATTCCGAATGAGCTGTTTTCTGGTTATTTTAAGTTTCAGTTTTTAAGTTTTAATTTTTAAGCTTTATTTTTCCCGCCTTTTTAATTAGTCTCACTTTAAGTTTACTTGCCTTAGATTTATTTTAAGCCTTGCCTTAGTTTAAGTTTTAGTTGCGTTTTAAGTTTGCCTTTAGGATAGTTTTAAGTTTGCGTCATTTACTTTGATTGCCTTTTAATTTCCGTCACGCTTTAATTTCTCGCCATTTATTTGAAATTAGATTTAGATTTATTTTTCTTGCCCTTTATTTGAAAGTTTTTGCACCTTTAATTTTACTACAACGACACAACATTTGTTTCCACCAAAGACAGCTGAGTCGCATAGTTAACCAGTTATCAATTCGATTAGACCACCACAACGAACTTAATTTTTTATATGGGCAAAAGCCCAGTTATCAATAGTGCGATCAATATAAAGATCACTTTGCATTCCTCGCCTACCCATCCACAACAGCAGTCTCCTTTACTGCTCAATCGGATGTATAGTGCGATCCAGAATAAAGATCTCTTTGCATTCTCTTCTATTCACCTATAATGACGGAAGCTTCCATAAATGCCAGATCAGGCGTATAAGAATAACCTAGGTGTAGACCACTTCGCGTTCATGCCGCCATCCGTGCCTGAGAGAGAACCTGAAACAAATCATGTACTTAGAACATCTCTTACTTAAAAGATAACTAGCTTTTTAGTAGCTTTGAGGACAAAGCTAAAATAACGGGGTGGTGTTGTAAAATCCATGATTTTATGTAATGTATTTCCACCCAATATCCTAGAACACAAACTCATATGTTACACTTCTATTGGTCATGTGTGAACTTGTCTAACATGTACATATACTTGCACATACACACTAGTTGAGATAAGACTCATAATGTAAACCTTGTACATACTACTAGGGATAACAAGTAGTAAGATGTATACATAATATTGGAAATATTCAACACTTAACAAAAATTTGAAAAACATACCACACCATATACATATAGCCGTATATATGTATGTATGCTTATTATAGGCATCCCTAAACTTTATTGGAGTAGCCCAAAGTTATGTATTTCTTATGCTCTAGCCCAACTCAAGCCCACACAAGCCCACACTTTTCTTTGGATAGCCTTACACGTCACACACATGCATATGTTGAAGAAGAAGGGTTGTCTTGGAAAGGGAAGAGCTTACACCTGGCACAAATGTCCTTACCAAGGAAATCATGCCTTTTGCATTCTCTTTCCCTCTCTCATCTTTAAGCCGAAACACACACATCCCCATCTCTCATACATGCAACTCACTTCTCTCTACTTCTTTCTCTCTCAAACATTTCGGCCATAAGCCACAAAAATCCAAAGTTGATTCATTAAATCAACTAAATCTTTGTCCCATCTTGATTACAAATCATATGGTGGCATCATTCTTTTAGAATCACTACAAACAAGCCCTAGCCAAATCATTATAGGTCACGGCTTGGTTTGTGTTAGGGTTTTCACCATCAACTTGAGTAGATCTTATATCTCCTTGTTCATCTAGATCTTCTTTGGTACTTTTAGGCAAGAGAGGTATACACATCATAATCTTTCATTTCTTCATGCATGCATCTTCATACATCTATAAACACAAGTGAATAACATGTTAAAAATCAAGATTTGCTAAGGCTATGACCCTTATGGGTCACGACATATTTATACAACCTATGATCATGATTCAAAGTATTTTTAATAAGAAACTTATGACTTATGTGTTATGTGTTAAACTAGATTTAAAAACCATATGAAACCTTTTATAAATCTAAATATGGCATGGGTTACAAATCTTGTTTATGGGACTTTGGTTAACCAATAACCATAGATCTCATGAAAAGAACTTGTGAAACCTAAAGGTCATGAAAGCCATGACCTTAAAGGTCACGGCTAGAATGAGTAAAGGCCATATGATTTGTCTACTAAGTTTTGAATAGTGGAACATTATAGGTTACATGTTAATAGAGCTATTAAAAATCGTCAAAGTAACTTATGAGAATATATAGCCGTGGGTTACATATGACCCTAAAATGGTTTAGATGTACATGCATGCTTATAAAAACCTAGATCTAATGATAAGTGTTAACTTAACATAGTATACATGAAATAAGCTAGTAGATCTAATGGGAATATTGGGAGGGAACAATATAGCCGTGGGCTATACATTGTTTCTTGGAATGATGGTAGCCTTATAAACATGCATGTAACCTAGATAATCATAATGTGTTTTTGTAAATAATTACAAGATTTAGAAACTAGTTAAAGGGATATCTTGGAAATACTAAGATCTACAAATATAGCCGTGAGCTATATGTGAAGGTACATGAATCTGTGTTGATTTTTAGGTCTAGACATAGTTTAGATCTCATTTTGAACTTTTTACTTATTTTCTTGGTGTGTACATAGTTAGATCCAATTTTGTAGCACATATAAACTACATGCAACCTTAAAATAAGACTTGACTTATCTTAATAAGCTATAACTATTGTAGGCCGTGGGTTATAAGCTCCTATTAGGGCTTATGACTTACTTTTAACCTTATGACACACCTAGATCTAATTTGGTAGAACACATAAAATGAGTCTTTAAGTTTTATTCATCTATTTAGATTAAAAACTAAATGTTAATAAGCTCATAATAAGCTTATAAAAGTATCCTAAGTAAAAAATACATAAAATGTAAAGTAGTGTTAATAGACTATTTAAGCCCATGAAACGTTAACCTAAAACTTAAGTAAACCCAATAAGCCCATTTTATAAATTATAGTGACTAAAATGGACTTGGAATCACACATAGGCCCATTTAACTAATTAAAAGGGCTTAAAAATGTACTAAGCCCAATAAATGATTTAAAGGCCCCTTTTTAAGTAAATTAGTGGACTTGAAATATATTTAAGCCCACTAAAATAGCCCATTAGATGTTTTGCCCATTTAATGAGCCCATATAAAGTTTAGTCGTTAAAATAAAAGTTTTTATAATAAAATATGACTTATAAAAACTTTTTGGATGAAAATGACAAATTATAAAGCTTAAGGACTAAAACCGTAACTTATGAAACTTATTTTGATAAACTAGTAAGCACAAGGACTGAAAATGTAAATGTCTAAAAGTCTAGGGTTTAATAATTATTTTCCGTGGCAACTTAAACCCCTAGGGACCATTTTGGGAAGTTTTTAAAAGTTATTTAGTCATTCTAAAACCCTAAGGACCATTTTGGCAACAGTCCGAAACTTAAAGAAGCTCTACGGGCTGTTTTGTCATTTTAGTAAAGTTACAAAACCTAGATAATACTAGAGGGACCAAATCTGCCATAGGCCGAAACTATAACAAGCCCTAGGTGCTATATATTTAAAATCCGAAAGTTATACTTGTCTAAAAATATGAAGGGACTAGTTTTGCCATAATCTGAAACATTTCCAAGCCCTAAACCTAAAATCTATTTTAATTATAATAAAACATAATTAAAGCACTTAGACCATAAGAAATAAGGTATAAATTCTTAAGTTTAAATTATTATATAAAAGGATTTATGGAAACTTTAAAGTTAAATAAAATAATTTATATATTTTTTATATATATATAAAAATATATTATATTTACTTTAGGAAATAATTGTATAACCAATTATGAATATGTATTGTTAATACATATACTCATATACTTTTAAGAAATAAAATTATGTGAACGTAAATTAAACTAAATGTTACTACATAAATATATTATAAGTAAAACCCCTTATGTTTACTTAAATATAGAACGTGGTTATAAAATTTAACGAGATGTTATTGATATAAGTACTATAAACACAGATTAATATTTTAAGTGAAGCATTTTCTTTTATGTTTACTTAAATATAAAACTTAATTGTAAAATTGAATGATTACTATTAACACATGTATGCTAACTAATAGTAATAGTTAAACATGTGATGTGAACTTAGAAATGAAACTTATATAAATAAGTTAACTGAATATTGATGCTACTTGAACTATGGTTATTTAGATAAATGCCATATTATGAATAAACTGAATAAAATCCGTATAAGCATACATATATGTTATTTGTACTATCTATTAAGACTGTATTATCTGATTAGGCATAACTTTGGTGTGAGCTTTATTTGGATACCTATGTTAAACAAGTAATTGCCTACTTCTAGGTGAGTTTACAGTCCCATTTAAACTTTGATAAAACTTTCCCTTTTGGGAAGAACATATGCAAACATATATCAGACATAACTGGATTGTATAAACTGGATTATGATTGCTTACTATTGAAACTGTTAAATTATTGTAAATCGCCCGAATGTTATAAATAGATCTATTAGGGATTGACCATCCCCGTCTGGGTGAGTCATGCTCACTGTGCCTTGGCCGGGACAACAGACGCATACCATGTTGGAACTGGAATGGGTGTCTTTTTGTAAGACACTAGGTCCTCATCTGTAGAGGACTATGGGGTTAAGCTTCCGTTTCTAATAATAAACAAATGTTACTTACATTTTAGTAAGAATGCTCTGTGCATTATTACTTCTATGATTATTGTATGTCCTGTAACACCCAATTTTGATAAATGGAATGTCACACGTAATTATGGCGTGTCATCAAAGCATACAAGGATAAATGTCTAAAACATTACATGACCATAGGGATAACCGGAATCAAACATCGGTTCCCAACATAAGCCCAAAACATAATAAAGCAAAAGAAGTGAATGAAAGACTAAACAAGCATAAGTATATGAAGGCAAAAAGGAAAAGAAGTCTCTAGCAGCTTCCATCCTATGCACGTCCTCCAAATGCTCGAGTCTTTCCTAGGGTACCTGCCGTTTTGGGACATGGAAAGGAAAGTAACGGCTGAGCAAAACGCTCAGTGCACGGATATAGACATAGTATAAGTGACTAAAACATAATAGAGACTTAATAGCAGCGGAAATGTATAAGTCTTGGAAAACCTGAAACATGTTCATAAAACTGGTTTTATAGTTTGAAAAGCCTTATGTTTATCGTATGAAAACTATTTAACATATTTTACCATTTGCCAATATAGGTCATGAAAATCCACCGTGCATGAATACTTGGAGGGGTGACCTCATCATGCAAATTAGAGGGGCTGCCTCTAATTTAATATACTGGTTTTTGGGTAGGAGGGATCAGCTCCTTGTGAAGGATGCAAGGCACACACCACATTCACCATGAAATCCTGACTGAAAACATGTAACTAGGATGCACCCATACGCCCCACATGATAAATATAATAATATGGCCAAAAGCTGAAGGAACGCCACGAGCAATCACTCCGCCGTGGTGAAGTCATAACATTGGTGCCTCCAATGTTATGGTTATGGTACCTCCATAACTAGGTGAAACTGGTCATGCATGTATATGGCTTTAGGTATTCTAATTAAACATACGCAATTCAAAAACATATAAAACAAATACTGGGAAAACAGTTGGCTGCATACGGGGAATCCTAATAAGGAAAGAATGTCTATACTGAAAGGACGGGAATCCGTACCTTATGTCCAGTGTACGAAGAAGATGAACTGAGAGGAATCCTACTTCCGTATCACTAATGCTACATAAATACATACATGAATAAGTATCTGCTTACTAAATACGTAACTGGTTCTATGTCATGTCATAGCTTATTTTATATGTTCTTATCATGTTTTACTGTTTTAAAGCCTTAAACTGTGTTTATCTTATATTCTGTTTACTCTGATTAAGTATTTCTGGTATTTCATGTATTATTATACTTACTGTGTAATAATAAGTAACTTTCCAAAAATAGCAGGTTTCCTAAAATAGAAAGTTTCCAAAAATAGAAAGTTACCAAAAATAGAAAGTTTCAAGAAATAGAAAGTTTCCAAAAATAGAAAGTTTCCAAAAATAGAAAGTTTCCAAAAATAGAAAGTTTCCAAAAATAGAATTACTGCTTAAAATATATAAGTTTCTAAAAATAGAAAGTTTCCATAAATAGATCAGCTGCCTTAATTAAATAAGTTTCCATAAATAGATTAGCTGCCTGAAATAAATAAGTTTCTAAAAATAGATAGTTTCCATAAATAGATTAGCTGCCTTATTTTATTAAGTTTCTAAAAATAGAAAGTTTCCATAATTAGAAATAAGCTGGTTAAATAAGCTAAGTATATAAGCCTAAGTGTTTTCATGATTATTTTCTAAGTCATATGATATAATGTATAGTTTATTAATTATTTCATGTAATTAAAATAAACTATAGGTTAAAATATTTAATTAAAGTATAACATGTTTTTAATTAAATAAAGTTAAATACTTAGGTTAAAACATGTATTATTATTTATTAATAATATAACCTAAGTCATGTTAATTAATTAATTATAACCATGGTTTTTAAATAATTAATTAATTATAAGTCTTAAAAATATATAATACTTAGGTTAATAATTTCATGATTTAATAATTAATATAACCTAAGTCATGTAATTAAATTAATCATGTCATGTTCATTAATTTAATTTTAACATAAGATTATAAAGAAAATAATCATAACATACACCGTGAACTGGATCTTGACTAAGAACTATGAACCGTACATGAAATCGACACCATACCCCGAACCAATTCGGGGTTACTGTGACAATCCGTCATTTTATGGTTGATATTATTCTCAGATATTATTTAAAAACATTATTTTAATGTTATATTATGAACTCACTTATTTTTGGGAAGAAATTTGGATTTACGTCTTGAAGTAGCATCGACTACGTCTAAACCGGAGGATTCTACGTTACGTGCTTACGTTTACATACACCGTTTTTGGTGACAGTCCGACATTTCAGAAAATAAATTTAACCGTTATTTTGAGATTTTAAATTTGTGTTGGTTCACAAACTCACAAATTTACGAGAAGAGATTAGGACTTACGATTATAATTTAACGTCCTTTACGACTAAACCGAAAACCTTAGGATTACGTATTTACGTTTTCGAACTCCGTTTTTTGATGAGACAATTTTATTAGATTCGTTTTGTGTCGTTGATTCATAATTTATAAAACGTTTTTTGTAAAATGACCCGAGGGCACGCAAATCGAGGAAACTAGAATCGAGGAGTACCCGTAAATTAATAGGGGATGAAACAAGTTACACTTGTCCCACCCCCAATCAATAACCGGCCACAAGTAGCCATAAAACAATTTGGTGTCACTTTTATAAAAAGTGCAAGGACACTTGTCCTTCACTTGCACCAAAACCACTTATTAGCTTAAAACAAGCTACACAAACCACAAAGCTCACACACATACATGCAAACCACTCTCATCCTCCCTTCTCTCTCTCAAATTTCGTCCCATCCTCACCTTAAACACCCTCATTTGATCAATTTTAACCATGGAATCATGTGTTATTCACACATATGATGAAGCCCTTTTGAAGCTCTATATATTGGTGGTGATTTTAACATCCAAAGAGAAGTTTGCAAGATGAAGTAGGGCTGATTTTTGAAGACCAACATCTCCCTTGGTGACCTTGAAGATTTCATACAAGAGTTCATAAGATTTGGTGACCCAAAACCAAGTCTTGATCCTTCAAACTACTTAATCTTGGTGGTATAGAGATTGTTCTTCCTATCCTTCTTGTTATTTTGATTATGTAATCATGTATTTTCTTTCCTATTGTATATGTATATGATGAATATATGATGATTAAAAATATTATGTGGGGATTTGGTGTTGATAGATTTGATTAAAAAGATAAGAATCTACATAAAAAAGTGTTAAAATCATGATGTAAGGACTAGGCTGTATAAAACAGTGAAGAAACTTATGATAAACAGTTAAAATGGAATAGATTATTAAAGAAACAGTAAGGCATATGATTTTTACACATGTGGTGAGTTGGCCATGCAATGGAATCATTAGGATGAGTGAGATATGATCAAAACAATATTAGTGTAAAAATCTGCATAGACTGTTTTGGACGATTTTTATAAAATACTTAGAAGCTGATTCAACAGTAGCCATAGAAGAGCTAAATGGAGCACATATCATTTAGTTTATGCCATAAATAATTGGGCTTCTATCTCCATGTAGAACTCTAGATATGGCTGTTTTGGTGAACATGAAATTTAAAATAAGATTTGTATAATAAAAACTTATATAATATAAGCACTTACTTATATATTTATAAAATATATACACATGAAAACCCACTAACAATTAATAGTAATTATAAATATGAATTTCATATATTATGATATAAAATAAGACATTTTTATAAATTACGAGTATAATATATTTTCCAAGTTATACAACTATAAACATGATTTTTACGTCTTTTCGGCTAGTACCGAAAGATTAACGTTTTTATCAAATAAAACTTAGACGGTCGGACCCGTCTAACGTAAACTTTTATAAACTCACATACTGATGTATAAACATATATAACAAGTAAAAACCGATAAACCCGAACCTTACAACATATAGACATTAACGGGCCAAAGTAGCCTTATTGGACTATAAACCCGACTAGTTAGTAAAACACTTATAAACTTATTTATTGGGCTTAACCCATTTGGGCCCAACATGTAAAGTATAATACTGATAATAAAAGTATAATTGGGCTAATGAATAGTATTGGGCTTGTAATAGGCCCATTGGGCTTCAAAATGTAAACAAGATTGAACTAGTATAACTAGTCTTGAAACTTTCCAACACATAACACTAAAATAAGTAAATGAGAATATATAAACCCACTTGATCATCATATATATAAAATCATCATATGTATACATAATTGTTATTTTTATAAAGTCATTGGACATGAGTCTAAGACGAGTATTATTTGTCTAGGTTTCCGTGATTGAAGCACGTACCGTACATCCAAATCGCCGATAACCACCTTCTCACATCAACGTGAGTTCATAGCCTCGCACTCTTTTAAATGTTTTTATGAAATGTTTTATAAACCCGTGAGGGAGATAACATGTTAGTTTTTATAAAATATGACACTAGTTGTCCCGTTTGTCTGTTTATTGATTTGGACCCGAATGATTGTATGACCCGATGAATGATTAAATGACTCGATAGATGAAAAGAAATAGATTATTAAAGTTAGGTTATGTCACTAAAAGTCCCATTAGCATGAATTGTGAACTACCGGGATTTGGTAGACGCTTATGCATATAATAGTACTATTTGGGGACGATCACCCCAGTTCGCGCCTTGACGGTTGATCCCCGTCGTGCCACATTGATTGGTAAGCGAATTTATGTATGAGAAGATTTACACAAGCGTGATTATTGTGACGACACGCTAATTTAGATGGGAAAATGAGTTTCGGGCTAGCTACCCGTTGTTTGGTTTAGTAAGGTAACAATGTCATGCGGCTTATAATAATCCAAATAACGAAATACTGCTATACGCATTAAATTACGATATATTGCCTGGCTAGCAATACGGGGTCTTACTATTTATATTATGTTCGTGTTTTGTTTTTTCATAACCATATTCATATAACGGTTTTTTATTTCTATACAACGTTATAAAACGTATTGTATGATATTTTTACGACATTAGTTCGTATAATGGTTTTGAAGGCGAAAGCCTATCTTATGATTTTGATAAGGATTTGTATAAAATGACTTTGGCTATTTTATGGCCTATTACAAAGATTTGTGCAAATTATTTTCGATAATAATTATATACCGATAATATATTAATGGTTTCATTAAACTCTATGAATTCACTCGGCGTTATCGCTGACCTTTTCTTTTAACATGTTTTGTCTCAGGTACTTGAAGGTAATTCTCGGGAAGACGACAAGAATTCATGGCCCGCACTTAAATAACAATTTCCATTCAAATGATTTGTAAAACCTGTATGAAATACAATGACTTGGGACCTATGTAAATTTGATAAATATGAATGGAAATGCTTTATTACTAAACGACGCGATTTTTAAGCGTTGTCTATGATTTGAGTAATGTGCTATCCCGTAACACCAACGAGTCTTCTGCTGTATTGAATTGTGTAAATTTGGGGGTGTTACACATTGGTACCAGAGCTCTCGTTATAGAGAACGAAAGATATTTAAAACTAAGGTTTTGAATAAAACATTTCAAAATCTTTTAACTATAAACATTTTTCTAAAAATGTCTAAAAATCTTTTGACTATAACGGTGCCGAAGAATTCCCGAGTTACCGACAAGGCCAGACTGAGAAGTATTATTTTAATATATATATAACTTGGATTATATATATATATATGATGTAATTTTATTACATGATTGTTTGATGATTATTTTGATATTTATACGAGGTATTTATACGACGTAGATTGTCACAAGGAACCCTAAATCCCCTAGTAAATTAATCGAAGCTATTCCCGTAAGAATTCTAGCTATTCTTGATCTAAACCAAGTTGCGGATATTTATGATCCCAACAAATGGTTGATATTCGTAGAAATGTGGATATTAGTTGATTGTGATATTAAAGAAGAATTGGCATGATTAAATCTGATATCGATGTCATGACGATCTTTCCTTATAGAGTGGAGTTTGACAAAACGTTACCACCTGGAAAGGTGTCATCTGATTCGTTGTCACCCAATTCCTAAATTTGAAATCGAAAGGGTGAATGTTGCACTTGAGGCTGTCATTGGAACCATTACCCAAAAGCCTCATGCCACTAGTACCTTTCCGAGAAGTCTAATTGAAATTGTGAGTCATTTCATACTAGTGACTCATTTGATAACTATTGTTGTATGATTTATAGGATTGGAAATTAAGTGTTTATATTATCGAGCTTTTATTGCCCTTTTAAGATTTATGAATAAGGTTGAAAGTACTGGAGAATGAGGTAGGATATCGTATTGAGTATAAGTTGGTTGAAATTGAATGAAGTAAAATTTAACCTGTATGGAATATGAGACTGTTAAGAGGAAGTCGTTAAGTCCTGTGATTGAATTATAAGGTTTTAATTGATTGTTGATTCGTGTTAAGGGTTGTTCCTAGGCCATTGTCCAATGACGAGGATGCCCAGTGTCCAATAAATAAATTGAAGAAATCATCTTCTGAATTGGGAGCGATGGATCTTCCGGGACAGGTGGGACACCTAATGACTCTTGTAGATTAATATTCATTGTGGTATCTTTTAAAAATAATCCCTAACTTAACTGAGACATCAGTTGGTAGGATGAGTTCTTGGAATTGTATGACATAGTGACACATAATGTGTTACGGTACAATTTTGACTTGTTTATGATTAACGAAAAGACTACCTTTGATTACTAAATTCTATCTATCTTTTCTTGCTTCTTCCTAATGTTCGCATTAGTGATGCAACCATTGAATAAGTATTCATCTCGATTTGAGTTACGTTGTGAATTATTATTTTTTAGTGCCATCGAGGTCATGAACCTCATGATTAAGTGGCTAAGCTCATTTCCTGATATATTGAAGTTAGTTCTTGGTGAACAACTTTTCATCATACTTTTGCAGATCACTCATTGTTTTTATAAAGATAAAACAATATCCCTTGAGAAAAATTGAATTTTCATCACTATAAGGATTATTCAAAGTAAGATTTATAAGTGATAGTTATCGAAATGAAGTTGTTTATAAAACACCTTGGAAAACTTAATTGTTTTCATAACAAAGAAAATATTTGTAAATTTATTTTTGATTCTAATTTAAGAATTAAGCATGAAAACGTTTTTATTATAAACATGATGATAAAATTTTGACGAACTGAGTATTGCATCGTTAACCTTGAAATTGTATATAGTTGCGCGCCTACATACAATTTGAAGGGACCATGCAAGGCTGATTAGTAGTCACTATAAAATTGATTCATAAACACTACATTTTCTTTGAAGTTATGAAAGATTAAATTTATGAGATCTGCAAGAAGTGCAAAATAGGTACATATTGATGGGGACACCTACATATGTGCCCGTACTATTTCTTCTTCTGAGTCGAATTTACTCATCTGTGGAATTTGTCTTATTTGACAATTGATATTCCCTTCTTGTCCAATTCTCCCGTGGCGAGATTCTTTGGAAAAGTATATGATTACCGAGTGTTGATACCCGACTGGATGTATCGACGTTCCTATAGAATTCCCCTAAATGATAAGATGTTGATTATCAAAAGTGATCTAGATAATTCTTGATGGTTGACCATATCCTGTATTTAGACTTGAAATTATACCATGAATGGTTGTGAATTAGTTATAGATATTATAATATAGAAAGAACCTAATATGAACTTATTAAAAGATGTTTCCGTTATCTGAAACTTTAGGAGGTATTTTCTGATTAATTACCTAGACTTTTGCCATTAAGGCAAGTTGAAATTGGTATTGATTATATTCCCGGTGCTGCACCTGTGGCATGTGCACTTTACGTCAGCACCATCTGAATTAAAGGAATTACCGTACAACTGAGAGAGTTGTTGGAGATAGATTTTATTCTACCAAGCTCGTCATCATGAAGAGCTATGGTGTTATTATTTCTTATATTTATCGATTACTGTGAACTGAATAAATTGACAATCGAAAACGATATCCATGACTCGAAATGGAAGATTTGTTCGGTCATTTACAAGGTTCTAGCGTATGTTTTAAAGATTTGATCCATGGCATGGTTATCATCAACTACGCGTCCGCGAAGAAGATTATCTATTCCAATTATCACATCCAGAACTTGTAATAAACATTATGAGTATCAGGTGATGTCGTTTGGATTGACTAATACACATGTAGCATCCATAAATTTGGTGAATCACGTGTGTAGGCTGTAATTTGATAAATTCGTGCTTGTGATCATTAAGGACCATTTGTTTATTTATAAGAATAGGAATGAGTTAATAATTATTTGTAGAATGCCTTGAGTCGGCCGATAGTGAAAACATGTACCTTGAATAACTAAATATGATACTTAATGCTTAATCCTTTACATAAAATGACCGTTTGATTACAGAAGGCGAGATATATATATATATATATATATATATATATATATATATATTGACTCTTCAAAAATTAGAGCCATTAAGGCTTTGGGTTTTACCAAAAAGAAAATGGAAGTATGTTATGACAAATGTTTTAACAAAGGATTTTAAGAGATTATTCCCTTATACACAAATCATTTAACTAAACTCCTGTTTAGGGGTAAATGTTTGTGTATACCTCAAGATAACCTAAGAGGGATTGAGGAAACCATTTAAACCATGACTTGAAATTTGAAATGACAATTTTTGTTTTTCAACTAAGAAAATTTTGACCAAAGTATAACCAAAGATTTTTCGAACATTTACGAATCTTATTAATTATTTCCGATAAATCAGCAAAAATCGTTTTAATTAAATTCAAATTTGTTTTGAACATTCTATTATAATTGGTCGAACTAAGAAATTTAAACTTTTAACGTTTACGTTTCATAAAAACTTAATATTTATTGTTAATTTACGTGTAATAATTATCAACGCTTTAAAACGTCAGATCAAGCAAAACTGATAAAAATGATAGTTGAGGCGAAACTAAAACTTAGAAAATATAAAGAAGGACTTTTTGAATGAATACGGTCACGATAATTATTTTATAAAGAAAGGTGAATGTAATTACTGACACATTATATAGAAAAGATAAAGAACCAATTAGGACATGTTCCTTAATAATGAAGGTGCAAAATAAATTGCCGAACAATGTAAAATAAACAATGCTTGTAAGAAGGATAATATGGATAATAAAAAGGGGTTCACGGATGATATGAACCATTAGAATTGAGGAGCCGATGGCGTTAAATGTATAAAAGGCCACTTGTGGTTGCCTGAATATAGAGGATTTTGAGATTTAGTCATGATGGAATCCCGTAAGTATAAGTATTATATTCCTATCATTTCTTATTTAATATATCTTTATCTGAAGAAGTTGTACTGATGACAAATTATGAAGGCATACATCGCCTCATACATTAGCAAATGTCTAACTATTGCAAAGGTCATCATCTGAATTTGATTCGATTTGAGTCATCGTCGACAGACTGACCAAATCTGATAATATCATTCCTATTAATGATAGATTCTTGATGAAGAAATCGACTCTTTTGTATTTAAAGGAGTTGTGTAAACATGGTGTGCCTGTATCGATCATCTCTATCAAGATCCTCGCTTCACATCGAATTTCTAGAGATTTTCTCAGAAGTCATTGAGAACGAATCTTGATGAGAGTACTATGTACCACCCCAATCGAAGGGACGAGGTAAAGTAACGATACAAAATACTATAAGTCTTGTGTTATGCTTGAAGAATTGACCTTTGGTAATAAACCGTATAATCGTTTTCATTTGGAGAGATTATCATTGATACTTATCATGTTAGGATCGAGATCGAATCTTGTTAGGATCTATATGAGAGCATCTGTAAGAAGGAGTTGGGATGAAGACACCCGACATACACCCATTGTGAGTTGGACATGTCTTTAGGTTTAAGGTCGCATATGATGACAAACCTAACCTAACAAAATACCCGACCCGCGAGACCTAAATTGATTGTTGAAATTAGGATCTGATTATTGATTGCCGGTAGTGGGCAGGAGGTTATGTGAATATGAAATGTAGATCTTGAAGTGCCAGATGGGTAGCAAAGTTATGCCAACAATTTTAACCATAAAGAAGTAAATTGATGATCTGAAAGATCATGGGATATAAGTCCTCGTTGTATGGGACCATTGAGGTGATGTAAAAGATTGGTTTGAAAGGCATATAAGCTGGATCTACCCTAGGACATCAAGAGCTGCGTGAATTATGTTTCGTATATCGAACTTGATAAAATGCCTATCAAGTGAAAATCTGACTATTCCTTAATGAAGTTTAGATCGGCGAAAAGTTGCATTCATCAAAAACCCGTGAACATCATGGATAGAGAAAGTAAGTCAACAATAAGCCTCATCTTATTCCCGTAGTTATGTTTGATGAAACTCGCGTATTGTAATGAATTACACTTGTGAGAAAAGACCGAATGTGGAGGAAATACCCACATGGCTTTAACTCTATAAGAAGCGAGTAGTAATATAAAATGATCTTTGAGGACAAAGATCCTGTTTAGGGGTAAATGCTGTGACAATCCGTCATTTTATGGTTGATATTTTATTCTCAGATATTATTTAAAAACATTATTTTAGTGTTATATTATGAACTCACTTATTTTTGGGAAGAAATTTGGATTTACGTCTTGAAGTAGCATCGACTACGTCTAAACCGGAGGATTCTACGTTACATGCTTACGTTTACATACACCGTTTTTGGTGACAGTCCGACATTTCAGAAAATAAATTTATCCGTGAATATTATTTTGAGATTTTAAATTTGTGTTGGTTCATAAACTCACAAATTTACGAGAAGAGATTATGACTTACGATTATAATTTAACGTCCTTTACGACTAAACCGGAAACCTTAGGATTATGTATTTACGTTTTCGAACTCCGTTTTTGATGAGACAATTTTATTAGATTCGTTTTGTGTCGTTGATTCATAATTTATAAAAATATTTTTCGTAAAACGACCCGAGGGCACACAAATCGAGGAAACTAGAATCGAGGAGTACCCGTAAATTAATAGAGGATGAAACAAGTTATACTTGTCCCACCCCCCCATTAATAACCGGCCACAAGTAGCCATAAAACAATTTGGTGTCACTTTTATAACAAGTGCAAGGACACTTGTCCTTCACTTGCACCAAAACCACTTATTAGCTTAAAACAAGCTACACAAACCACAAAACTCACACACATACATGCAAACCACTCTCATCCTCCCTTCTCTCTCTCAAATTTCGTCCCATCCTCACCTTAAACACCCTCAGTTGATCAATTTTAACCATGGAATCATGTGTTATTCACACATATGATGAAGCCCTTTTGAAGCTCTATAGATTGGTGGTGATTTTAACATCCAAAGAGAAGTTTTCAAGATGAAGTAGGGCTGATTATCGAAGACCAACATCTCCCTTGGTGACCTTGAAGATTTCATACAAGAGTTCATAAGATTTGGTGACCCAAAACCAAGTCTTGATCCTTCAAACTACTTAATCTTGGTGGTATAGAGATTGTTCTTCCTATCCTTCTTGTTATTTTGATTATGTAATCATGTATTTTCTTTCCTATTGTATATGTATATGATGAATATATGATGATTAAAAATATTATGTGGGGATTTGGTGTTGATAGATTTGATTAAAAAGATAAGAATCTACATAAAAAAGTGTTAAAATCATGATGTAAGGACTAGGCTGTATAAAACAGTGAAGAAACTTATGATAAACTGTTAAAATGGAATAGATTATTAAAGAAACAGTAAGGTATATGATTTTTACACATGTGGTGAGTTGGCCATGCAATGGAATCATTAGGATGAGTGAGATATGATCAAAACAATATTAGAGTAAAAATCTGCATAGACTGTTTTGGACGATTTTTATAAAATCCTTAGGGGCTGATTCAACAGTATCCATAGTAGAGTTAAATGGAGCACATATCATTTAGTTTGTGCCATAAACAATTGGGCTTCTATCTCCATGTAGAACTCTATATATGGTTGTTTTGGTGAACATGAAATTTAAAATCAGATTTGTATAATAAAAACTTATATAATATAAGCACTTACTTATATATTTATAAAATATATACACATAAAAACCCACTAACAATTAATAGTAATTATAAATAAGAATTTCATATATTATGATATAAAATAAGACATTTTTATAACTTACAAGTATAAAAAATTTTCCAAGTTATACAACTATAAACATGATTTTTACGTCTTTTCGGCTAGTACCGAAAGATTAACTTTTTTATCAAATAAAACTTAGACGGTCGGACCCGTCTAATGTAAACTTTTATAAACTCACATACTGATGTATAAACATATATAACAAGTAAAAACCGATAAACCCGAACCTTACAACATATAGACATTAACGGGCCAAAGTAGCCTTATTGGACTATAAACCCGACTAGTTAGTAAAACACTTATAAACTTATTTATTGGGCTTAACCCATTTGGGCCCAACATGTAAAGTATAATACTGATAATAAAAGTATAATTGGGATAATGAATAGTATTGAGCTTGTAATAGGCCCATTGGGCTTCAAAATGTAAACAAAATTGAACTAGTATAACTAGTCTTGAAAATTTCCAACACATAACACTAAAATAAGTAAATGAGAATATATAAACCCACTTGATCATCATATATATAAAATCATCATATGTATACATAATTGTTATTTTTATAAAGTCATTGGACATGAGTCTAAGACGAGTATTATTTGTCTAGGTTTCTGTGATTGAAGCACGTACCGTACATCCAAATCGCCGATAACCGCCTTCCCACATCAACGTGAGTTCATAGCCTCGCACTCTTTTAAATGTTTTTATGAAATTTTTTATAAACCCACGAGGGAGATAACATGTTAGTTTTTATAAAATAGGACACTAGTTGTCCCGATTGTCTGTTTATTGATTTGGACCCGAATGATTGTATGACCCGATGAATGATTAAATGACCCGATAGATGAAAAGAAATGGATTATTAAAGTTAGGTTATGTCACTAAAAGTCCCATTAGCATGAATTGTGAACTACCGGGATTTGGTAGACGCTTATGCATATAATAGTACTATTTGGGGACGATCACCCTAGTTCGCGCCTTGACGGTTGATCCCCGTCGTGCCACATTGATTGGTAAGCGAATTTATGTATGAGAAGATTTACACAAGCGTGATTATTGTGACGACACGCTAATTTAGATGGGCAAATGAGTTTCGGGCTAGCTACCCGTTGTTTGGTTTAGTAAGGTAACAATGTCATGCGGCTTATAATAATCCAAATAACGAAATACTGCTATACGCACTAAATTACGATATATTGCCTGACTAGCAATACGGGGTCTTACTATTGATATTATGTTCGTGTTTTGTTTTTTCATAACCATATTCATATAACGGTTTTTTATTTCTATACAACGTTATAAAACGTATTGTATGATATTTTTACGATATTAGTTCGTATAATGGTTTTGAAGGCGAAAGCGTATCTTATGATTTTCATAAGGATTTGTATAAAATGACTTTGGCTATTTTATGGCCTATTACAAAGATTTGTGCAAAATTATTTTCGATAATAATTATATACCGATGATATATTAATGGTTTCATTAAACTATATGAATTCACTCGGCGTTATCGATGACCTTTTCTTTTAACATGTTTTGTCTCAGGTACTTGAAGGTAATTCTCGGGAAGACGACAAGAATTCATGGCCCGCACTTAAATAACAATTTCCATTCAAATGCTTTGTAAAACCTGTATGAAATACAATGACTTGGGACCTATGTAAATTTGATAAATATGAATGGAAATGCTTTATTATTAAACGACGCGATTTTTAAGCGTTGTCTATGATGTGAGTAATGTGTTATCCCGTAACACCAACGAGTCTTCCGCTGTATTGAATTGTGTAAATTTGGGGGTGTTACAGTTACCCTTGTCTTGTTGCTTCCGTGGAACCCACACCAACCAACCGGGGCCATATGGTCTCAGTGGTGGTCATGTAGCCAAGCCGAGACCCTCTCGGGTTCGGTTTAGGCGCGGCCAAGAACAAAACACCCTTAAAACATTACTTTTTGATTTATTCCAAATCCAATTCCATGTTAGATCTATGATTTAATTTGGTTTTATAAAAAAAACATAACATGTTCTTAATTAAAAGAAAAAGGTTAAAGGGTTTACCGAATGCGTGGATCTAAACAATGATGAACAAACACGAACACTAGCAATAATTCCAAGATCCAAGATCAATCAACACTCTCTTGGTGTGTTGTATGGGTGGTGGCCAAAAGACAAGGAAGAGGAGGAGGAGAACTTTTAGGTTTTCTAAAATCTTCTGTAAAAAATATGAGTAGTGTTTTTCCCCTTAAACCCCCCCCCCCCCCCTTTAGTAAATTTTGATGGGCTTGGCCCATCCTCCTTCCTAATTTCGTGGAATATGGGCCCACATGGGGTAACCCGATCATTTTCCGTCTCTAATTAATAAGTGTGTTCCCGTGTTCGTGTTTTACGTGTTTGTTCGTGTTTATTTGTGTTCGCGTTTTGTGTGTTCTCGTTAAATAATTACCATGACCATATATATTTATTCGTGTTCGTAATAAATATATATACGTAATTAATATTAGCTCGTGATTTAATTACGTTCATGATTTCTTGATCGCATGTTCGTGATTAATTATTGTTTAAATAATTATTGCGTGTTCGTGCGTAATAAATACTTATAGTGTTCTAACACGTACGTAATACGTAAAATCCTAACACGTAAACGTAATCGTACTATGAAAGGAAAGTTTTAATCAAGTACGTATGATCTTAAGGGTACTATTCATGATAAAAGTATGCGGGTTTTACAACTCTTCCCCCCTAAAAAGAATAATTCGTCCCCGAATCATAGGTAACCTAACTGAAAGAGAAACATACCCGAATCAAACTGAGAGGGTATGTAAGATAATTGAACGTGCGGGTTTCCTGGCAGAAGGAACGCGGAACGTGACATGTCTTGGAAGGACATGTAACGTGACGTGACTGAAAGAACATATCTAATTGATGAGAGAAAACGGATAAAAGTCTGGATGAACTTGTCCGTTTCCAAGTGGCCTCCCTCTTGGAACGGTTCCTTCAGAAGATCTTGACACTAATGATAAATCTTGGTCCTCCTGACCTTGACTTGGAATACGAAGAAATTCTTGGTTATCAACGGAAGGTAGATCCCTTAAATTCGATCGAGGAAAATAAGAGTTAACGTGCTAGGGTAACTGAAACGTTACGATGCAAGACAATCAGACTTAACTGATAATTAGAAACGATGCGCGAGACATAAAGAAACGTAGTACGTGAAAAATTTTGAACGTGATACGTGAAAAATTTTGAACGTGCTACGTGGAGATATGGCGATTGTAGTATGAGTAAACATATCGTGATCAATGATACGTGTAACATATATTGATCATGATATGAGGAACGTGGAATGAACATGACATGTGAAACATATCGTGATCATAGAGTATAATGGCGGTAACGCCAAACGCTACAAGGTGAGACGTGGAATATGACGTGAAACGTCTATCTGATGATGGACAGTTATACTAAACTTGGGTCTGGTCTCTCGAGTTATTGCAAAACTTCCCAAATGAGAAAAATGAACGTAAAATCGTAAGCCAAGATACGATCATGAACATGAATAGTGTCATGAACACGAGCGTGAAAGCAAGTCGTGAAATTTGAACAAGGATGTGAAGTAAATTAGGAGCACAATTATGAATATTTGTCTGACCCGATAACTGAGGGATTGCCAAGTGATCGGATGAGCCTTGGCTGGAACATGTCCGATCAATCTGTTGGTTCTGAAATCCGTACGGATGTAAGGATTCTGCAGACTTGATCAAACTGTTGACAATAACCCAGATAGCATCATGCTTCTTCTGAGTTTGCTGAAATCTGGTAACTAAAATCCATGGAGATCTTGTCCCTTTTCGGTTCACAATTTCATATGATGAAAACATCCCAGTCTGTTGGTGTCCTATCTTAACCTGTTTGTATGACAGGTATGAAGATATGAACGTAATTGTATCTTGCTTCATCGAACTTGATACATAGGATTTTGCGAAACTCTGAGTCTATGAATCGAAACTTCTCTTAGCGTAGGATTTTCTAGAACACCTAATGTAGTATAGGGTTCTCTCCTTTACGCATAAGTTGAGTCATGGTAAGATTAACCGTAGAAAGCCATGTGATTCAGCGTGTCACTGAAATCAAACAGAATTGATATTGGAAAAAAAAATTTCCAGGGTAAAATTTCTCTTGTCATAGAATTTTCAATATAGTGCAGATATGGTCTTCCTGTTCTTCTCTATGCTTAAAGGAAATTAGGTTATCCTTAATAAAAACGCTGATTAATTTGCTTATGAGTTCATGGAAACTCAATTTATTAAGTCCATAATGCTGTTGGAGCATTGATGAGACTAATTCAAAATCATAAATCTAGCATGACCGAGTCGTGCACGAATAGCAGTCATGGACATGTCCTGCTCTTTCACCCGTCACTATTGGCAGCATGATCATGAATCCGATCTTGTCAATACATGGAGGAGAGTAGCGGTCGTAAATGGTGATTTGTTTAAAAATCGACGGTAGTCGACACATAATCTTATGTTACCGTCCTTCTCCTTGTAGGTTCTTCTGGAGTGTAAGGAACAATTTTGGAATAATCCGTTGGTTATGCATAAAAGGACTTTAGTAGTCGTGTCTTACTGACCACTAGAAAATTTTAGCAATCATGGCTAACAAAGCACATGCTTGGGAAGCATAGATAATTTGTACAGATTTTCCTGATGGAGAATCAAGCTGAATGTATTCAGGGGCCTGAACACTACTGTACATAATTGTGAATCGTAGCATGGTGTGCTGTTCATAGTCCATAATTAGGATAAAATTCATCATTAAACTGAAGGAAAACCTTCGTATGCGTGGGAATACAAAAGGCGTCCTTCATGGTCATGAATATATGAACTATGGTGAAAGAAATGAAAGTGACATCGGCAACGTGACAGTTCTCACAGATGCGCCGATAATGGTATTGAATTTCATGTGTCTTGACTCGTTTCTTGGAACTATAAGCATGACATATGTCTTGACTGGTGTCTTGACATGTGTCTTCAGGAGGTATACGTGAGACATGTGTCTTGACTGATGTCTTGACATGTGTCTTCAGAAAGTATACGTGAGACATGTGTCTTGACTGATGTCTTGACATGTGTCTTCAGAAAGTATACGTGAGACATGTGTCTTGACTGATGTCTTGACATGTGTCTCGAGATGTGAAACAAATATAACCACAATATAAGGTTATTATGCCAGAATTGGCGGATCGGTTGGACTACTAATCCATGTATTTCTGATCACGTCCATGGCCAGAGTTTCGGTTGCGATTTCTAGGATAGTTGTTGTCATAGTAGTGGTTACTATCGTCCTGTCTGTCAGTTCCATGATGGTCATTCTCATGACCGTGATTCGTGTAACTATTCAGCTGAGTGGCCGGCTGGTACCGGTTTGCACTCATATGGCTGAAATGACAGCCGATTGACGTGTGACATGTAACTAAGAATTAGGGACAATGATTGATGGGAATCGTCTGATGGTGAAGCATCTTCTCGTCCAATTGCTTTGCTCCGACGCCTTTGTCTTCGTCTTGTAGGATCTCCAGGTTGTGAACAGCATCCGCATCTCGTAGCGTCTCCCAACGTCAGCAGCATCAACCTTTAGTAACATTTCCAAGTTATGAGCGGCATCATCAGTTTGTAGAGTATTAGGAAGTGGACATATGCCTGAGATGATTCTGAATCGACTAGCGAATACTCGTGCAATATTGCAAGTGAAATACACATGGATTTAGGTACGTGTAATAAACATGGAACACGGTACATGGAGTACACGTTGAATGCACATGAAATGATCGGTATGGGGTCGATCATTTGTCATGATTTAAGGAAAGTTTACCGGTTAAACGGTTAGGAAAACCATCATGATAACATGGCAGTATTAGCATAGACATCATTCTGGTTATAACGGAAACGTTAATGTGTGGTTACACAAAATTCAACGATAATTTACCTGACAGCATGATCAATGAAAACCAACCATGACTATCATGAAAGCATGATTCAATGAAATCTAACAATGTCTTGCAGGACAACGTAAATAACAAAAGAGGCGTAAAACATAATCAACATGAAGAGGGAATTATCATGAAGAAACATGAAACCATCTATCACGAAGAAGTGTATAACATAATCAGCATGAAACTGAAGTTAACCATGATAGTATGAAAACATACTTGACATAAAAACATAATAATGATGAGACTGCTTTTATACATAGTCTCATCGTCCAAATCGGGCTTAAAATGCATAAAATATCATTAAAACTGCCAAATATATGCTCGTGTTTGTTACTTGTGTATTTTTAGGTACGGATATTGAGGAAATGGCAAAAGATCACAAGAATAAATCAAAAACGAACACGGGAAACGAAGCCGCACAATGAACCGGACCCAAATCTGGAATTTCCAAAATGGACCTTGAAGTTTTGAAGAATAGCAACTTTAGTCCCTCATTTTTGAAGACTTGGCAAGATAAGCCCTTGAAGAAATCAAGATTATCAACAAAGGTCCTCCATGTTTGAAGATTATACATGTTTTACCCTTGAAGAATCCAAAAATATGCATTTATGGTCCTTGTTTTAAGTTTGGAAACAATATGTGCCAAAAATGACAATTTGCCAAAGTTAAATACAAAGGGGATGAAAGTTTTGCTGTTTTATTACAACATGAAAGAAGTGAAGGAGTCCAGGGGGTGTTTTTGCCAGACAACTAAACCCATACACCCACTCATAAGCTGACACCTCAGCTTGACCCACCCATTTACCCATTTACCCAAACCCTTACCCGACCTACCCACCCATTGGCCGAACACGTTTATTAAACTAAACTGGGTCAAAACCCAGTCAAACCCCCCCCCCCCCCCCCTTCCCTCCAAACACCCATTTTAAATAAATTGTTTCCCAAAACAGATCTAATCACCCTCTAATCCCCCATAAACCCTAAACCCACCCAGACTCAATTGATCCCAAATCAAATGGAGTTTTGCTAATTGTCTCCAGAACCCTAATTCACCTTTATCTCACTTAAACCCACATCTCAAATCACCACAAGACACACCCATGTGTCTTGTGGGACCCTCCCCTGCCCCGTCCCTTTCCCTCAAAACCCTACACCTGACCAAATGAACTAATGGATGGCATTCCTTGGTCCCCAATTCAGATTAAATGGTCTAGATCAACTCCAAACAGCTGGAAGCACATGGACTTCTGAAAAATCACATGGAAGCAACTTTTGACCAAATTCAAGATGAAGACCCAAGGGCTTTTCTGGAATTCCACTTGTTAGGGTTTTTAGCTATCTAGAATGTTCTCTTAGTAGTATATAATGAGACGAAATGTGTCCATTATATTTTGTTCCAGATTTTCCAAGCATTTGTAATCCCTTTTTTCAAATTTATAAAGTTGGTATTTTTAAGTAAATTGTAATTCCTTTTATTGGTTTTTAAAAGTTGGTGTGTGCTTGAGAATAGTCTGAGTTCCACATTATTATTGCTTAAACACTTTGTGTTTATTGGATTTTCAAAAAAAAGGTTTTTGAAAAGGTTTAGCAATTTTCAGAAACCCTAGGTTCTATGAAGTGAAAGTGGATTAGAACCTTGAGTTTCTGATATTGTTCTTGTTTCAAAGGAAGTTTTTCATTGGTTCAAAGTTTGTGAGAAAGGTTTTAAAAAGGTTTTAGAAAAATCAGATTTTGGATATATTGCTTGTTTCATTTTTTTCTTAGCAGGTTTTTGGAGATTTGTTGTTCAAAGGTTCAGCATAGGCCCGGGCCTATTGGGAGGTGACTTGGCAGTCTCTGTGGGACCTGGATGTGGGTCCCACAAGGTAGTTTTCTCAATCCTTGTTGAGTTTCATAAATTTTCAGTTTTTATGTGATTTATGCAAGAAAGTGTTTAAGTGTTGTTTTTTTGGCTTGATTTAAGTTTATTTGGTATGTTATGCATGTTTTGAGTTGTTTGAATCAGTTTGGATAGGTCTTGAATAGATTTGGTATATTAAATCTTGATTTCTGAATTTAAAGGGGTGTTTGGATCAGTGTTTAAAATGGTTTAAATGTTTTGAATCTTGCTTGTAAACTGGTTTTAATCACTCATAGGGTAGTTAGAGGTTGTATGCTAGTGGTAGTTTTCATTTTGGTAGAGTTTTGAATCATTTGCATGTTAAAACTTGGCCAAATAGCAAAAAAATCAGTAACTGACTTGTCTGCCAGATTTTTGTGTGATTGATGCATCAAAATTGATATACTACTAGATTTTAGGTCATTTGAGGGTTGAGTATCATTTGTATGTCAGTTGGTGGACAGATTTAAGAGTTTGAAAATCATTTTTGTGCTAAGAAAATCAGCAAAATTCTCTCAGATAGGGCATAGCTTCATCAGAAACTTGTTTGGTGCAATTTGTGTGATTTTTGGTTTAGTAGCTTGTTGTTTTTGAATTTGATTGACTCCCTACACTCCAACTGAGTGTAGGGGTGCCCTTTTGTCCATCAAAACACCTCAAGCATCCAAAATCAAGCCCTCTTGATCAGTTTTCACATGTGAAGAAATCAAGTTTTCCTTGTGTTCATCAAAATCTAAATCTGGGCACGTTTTATTGATTATCAGGCTTAATCTTGTTTATTTTTTATTAGATTTGTGTTTTTGAAGTATAAAGAGTTACTGTGTTTGTGTTTTTAAAGTTTAAAAAAGAAAAAAAAATTAAATAGCAAAAAGGACGTGGCCAGGACTCGAACCTGCGCCACTCCTCCCACACACAAACGCTCTAACCAACTGCCCTAGGGACTTTGACTGGTATAATCTTGCAACGTTTAATATTTAAGGATTGTTTGTTTTGTGACTTATTTAGCTAACAGCTTAATATTAAGTTGTTTTCAGCTTATTCCTTTAAGTTTTTTTTCATTTAATATTTTTCTTTTGTTTTTATATAGGTTTAGGACTTTTTGGTGTTAAAAGTTTATTTTTCCCGTATTTGATTTATTTTCTAGGATTATTTTAAATTTAAATTTTGAAAAGTAATTAAAAAATAGGAAAAGTTATTTTAAAAATCTGAAAAAATAGTTTTTAGGTTTTGACTTATATACTTGAGGTTTACAGCTAAAAAAGTTTTCAAAAAGTCTTATTTTTAATTTTATAGGATTTTAGGTTTTTTATCCAACTTTAAAATTTAATATAAAATTATTAAAAAGGTTTTAGAAACTTTTATTTGAATTTTTGTCTTAGTTACATTATTTTAGATTTTTGGTAATTTTTTAGATTTATTTTATAAACTTTTAATTTTTTTGATTATTTTATTATTAAAAATAGAAAGTTTGTTTTTCCTACTTTTTTCATTTTTCCTAGATTGTAGACACATAATTAGGAACTTTGTAACTTTCCAAATATTTTTAGGGCTTTTCATTTATTTTTTAGATTTAATTTAAGTTTTAATTGATTTTAATAGTTTTTAAATGTTTAAAAATAGTTTAATTTGGTTTTAAAATTTTTAAAAATAGTTTTTAGCTTAATTAGGATATTTTTGAGGTTTACAAACTATAAGATCTTGTTTAGGGCTTTTTAATAATTAATTGTGATTTTTAGGGCTTTAATTAGCATTAAAAAGTCATTATTTAATTAATTAAAAGGTTTTAGCAAGTTTGGATTTTTTGTAAACCCTTAGAATATTATTCTGGATTTTTAGTAATTTTTAGGAATTTTTAGGTTAAAATTTTTTATTTTGCACTATTTACGGTTTTACGTGAACGCGTTTTCGTCTTAGCTCGATCCGTCTTCGTAACCGTCTTTTCCTTCTCATTTCTTTTCTTTTCTTCTCAATAAAATCATCATAAATCAATTCATTACACAACACACGTGCCTCCTCGAGAACGAACTCACACTTAGGGTCATTTACACACGGTTTTCCTAAATCGTCGTGCTCACTTGCCCTATATTATTGCCTTGTTTTCCTAAACAAGTGTGATTTTACAACTATCATTTTGGCGCCGCTGCCGGGGAGGCGTGTTGTGTTTTGATTGAACCATTGTTGTTTTTTTATACTAACCATAATTAGTATTTGTATTAGTAGCACTCTACTAATACGTATTATCGATTTTTGGTTTTTGTGTGAATACTATTACTATATTGTATACGTAGAACAATAAATTCACAAGTACTCCAAATACGTGAGAAATCACAACCTTGACTTGGGAGGTCATTACCCAATCATTGTATTCGAATCTCAAACCAAAGAAAAAAGGTAAAAATAGATAAATACTTTCGTGAAGCTCGATTTTGAAAATACAAACTATAAGGTGGGTATAAGGCGGTTGTATTTCACGACCTAGAGGAAAAAGGCTCTTAAGTGCTTCGCGCCGCCTCGTTTCCTCCGCTTGCTTGTGCGTATTTGATTTTGAGAGTGAATCGAGGGTTTTGCCGCCCAAATTATTATTACATATCATATATAATTTCTTGGTTTCATTTGATTAAACCCTCTTGAACGATTTGGTGTTCCACCATCGTTCTAAAGTCATCGAAGGCGTTCACTTCACGTGATCGTTTTCATTCCTTGAGGCTTCTTTAATCGAGAGATTTGATTAAGGAGGAGATTTGTAGATTTGTGTCTACTTAATACATTCACCAATTTCCAAAAAAAAAGTTAATACAATTAAAAACCACAAAAAAATTGAAAAATACAAAACACCAAAAAGAATCTTCTTTGCTCGACTCCTCGTTGTACGTGACATTTATGCTAACTCGTAATCAAGCAAAACGTGCACGTAGACGAAAGAACAAAACTCCCACTCCAACTCATTCTAGTGAGGAGTCTCCTATTGACGAACCCATTGTACGAGAAGCACCTACCATGGCGAATCGAACTATGATGGAGTTACTTCAAGCACCCACCGAGGGTTATGGAGAAGCTATTGTGATTCCCGCTATCCTTGCGGAGAATTTTGAGGTGAAAACGGGTTTGTTGTCGATGATCCAAAACAACAAATTCCGTGGTGATGAGAAGGACAATCCCCACAACCATATCCGCCAATTTAATCGTCTTACCGCCACTTGCAAATTCAAGGATGTCTCGAATGACTCGATTAAGATGATGCTTTTTCCGTATTCCTTAGCGGGGCCCGCAAAAATTTGGTTAGAGAAAGAGCCACCCAATTCTATATTGACGTGGAAGGATCTCGTTTCAAAGTTCGTGAACCAATTTTTTCCGCCCTCTAAGACTACACATTTGAAAAACGAGATTTCTAAATTTTCACAAGAATCAAATGAAAGTTTTTCAACGGCTTGGAATAGGTTTAAGGAGATGTTACATGAATGTCCTCATCACGGTTTTTCCGACTTACATCAAATCGACACGTTTTACAATGGACTTAACGATCATGAAAGAGATTATGTAAATGCCGCCGCGGGTGGTAATTTTTTGTGTAAAACGGTTGAAGAAGCTTTGGTCATAATTGAGAATAGGTCTAAGGTTTATAGCCCTCGTAACACACCGAGTGTTGCCAAATTGGGCTCATAATCGTCTCGTAGCATTAATGCTTTACATGATGAAGCAAATGAAGAAAATCGATTTTTTGATAGATTTGCTAGCCTTATGTCCCATTGGAAAGCTCAAGAAGCTTCGAATTCCCCTTCGGTTAAAGCGGTTTCTAAGAGTTGTTTGTCGTGTGGTGGAGCTCATGATCTTTCCGAGTGCATTACCGCGGATGGTAACACTTCGAGTGCTTATGTAGCCACGAGAACTTATAACCAAAACGGCCAAGGTTCCCGCCAAAATCAAGCTCCACCAAATCAAAATGCTAATAATTATCGAAACAACAAACAAGGTGGTAATTATCAAGGAAATCAACGTAATTACAACCAGGGTAATTATCAAAGTGGAAATGGGTAAATTTCAAACCAAAACCAAAACCGTGATTTTCAAACTTCTACTCAAGGTTTTCAAAATGATCACACCAAAAATCTTCAAGGAGAGTTTTTGAATTATGCAAAGGCTAATGATGCTAAGTTTGACAATATGCAACGTGAAATGGTTAGCTTAAGATCCGAGTTGAAAAACGAGCTTAAAAACGAACTTGCTAATGAACTTAAAACTCATGCTAATAAAATGGAAGGAAATGTCACACGTCTCCAACAAAATCAACAAAGAAATGGAGCAAGGTCAACATGAGATTAAGCAAGAGTTGTTAAAAGCGGATGCTAGGTAATAACTAGATTTTTCTATCAATTAAAGTTCATTTTCTCGGTATCTCTTCGAATTGATCTCTGGTTAATTGTGTGAGATTAGTTGTTCTTGGTGAATAAAATAAAGGGGTGTCGTTGTCTAAGACTAATTAAAAATAAAGACTTGGAACAAATAAAAATAAAGTGACGAGACAATAATGAAAGATTAAAACTTGGCGAAAAGTAAAGTGCGAGAAAATTAAAGGCAATAAAAGTAAATAACTCAAATTAAAACTTAAATCGAAAGGAAAGCTAGTAAAAGTGCAAATAAAGAAAATGGCAGGAAAAATAAAGTTTAAATCTGAAAACTAAAAACTCTATTCGGAATAAAGTAAATATTCCAAATAAGGATGTGCTATACGGAATAAAAAAAATGGAAAAATGCTCTATGCGGAATAATCAACCATGCGGAATAACAAAGGCCATGTGGAATAATGAAGTCTACTCGGAATGTTGGGTCTACTCGGAATATATAAAATATTCCGAATAAAGGAAAGTAAAAGGTTCTACTCGGAATATTGAAAATATTCCGAATAAGGGAAAAATCAAGCAACTATCCGGAATTTTGAAATGTTCCGAATAAGGGAAAAATTAAGATGACTATTCGGAACAATCAAATGTTCCGAATAAGGGAAAAATTAAGATGACTATTCGGAACAATCAAATGTTCCGAATAAGAGAAAAATTAAGATGACTATTCGGAACAATCAAATGTTCTGAATAAGGGAAAAATGAAGATGCCTATGCGGAACAATCAAATGTTCCGAATAAAGGAAAAAATGAAGATGCCTATGCGGAACAATCAAATGTTCCGAATAAGGGAAAAATGAAGATGCCTATGCGGAACAATTGGACGAAGAACAGTAACAGGTATATAAAACAGGGGATACGAATTTAAGCAAAATCAATCAAGATCAACCAAAAGATTAACCCAAAATAACCACTAAACATCAACTAACAATAATCAATCAAAACAAATCAACAAAACTAACAAATAAAGCCAAATCAATCAAAACCCACTTGATTAAAATCATAAAAACTCAAGAACATGAACTCAAAGATTAAGAACAAATCAAGCAAGAAAGGAAGAAGGAGATTAACAATAAAGTAAAGATTAAAATCAATTAAATGGAAACTCACTTGGAATTAAAAGAAAATTAAAAGTGTGTTACATGGAGATTAAGATGCATAAAAGTAAAGAACAAGAAATTGAAGATGGTGGAAGGGAGGCTTGTCAAGCCTCCAACACTCTAAACATTGAAACTACCTAATCTATATATAGGGGGATTAGGGAGGAGCTTAGGAAGCTTCCTCCCTCTTTCTTCTTTCTCTTATTTGCACACTTGAGTCCTTAAACTTCTTAATATTTTGTTAATCTTCTTAATACTTGGACTTTGTCTTGGGATTTCTTCAAACTCGTCTTGGATTTTCTTCATAAATAAGACTCGAGTTTTTTCGGCTTTTAGTAAACTTCCGTCTTTTGACTTTTTCTTCGATAAATCTTCAGAATTGGTCTTGGACTTCTGTTCTTTTTCCACTCTTGATCTTTCGACTTCATCTTTCGTCTTTTTCTTCGATAAAAGCTCATGAATGCCGTGTTTTCTCCACTTTTCACCTTTTCGTCCTAAATCACAACAAAAACACAAACCACGCATAATTCCGACATAAATGACATAAAGTACACGTTTTGGCTCGGTTATTATTGTAATTAAGTGGTAAAAAGGATGGGTGTTTTCACACCTATCAAATCCCCTACACTTAACCATTGCAATGTCCTCATGCAATGCTTAGTAATAAAGCAAGGTTTACACTTTCCATTATAATCAACCCGTCTTGGCCTTTATTAAATAACTAAGGAAAATTTAAAAGATAGAAAATGATAGAATGCAACAAGGAAGAGATTTGTAAAGAAATCTAAGACTTACATTAGGGCTTTGGTGTCGTGAATGTTTATCACCCTCAAGTTTCATGTTCCCCATGCCAAGCTTAAAAACAAGATCATTGTTAGTACAAGTTAGCATAACAAACATTTACTCATGTGGTTCAATTAATCACTTAAACTCCCTTATTCCTACGGGTATCTCTTATATTTTATTTTTGTCTTAGAATGATCATGAAGATGCATTTTTGGACTTATTTCGATAGTTTGTTTAGGCTGAAAGCAAAGTAGGACGATTTGATCAATAGTTAGCTAAAGGACAAAATCTCTTAAAACTGCTTCTCGGGATATCAAAAAGTTCATATCTTGGCATAACTTGGTTCGCGATTTGAGACCTTTCTCGGGCTGATATTTGGCATGTACTTCATACTTCATATCTTCGAGAGACGTTCTTGAGATAATGGTCTTCTCATCGTTCATAGAGTTTCTTCACTTGGAGACTTTTGAGGGGTACTCCAACTTTGTTGACCACGACTTCATGATTATTTCTTCAATCTCTAATTGGGATTTTGAGATACAACGATCCGCCTCCTTTTCGGACTTGGATCTATTTATCCTCATACCTTGTTAGGGTCTTTTCGGATAGACTTCTCCATGATCTTTATGGGATTTGATTGCTTTTCGTCGTGAGTCTTGATCCTTCATATTGATTTTAGGAATAATGCTTTTCACATCACTTTGGGTCTTCAGCAATAAAATTGAATCCTCATGCCTTGTTAGGGCCTTTTCGGACTCGCCAATCTTCGCGCCCCGCTTCATAAGTTATGCCTTGGCTATGAACTCTTATCATTACCGAGCAACTTTTAAACGATCTTGGGCTAGAAGCTAAGTAACTTTTCAAATCGTACGACCTTACTTATTGCAGATAAATTATTAGCAAGTGATGGGAGAAAAAGATCATAATTAACTCACATAAGTTAATGAGAGAATACCAAACTTGTAACCAACTCTATCATTTCTCGTTCTCCACAATTTAAAATCTCAAAGAATGAGACTCGTGGATGCTTAGCCTAATAAACCAATTAAGGTCTACATGGTTAAGGATTCTAGCTAGAGTGAACTTGGATAAGTAAACTCGGGTTGAGTCAAAATCTTCACAACGGGCCTAATATATCTAAGATATCTAAACTTGCTACAACCATTTTATTAAAATAACAAAAATAAAGGAGACTACAACTAGGCCAAAATAGATTAAAAATTTTGAAAAATGTCGAAAAATTGATTTTCTGGTTAAAATGAGGACAAATACAAGGAAAAGGCCACTTAACTTCGATAGAAGTCTCCCCTACACTTAATATAAACATTGTCCTCAATGTTTAAGCATGTGGGAGTAAACTCCCCTACACTTAGGACATTTTGCACTTTGTTTAAATCTTGCTAAGGAAAAGACAACTAAAGAGATTCCTATTTTAATATTGAGAAAATATAAAATAGTGAATCGAAAAGAGTTTAGGATAGAACCGGGAAGAAGTAGAACACGGAATCACGGTTCGTCAAAAGTCATCAAGAGTGTGTCTTTGAAGCTCTAATCCCTGCACATGATAAGAAAGAAAGCAAGAAACACCACGGGACTTCCCCCTACACTTATGGTAAAAATAGATAGATAATTGGGTTGCCTCCCAAAAAGCGCTTGTTTTTGTTGACCGAGTCACGAGCCTGACTCGCCCCCGAATTAAATGGTCCATGGGGAAGCCTCGAATGTGATACCGGGATCAAAGACCTTGTCCTCGTTCCCGGTTGACATCAACAAAGGAGAGGCGGGGGAATAAGTCTTGAAAGGAAGAAAGGTCCTTTCAACATACGAGAAGTATGTGAATTCAAGATCCACGGGAGGTGGGTTGGGTATAGTAAGCACATTGTCCTCCCCCAAAGACAATGGAGGCTGAGCAAACAGCAAAGCCGTATTGTTATCAATCATAGCATAATGAATGTCGCCTCCCGGGTCAAAGCACTCATCCTCCGTAATAGTGGCTAAAGGGGAGGATGAAAGGTGCTCGGGAGGGGGACTTGGGACAATATTTTCTTGAAGCAAATTAGCAAAAATAATTTCCCCCTCCAAATCATCGTCATCATTACCTGGTGGTATGGAGTGAATGTCAATTTCTTCCAGCAATGGGTCATTATCTTCAACGGGAAGAATAGATGGAGGCAAAGACTCGGAAGGAGAAGGAGAAGTCAACGCTTCGATTTGATCAATAAGAAGGTGCACTTTCCGTAATCTATCGCGAAGAAGTACGTCTTCCACCTCATCCACACGATCATGTTCATCGGTGAACTTCTCGTAAACCGGAGAGAATAAATCGTCATCGTCTGCATCGCCCGATGGAGATTGAGAAATTTCAAAAGTGAAATTCTCATAGCAGAGAGAAGAATCGTCATCACTAGGATCGACTTCTTTCGTAAGAGCAATGTCGTCCTCAGGCTCCATAGCAGCTGGTATGTCACAAACCTCATCATCCAATACTTTGTCAGGAACAACATCACTAAGCTCATTCAATGTATCGCACTCCTTCGACATGTTAGGGATATTGAGAGGAGGGATGACAATAGCGCTAGGACATTGAGCAGTAAGATCATTCCAAGAAATAGTAGGCTCATCGTCATCATCATCGTAATAGTATGGATACACCGGAGGAGGAGTATAAGTCTCGATATTCGATATTTGCTCCTGTCGTTGATCCTCTTGATATTTTTCGATGAACTTGTTCCAAGATTCTTGAATTTGTTGAACTTGCTTAACCAGATTGTCCCGTTGTTCATTGGAGCTCAATTGTTCGAAGGAGGGTTGAGGATCGATGATGTGTTGTGGGGGTTCAAAATGTTGAAAACCTGAATTATAGCATGGTTGTGGCTCATAGTAGTTCATCGGTGGAGAAGAATTAGAAACCGGGTTTGGTTCATAATAATCCATTGGTGAAGAAAATTGAGGACATGGATTTTGCTCAATATAATTCATTGGTTGACAATAAGAAGAATCATGAGGACCCCCACAAGTTTGGCAAGAAGGGTAAGGAGAAAAGTCGGGTGCGTCTTGTGGATAGTTATTTTCATTGTCATAATTATACCCCGGTTCTTGCCCGTAATCATACGAGTATTGAACCGGGCACGAAACATGCCAATGAGAATCGCTTCCACAATAGATGCACGGGGAAAGAGTAGGTGGGTTCAAAAAGGAAGAATTAAGTGAGTGGCACAAAGGACAAAATCCAGGTATTAATTGCGTATCTTTGATATCGTTTCCGCACCGCTCACATGTACACCATTGACAAGAGTCGTTCCCGTACAATCGTCTCCCGCACCCGACGCAATTGACATAAAAATCCATAGAGAAAGATAGATAAGCAAGAAGAATATTTTTGGTGCAAAACTTTGAAAAAGAAATGCTTTTTATAATTTTTCAAATGTTTTTAGATTTTTGAAAATTTTGGACAAGAAAAATAACGTTCACAAGTGAACGGGTCCCAAAATCCAACGCGTCACTCACAAAAAACCTTCAATCTTCACGAAAAGAGCCGGCAGCGGCGCCATTTAATAACTAGATTTTTCTATCAATTAAAGTTCATTTTCTCGGTATCTCTTCGAATTGATCTCTGGTTAATTGTGTGAGATTAGTTGTTCTTGGTGAATAAAATAAAGGGGTGTCGTTGTCTAAGACTAATTAAAAATAAAGACTTGGAACAAATAAAAATAAAGTGACGAGACAATAATGAAAGATTAAAACTTGGCGAAAAGTAAAGTGCGAGAAAATTAAAGGCAATAAAAGTAAATAACTCAAATTAAAACTTAAATCGAAAGGAAAGCTAGTAAAAGTGCAAATAAAGGAAATGGCAGGAAAAATAAAGTTTAAATCTGAAAACTAAAAACTCTATTCGGAATAAAGTAAATATTCCGAATAAGGATGTGCTATACGGAATAAAAAAAATGGAAAAATGCTCTATGCGGAATAATCAACCATGCGGAATAACAAAGGCCATGCGGAATAATGAAGTCTACTCGGAATGTTGGGTCTACTCGGAATATATAAAATATTCCGAATAAAGGAAAGTAAAAGGTTCTACTCGGAATATTGAAAATATTCCGAATAAGGGAAAAATCAAGCAACTATCCGGAATTTTGAAATGTTCCGAATAAGGGAAAAATTAAGATGACTATTCGGAACAATCAAATGTTCCGAATAAGGGAAAAATTAAGATGACTATTCAGAACAATCAAATGTTCCGAATAAGAGAAAAATTAAGATGACTATTCGGAACAATCAAATGTTCCGAATAAGGGAAAAATGAAGATGCCTATGCGGAACAATCAAATGTTCCGAATAAAGGAAAAAATGAAGATGCCTATGCGGAACAATCAAATGTTCCGAATAAGGGAAAAATGAAGATGCCTATGCGGAACAATTGGACGAAGAACAGTAACAGGTATATAAAACAGGGGATACGAATTTAAGCAAAATCAATCAAGATCAACCAAAAGATTAACCCAAAATAACCACTAAACATCAACTAACAATAATCAATCAAAACAAATCAACAAAACTAACAAATAAAGCCAAATCAATCAAAACCCACTTGATTAAAATCATAAAAACTCAAGAACATGAACTCAAAGATTAAGAACAAATCAAGCAAGAAAGGAAGAAGGAGATTAACAATAAAGTAAAGATTAAAATCAATTAAATGGAAACTCACTTGGAATTAAAAGAAAATTAAAAGTGTGTTACATGGAGATTAAGATGCATAAAAGTAAAGAACAAGAAATTGAAGATGGTGGAAGGGAGGCTTGTCAAGCCTCCAACACTCTAAACATTGAAACTACCTAATCTATATATAGGGGGATTAGGGAGGAGCTTAGGAAGCTTCCTCCCTCTTTCTTCTTTCTCTTAATTGCACACTTGAGTCCTTAAACTTCTTAATATTTTGTTAATCTTCTTAATACTTGGACTTTGTCTTGGGATTTCTTCAAACTCGTCTTGGATTTTCTTCATAAATAAGACTCGAGTTTTTTTGGCTTTTAGTAAACTTCCGTCTTTTGACTTTTTCTTCGATAAATCTTCAGAATTGGTCTTGGACTTCTGTTCTTTTTCCACTCTTGATCTTTTGACTTCATCTTTCGTCTTTTTCTTCGATAAAAGCTCATGAATGCCGTGTTTTCTCCACTTTTCACCTTTTCGTCCTAAATCACAACAAAAACACAAACCACGCATAATTCCGACATAAATGACATAAAATACACGTTTTGGCTCGGTTATTATTGTAATTAAGTGGTAAAAAGGATGGGTGTTTTCACACCTATCACTAGGCAATCTATGTTTGAAGACCGTATGGCTAAAATGTTTGAAGCTATCATGTGTAAGCCCTCTTCTTCGGGTGGTCTTCCTAGTGATACCATCGTGAACCCGAAAGGAGAATTGAAGGTTATTACTACTCGTAGTGGTAAAACTTTCAAATAACCTATTTCTCGTCCAAGTACTTCTATGGAGAAGGAAAAAGAGAAAGAACCCGAGGTGGTGGTAAAAAAGGAGCAAATTCAGAGCCCACAAAGTACCGCTTAAACCACACCTACGGTTGAACCAATACCAATCATGGAACCCTAGATTCCAAGGCTGATGCCTATGCCCCAACCCACACCACCCTTACCCTACCCTTCAAGACGAGACAAGGAAAAGGCACAAGAACGAAATAATTATCAATTTGAACTCTTTATGAAAATGTTTCGTGACTTGCATTTCAATATAAGTTTTGCCGACGCCTTAGTCATGATGCCTCGATTTGCCGCGAACTTCTAAAGTATGTTGAATAACAAAGAGAAATTGCAAAAATCATCTAGTTGTTCATCGGTTTTTCTAAGCCGCATACCTCAAAAAGTCGGTGATCCTGGAAAGTTTTTAATCCCATGTGCTATACAAGACATGGAAGAATCCTACGCCTTGGCCGATCTTGGTGCTAGTATTAATTTGATGCCTCTTGAGATTTTTAAATCGCTCAATCTTCCCAATCTCACTCCTTCAAGAATGTCAATCGAAATGGCCGATCATTCTATGATTCTAGCTTGTGGAGTTGCCGAGGACGTCTTTGTGAAAGTTGGAAAGTTCTACTATCCCATAGACTTTATTGTTGTTGACATTCCTATCGATCCTAAAGTTCCGTTAATTTTAGGTCGATCTTTTTTGGATACCTCGAGAGCACTTATCGACGTGCATGCAAGAAAAATCACTCTTCGTTTCAATGAGGAAGAACTCGTCATTAATGCAACCCAAAACTCCACTCTTTCTCATGTGTATTCTATCACATCTTTGTACAATGTCAATCCTATCAAAAACATTTGCAAAAAGATTTCAAATAGAGTTTTAGGAGTTGTTGAGAAAAATGAAGTTCCGTCCCCTCCGCCGGTGGAGGTTAAGAGTGTTAAGCCTACGATTCCAATCTCGAGTGATTCTTCAGATGATGAATACGTTGATCCCGATGGGGAAGTTTTCTTTGTTGACAAACGTTTTGAAAACTTACCACCACCTTTGCCAAAAAGATTTCAAAATGTGAGAATTTTTAGTGTGACTAACATTGCTTTAGATACACCGAATATTTTTGACACAATTAAATCGGGTTTTCACAAGGAGAGTGTAAAAGATGAAAAAGGAAAAGATTTTGAATTGAATTTAAAAGATTTTTCTACAACTCTAACTCCGTCATCACCGTGTGTTTTGAGTACTACAAGCTCGTCTTCTCCTTTTGACGATGCTTTGTGTGGACTTAGTGTGGAGGAAGCCCCTTATGTTTCCTCCCCTTTCTCCACCGAGGACGAGATATTTGATCCCGGAATTGCTTATAAAGGGAAATCTCGGTCTTCCACCGATGAAATAAATGGAAAATCTTTCTATTTGATTGGTGCGAGTCTACCTCGAGTAGCTCAATGTTTCTATGACTTACCCATTGTCCCACCCTGCTATTTCTTCTCACCTATTTTCTTGAAACTCTTTGAGTTTTTGTTGACTCATGATGAAGTAGCGTTGGTTTGTTTTTCCACTGAAAACGAGAACGCCATCTTCGATCCCGGTATTTTGCACCATCTAAGGACTTAGTCCTTTATACCGGTTGTTTTTTGGCCTTGTTTATCATGTAAGCCCCACTAAAAATTGACCATACCATGATTATCCCTAAATGATCACATTTATGGGGATTCGAGTCAAGCTTTTGACTCGGTTATCAAAAACAAGGTTCCTCGTGGGGGAGACCCATGCTTATCCATGTACATATTATTGCTTTCTAATTAGTTTAATGTGAGGGATTTATGCCCTTCCAACCTTTGTTCCGTGGTTGTTTGTGCATTGTGGTTTTTAGATCATGATCTTCACGATTGGAGCCTCTCGTGTTCGTTTTATGGGAGCACTCGATCGTTTGCTTTGGAGACATTTCTCAATATCCAAATGATATATCCTTATATGTTCTAACCATTAGGTTTTTAGCACACTTCCAACGGCTATTAACTTATTGGTTACACCCTTTCCATGCTAGATTAGGCATTCAACTACGTCTCTAGTATGGGGGTGTTTGCACCCCTAGACTCGAAACATTGAGGACAATGTTTAACTTTAGTATGGGGGGTGAATAGATACTTGCCTTGCCAAACCTTCACGCTTTCCAAAGTTTATCTTTTTGTTTATCGTTTTTGTTGCAAAATAAGGCTAAAAATGGCCAAATTTTAAATTTTTTCTCATGTTTTTTAAGTGTTTGAAGACACGAATGTAGGTTTTCCGATGGCGAGAATAAGAGTAATTTTTGACTCGACCGTGCGTGTTGAGCACTTAGCTTTGATTCCTTAACTACACATTAGGCTAAGTCTCTTAAATGAGGACGAGAAATGATAGAGTTAATTATAAGTTACTATGCTAAACGTAGAGTACTCGTATTCTTTCAAAAACTCATGTGTTCTCGTTGTTTGCTTATTCTCCCTTCGCATGTAAATATTTTTTGCTTAATAAATATTGACTTAGCGGTTTAGTTAGGATTGTTGGGTTTCTAGTCTTTTCTAGTAGCTTCCGTGTAATTAAATTGGGAAGACATTAAGGTATCACCAGCGTCACGGTTTTGAAGTATTGGCACCCGAATAATCGAAAGCTTCACCTAATAATAAGATTTCAAATGCTCACCTAAATCTAGCAAACAATTTGAAGCCCCACAAGGCCTAAAATCTATGCAAATTGAAAGTGAATCAAGCCTTAATCTTCGAAGCTTTAAAGATCCAAAATTCGCTTTAGCGTGAGGATATACGTCTTTGGCTAATAAAACCATCGATGAGGCGGATAATAAAAGGCAAGGCAAGACCGAAGTCATAATAAAAGCTTCATGGCGAAGTTGAATAAAAGATGGAGGTAAACCAAAGATAATAAGGCCCTTCCGTTAGGGGGCGTATAAAAGTCATGGTAATAAGTCTCATGTTTAAAACCGTTATAAAACCGTGTTTATCGATTCTTCTTGTCAACTTAATTTTTTGACATCGTTGTCTATTAGGTAGGGTTATTGATTTGATGGTCTTAGTTACACCGTTAGGACTCTATTTTTAGACCTAAATCTCTATTATCGCATAAGTCAATGATGTATCCTCGTGATCATTAAGACAAAAATAAAATATAAGAGATACAACTTAGGAATAATGGGAGGATAAGTACGTGATTAGGGCATATGAGTAGTGTTAGCATTACTAACTTATAATGACAATGATCTCGTTGCACGCTTGGCATGGAATTAGGGTGAAAATCGAGGACGACGAAATTATTTCTAACGAAGCATTCACGTGTTCTTATTCTATGAACCTAAACGTCCCATTTTGCGATGAAAATCATACATTATGTCTAAAACGCAAGTAGTAGTAATAGTAGTAGTATAGCTAGTTTATCATTTCAATAAAGGAATAAAAATGAATTTTGGAGGTGCTATGATACTTTATTCTAGCATTGCGTGAGGGCACGGTAATGGTTTAGTATGGGGAGAGTGATGAGACTGCTTTTATACATAGTCTCATCGTCCAAATCGGGCTTAAAATGCATAAAATATCATTAAAACTGCCAAATATATGCTCATGTTTGTTACTTGTGTATTTTTAGGTACGGATATTGAGGAAATGGCAAAAGATCACAAGAATCAATCAAAAATGAACACGGGAAACGAAGCCGCACAATGAACCGGACCCAAATCTAGAATTTCCAAAATGGACCTTGAAGTTTTGAAGAATGGCAACTTTAGTCCCTCATTTTTGAAGACTTGGCAAGATAAGCCCTTGAAGAAATCAAGATTATCAACAAAGGTCCTCCATGTTTGAAGATTATACAAGTTTTACCCTTGAAGAATCCAAAATATGCATTTATGGTCCTTGTTTTAAGTTTGGAAACAATATGTGCCAAAAATGACAATTTGCCAAAGTTAAATACAAAGGGGATGAAAGTTTTGCTGTTTTATTACAACATGAAAGAAGTGAAGGAGTCCAGGGGGTGTTTTTGCCAGACAACTAAACCCATACACCCACTCATAAGCTGACACCTCAGCTTGACCCACCCATTTACCCATTTACCCAAACCCTTACCCGACCTACCCACCCATTAGCCCAACACGTTTATTAAACTAAACTGGGTCAAACCCTAGTGAAACCCCCCCCCCCCCCACTTCCCTCCAAACACCCATTTTAAATAAATTGTTTCCCAAAACAGATCTAATCACCCTCTAATCCCCCATAAACCCTAAACCCACCCAGACTCAATTGATCCTAAATCAAAGGGATTTTTGCTAATTGTCTCCAGAACCCTAATTCACCTTTATCTCACTTAAACCCACATCTCAAATCACCACAAGACACACCCATGTGTCTTGTGGGACCCTCCCCTGCCCCGTCCCTTTCCCTCAAAACCCTACACCCGACCAAATGAACGAATGGATGGCATTCCTTGGTCCCCAATTCAAATTAAATGGTCTAGATCAACTCCAAACAGCTGGAAGCACATGGACTTCTGAAAAATCACATGGAAGCAACTTTTGACAAAATTCAAGATGAAGACCCAAGGGCTTTTCTGGAATTCCACTTGTTAGTGTTTTTAGCTATCTAGAATGTTCTCTTAGTAGTATATAATGAGACGAAATGTGTCCATTATATTTTGTTCCAGATTTTCCAAGCATTTGTAATCCATTTTTTCAAATTTATAAAGTTGGTATTTTTAAGTAAATTGTAATTCCTTTTATTGGTTTTTAAAAGTTGGTGTGTGCTTGAGAATAGTCTGAGTTCCACATTATTATTGCTTAAACACTTTGTGTTTATGGGATTTTCAAAAAAAGGTTTTTGAAAAGGTTTAGCAATTTTCAGAAACCCTAGGTTCTATGAAGTGAAAGTGGATTAGAACCTTGAGTTTATGATATTGTTCTTGTTTCAAAGGAAGTTTGTCATTGGTTCAAAGTTTGTGAGAAAGGTTTTAAAAAGTTTTCAGAAAAATCAGATTTTGGATATATTGCTTGTTTCATTTTTTCTTAGCAGGTTTTTGGAGATTTTTTGTTCAAAGGTTCAGCATAGGCCCGGGCCTATTGGGAGGTGACTTGGCAGTCACTGTGGGACCTGGATGTGGGTCCCACAAGGTAGTTTTCTTAATCCTTGTTGAGTTTCATAAATTTTCAGTTTTTATGTGATTTATGCAAGAAAGTGTTTAAGTGTTGTTTTGTGGCTTGATTTAAGTTTATTTGGTATGTTATGCATGTTTTGAGTTGTTTGAATCAGTTTGGATAGGTCTTGAATAGATTTGGTATATTAAATCTTGATTTCTGAATTTAAAGGGGTGTTTGGATCAGTGTTTAAAATGGTTTAAATGTTTTGAATCTTGCTTGTAAACTGGTTTTAATCACTCCTAGGGTAGTTAGAGGTTGTATGCTAGTGGTAGTTTTCATTTTGGTAGAGTTTTGAATCATTTGCATGTTAAAACTTGGCCAAATAGCAAAAAAATCAGTAACTGACTTGTCTACCAGATTTTTGTGTGATTAATGCATCAAAATTGATATACTACTAGATTTTAGGTCATTTGAGGGTTGAGTATCATTTGTATGTCAGTTGGTGGACTTTTGTGCAAGATTTAAGAGTTTGAAAATCATTTTTGTGCCAGGAAAATCAGCAAAATTCTCTCATATAGGGCATAGCTTCATCAGAAACTTGTTTGGTGCAATTTGTGTGATTTTTGGTTTAGTAGCTTGTTGTTTTTGAATTTGATTGACTCCCTACACTCCAACTGAGTGTAGGGGTGCCCTTTTGTCCATAAAAAACACCTCAAGCATCCAAAATCAAGCCCTCTTGATCAGTTTTCACATGTGAAGAAATCAAGTTTTCCTTGTGTTCATCAAAATCCAAATCTGGGCACGTTTTATTGATTATCAGGCTTAATCTTGTTTATTTTTGATTAGATTTGTGTTTTGAAGTATAAAGAGTTACTGTGTTTGTGTTTTTAAAGTTTAAAAAAGAAAAAAAAATTAAATAGCAAAAAGGACGTGGCCAGGACTCGAACCTGCGCCACTCCTCCCACACACAAACGCTCTAACCAACTGCCCTAGGGACTTTGACTGGTATAATCTTGCAACGTTTAATATTTAAGGATTGTTTGTTTTGTGACTTATTTAGCTAACAGCTTAATATTAAGCTGTTTTCAGCTTATTCCTTTAAGTTTTTTTTCATTTAGTATTTTTCTTTTGTTTTTATATAGGTTTAGGACTTTTTGGTGTTAAAAGTTTATTTTTCCCGTATTTGATTTATTTTCTAGGATTATTTTAAATTTAAATTTTGAAAAGTAATTAAAAAATAGGAAAAGTTATTTTAAAAATCTGAAAAAATAGTTTTTAGGTTTTGACTTATATACTTGAGGTTTACAGCTAAAAAAGTTTTCAAAAAGTCTTATTTTTAATTTTATAGGATTTTAGGGTTTTTATCCAACTTTAAAATTTAATATAAAATTAATTAAAAGGTTTTAGAAACTTTTATTTGCATTTTTGTCTTAGTTACATTATTTTAGATTTTTGGTAATTTTTTAGATTTATTTTATAAACTTTTAATTTTTTTGATTATTTTATAATTATTTTATTATTAAAAATTGAAAGTTTGTTTTTCCTACTTTTTTCATTTTTCCAAGATTGTAGACACATAATTAGGAACTTTGTAACTTTCCAAATATTTTTAGGGCTTTTCATTTATTTTTTAGATTTAATTTAAGTTTTAATTGATTTTAATAGTTTTTAAGTGTTTAAAAATAGTTTAATTTTGTTTTAAAATTTATAAAAATAGTTTTTAGCTTAATTAGGATCTTTTTGAGGTTTACAAACTATAAGATCTTGTTTAGGGCTTTTTAATAATTAATTGTGATTTTTGGGGCTTTAATTAGCATTAAAAAGTCATTATCTAATTAATTAAAAGGTTTTAGCAAGTTTGGATTTTTTGTAAACCCTTAGAATATTATTGTGGATTTTTAGTAATTTTTAGGAATTTTTAGGTTAAAATTTTTTATTTTGCACTATTTACGGTTTTACGTGAACGCGTTTTCGTCTTAGCTCGATCCGTCTTCGTAACCGTCTTTTCCTTCTCATTTCTTTTCTTTTCTTCTCAATAAAATCATCATAAATCAATTCATTACACAACACACGTGCCTCCTCGAGAACGAACTCACACTTAGGGTCATTTACACACGGTTTTCCTAAATCGTCGTGCTCACTTGCCCTATATTATTGCCTTGTTTTCCTAAACAAGTGTGATTTTACAACTATCAAATAACTTATGAGGGGTCATGAAAAAAATAAAAATAAAAAATTTATGCCAATTTAAATCATGAGAAAATTTTTATGCATGAAAAACAGTGCATGAATGCGTAATGTAGTTTATAAAACCTTTATATGTGCGAGGGAACGCCTATGGGTCGGTTCCAAAACAAAATACATGGCGAGGGGACGCCTATGGGTCGGTCCCAAAGTTAAAAGTTTCGATAAAAGCACATGCGACTAAATAGGGCCAGTCATGTACCAACCATTACTTAGTCATAATCCCTGCAACAATGATACATGAAACATAAATAAATGAAACTTGATGAGATGGCATTTATACATGATTGATACAAGGCTTTTGGCCCGTATAAAAATTATTGTTCTCGTGGTCTAATCGAATTGATCTAGGTTCTACGTGCGACTCAGCTGTCTTTGGTGAAACAAAAATGTGTCGTTGTAGTATTTAAAATAAAGGTGCGAAACAATTAAAGTAAAAGTGCTCTTAAAATAAATCTAAGTCTAATTAAAATAATGGTGCAAGTATTTAAAAACGTTTGACTGAAAATTAAAGGGCACTAAACGTAAATAACGCAAACTTAAATCTATCTAAGGCAATCTTAAAACGCAACTAAATTAAAGGCTGGAAAAATAAAGCTTGAGAATAAAAGACAGAAACTTTAAAAACTAAAAACTAAAAAGAACCTGACGGAAATCCTTGACTCGGAAGTTCTTGAGTTCCGAATGAACTGGCTTGACTCGGAACTTCTAGAGTTCCGAATGAAACAATTTTGAGTCGGAACTCCTTGGTCCGGAAGTCTTGATCCGGAACTTTCGTTCAGAAGTCTTCCGAGTGAACAAAAGGTATTGATCCGGAACTTGTCCTTCGTCCGAAACTTTTCGCCCAGAACTTTCCTTCGGAAGTTCTTTCGGAAGTTTTCGTCCTGAACTTTTCCGGATGAAGCTTGATTCGGAAGACAGAGCTTGACTCGGAACTTTTGCTCGTTCGGAAGATTTGGAGTTCCGAATGACCAACTCTTGACTCGGAAGTTCTTGATCCGGAACACTTCCGGATGAAGCTTGATTCGGAACTTTTGAATGATCCGAATGAACACCCTCTGGTTCAGAAGTTCTGCTTGTTCGGAAGATTTCCTGGGAATCACAACAACAAAAACAAACACTCCCGAAGAACAAGGGATCACAGTAATAAAGAATCTACCACAAATTTATCCAAAATCAAACAAACGATTAAACTAACGAATAACAAAACATTCAATAATCATCAATAAACAATCTCAAACAATAAAACTAACAAATTTAACCACAATAATCAAAAACCCACTCGATCAAAATAGGAACATGAACACAAACATAAACATAAAAATCAAAGATCAAGAAAGGTAGATAGGAGATCAACAAGATAAAATAAAGATTGACAAGAATTAAATGGAAACTTACTTGAAATTAAAGGAATTTAAGGTGCAAGACAAGGTTTTAAATTTGACAAGTATTTAAATGTGCAGGAAAATAAATGTGGAAGACTAATTGTCACACTTAGCCAACAAAGAAAAATAATCATCATCCTAATCTATATATAGGGGAGGATTAGGAAGCTTCCTCCCCTTCTTCCTTTTCTCTTAATTGCAAGATTAAGTCCTTCCTTCTTTAATCTTCTTTTAATTGCATGCTTAGTCCTTTTCTTCTTATCTTCTTTAATCTTGGACTTTTAATGACTTTAGGCTCGGGATTTCTTCGAACTCGTCTTTTAATTCTTCAATAAAATAGACTTGAGTTCTTCGGCTTTAAGTAAACTTCCGTCTTTTGACTTTTTCTTCGATAAATCTTCAGAATTGGTCTTGGACTTCCGTTCTTTTTGCACTCTTGACTTCTTGACTTCGTCTTTCATCTTTTTCTTCAATAAAAGTCCGTAAATGCCCGTGTTTTCTCCACTTTTCACCTTTTCGTCCTAAATCACAACAAAAACACAAACCACACATAATTCTGACATAAAAGACATAAAATACACGTTTTGGTCTGGTTATTATTGTAATTAAGTGGTAGAAAGGATGTGTGTTTACACACCTATCAAATCCCCTACACTTGACCATTGCAATGTCCTCATGCAATGCATTAGTTACAAAGCACGTTTACACTTTTCATCATAATCAATCCATAGTGGCCTTTATTAAAGAGATAGAAAATTAAAAACATACAAAATAAAGAAATCAAAAGCATACCTTGGGTTTTGGAAATGTTATGAATAATCATCATCCTCAAGTTTTCACTTTCTCCAAACCAAGCTTAAAAACGAGATCATTGTTATTATAAGTTAGTAAACTAACACGAACTTATGTGGGCCAATTACTCATTTAGACTCCCTTATTCCTAGGTGTATCTCTTATATTTTATTGTTGTCTTGAATGATCACGAGGATGCATTGTTTGACTTATTTCGATAGTTTATTAGGCCGAAAATAAAGTGAACGATTTAATCAATAGTTAGCTAAAGGAAAAAATCTTTTAAAACTGCTTCTTGAGACCTAATAAAGTTCATATCTTGGCATAACTCGCTTCGCGATTTGAGACCTTTCTCGGACCGATATTTGGCAGCGACTTTATACTTCAAACCTTGAGAGACGTTCATGAAATTATGGTATTCTCTTCATAATGGAATTTCTTCACATGAAGTTTTGAGAGATTCATACTTGGACCACGACTTCTTCATTTTTCTCCAATCTTTATTTTGGACTTTGATATACAACGATCCGCCTCCTTTTATGACTTGGATCTATTTATCCTCATACCTTGTTATGGTCTTTTCGGATACACTTCTCCATGACTTTTGGGAGTTTTTGCTTTTCGTCGTGTGTCTCGATCCTTCATATTGATTTTTGATAAATGATTCTTCACATCACTTTGGATCTTTAGCAACAAAATATAGCCCTCATGCCTTGTTAGGGCCTTTTCGGACTCGCCAATCTTCGCATCCCACTTCAATAAGTTATGCCTTGGCTATGAACTCTAATCCATACCGAGCAACTTTTAAACGATCTTGGGCTAGAAGCTAAGTAACTTTTCAAATCGTACAACCTTATTTATTAGCAGATAAATTATTTAGCAAGTGATGGGAGAATAGGCTTATAATTAACTCACATAAATTCACGAAAGAATACCAAACTTATAATTGACTCTATCATCTCTCGTACTCCACAGTTTAAAATCTCAAGGAATGAGACTCGTGGATGCTTAGCCTATTAAATCAAAGTTTTGGGTTTTTGAGTCGCCTATATGATCTTGCAAATTCTTAGACTCTTTCAAGTTTAGAAATCACGTTTTAAAGTTCCCTTGATAAACGACTCTCTAGGATCAATTATAGGAACTTGCGAAAAGTTCTTGTTCTTAACCCGTGAGAGTTAAGACTTTCCCGTTTTATAGCTCCCTATATAAAAGCCTAGCAAAACTCGACTTAAACATGTTAAGGATACTAGCTAGAGTAAACTTAGATAAGTAAACTCGGATTGAGTCAAAAGATTCACAACGTTTGAAAATTAAATCCACTTTATTAAACATTTATTCTAATAAGGAAAAAAAATACTATACAAAGGGAAAAACTAATAGGCCAAAATAGATCAAAATTTTTGAAAAATGTTGAAAAATTGATTTTCCGGTTAAAATAAGGACAAATACAAGGAAAAGGCCACTTAACTTCGATAGAAGTCCCCCCTACACTTAACATAAACATTGTCCTCAATGTTTAAGAATGTGGGAGTAAACTCCCCTACACTTAGGACATTGTGCACTTTGTTTAAATCTCGCTAAGGAAGAGACAACTAAAGAGATTCCTATTTTAATATTGAGAAAATATAAAATAGTGAATCGAAAAGAGTTTAGGATAGAACCGGGATAATGGAACACGGAATCACGGGGTGTCAAGAATCATCAAGAGTGTGTCATTGAAGCTCGAATCCCTGATTATAAGAAAGGAGAGGAGAGGAAAGCAAACCAACGGGTCTCCCCTACACTTATGATAAAGAAAGCGAAAAGATAGATGCATGGGTTGCCTCCCAAGAAGCGCTTGATTTTTGTTAACCGAGTCGTGAGCCTGACTCGACCTTGATCACCAACGGAAGAAGCATGAAACATATCCACCAGGATCGAAGACATAGTTTTCGTCCATCAAATAGCACAAGCTTAAGGCGAACAAGGCAAGCCAAAGAAGAGTAGGCAAGGTTCCCTTAAGCAGTGATGGAGCACGGTGGAAGCAAGGGTGAAGTGGTGCAAGCAGATTTTCAATAGTTCCAAAGATATTTCCTTTTATTTCATCAGGTGGATACTGAGATGGCTGCAGAATGTCGATAACGGGGGTCGAACACCTTTTCCTTTAGGGGAAAATAGCACTCAGGCTCAGCAGAGTGTGAAGAAGATCCGCGAAGAAGCACAACCTCGTCCTCAGAAGGGGGACAAAGAGGTGTTAACTCATACGTGATGCGGATTTCGGTGTCGACCGGTTTCTTCTCCTTAGAAAGAATGTGCTTCAAATCCAAAGTAGGATCAAGATGATAATCTTCAAAGTCATAAGGAGGAGCATCACTCTCATGAGGGAAGTAAGTGTTGAGAAATTCAGAAAAGTCTTCCTCAAATGAGTAATCGTCCAAAGTAGGATCGAGTGATGGCAGAGGATCTTCATTATATGAAGAATCGCTCGAAAGAGTATCGGCCTCATCGAAATCATCATACGTGGGCAGCTCGGGATACTCAGAAGTAAGGTCATCATAATCATCCGAATCTTAGATAGAATCATCATCATCATAAGCATCAAAGACCGGTGGAGAATCATAAATGGGAGAAGCTTCCAAAGTAGAGAGAGAATCATCCACATCATCTTGAAAAAGTGGGTTATCAATGGAAGAATCAAATAGAGGGTTGTTGTAGACAACGAATTCATCATGCACGTTAATCATATTTACTGATTCTCGGCCTCCAAAGGATTTTCCTGTAAGCTTCCCCATTTTAAAAACTTTTGAATCATCCCCGACTCGTAAGATTAACTCACCTTCGGCCACATCCACTAAAGCTTGTCCGGTTCTCAAGAATGGCCGACCAAGTATTAAAGGAATACGAGGGTCCATTTCATAATCAACAACGACAAAATCGACCAGGAAAGTAAATGTGCCATCTTTTATAAACACGTCTTCGGCTATACCAACGGGGTAAGTGAGAGTGCGATTTGCAAGTTCGAGAGTCATCTTCGTTGGAGTGAGGTCGGGCAATGATAGTGTTCTCCAAACACTCAGTGGCATCAAATTAATACTAGCCCCGAGATCAGCAAGGGCAGTAAATTCTTCAGTTTTATTGAACACGCAAGGCAACACAAAACAACCGGGATCTCCAAGTTTTTCCGAAAGTTCTTTAAGAATCACTGCAGAGCAGTTTTCATTTAAGCGTGTGTTGGCGAGTTCAATCAGCTTCTCCTTCTTGTTAAGGAATTCCTTAAATGCTTTAACAAATTTGGGCATGTGGCAAGTGCTTCAAGAAAACTAATTTTGAAGTTCATTTGAGAGAGCATCCTGATATAGTTTGACACTTGGCAGTTATTCTTGGTTAACAAGTTAGGCTTGTCCAAGCGAGAAGGATATGGGATGTTGGGTTTATAGGTGGAAGGTATAGTTGGTGAAGCAGGTAAAGGTTGAGATGTTGAAGGGTCCTTCCTAGGTACATCGTCATGACGAGGCGGAGACAGTAATGGTGCACTAATACTAGGTGTAGGAAGAGTAGGAATACATGGTGGTGGAGGGGGTGTAGATGATGGGGGTGGGTTTGGTGGTCCTACGATGGTAACTCCACTACGAGTAGTAATAGCGCTCACATTAGCTCGCGGATTAGTGACGGTGTTTGAAGGTAGAGAACTTGAAGTAGAAGGTTGAGTGGAGGGTAAGAAACTAGCCAACATATTCTTTAATTCATTCGTTTGAGTGCTGAAGGAGGATTGAATATTATTGCGAACCTCAGACCTTATCTCATTTCCTTGCTTCGTGATATCTCCTTTCAAATTGATTATTTGGCTCTACAGATTCTTGATTTGCTCACCTTGAGTTCTCATGATGGCTTCAACATCGGGATTAATGGGTGGGGTTTGTTGGGCGGGTGGGTTATAAGGATTAGAATCTCTTGGTGGGATTTGGTTGCTTCGATTGTAGTTGTTGGCGGGGTTTTGGTTTTGAGGAGAAAAACCGGGGGAAAGGTAGTTGTTTGACCGGTAACTCAGCAGATTTCTATCCCCTTGAGGTCGAGCTTGGTAATTTTCCAGTGAATAATTACCGTAAGCTGCATACACGTTTTCTGGATTTCCTTGTGTCGAAGGACAATCGGTGTATGAGTGAGGACCGCCGCATGTTTCACAAGGAGCAGCAACAGCTTTAACTTGATGTTGTTGTTGGTTTGAAGCCAAGAGTTGCATACTTCTGTTCATTTCAGTCATCACACGGGTGAGTTCGGTCATATCAGGGTTTGCTGAGGTGGAAGAAACATTGACTCTCGGGTTGTTCCTTGAAGAAGCGGAGGAATCCCAGTTTTTGTGGTGAGTAGTCATGTTCTCAATTAGCTCTCTACACTTCTCGGGTCTCCTTTTCATGAATGTGCCACCGACGGCTGCATTAATCGTATCACGATCTCGAAAAGTCAAACCGTTGTAGAAAGTATCAATTAAGGTCATAGGGAGCATGTTGTGGTTTGGACATCTATCGATCAAGACATTATATCTTTCCCAAGCATCAAAAAGAGATTCATCAGGGTCTTGCATGAAACCGCTGATTTGATTGCGAAGGCTCGTGACCATGGATGGTGGAAAGTAGCGCGGCAAAAAGCGTTGAGTCATGTCATCCCAAGTGTGAATAGAATTCTTCGGGAGACGATCAAACCATTTCTCGGCATGATACGATAAAGTATGTGGGAAGAGTTGTAGGCGGAGAACATCCATTGTGGCATCGGGCAACTTCATGCTTTGGGTGATTGTAATGAACTTGTCGAGGTGTTTGTTGGCATCATCATCGGGCAATCCACGGAATGGGTTTGTTTGCACTTGCTGAATCATGTGGTGCTTCAACGAAAACTCAGGAGCGTTGATTTGCATCTGCTCAATCGGTCCTCCTCGTCCAAACATGGTAGGTTGACAAAGTTCCTCCATGGTCCGAAGATCGGGCTGTGGAAGAACATTTTTGTTATTATTGAGGTGCGGTGGAATATTGTTGTTGACACCTGACATACTTAAATCTTCTTGAGTCTCGGGCTCTTGATAATTAGAAGATCTAGTACGCATACACCTGAAAATGCAAAAGAAAAATAAACCAAACACAAAGACAATATATATACACAATAAAGATAAAATCTTTTTGGATTTTTGAAATTTTTAGTTTTTATGGATTTTTAGCAATTTTTAATTTTTATGATTTTTTGAATTTTTTTATGCAAGAAAAATAACGCTCACAAGTGAACGGATCCAAAAAAGCAACGCGTCTCTCACAGAAAACCGTTAATCTTTACGAAAAGAGCCGGCAGCGGCGCCATTTGATACAAGGCTTTTGGCCCGTATAAAAATTATCGTTCTCGTGGTCTAATCGAATTGATCTAGGTTCTACGTGCGACTCAGCTGTCTTTGGTGAAACAAAAATGTGTCGTAGTAGTATTTAAAATAAAGGTGCGAAACAATTAAAGTAAAAGTGCTCTTAAAATAAATCTAAGTCTAATTAAAAAATGGTGCAAGTATTTAAAAACGTTTGACAGAAAATTAAAGGGCACTAAACGTAAATAACGCAAACTTAAATCTATCTAAGGCAATCTTAAAACACAACTAAATTAAAGGCTGGAAAAATAAAGCTTGAGAATAAAAGACTGAAACTTTAAAAACTAAAAACTAAAAAGAACCTGACGGAAATCCTTGACTCGGATGTTCTTGAGTTCCGAATGAACTGGCTTGACTCGGAACTTCTAGAGTTCCGAATGAAACAATTTTGAGTCGGAACTCCTTGGTCCGGAAGTCTTGATCCGGAACTTTCGTTCGGAAGTCTTCCGAGTGAACAAAAGGTATTGATCCGGAACTTGTCCTTCGTCCGGAACTTTTCGCCCGGAACTTTCCTTCGGAAGTTCTTTCGGAAGTTTTCGTCCGGAACTTTTCCGGATGAAGCTTGATTCGGAAGACAGAGCTTGACTCGGAACTTTTGCTCGTTCGGAAGATTTGGAGTTCCGAATGACCAACTCTTGATCGGAAGTTCTTGATCCGGAACACTTCCGGATGAAGCTTGATTCGGAACTTTTGAATGATCCGAATGAACACCCTCTGGTTCAGAACTTCTGCTTGTTCGGAAGATTTCCTGGGAATCACAACAACAGAAACAAACACTCCCGAAGAACAAGGGATCACAGTAATAAAGAATCTACCACAAATTTATCCAAAATAAAACAAACGATTAAACTAACGAATAACAAAACATTCAATAATCATCAATAAACAATCTCAAACAATAAAACTAACAAATTTAACCACAATAATCAAAAACCCACTTGATCAAAATAAGAACATGAACACAAACATAAACATAAAAATCAAAGATCAAGAAAGGTAGATAGGAGATCAACAAGATAAAATAAAGATTGACAAGAAGTAAATGGAAACTTACTTGAAATTAAAGGAAATTAAGGTGCAAGACAAGGTATTTAAATTTGACAAGTATTTAAATGTGCAGGAAAATAAATGTGGAAGACTAATTGTCACACTTAGCCAACAAAGAAAAATAATCATCATCCTAATCTATATATAGGGGAGGATTAGGAAGCTTCCTCCCCTTCTTCCTTTTCTCTTAATTGCAAGATTAAGTCCTTCCTTCTTTAATCTTCTTTTAATTGCATGCTTAGTCCTTTTCTTCTTATCTTCTTTAATCTTGGACTTTTAATGACTTTAGGCTCGGGATTTCTTCGAACTCGTCTTTTAATTCTTCAATAAAATAGACTTGAGTTCTTCGGCTTTAAGTAAACTTCCGTCTTTTGACTTTTTCTTCGATAAATCTTCAGAATTGGTCTTGGACTTCCGTTCTTTTTGCACTCTTGACTTCTTGACTTCGTCTTTCATCTTTTTCTTCAATAAAAGTCCGTAAACGCCCATGAATTCCCGTGTTTTCTCCACTTTTCACCTTTTCGTCCTAAATCACAACAAAAACACAAACCACGCATAATTACGACATAAAAGACATAAAATACACGTTTTGGTCCGGTTATTATTGTAATTAAGTGGTAGAAAGGATGGGTGTTTACACACCTATCAATGATCTCATCGTTCTTTTCGGGCTTTAAATGCATAAAAATGTCATAAAAATACCATATATATGCTTATGTTTGTTTACTTGTGTATTTTAGGTATGGATATCGTGAAAAAGACAAAAGATCACAAGATACAAGGAAAAACGAACACGAGAAACGAAGCCGTACAAAGAACCGGGCCCTAATTCATGGAATACTCAACGAATACCCTTGAAGACTTGAAGACATACAAGATTGATCCTCATTTATTGAAGAAATGACACTTAAAACCCTTGTATATTAATAATTACAAGTTTGGTCCCTTAAGTTTGTCAAAATTACACAAAAGGTCCCTCAACTTTGAAGAAATGGCAAGATTAGTCCCTCAACAATTTCAAATTGTCAATTATGGTCCCTCATCAAGCCAAAGATACATTGAAGATCAAGAATGTCCAAAATCAGTCCTTCAAATATGCAAAAGTGGCAAAAATAACCCTTATAAACCTTTTTGGAAAGTTTTGTGCCAAAAGTGTCAAGTCCTGAAAGTTGTTACAAAGGATTTGGGCGCTGACACACTTTTATACACAAATGAAAGAAGAAAGGAAGAAAAAGGACCAAAGTTGCCAAGTTTAGAAGTTTAAACTTAACAAACACGGGCCAAACACAAATTCCGCACTAAATTCGGATCAAACGTGGCACTGTTCACACGTATGAACCCAAATTTAACTTTTTACCAGCAAGGGGGTTTTTACAATTACCTACACCAAAACACAATTAACCTTCACACGAATCAATCCCATGCCTAAACTCACACTCCCACTCACCCAAAGGACCCCACCATTCAAACAGTTTCACCTATCACATCACTACTTGCCCTCCAAGTAAAATGACGTGGCCAAATCAACAGCCTAGACTCTTTGCTTCATATCAAAGCTGAAATAAACGTCCAAGATGCATTTGAACAGCTCATTCCATCAAAACGTCTAGAAGGACCAAGGGCATTTTAGAGAATTTAGTGCTAGGGTTTGTGAATAGTGTTTAGCTAGGCATTTTCCTATAAAAGCAGACCTCAACATGTGAGAGTTCCTTTGTTCCAGATTTTAGCTTTTAAATCTTTGTAATTACTTTTTATGAAATAAAGTTTGAATTTCTGAAAATTTTTAATTCTAATCTGTTATTTATAAAAGTTTGGTGTTTGATAAGCTAAAATCTGAGTTCCATAATCTTGTTTGAAGGTTTTTGAGGCAAGGTTTTAAGTGATAAAGCTTTTGCATCAAAAATCGGAAAGTAGGTATTATTTGATCTCACCTTGTGGTTTGTTCTCCTTAGCAGCTTGGAAGCTGGTACTTGTTCTGCTAGTACCTCAGCTCAAACAATCCAAGGCCTGGATGTAGGTCTTAGAGGTTTGCATCTTCTTCCCTTTTCATTTTCTCTTTAAGTTTCTGATTATTTGTGATTTTTGTGGATTTGTTCTTGAATATGTGATATTGTGGTTGATTATTGTTTATTTGGCTTGGTTTGATGTTTATGAGGTGTTGTTAGACTGATTTGTGGGTAAAATCTGCATAAGCCTTTGAAAAATTGTGAAAACAAGTTTTAAAAGGGTGTTTGGGTTTACTGCATAAGTTGGGTTTGTGGCTTGTTAAGTTGTGGTATTGTGTTAGCAAGAGTTGGTATCTGTTATTTGGGTGCTATTGTTCATATGTTTGCAGGTTTGAAGGTTTGAAACACATAGATTCATAAAATAGGTCATAAAATCTTGTTTACTTGGTGAATTTGGCTGAAATTTAGGGGACACCTAGATCTAATCATAGACTAGGGTTAACAAGTGTTAAATCTAGGTTAACTACACCAGGGAAGAAGGATTTGAGGCCTGAAATTGGATCAAGTGTCAAATAGATCAGCAAACTTGTTTCTGCGTATGTTCATTGTTCATTAGTAACTGTTTGTGCCTAGATCTTGTTGTTTGCTTTGATTCAGTGTTTGATTCTTGTTGCTTTGTGCTTATCCATAGTTTATATAGCTTGTGTGTGCATCTTGTTGAGTTTGGTTGGCTTATTCAGGCTTAATCTGCTTATTATTGCATAACTGCTTATTTTTCCATATATGGGCTATATCTGGCAACTGTTTGATTGATTGTGGCTTGTTGTGTGGATCAAATTGTGATTTTCTTGTTGCTATTGACTCCTTGTGATTCACTGATCACAAGGGTACCTTTGTTTCCAATTGAATCCAACCAGAACTCTCAAATAAGCTTGGTCAAATAGTCAAAGCAGTGGGAACTCCTTTCCCCTGCTGGTTGCTACTGCTAGTGTAAAACTGGTGTCAGCTTATCAATAAGCTATAATAGCTTATTTTAACCAGCAACAACTTGGATTTTGTAATAGGTGCTCATTATTTGACCCATTTGTTCATACTGGAGCATTTGGTGGGTTGACTTTAGGGTTTGACTAAAAAACCAACTTCATTGACTTTTTCATAAGTTCATTTGTGCTTATTCTGGCTTATTGGTTGTGCTTATTGGAATTTTGTTGATTGATTTGGCTTATTGAGTCCATTTGTGATCTTTTGCAAGTTGAATCAAGTCCTGAGGTGCCTTATTTCTCAAAAACGACTATTTTGTCTTTTAGTGAAATAATACTTTGCTTATTTCTGGCTTATTGAGTGTGCTTTTTCAAAATTTCTTTTTACAGATCTCATAAGCATCCCAAAAGAAGGTTGTGTGTCAAATTAGAGCTTATGGCATTGGCTTATTGCTTAATGGGCTGAAAAGCCCAATAAGAATAAGCTGTGTGTTTAATAAGCTGTGATAAGCTCATATTAAGCTTTTGGGCCTTTAGAAATTTGTTCTTAGAATTGAATTTTGAGTCAGATAGAGCTTTTCCAAGTCAATTGGGCCAAGTTTGACTTTTTGGGCCCAAAAGCCCATTTGGTTTGACTGTTTTTGGTTTTGGCCCATTTGAGGGCCCAATAGGGGTATTCTGGTAATTTCACTTTGATTTTCTGATTATTTAGGTTAAAATAAACTAGTTTGCAAGTTTTTAGAATTTTTTATAATTTTTGGATTTTTAATATTATTTTATTATTATTTTATTATTATTTTTCAAATTTCACATTTTCCAACTTTTTACATTTTTCTTAGCTTTAATACATTAAAATAGGAATTTAGCAACTTTTAGAATAATTTTATCACTTCTAGATTAATTTTTATAATTATTTTAAGCTTTAATAGTTTTTAAATCATTTTAAATAGTTTTTATTAGTTTAAAAAATTCTAAAAATAGTTTTTAATCTTTTTAGGTCATTTTTGAGGTTTACCAACTGAAAATCTTTATTTGGGCTTTTTGATAATTTATTTGATTTTTAGGGCTTTAATTAGCATTTAAAAATTGAATATTTAATTATTTAAAAGGTTTGAAAAAGTTTTGATTATTGGTAAACTCTTAGTTTATTTATTTTGATTTTTGGTGAATTTTTGGTAATTTTTAGAATTAATTATTATTTTTGTGGTTTTTAAGGTTTTACGTTTTAACTTTCTAGTAGTAATTTTTACGTCTTCGTCATCTTCTTTTCTCATCCCCCTCTAAACCAAATCTTAATCTCAAATCTTGTACATCTTAGTCACACACACATACCTCCTTGGGAAACAAACTTTGAATTCATAAGGGTCATTAGTGTTTACGTTTTCCTAAACGTTCACTTAATACTTTCCGCTTTTACGCTCCTTTTCCTAAAGGTCGTATTTTACCACAATCATTTTGGCGCCGCTGCCAGGGAGGTGTGTCGTGATTAATTTGTATTGTTGTTTTTAATATTAACCATAAATAGTATTTGTATTAGTAGAACTCTACTAATACGTATTATCGGTTTTCTTGGTTTTTCTTGTAAAAATATTATTACTATATTGTATTAAGTATCACAACAAATAAACAATATCTCCAAAAGTGTGAAAACACAACCTTAATTGGGATTTCATCACTCAATTATTCGAATCTCAAACAAAAAGAAAAAGGCAAAAATAGATAAATACTTTCGTGAAGCTCGATTTTGAAAAATACAAACTATAAGGTGGGTATAAGGCGGGTATTATAAAATATACCCTAAGGAAAAAGGCTCTTAAGTGCTTCGCGCCGCCTCGTTTCCCCGCTTGCTTGTGAGTATTTTGAGATTGAAGGCTAATCGAGGGTTTTGCCGCCCAAAGTATTATTACGTATAATATATTTGCTTAGTTTCTTTGTGATTAAAACCTCTTGAACAATTTGGTTTTCACCAAAGTTCTAAAGTCATTCGAAGGCGTTCACTCCACGTGATCGTTTTCATTCCTTTGAGGCTTCTTTAATCAAGAGTTTGATTCGAGGAGAGATTTTGTAGATTGTTGTCTACGAAGATACACCAAAATCCAAAAAAATTAAATATCATCAAAAACACAAAAAAATTGAAAATTCACAAAACACCCAAAAAGAATCTTCTTTGCTCACCTCCCATTCTTCGTGAAGTTTATGATCACTCGTAATCAAGCAAAACGAGCTCGTAAACGTCTTCAAAAGCAAGCCAATCAAGAGACGTTGATTGTTGAACAACCTCCAATTGTTGAACCTATTGTAGAACAAGAAGTCGTCATGGCTAATCGTACTATGATGGAGTTGCTACAAGCACCCACCGAGGGTTTTGGAGAGGCTATTGTGATTCCCGCCATCCTTGCGGAGAATTTCGAGATTAAGACGGGTTTAATGTCGATGTTGCAAGCAAATAAGTTTAGAGGTCATGAGAAAGACAACCCGCACTACCACATTAGGAATTCTAACCGTCTCACCGCTACTAGCAAGTTTAAGGATGTTCCACATGACGCCATTAAGATGATGTTGTTTCCATACTCGTTAGATGGACCCGCAAAAATTTGGCTTGAGAAAGAACCGCCAAATTCGATTTTGACATGGGCCGATCTCGTTTCTAAGTTTGTGAACAAGTTTTTTCCACATTTGAAAAATGAGATTTCACGATTTGTGCAAAGAAATAATGAAAGTTTTTCAATGGCATGGGAACGATTTAAAGAAATGTTACATGAATGTCCACACCATGATTTTACGGAATTGCATCAAGTTGATACTTTTTATAATGGGCTTAATGATCATGAACGAGATTATTTGAATGCCGCCGCGGGTGGTAATTTTTTGTGCAAGACGACAAATGAGGCTTTACAAATCATCGAGAATAGATCTAAGGTTTATAGCCCTCGTAACACACCGAGTGTTGCCAATTTGGGTTCGTCATCATCGTCACAATCGTCTCGTAGCATTAATGCCTTACATGATGAAGCTAATGAGGAAAATCGGTTTTTTGATAGATTTGCTAATCTTATGTCCCATTGGAAAGCTCAAGAAGCTTCAAATTCCGCTTCGGTTAAAGCGGTTGCTAAGAGTTGTTTGTCTCGTGGTGGAGCTCATGATCTTTCCGAGTGCATTACCGTGGATGGTAACACTTCGAGTGCTTATGTAGCAACGGGAACTTACAACCAAAACGGTCAAGGTTCCCGCCAAAATCAAGCTCCACCAAATCAAAATGCTAATAATTATCGAAACAACAATCAAGGTGGTAATTATCAAGGCAATTCACGCAACTACAACAAAGGGAATTATCAAAATTGGAATGGACAAGTCACTAATCAAAACCAAAACCGTGATTTTCAAAACACCACACAAGGTTTTTAAAATGCTCACACTAAAAATTTGCAAGGAGAATTTTTGGATTATGCTAAAGCAAATGATGCTGAATTTGATAACATGCAACGTGAGATGATTAGCTTAAGATCCGAGTTGAAAAACGAGCTAAAAAATGAACTTGCTAATGAACTTAAAACTCATGCAAAAAAAATGGAAGGAAATGTCCAACGTCTTCAAAAAAATCAACAAAAGATGGAATTAGGACAATATGAGATCAAGCAAGAGTTATTAAAAGCGGATGCTAGGCAATCAAAATTTGAGGACCGAATGGCTAAGATGTTTGAAGCAATCATGTGTAAACCCTCTTCCTCGGGTGGTCTTCCTAGTGATACCATTGCAAACCCGAAGGGAGAAATGAAGGTTATTACTACACGAAGTGGTAAAACTTTCAAAGAACCAATCTCTCGTCCAAGTACTTCTACGGAGAAGGAAATCGAGAAAGAACCTGAGGTGATGGTCGAAAAGCAGCACATTACAATCCCACGAAGTACCGCTCATACCACACCTACGGTTGAACCAATACCAATTGTGGAACCCGAGTTTCCAAGGCCGTTTCCTAATGACCAACCCACACCACCTTTACCCTACCCTTCGAGACGAAACAAAGAGAAATTGCAAGAACGTAACAAACAACAAATCGAGCTTTTTATAAAAATGTTTCAACAAGTGCATTTTGATGTGAGTTTAGCCGACGCGTTGTTGTATATGCCTCGTTTCGCTTCCACTTTTAAAAGTATGATGAGCGATGAGGAAAAGCTTTCAAAGGTTGCTAATTGTTCTTCGGTTTATCTTAACCGCATACCGGAAAAAGTTGGTGACCCCGGAAAGTTTCTCATTCCTTGTGACATACAAGATATGAAAGAATGTCTCGCCTCGGCCGATCTTGGTGCGAGCATTAATTTGATTCCATTTTCCATTTGGAAATCGCTTTCGCTTCCGGCTCTTATTCCTTCGAACATGTCTATCGAGATGGCCGATCATTCTACGATTATGGCGTGTGGAGTAGCCGAAGATGTTTTCGTGAAAGTGGGGAAGTTCTACTATCCCGTTGATTTTATAGTAGTTGACATCCCCGCGGATCCTCAAGTTCCTCTAATTTTAGGTCGTTCATTTTTAGACACTTCGAGATCGCTTATCGATGTTCATGCAAGAACTATCACTTTGAGATTCAACGAAGAGGAACTTGTTATAAACGCTACTCAAAACTCGAAACCTTCTCATGTTTATGCAATCGCTACCATCAATCACATTGACATCGTTGATGTGGTTTGCGATGAGTTTTCACAAGAAGTGTTAGGTTTTTCCGATAGCTCGTCAAGTGGCAATCCCACTATTTTGGATCTGATTCTTACTAATTCCACACCAAATCTCACTCCATTCCAAGGAGGCGATCTCACTTCAAATGAAATCGACAATGAATATGAGGTGTTAATTAGTAATGATACTTCTATTCCACCATTTCTTCCACCGATGGAAGTTATGAGTGTTGAACCAAAATCTTCAATCGAGGAACCACCTATCCTTGAATTGAAAGATCTTCCTTCTCACCTTGAATACGCATTCTTGGAAGGTGATGACAAGTTGCCGGTTATTATTGCAAAAGGTCTTGCTAATGATGAAAAAACCGAGCTCTTGAAAGTTCTTAAGGCTCATAAAGGGGCAATTGCGTGGAAAATATCCGACATTAAGGGTATTGACCCAAAATTTTGTACTCACAAGATTTTAATGGAGGAGGACTACAAACCCGCAATTCAAAGTCAAAGAAGGGTGAATCCCAAAATTCACGATGTCATTAAAAAGGAGGTCCTTAAACTCCTTGACGCGGGAATGATTTATCCTATATCCGATAGCCCATGGGTGAGCCCAATCCATTGTGTCCCTAAAAAGGGAGGAATGACCGTTGTGCCCAATGAAAACAACGATTTAATTCCCACTCGTGTTGTGACCGGTTGGAGGGTGTGTATTGACTACCGAAAGTTAAATGATGCCACTCGTAAAGACCACTTTCCTTTGCCCTTCATGGATCAAATGTTGGAGCGACTTGCGGGAAATGAATTCTATTGTTTTTTAGATGGTTTTTCCGGTTACTTTCAAATCCCTATCGACCCTCGTGATCAAGAGAAGACTACGTTTACGTGTCCTTATGGAACGTTCGCTTATCGTAGGATGCCTTTCGGACTTTGTAATGCACCGGGTACGTTTCAACGGTGTATGATGGCGATTTTTCACGATATGATCGAGAAGTCGATGGAAGTGTTTATGGATGACTTCTCGGTGTTTGGCAATTCGTTCACGTCGTGTTTATCTAATCTCGAGCAAATGTTAAAACGTTGTGAAGAAACCAATCTTGTGCTTAATTGGGAAAAATGTCATTTTATGTGTAAACAAGGAATCGTCTTAGGACATAAGGTGTTGAAAGCGGGGATTGAGGTCGATAAAGCTAAGGTAGACGTCATCGCCAAGTTACCTTATCCCAAAACCGTTAAGGGAGTTAGGAGTTTCCTAGGCCACGCGGGATTTTATCGTCGTTTCATCAAGGACTTTTCGAAGATCTCTCGACCTATGACACACCTTCTCGAGAAGGATGCTCCTTTTAACTTCAATAAGGATTGTGTTAAGGCTTTCGAAACTCTCAAAAGGAAACTTACCGAAGCTCCCATTCTTGTTGCTCCTAATTGGGAATTACCCTTTGAAATCATGTGCGATGCAAGTGATTATGCTATAGGGGCCGTCTTAGGGCAACGTTATGACAAACATTTCTGTCCTATCCACTATGCTAGTAAGACGATGACCGAGGCTCAATTAAAATACACCACAACGGAAAAGGAATTCCTTGCCGTGGTCTATGCTTTTGAGAAATTCTGACCTTATCTCGTCTTTACTAAAAGCATCGTGTATACCGACCATTCGGCTATCAAGTATCTCTTAGCTAAGCAAGATGCTAAGCCGAGATTGCTTCGTTGGATGCTCCTCCTCCAAGAATTTGATGTCACCGTGCTTGACAAAAAAGGAGCCGAGAATCTAGCGGCCGATCATCTCTCTCGTCTAGAAGATCCTCACAAAGATGTTTTCGAGAACAAGGAGATCACCGAAACATTTCCTCTTGAGACTCTCGGTGTAGTGAATTATAAAGACACCACCCCATGGTTTGCCGACATTGCAAATTACCATGCGGGCAATTTCATAATCAAGGGTATGACGACACAACAAAAACAAAAATTCTTTCGTGACGTCAAGTTCTATTTTTGGGACGACCCTTATCTCTTTCGGGTTTGTGCGGATCAACTCGTTCGACGTTGTGTTTTTGGTGCCGAAGCTTCTAATATCCTTAGAGCTTGTCACGAGGGACCCACGGGTGGTCACCACGGTGCCAATCTCACGGCTAAGAAAGTGTTCGATGCTGGTTTCTTTTGGCCTTCTATCTATCGTGATGCACACGCACTTGTGAAGTCGTGTGATTCGTGCCAACGTCAAGGAAAATTATCTCAACGTGATGAAATGCCGCAAAACATAATTCAAGTGTGTGAGATTTTTGACATATGGGGAATAGACTTTATGGGGCCGTTCCCATCGTCTCATGGCAACAAATATATCCTCGTCGCGGTGGACTACCTTTCTAAGTGGGTGGAAGCTAAGGCTTTGCCTACTAATGATGCTCGTGTGGTAGTGAAGTTTTTGAAGCAACTATTCTCTCGGTTCGGAACCCCTCGTGCTATTATAAGCGATCGTGGAACCCATTTTTGTAATGACCAATTCGAAAAGGTTCTAAAGAAATATGGAGTTACTCATCGTCTTTCTACGGCTTATCACCCGCAAACGAGTGGGTAAGTCAAGGTTTCGAACCGAGCTTTGAAGAGGATTTTAGAGAGGTCAATTGGAGAAAACCGTGCTTCATGGTCCGACAAACTCGATGACGCTTTATGGGCCTTTAGGACCGCTTATAAGACACCTATTGGTTGCACTCCTTATACGTTAGTCTATGGGAAGAATTGTCATTTGCCCATTGAGTTGGAGCACAAGGCATATTGGGCCCTTAAGCATGCAAACTTTGACTTGAAGACCGCGGGAGATCACCGGAAAATAAAATTGAATGAATTGGATGAATTAAGAGATAATGCTTATGAAAATTCATTAATTTTTAAAGAAAAGACTAAAAAGTTTCATGATTCAAAGATTAAAAACCAGGTTTTTAACGTTGGAGATCAAGTGTTGCTTTTTAACTCCCGTCTTAAGATATTTTTCGGGAAATTGAAATCTCGTTGGTCGGGTCCGTTCACCATTACACAAGTGTTTCCATTTGGGACCATTGAGCTAGCTCAAGATGATGGCCCTAATTTCAAGGTGAATGGACATAGGCTTAAGCACTACTTTGGTGGGGAAATTCCTTCAATGGTTGCCCTCGACCAAGTCACCTTCCCCAATGATAATTAGCATTGAGGGGATCGAGTCGAGCTCATATCTCGGTAATCAAAAAGGAGGTGCCTCGTGGGGGAGATCCCATGCTTATCCTTTATGCTTACTATTCACTAATAAGGGGACTTGTACCCTTTCAACTCGTTGTCTCGTGGTTGTTTGTGATTGTGTTATCTAGATCATCATCATCTACGATTGAAGACTCTCGTGTTTGTTTACGTGAGCCTCCATCGTTTGCTTGAAGAAGTTTTTCACGAATCCATGACATATCCTTTATTGTTCTAACAATTATCTTTTAGCATACTTAATAAACGGCTTTAGATATATTGTTGATCACCCTTTCCATGCTAGATCCTAAGCATTCGACTCTTTGTCTCTAGTATGGGGGTGCTCCACCTTTAGGCTCGAAACATTGAGGACAATGTTTGCTTTTAGTATGGGGGGTGAATAGGTACTTGCTTTGCTACGCCCTCACGCTTTCCAATTTTCAATGTTTTGTTTTGTTGCTAATAAGGCTAAAAATGGCCAAATTTTAAATTTTTTTCTTAGTTTTCATAAGTGTTTTTAAGACACGAATGTATATTTTCCGTTGGGTAGAATAAGAGTTAATTTTTGACTTGATGGGCATTTGGAGCCATTTACATTCCTTAACCCGCTCAATTCAAGTTTTGCTAGACTTTTATATAGGGAGCTTTAAAACGCAAAAGTCTTAACTCTTTCGGGTTAAGAACAAGAACTTTTCGCAAGTTCCTATAATTGATCCTAGAAAGTCACTTATCAAGGGAACTATAAAACGCATTCTCTAAACTTGAAAAAGTCCAAGAAAGTGCAAGATCCTATAGGTGGCTTGAAAACCCAAAACTTTGATTTGATATAGTCTTAATGAAAGCTAATCCAAATTTGGCTTAATTTTGACTTGCATGGCTAATTATTCACGAGTCTCTTTAATTAGAGGTCTTTATATAGTGAAGAACGAGAAATGATAGAGTTAGACAAGTGATCATGCTAAACGTAGAACATGAAAATGTTCTTTCAAAAACTCATATGTTTTTAATTGTGGCTTTTTCTTCCCATAAGATCAATGCATTAGGAATAAATCATAATCGCAATAAGTAAGGTCGTACGATTTGAAAGGTTACTTAGCCTCTAGCGCAAGATCGTTTAAAAGTTGCTCGGGGTTGAATAGAGTTCATAGCCAAGGCATAACTTATTGAAGCGGGACGCGAGGATTGGAGATCATCCAAAAAGGCCCTAACAAGGCATGAGGAGCTCTATTTTTGCTAAAGATCCAAGATGATGTGAAGTATCATTATTCTTAAATCAATATGAAGGATCGAGACACACGACGAAAAGCAATTACTCCCCTAAAGATCATGGAGAAAGTCTATCCAAAAAGACCCTTACAAGGTATGAGGATAAATATATCCAAGTCCGAAAAGGAGGCGGATCGTTGTATATCAAAATCCAAAGTAAAGATTGAAGAAAAATGATGAAGTCGTGGTCCAAATATGAAGAATCTCTGAAAAACGTCAAGTGAAGAAATTCCAAATATATGAAGAGAAGACCATAATTTCAAGAACGTCTTCCCAAGATTTGAAGTATGAAGTACATGCCAAATATCGGTCCGAGAAAGGTCTCAAATCGTGAAACGAGTTATGCCAAGATATGAACTTAAGGAGATACATGAGAAGCCGTTTTAAAAGATTTTGTCCTTCGGTTAACTATTGATCAAATCGTTCTACTTTGCTTTCGGACTAATAACTACTCAAATAAGTCAATATGAATCACTTGTGATCCATGACAAATAGATAAAAAATGCTAGTAACCCATTTCTTTTTATAATAACTAGGATTGCGGGGAGAAAAAAGTATTACACAATTTGGACGTATGAGAAATGTTAGCATTATGACTTGTAGCAACAATGATCTCGTTTTTTCACTTAGCATGGAATGTATGACAATCAAGGATGACGAAGTTTACTCTAAGGAACATTAACTTGTTTCTATTCTTTGACCCTAAAAGTCACTTTCGTGATGAAAATCATACGTTATGTCTTTACACATCTTCGTAGTATATTGCAAGTCTTTTACTCTTCAATAAAGGTTAATAAAATTGAACTTTGGTGATGCTTAGATACTTTATTCTAGCATTGCGTGAGGGCACGGCAATGGCTTAGTATGGGGGAGTGATGAGATGGCATTTATACATGATCTCATCGTTCTTTTCGGGCTTTAAATGCATAAAAATTTCATAAAAATACCATATATATGATTGTGTTTGTTTACTTGTGTATTTTAGGTATGGATATCGTGAAAAAGACAAAAGATCACAAGATACAAGGAAAAACGGACACGAGAAACGAAGCCGTACAAAGAACCGGGCCCTAATTCATGGAATACTCAATAAATACCCTTGAAGACTTGAAGACATACAAGATTGATCCTCATTTATTGAAGAAATGACACTTAAAACCCTTGTATATTAATAATTACAAGTTTGGTCCCTTAAGTTTGTCAAAATTACACAAAAGGTCTCTCAACTTTGAAGAAATGGCAAGATTAGTCCCTCAACAATTTCAAATTATCAATTATGGTCCCTCATCAATCCAAAGATACATTAAAGATCAAGAATGTCCAAAATCAGTCCCTCAAATATGCAAAAGTGGCAAAAATAACCCTTATAAACCTTTTTGGAAAGTTTTGTGCCAAAAGTGTCAAGTCCTGAAAGTTGTTACAAAGGATTTGGGCGCTGACACACTTTTATACACAAATGAAAGAAGAAAGGAAGAAAAAGGACCAAAGTTGCCAAGTTTAGAAGTTTAAACTTAACAAACACGGGCCAAACACAAATTCCCCACTAAATTCGGATCAAACGTGGCACTGTTCACACGTATGAACCCAAATTTAACTTTTTACCAGCAAGGGGGTTTTTACAATTACCTACACCAAAACAAAATTAACCTTTACACGAATCAATCCCATGCCTAAACTCACACTCCCACTCACCCAAAGGACCCCACCATTCAAACCGTTTCACCTATCACATCACTACTTGCCCTCCAAGTAAAATGACGTGGCCAAATCAACAGCCTAGACTCTTTGCTTCATATCAAAGCTGAAATAAACGTCCAAGATGCATTTGAACAGCTCATTCCATCAAAACGTCTAGAAGGACCAAGGGCATTTTAGAGAATTTAGTGCTAGGGTTTATGAATAGTGTTTAGCCAGGCATTTGCCTATAAAAGGAGACCTCAACATGTGAGAGTCCCTTTGTACCAGATTTTAGCTTTTAAATCTTTGTAATTCCTTTTTATGAAATAAAGTTTGAATATCTGAAAAATTTGAATTCTAATCTGTTATTTATAAAAGTTTGGTATTTGATAAGCTAAAATCTGAGTTCCATAATCTTGTTTGAAGGTTTTTGAGGCAAGGTTTTAAGTGATAAAGCTTTTGCATCAAAAATCAGAAAGTTGGTATTATTTGATCTCACCTTGTGGTTTGTTCTTCTTAGCAGCTTGGAAGCTAGTACTTGTTCTGCTAGTACCTCAGCTCAAACAATCCAAGCCCTGGATGTAGGTCTTGGAGGTTTGCATCTTCTTCCCTTTTCATTTTCTCTTTAAGTTTCTGATTATTTGTGATTTTTGTGGATTTGTTCTTGAATCTGTGATATTGTGGTTGATTATTGTTTATTTGGCTTGGTTTGATGTTTATGAGGTGTTGTTAGACTGATTTGTGGGTAAAATCTGCATAAGCCTTTGAAAAATTGTGAAAACAAGTTTTAAAAGGGTGTTTGGGTTTACTGCATAAGTTGGGATTGTGGCTTGTTAAGTTGTGGTATTGTGTTAGCAAGAGTTGGTATCTGTTATTTGGGTGCTATTGTTCATATGTTTGTAGGTTTGAAGGTTTGAAACACATAGATTCATAAAATAGGTCATAAAATCTTGTTTACTTGGTGAATTTGGCTGAAGTTTAGGGGACACCTAGATCTAATCATAGACTAGGGTTAACAAGTGTTAAATCTAGGTTAAATACACCAGGGAAGAAGGATTTGAGGCCTGAAATTGGATCAAGTGTCAAATAGATCAGCAAACTTGTTTCTACATATGTTCATTGTTCATCAGTAACTGTTTGTGCCTAGATCTTGTTGTTTCCTTTGATTCAGTGTTTGATTCTTGTTGCTTTGTGCTTATCCATAGTTTATATAGCTTGTGTGTGCATCTTGTTGAGTTTGGTTGGCTTATTCAGGCTTAATCTGCTTATTATTGCATAACTTCTTATTTTTCCATATCCGGGCTATATCTGGCAACTGTTTGATTTGATTGTGGCTTGTTGTGTGGATCAAATTGTGATTTTCTTGTTGCTATTGACTCCTTGTGATTCACTGATCACAAGGGTGCCTTTGTTTCCAATTGAATCCAACCAGAACTCTCAAATAAGCTTGGTCAAATAGTCAAAGCAGTGGGAACTCCTTCCCCCTGCTGGTTGCCACTGCTAGTGTAAAACTGGTGTCAGCTTATCAATAAGCTATAATAGCTTATTTTAACCAGCAACAACTTGGATTTTGTAATAGGTGCTCATTATTTGACCCATTTGTTCATACTGGAGCATTTGGTGGGTTGACTTTAGGGTTTGACTAGAAAACCAACTTCATTGACTTTTTCATAAGTTCATTTGTGCTTATTCTGGCTTATTGGTTGTGCTTATTGGAATTTTGTTTATTGATTTGGCTTATTGAGTCCATTTGTGATCTTTTGCAAGTTGAATCAAGTCCTGAGGTGCCATATTTCTCAAAAACGACTATTTTGTCTTTTAGTGAAATAATACTTTGCTTATTTCTGGCTTATTGAGTGTGCTTTTTCAAAATTTCTTTTTACAGATCTCATAAGCATCCCAAAAGAAGGTTGTGTGTCAAATTAGAGCTTTATGGCATTGGCTTATTGCTTAATGGGCTGAAAAGCCCAATAAGAATAAGCTGTGTGTTTAATAAGTTGTGATAAGCTCATATTCAGCTTTTAGGCTTTTAGAGTTTTGTTCTTAGAATTGAATTTTGAGTCAGATAGGGCTTTTCCAAGTCAAATGGGCCAAGTTTGACTTTTTGGGCCCAAAAGCCCATTTGGTTTGACTGTTTTTGGTTTTGGCCCATTTGAGGGCCCAATAGGGGTATTCTGGTAATTTTACTTTGATTTTCTAATTATTTAGGTTAAAATAAACTAGTTTGCAAGTTTTTAGAATTTTTTATAATTTTTGGATTTTTAATATTATTTTATTATTATTTTATTATTATTTTTCAAATTTCACATTTTCCAACTTTTTACATTTTTCTTAGCTTTAATACATTAAAATAGGAATTTAGCAACTTTTAGAATAATTTTATCACTTCTAGATTAATTTTTATAATTATTTTAAGTTTTAATAGTTTTTAAATCATTTTAAATAGTTTTTATTAGTTTAAAAATTTCTAAAAATAGTTTTTAATCTTTTTAGGTCATTTTTGAGGTTTACCAATTGAAAAATCTTTATTTGGGCTTTTTGATAATTTATTTGATTTTTAGGGCTTTAATTTGCATTTAAAAATTGAATATTTAATTATTTAAAAGGTTTGAAAAAGTTTTGATTATTGGTAAACTCTTAGTTTATTTATTTTGATTTTTGGTGAATTTTTGGTAATTTTTAGAATTAATTTTTATTTTTGTGGTTTTTAAGGTTTTACGTTTTAAGTTTCTAGTAGTAATTTTTACGTTTTCGTCATCTTCTTTTCTCATCCCCCTCTAAACCAAATCTTAGTCTCAAATCTTGTACATCTTAGTCACACACATATACCTCCTTGGGAAACGAACTTTGAATTCATAAGGGTCATTAGTGTTTACGTTTTCCTAAACGTTCACTTAATACTTTCCGCTTTTACGCTCCTTTTCCTAAAGGTCGTATTTTACCACAATCAAAACTCATCTGTCAAAACTTATCAGAAAAAAAATTTTTATGTGACTAATTATGAACTACTGGGGTTCAATCCACATAGCCACAGTTCACGAGGAACATTATGCATGAAACAATGACACATAACTAAATATGGATGACGGTTGTCCATCCATATTAGTAAAACAATATTGATGAAAACATCAAAGTTAAAACCTCAAGGTGCTGAAAACATCATGGTTAAACAACAATGCGCTGAAAACATCGATATGCGGAATAACAAACGTTGGCTTAGGAAGCTCCTGGTGACTACCCACTAGTCACAGGTCGAGTTTTAGAGCCTACAGGTCGAAGCCTTGGCTCTGATACCATAACTGTAACACCCCATTTTGATAAATGGAATGTCACACGTAATTATGGCGTGTCATCAAAGCATACAAGGATAAATGTCTAAAACATTACATGACCATAGGGATAACCGGAATCAAACATCGGTTCCCAACATAAGCCCAAAACATAATAAAGCAAAAGAAGTGAATGAAAGACTAAACAAGCATAAGTATATGAAGGCAAAAAGGAAAAGAAGTCTCTAGCAGCTTCCATCCTATGCACGTCCTCCAAATGCTCGAGTCTTTCCTAGGGTACCTGCCGTTTTGGGACATGGAAAGGAAAGTAACGGCTGAGCAAAACGCTCAGTGCACGGATATAGACATAGTATAAGTGACTAAAACATAATAGAAACTTAATAGCAGCGGAAATGTATAAGTCCTGGAAAACCTGGAACATGTTCATAAAACTGGTTTTATTGTTTGAAAAGCCTTATGTTTATCTTATGAAAACTGTTTAACATATTTTACCATTTGCGAATATAGGTCATGAAAATCCACCGTGCATGAATACTTGGAGGGGTGACCTCATCATGCAAATTAGAGGGGCTGCCTCTAATTTAATATACTGGTTTTTGGGTAGGAGGGATCAGCTCCTTGTGAAGGATGCAAGGCACACACCACATTCACCATGAAATCCTGACTGAAAACATGTAACTAGGATGCACCCATACGCCCCACATGATAAATATAATAATATGGCCAAAAGCTGAAGGGACGCCACGAGCAATCACTCCGCCGTAGTGAAGTCATAACATTGGTGCCTCCAATGTTATGGTTATGGTACCTCCATAACTAGGTGAAACTGGTCATGCATGTATATGGCTTTAGGTATTCTAATTAAACATACGCAATTCAAAAACATATAAAACAAATACTGGGAAAACAGTTGGCTGCATACGGGGAATCCTAATAAGGAAAGAATGTCTATACTGAAAGGACGGGAATCCGTACCTTATGTCCAGTGTACGAAGAAGATGAACTGAGAGGAATCCTACTTCCGTATCACTAATGCTACATAAATACATACATGAATAAGTATCTGCTTACTAAATACGTAACTGGTTCTATGTCATGTCATAGCTTATTTTATATGTTCTTATCATGTTTTACTGTTTTAAAGCCTTAAACTGTGTTTATCTTATATTCTGTTTACTCTGATTAAGTATTTCTGGTATTTCATGTATTATTATACTTACTGTGTAATAATAAGTAACTTTCCAAAAATAGTAGGTTTCCTAAAATAGAAAGTATCCAAAAATAGAAAGTTACCAAAAATAGAAAGTTTCCAAAAATAGAAATTTTCAAAATAGAAAGTTTCCAAAAATAGAAAGTTTCCAAAAATAGAATTATTGCTTAAAATAGATAAGTTTCTAAAAATAGAAAGTTTCCATAAATAGATCAGCTGCCTTAATTAAATAAGTTTCCATAAATAGATTAGCTGCCTGAAATAAATAAGTTTCTAAAAATAGATAGTTTCCATAAATAGATTAGCTGCCTTATTTAATTAAGTTTCTAAAACTAGAAAGTTTCTATAATTAGAAATAAGCTGGTTAAATAAGCTAAGTATATAAGCCTAAGTGTTTTCATGATTATTTTCTAAGTCATATGATATAATGTATAGTTTATTAATTATTTCATGTAATTAAAATAAACTATAGGTTAAAATATTTAATTAAAGTATAACATGTTTTTAATTAAATAAAGTTAAATACTTAGGTTAAAACATGTATTATTATTTATTAATAATATAACCTAAGTCATGTTAATTAATTAATTATAACCATGGTTTTTAATTAATTAATTAATTATAAGTCTTAAAAATATATAATACTTAGGTTAATAATTTCATGATTTAATAATTAATATAACCTAAGTCATGTTATTAAATTAATCATGTCATGTTCATTAATTTAATTTTAACATAAGATTATAAATAAAATAATCATAACATACACCGTGAACCGGATCTTGACTAAGAACTATGAACCATACATGAAATCGACACCATACCCCGAACCAATTCGGGGTTACCCTTGTCTTGTTGCTGCCGTGGGACCCACACCAACCAACCGGGGCCATATGGTCTCGGTGGTGGTCATGTAGCCAAACCGAGACCCTCTCGGGTTCGGTTTAGGCGCGGCCAAGAACAAAACACCCCTAAAACATTGCTTTTTGATTTATTCCAAATCCAATTCCATGTTAGATCTATTATTTAATTTGGTTTTATTAAAAAAACATAGCATGTTCTTAATTATTTAAAAGATTAAATTAAAAGAAAAAGGTTAAAGGATTTGCCGAATGCGTGGATCTAAACAATGATGAACAAACACGAACAGTAGCAATAATTCCAAGATCCAAGATCAATCAACACTCTCTTGGTGTGTTTTATGGGTGGCGGCCAAAAGACAAGGAAGAGGAGGAGGAGAACTTTTAGGTTTTCTAAAATCTTTTGTAAAAAATATGAGTAGTGTTTTTCCCCTTAACCCCCCCCCCCCCCTTTAGTAAATTTTGATGGGCTTGGCCCATCCTCCTTCCTAATTTCGTGGCATATAGGCCCACATGGGGTAACCCGATCATTTTCTGTGTCTAATTAATAAGTGTGTTTCCGTGTTCGTGTTTTGCGTGTTTGTTCGTGTTTATTTGTGTTCGCGTTTTGTGTGTTCTCGTTAAATAATTACCGTGACCTAATATATTTATTCGTGTTCGTAATAAATATATATACGTAATTAATATTAGCTCGTGATTTAATTACGTTCATGATTTCATGATCGCATGTTCGTGATTAATTATTGTTTAAATAATTATTGCGTGTTCGTGCGTAATAAATACTTATCGTGTTCTAACACGTACGTAATACGTAAAATCCTAACACGTAAATGTAATCGTACTATAAAAGGAAAGTTTTAATCTAGTACGTACGATCTTAAGGGTACTATTCATGATAAAAGCATGCGGGTTTTACACTATGTCCAAACTAATTAATTGTTAAAATCTATAAATTCACCAACTTTATGTTGACCCGTTAGTATGTTTTGCACAGGAATATGAAGTTAGTACGTGGTGTGTGCATGGTCTCCAGCATCTTAGAAATCTGCATCATAGGACTCGTCAGGGGTTCTATTTGGGAAACGAAAACAAACACTCTTCACCATGTTTAAGAAATTTTTTATTTATTTGTTTAAATAAACATGTAATATGTTCTAACTAACTCTTTATCTTATGCTCTATGGACTATATGCTATCGATCCACCCTTGTGACATCTCCGTGGATATATTCCACATATTTTGACCCTACCTGGGGTGTCACACCCGCCATCTTAGCAATGTGAGCAGTACCTTCTACGGCCCATGGCATGATGAAATTCCCAGTGGAAGGAGGAATTGTGACAATCTTTAATACAACTGTACCACTCGCGGAATGTAACTTAGTGATAGAACCACCGCGAGTAATGGCAGAGCCAAAAGTGAGTTCACCACCAAATTTAAAATTGGTAATTCACCCGGAATACCTAGATCAAAAGATAACAATTGGGGGAACATTATCCGACATAGGAAAGTCAGACATGCGCCAACTTTTAAGAGATAATTTGAGCATCTTTTCATGGGAACCAAAAGATATGACTGGTGTACCGCGATCAATAGTCAAGCACAATTTGCAAATCCGCGAAGGATATACACTGGTCAGACAAAAGAAAAGAGGGCAGGCTCCAGAACGCAGTAAATCAATACTAGATGAAGTAAAAAACTGGTAGACGCATGTATCATCCGAGAAGTCTACTACCATGACTGGCTTTCCAATCCAGTGATGGTCAAGAAGTACGATGGTAGCTGGCGCATGTGTGTTGATTTCACAGATCTTAATGAAGCCTATCCTCAGGATTGCTATCCGCACGTAGAAATAGACTGGAAAGTTGAATCACTGTGCGGGTATCCTTTCAAATTCTTTTTGGACGCATATAGAGGATACCACCAGATACAAATGACAGAATAGGACGAGGAGAAGACAACATTCCACACTAGCCAGGGTGTATACTGCTACATAAAATTTCCATTCGGACTCAAGAACGCGGGTTCTACGTACCAACGACTAGTGGACAAGGCGTTCGACAGTCAAATTAGGTGTAACTTGGAGGTATATGTTGATGACCTGGTCATAAAAAGTTACACTGAGGAGGAACTCATCCGTGATATAGAGGAAACCTTCTTCGCGCTTAGGAAAATAAACATGAAGTTAAATTCGAAAAATGCACTTTCGGAGCCACATAAGGCATGTTCCTAGGATACATGATTGAACCTAATGGAATTAAACTTTTTCCAGAAAAGACAGACGCGACCATACAACTCCAAAGCCCAAAGAAAAAAAGGAAGTACAATCGCTAAATGGAAAGCTAGCTGGATTTAACAGGTTTTTGTCAAAATCAATAGAGAAATCACTCCTTTTATTCAAAATACTCAAGAAATGCATAAAAAAGGGAGACTTTAATTGGGCAAAAGAAGAAGAAAAAGCCTTCGAAGAGCTAAAGAGCCATTCAGCTTCACTACCCACGTTGGTCGCACCTCGGCCGTAGAAGAATTGATAGGGTACCTTTCAGCTACGCATGGAGCAATCAGCAAAGTGCTAATGACAGATAGAGAGAACGTGAAGACACCAGTATATTTCATAAGCAGAGCCTTACAAAGCTCATAATTAAATTATAAATAAATGGATAAATTGGTATTAGAACTGGTATTCATAGCAAAAAGGATACGACGATATTTTCAAGCTCATCCAATAAGGGTCATTACGGACCAACCAATAAAGAAAATAATATCAAAACTAGACGTCGTAGGGAGATTATAGAAGTGGAGCGTTCTACTTGGAGAACACAACATTACATACAGACCGCGTAACGCTGTCAAAGGACAGATCCTAGCAGACTTCATCATTGAAAAGCCAGAGGAAGGCGAACAGACATCCATACAGGAGGAGGGCGACCAAGACCCATGGGTCTTATTCACTGATGGATCCTCCTGCAAAGACGGATCTGGCGCAGGCCTTATTCTCACCAACCTCGAAGGAATGGAATTCACGTACGCACTACATTTCGAGTTCACAACTACAAACAATGAAGTAGAGTATGAGGCACTCATGGTAGGACTACAGATTGTAGCCCGGATGGGTGTGCACAATCATGAGGGAAATGTGGACTCCCGCTTAGTGGCGAATCACATACTAGGAGAATACGAAGACAAGGAGGAAAATATGATACAATACATACAGAAAACTAACTCATTAATCAAGGGCTTCAATAAGTTCCTCATATGCCAAGTACCAACGGGGGGAGAACAAAAAGGCTGATGCCCTCGGTAAGATAGCATCCACTAGCTTCGAACAGCTATCCAAACAGGTGTTGGTATAAATCCTCAAAGAAAAATCCATAAAAGGAGGAGGAAATTGCATTGGTCGTAGAAGAGGTAGGTCTTACATGGATGACACCGATCATGGAATACTTGACAAATGAATTACTCCCACCAGATGAAACCGAGGAACGGCGGATACGCAGATGCTTGAGATAGTTTAAGGTTAGGGATGGGATTCTTTATAAGCGATCGTTCCTCCAACCATGGTTACGATGTGTAGGACCGCAACAGGCGCAATATGGCATCAACGAGATACAAGAGGGATCATGCGGCATGCACGAATGAGACAGGTTAGTGGGGGCGAAAGCGCTCCGTAGCGGATATTACTTGCCAACCATGCACTCAGATGCACGGGTACTCATTTCAAAGTGCAATGACTGCCAAGTGCACAGAACAGTGCCGCACCAGCCCTAACAAGAACAAACACCTATTACCTCTCCTTGGTCATTTTACAAGTGGGAATCAATATTCAGGGACCTTTCCCTATAGTAGCTGGAGGGATTAAGGTCGTAATAGTCACAATGGACTACTTTACTAGATGGATCGAGGCCAAAGTGGTAGCAACAATCACTGGCAACCAAGTGAAAAGGTTCGTTTTGGATAATATAGTATGTCGCTTTAGGCTACCAGGGGAAATTGTCTCTGATAATAGGAATCAATTCGCGGAGAACCCATGTAAAGACTGGTGCACGAAAAACAACATAAAGCAGCGATTCGCATCCGTAGCCCATCCATAATCTAATAGACTAGTTGAAAGAGCAAATAGGAGCCTGGGGGACGACATCAAAGCACGAAAAGGGGAGGAGAACAAGAAATGGGTTGATGAATTATCACACGTGTTATGGGCGCATCGCACCATGATAAAAATCGAAACCGGAGATACCCCTTCGCCCTAACGTACGGGACGGAGGCGGTTATTCCAGCTGAAATAGGGTTGCCAACACTCCGCACAGCGGAGGTCGACATGATTACGAACGACGATAAATTATAGTTGAACTTGGATATATTTGATGAAATACGAGAGTCGGCCGCGATCAATGAAGCTAAGGCAAAATCTAAAATGAAGGATTACTACGACGCTAAGGTGCGAAAGACTTCGTTCATACCAGGAGACTTTTTATACCGCGTGAACGTAGCTAGCCGTGCAGAAAATACATGGAAGCTTGGACCTAAGTGGGAGGGGCCCTACATGGTAACAAAAGCTTTGGGAGATGGTGCGTACCAGCTGCACGACATAGAAGGTCGCGACTTGCGAAGGACTTGGAATATTTGCCATCTGAAAAAGTGCTACCTCTAAACACATGTATTATTTTCTTTTTATTTCATTATCATGTACCGAAAATCTTGCAAGTATTAATAAAAGTCGTGGTCCCTAGCTAGTTCCACGACGCATTCTCAAACATTTTTTACATATATAATTTGTATATCATATGATGCCTACTGGCGTACGCGTACACAAACGTTTCCAAGAGAAATAAGATCTAACCTACTAATTAGACTCGTCGTGTAAGAGGGATGCAACCCCATCGACCGTGGATCATGTATCCTTGTTAGGACCCTTGCTATTTATGATGTCGTAGCAAGTTCTTACAGCCAGTATACTCATGTTGGGCCTGCGAAAAGACACAATTGTGCGCACCAAACAATAGGCTAGCCTCCCATGACCGTCCCTATGGTAGTAGGGGTATACCGCACTTAATGAGTATGCCTCACCTATAGGTACCATTTATGCAATTACACTAATTCATAATACAAACAAAAACCGCGTTACAAACTTAAAACGTGGAAAAAGTTAAGTCATACACACAAAAAGTACCTAAGTTATTATAGACTGGGTGCGAACACACGCACCTACAAGTTTCGACAACAAATTGTTTCAATATTACACAAAGTGTGTGACAATAAATCAGAGTTGAATGAGGACTTCTTAAGCTTCAAGGCAAAAGTACGATAGGGTTCCCGGTGCTCCTTCATATTCTTCTCCATGAAACCTAGTAGCCGCGCGTCCCTCTCTAGCAAGGGTAACGGAAGTACAGGGACCGTAGCAACAAGGTGGGCAACACCAGTAGATGAAGAGGCCTCTAGACCTAGTGCGGATCTCTTGGTAGTGGCTCGGCTAGCATGCGCCGTAAGTACCTCGGACAGAGTAACCTCCTTCGTAACTTGGAAGGGGTTGGCGGCATCACGGGGGTGTGCAAACACCAGTACCAACAACTGTTCCTTGGAAGGCTTCAAATGGTAATCTTCTTGGGTTTCAGCTCCTTCGAGCTTATGGCGTGCCAAAGTAAGTCCCTCCATCACAGTCTCCAGGGGAAGCTCCACGTCGTCGCTACCAAGACCAAAAGAGGGTATAGGACATAGCTTAATTTTTTCCATAGCTGTGGTCATCTTGGACTTTGTAGAAGGATCGTCAAACACTACGCCCTTCAGATCCTTCTTTAGCAAATCAGCCTTATGGGCCTTCTCCAAACTACTAGAGGTATCCTCATTGATGGCAGCTATTACAGACTGGGCAAAGGTTGCCCGCAGAGTTGGGTCCTTAAGAGCACCCATAGCCACCACGCATAGGCCACGGTGCACCAACCAGCGCTTCTTAGCAACCTCGCGCATAAGGCGTGGGTATAGGTCGTCATCATATTCCATATTCAAGCGCTTTAGTTGGCCCGCAAGGTCACCTACACTCTCTTTCACCTGCGCACCCAAAGAATCAACAACAGCAAACAATTGGTCCCAATAAACCTCAAAGGACTTCATCGCATCCTCGTTGGAAGCCTTTAGCTGGTTCAACTGGGCGCTCTCGTCTGATAGAGTGGCAGCAAGACCATTCCTTTCCTCGGTCAGCATGTAAATTCTTGCAACATCCTGTTTACCACTCTCAAGCTCCTCGACAATCTTAACTTGCAGATCATGAAGAGCTTTAGCCTTCTCTTCGCTGGCTTGGGCAAGTTTTTCTTCTGAAGCTCTAACCTATGTAAATAACTCCATGAACCTTCTCCTCACTCGTGACATTAGGTTCACGTTCTGTAATGCCACGTACCTAACCTCATCAGCAAGGGCAGCTTCGCTAAACCCATGTAGCACACTCGCCCGCCCGAGGCGCACAATGTGGTCAAGGAAGCTGGCGCAGTCAAACGCGCCAGTCAAATTGCAAGACCTAGGAAGGTTCCACTCTGAACTAAATATATGATCCTCCGTATGCGTGCTTCCCCCTACTATAGAAGTATCCTTTAGGGGGGAAGTCGCGCCAGCATCGGCAAGAGTTGGATTCTCCTTGTCAATACTGTATATAGACTTAGAGAGTATTAGCAGTATATAAACAACCAAGTGAAGAACAGTTACATAAGGGGATATACTTCGTTGCATTCACCTTAGGTTGATGATGGCGGGGGAGTCTGTGGAGGAGTTCCATCAAAGTTGTCACATGTATCCTCCTCTGAGGGGTGCTCTACTAGGGTTTCTTCTTCTTGTGGCCCTTGAGTGGCTGCGATGGAAGACCTGGCCTCAGTGCAAGCAGGTTTTCGAGAGGTTGTAGGTGAGCTCCTTTGTCTTTTTCGGGACAAACCTATGGCGGCTTCTTCGTCCTTCTCAAACTGTTCCACACATATTTTAGCATTTTTAGAGAAGTTAAATTTAACACCCCCAAATTTACACGTAGCGGAATACATCTTTGGGTGCTAAACAATGATACAACAACACATAATTTATAAAGAATGACTCAAAAAGAGACGTTTTAGATTTATCGTTCCTAAAACATTTGTCAGAGTAGCGTAGTCCCAAGTAATCGTTACCAAAAGATAAGTTAAAACAACATATTAGTTTGTTTTAAAAAAATGGAACGATAAATAAATCAAAGAGTTTGAACAACAAAAGCAGTGCACAACTTCATTCCCGTGGCATCCAAGCTTCCACTTCTTGATTACCTGAAATACATGTGAGTAAAACAATCAGCAAAAATGCCGAGTGAATCTATAGGTTTATGAAATCAATTTGAACACAAGCAAAGATTATAAGTTTTGGCATGCTTATAAGCATCAAATAATAATTTGCATCAACAATGATAATTGTATATAGCATAATTTGCAATAAGCTCATGGAGCCGAGCCCTTAGACACTCCCATATCAGTCTAATAAGACGAGAGATTTATTAATTGTCGTTACCTCCTGATTATTGGTACATTGCCGTATACCTGACTTCTCAATACAATATGCTCAAACAGTGTGGAGGTCGGGCCTAAGCTTCTATGACAAATCCACAAAAACTGAACCGGGGTGGCTTCCCCCATAGATCTATTAATTGTACTAGCGGTTAACCCATCATAGGTTAATTAACGGTCCATAATTGAGGCTTTAACTAAGGCAATCACTTAATGCAATTTAAAGGCAACCACAGGTCCATTCATAGAGGGACAAAGCATACCATAAAAATCTTGTGTTCTAAGTTTATAAAAACATGTATTCCCCCTCGCGGGTTTAAAATCATTTAATAACTAGTATAAAGCGAGGCTATAGACTCACGTTGATAATGAAAGGCGGATTATCGGCTACGGGCGTGCTTCGGTCACGGAAACCTATATAAATAATAATCGGTCTTAGACTCTTGTCTAATGACTTTTATCAAAATAACAATATACATATGATGATTTTGTACATATGATGATTATCAAGTGGGTTTATATATCCTTGTTTACTCATTTTAGTGTTTACGTTTTGGTAACTTTTTACTAGTTTACTAGTTTTACCTACTTACCTATTTTAAGTCCAATAAGCTTAGTATAAGTTCTTTAACTTGTTTTAATCCATTTTATACCTATAATATCAGTATATATACTTTCTATGTTGGGCCCAAATGGGTTAAGCCCAATAAATTCTTTTTATAAGTGCTTAACTTATTTAGTCCAATTATTAGTCCAATATGCTTATTTAGCTCGTTAATGTCCGTATGTCCTATAGTTCGGATTTTATCGGTTTTTACTTGTATTAGTTACTTATATATCAGTATATGACTTTTATAAACTTTACATTAGACGGGTTTGATCGTCTAAGTTTTATTTGGCGAAAAACGTTAATTTTACGGTAATAGCCGAAAAAGTCGTAAAAACCAAGTTTATAGTTTTTATTTCTTATATGTATTATTCCACAACCATTTATATAATTTGACCATTTAATTAACCTTTTACATATTTATATAAATAAGTTTCATAAGTTAGTGGGTTTTTATTTTACATTTTATACAATAAAATTTGAGTGCTTATATAATAATAATAAACATTAATTCTCAAAATCTGATTTTTATCTTCATGTTCACCATTTTTATCATATCTAGAGTTCTATAATGAATTAGAAGCTTATTTTTGGATGACATGTTCTTCATATTATGTGCTACATTTAACTTAGTTATAGCTACTGCTCATTTTAAGTTTATCTTGCCTTAACAGTCCCTACAAAACTGCTTATTCAAATTAGAACACCCAACTTGTTTTGATCATATCTCACTCATTATATTGATTCCATTGCATGGCCAACTCTCACATGTGTATAACATCTTGTACTTACTGTAAATGGATCATACCATGCAAGTTTATCAGTTCAAGTTTTAGTTATATACTGTTTTTATACAGCCAACTAAATAAGCATGATTTTAGCCTTATTTCTCATGGTTATTACCATTTTTAAGCATATTTATCAACACTTGATCCCCACACAACATTTTTATCATCATATATACATCAGATGCTTATACAAAAATAAAGAAAATACATTTTTTCTTTACAAAAATAACAAGAGAAAATGGAGAGGATGATCTTCTTTACCAACCAAGTGTATTTCTTGTTTTTGGAAGACAAGAACTTGATGAACACCACAAGTAACTCCAAGATCATCAAACACTAAGAACAATAGTTGAGAAATCAGCCCTAGGACACAAGCAAATCACCTCCAATGTTGTTAATATGGCCACCAAATGATCAAGGCTTCAAGATAACTCCATGATAGAGCTAGTTAACATGTATTTTATGGCTAGAAAAAGATCAAAAGGGGTGTTTGTAGCTTCAATATGGATGGCAAGGGTGAAGTGGTTGAGAGGATTTGAGAGAGTTTTGCATGTAAGTAAATGGTATGTGTGAAAGTTGCTAGTGGTTTTGAGTTAGTGGGAAAGAACTAAGCTTAAGGTGTAAGCTTTGCTTACACTTGTAAGTGTTTAGCTAACATGATGCCACATATGGTTGTGGTGTCATGTTGGTGCCATCCAAGCTAGCTAGTGGGGTGGGACAATGTATTTTGTCCCATCTCACTAGTTTACGGGTATTCCTCGATTCTAGTTTTCTCGATTTGCGTGCCCTCGGGTCGATTTACGAAAAACGTTTTTATAAATTATGAATCAACGTCACAAAATGAATCCAATAAAAATTGTCTCATCAAAAACGAAGTTCAAAAACGTAAATACGTAATCCTAAGGTTTCCGGTTTAGTCGTAAAGGACGCTAAGTTATGCACGTAAGCCCAAATTTAAATCCGTAAATTGTGAGTTCATCAACCAACACAAAAATAAGTTTCTAAATATTATACGATATAAAATTTTTGGCATCCGTCGGTATCGCGATCACTAGTAGTCCTCGTTGCTCGTCAAAATATTAAAATATAATATTTAATATCGGTTTCAACTTAAACCGTTAAACATAATAATATTTAGCGTTATAAAATACTTCAAAATAATTGAAAATAGAATTAAATTATGACCTTATTTTTACGGGTTTTACATCCTCACCACCTTAAGGGAGCGACGTCCCGACGCTCAACTCGCCTCACTTTCGCCAACGCGCATTAAAGTCTCAATAAACATCGTCGTTGAAAGTCAAAAAGATATTACATAATATGTGTTCTACATGATCAGACGTCATCGGATGATGCCGTCTCAAGTTCTCACAACTTACGATCATTTGACTAGATCACACACCATATAAGTACATAAAAGAAAAGGTCGAACACAAACATCGAGTATAGATCTCCACCGTTAATCATCGAGAAAACCTTGAACGAACCCTTGGTAATAACCACTTGATCTCAAGAGTCTTTCCACTTGGGGTGTCGGCTTCAACATACTCCTCGAGGTCGTAACGAATTTATTAACTCCATTCATTAAGAGATTCGGTCCTCAATCATTCCACAAGTACACGCATAAATCCTGGTGACACTTATCGTTTCTTCTTATACACTGCTTCCCGATATTTATTTTAAACTCAAAATAAAATAGTGATCTTCAGTACGAGGAACAGAACGAGATAAAAATAAATTCAATAAACGCATAAACGAACAAGATGTGGTAAAATTATTTAAGATTAACGATCGACGAGGGATCTCGACTCACGTAACCGTAAAACATAATTATTCACAATACTAGAAAAATGAGCGCGAAGAATGAATTAAATATTAACATTAAAATAACGTTTGTCACAATCATCCATCCCGGTTTTTGTATTACCTTAAAACGCAATTGAGGTACTTTCTTGATAAAGATGATATATCAAAATAGGAGTTAGATAGCTTCATAATTTATTTTGGTTGTCTTAAGAAACTTTGAAAGATTGACATGAATTTATTAATTAAACTCGTATTGATGTTTACAATTATAAAATATAATTTCTAAATTAAATCATTATTAGGAATATAAATTAAAATGGTAATTTCATTACATTAAAAGTAAGGTATGATAAGTCAATTAGTTCAAAAGGTAGAACATAATTTTGTTTTAAACATTAGTTTTAGTTATACAAAATATGGTGTATAAATTTGACCTTTTACTTGTGATGGTTATTTCGATAATTGAAAATCATTGGAAAATGTATAAACATAAAAATTTTATAATATGTTGTAGAAATACTTAAAGGTGTTTATTATTTCAATATAAACATGGAATATATTCGGGTATTCGAAATGTGACAAGATAACAAACGAATACGAATGAAAATAATAGTCAACAATTAATACGAAATCAATGGTACAAAAGAGAACGAAGCAAATGTCGTATGAATTCTTAAAAAGAATAATAAAATAAAGGCGTTGATGGTAAGACGATAAGAAATAATAGATTAAACAAGTTGTCAATTTTGTTAGTGCGGTTGATGGTTCACCAATATCAGCTCGTTAACTTAGCAGTGGTCGATACATGATCGGAAATAAGATCCATACAAAAATTTTAATAAAATAAAATTTCTAATAATCACTTGTAATTAAAACAAATTAAATGAACGATGTTAGTGTTTAAAGAGAGAAGTCAAAGCACGGTTCACAAGAGTGGGTTTTGAGACAAACGAGAGTGACGGACGTCATCCCGGATATACAGAAATCACTCTAGTGATACTTCATTATTCACGTGCGGAGACATTCCAAAGATCTACCCAGTCGCATAAAGAAGATTGGACGAGAAGGAAGGATAAAACATCGAGACTTTCAAGTCATTTATCAACAGTCAGTAATTAGACGAATGGTCAAAAGAAATCAGTTATAAGATAAAATAAAGTAACAAGTTGAAAAACGATCGTCAACTAAAAACGTATTCGTAAGCGCGTAATTCGTTCAAGAAAAGGTAAGAAAACGTATGCGGATGCATAAAAATTGCGCCATTTGCATAAATTATAAAGGTTTTCAAAACTTCTTTTCACTTTATTTCATTTTATTTATCTTTATCATAAATACAAGTAAAAAGTTGATTATTATCAAGAATTTTTTTTTAAGGTGACTACTATTCAGCCTAGCATGGCTCCTTCTAAATTAGACATAGGTGATCAGGCCATGTATAATTTAGGGCTAGTAATGCAGTGCTTCGTTTCATCGAAAAGTATTACGTTTCTTATGTTTATATATAAACCATGCCATTTGAAAAATGGAACTTAAAAAATAGTTTATAATTTTATAGGATACAGTAATTTGTGAAATATTCAGTAAGCAACAACTTAAATGTTATAAAAATTATTTCATAATATCAAAGTAAAACAATTTGTGAAGTAATTTTAGTAAAAATGTCAATTAAAATTATATAGTGACATTTAATGAGGTATATAATAACCAAAAGGGTTGCAAAAAGTTGCAAATAGTAGCTCATAGGAAAACCAATGAAATCTTCACGAATTAATAAGGTTTCAAAAGGTTATAAGGTTCAGACGGAACGCCATGAGACACGCGATAAGAATGTCAACGAAGAATGTGAAGGCAAAACTTCAAAACTCAACTCAAATCAGTGGAATGTTAGAAGAAAACGAAAATAAAATAACATCGAATGATAAATGAGTCATATATATAAAAAGAATAAATCAATCCATATGTCTATTCTATGTAAGATACTCGACACAACATGCTTTTAAGAAAATATATTATTCATTTTCAAATTACACCATTAATCTGGTAATAGCTAATCCTGTAATGTTTCTATTTTTAAACATTTTCACATGAAACTAGTATTAGTTATTTGTAAAATAATATTCGTTAAAATTTTACGATCTCAAATGAACTCAAAACTTCTTAGAAACGTTTAAAACCCATGTTCCGAATTTTCTATCAGATTTGACTTTTAAATATGAGCCGATTTATTGACCCGATAAACGACATCTCCAAGACTCGGAGTCTAAAGCATTTTAATGCAAAACGATGTTTCAGACGACTTTCTAGTTTTACCCGAGACCTGAAACCCAATGTAAAATGACCAAAATACCCCTACAAGTTCTGTGCAGGTTTGATTGTTTTATTTTAAAAAAACTCAGGTTTTAATTTTAAGTTTTGACCTGTTTATACTGCCCCTACAGTTTCTGCATAAAGTGTATTTTTCGACACTTCTTAACGGCTCAAAATATATACATATATACACACATGTCTTGTGGATTTTATAACAACGAAAAATAAATCTCGTAATGAGCATCAAATAAAATATAGCATGATGAATGACAGAAAATGCTTCAAGGTATTCAACACGAAATTTAGGAAGCAAGACGGTGAAAGACGTTCGTAATTTAGATTCCAAAATGCAATGTAGGCAAATCTCCTTGGTGCCACGATTGTCAAAAACACAAAACATAACAAGAAAAGAATGGAACATTAACATGCTACACTCCGGGAGCGAGAAGGTTAATGAAAAACAAATGATACAGTTTTATATAAGTAAAATCGTATTCCAATTCTAGCGCCATAATCTAGACGATGATTTATATAATGACGATGACGTTACCGAGATATAAGTGAACAATACACTTCGGAGTTGATACATATAAATGTCAACGAATTAAATCTTCGCATGTCGTGTAAAACGATGATAAAAATCAACAAAATATTATAAAAAACCATGGTATTATTCAACACTATTTTAAGAAATGTTTCAAAATGTATGACTCACACGATAGCGGTTAGTCTATTCCAAGGACACATTGAGTTACAAAATGGTCTGGAGATTACGTTAAAAGACGTCCAAGCACAAATAGCCAGAAGACGATTTGAATATCTATATAGATATCACAAAGGGTTAAACAATGAAAGTAACGCGCGTAGATGAAGTTATGTAAGGTCATAATATAAATTTTTTGCAATAAAAGCAATTTAAATACTTCAAAAATAAATACAGAAAGATCTTGAAATTCATTGTATTTATTTAAGTTAATCATTTATAAATGATAAACTTTTATCGAAAAGTTTAACGACATAAATATATATCGATAAAGGATTATAGTATTTATTCAGAAATACTTAGCAATAAGGCATACATAATAATGTATACTAAAGTTGTAATCCTAGAAGTAGCTTGAACCTGAAGTCACGCGAAATCATGTGCACCGACTCTTTGAAAAATAAAACCGACAGTTATAGTTTAGGTTTTTAGAAAAAGACCTAGTTCTCTATAACTCATGGCTCTGGTACCAATCTTTAACACCCCCAAATTTACACGCAGCGGAATACATCTTTGGGTGCTAAACAATGATACAACAACACATAATTTATAAAGAACGACTCGAAAAGAGACGTTTTAGATTTATCGTTCCTAAAACATTTGTCTGAGTAGCGTAGTCCCAAGTAATCGTTACCAAAAGATAAGTTAAAACAACATATTAGTTTGTTTTAAAAAAAATGGAACGATAAATAAATCAAAGAGTTTGAACAACAAAAGCATTGCACAACTTCATTCTCGTGACATCCAAGCTTCCACTTCTTGATTACCTGAAATACATGTGAGTAAAACAATCAACAAAAATGCCGAGTGAATCTATAGGTTTATGAAATCAATTTGAACACAAGAAAAGATTATAAGTTTGTGGCATGCTTATAAGCATCAAATAATAATTTGCATCAACAATGATATTTGTATATAGCATAATTTGCAATAAGCTCATGGAACCGAGCCCTTAGACACTCCTATATCAGTCTAATAAGACGGGAGATTTATTAATTGTCGTTACCTCCAGATTATTGGTACATTGTCGTATACCTGACTTCTCAATACAATATGCTCAAACAGTGTGGAGGTCGGGCCTAAGCTTCTATGACAAGTCCACAAAAACTGAACCGGGGCGGCTTCCCCCATAGATCTATTAATTGTACTAGCGGTTAACCCATCATAGGTTAGTTAACGGTCCATAATTGAGGCTTTAACTAAGGCAATCACTTAATGCAATTTAAAGGCAACCACGGGTCCATTCATAGAGGGACAAAGCATACCATAAAAATCTTGTGTTCTAAGTTTATAAAAACATGTATTCCCCCCTCGCGGGTTTAAAATCATTTAATAACTAGTATAAAGCGAGGCTATAGACTCACGTTGATAATGAAAGGCGGATTATCGGCTACGAGCGTGCTTCGGTCACGGAAACCTATATAAATAATAATCGGTCTTAGACTCTTGTCTAATGACTTTTATCAAAATAACAATATACATATGATGATTTTGTACATATGATGATGATCAAGTGGGTTTATATATCCTTGTTTACTCATTTTAGTGTTTACGTTTTGGTAACTTTTTACTAGTTTACTAGTTTTACCTACTTACCTATTTTAAGTCCAATAAGCTTAGTATAAGTTATTTAACTTGTTTTAATCCATTTTATACCTATATTATCAGTATATATACTTTCCATGTTGGGCCCAAATGGGTTAAGCCCAATAAGTTCTTTTTATAAGTGCTTAACTTATTTAGTCCAATTATTAGTCCAATATGCTTATTTAGCTCGTTAATGTCCGTATGTCCTATAGTTCGGGTTTTATCGGTTTTTACTTGTATTAGTTACTTATATATCAGTATATGACTTTTATAAACTTTACATTAGACGGGTTTGATCGTCTAAGTTTTATTTGGCGAAAAACGTTAATTTTACGGTAATAGCCGAAAAAGTCGTAAAAACCAAGTTTATAGTTTTTATTTCTTATAAGTATTATTCCACAACCATTTATATAATTTATCCATTTAATTAACCTTTTACATATTTATATAAATTAGTTTCATAAGTTAGTGGGTTTTTATTTTACGTTTTATACAATAAAATTTGAGTGCTTATATAATAATAATAAACATTAATTCTCAAAATCTGATTTTTATCTTCATATTCACCATTTTTATCATATCTAGAGTTCTATAATGAATTAAAAGCTTATTTTTGGATGACATGTTCTTCATATTATGTGCTACATTTAACTTAGCTATAGCTACTGCTCATTTTAAGTTTATCTTTTCTTAACAGTCCCTACAAAACTGCTTATTCAGATTAGAACACCCAACTTGTTTTGATCATATCTCACTCATTATATTGATTCCATTGCATGGCCAACTCTCACATGTGTATAACATCTTGTACTTACTGTAAATGGATCATACCATGCAAGTTTATCAGTTCAAGTTTTAGTTATATACTGTTTTTATACAGCCAACTAAATAAGCATGATTTTAGCCTTATTTCTCATGGTTATCAACATTTTTAAGCATATTTATCAACACTTGATCACCAGAGAACATTTTTATCATCATATATACATCATATACATATACAAAAATAAAGAAAATATATTTGTTCTTTACAAAAATAACAAGAGAAAATGGAGAGGATGATCTTCTTTACCAACCAAGTGTATTTCTTGTTTTTGGAAGACAAGAACTTGATGAACACCAAAAGTAACTCCAAGATCATCAAACACCAAGAACAATAGTTTAGAAATCAGCCCTAGGACACAAGCAAATCACCTCTAATGTTGTTAATATGGCCACCAAATAATCAAGGCTTCAAGATAACTCCATGATAGAGCTAGTTAACATGTATTTTATGGCTAGAAAAGATCAAAAGGGGTGTTTGTAGCTTCAATATGGATGGCAAGGGTGAAGTGGTTGAGAGGATTTGAGAGAGTTTTGCATGTAAGTAAATGGTATGTGTGAAAGCTGCTAGTGGTTTTGAGTTAGTGGGAAAGAACTAAGCTTAAGGTGTAAGCTTTGCTTACACTTGTAAGTGTTTAGCTAACATGATGCCACATATGGTTGTGGTGTCATGTTGGTGCCATCCAAGCTAGCTAGTGGGGTGGGACAATGTATTTTGTCCCATCTCACTAGTTTACGGGTATTCCTCGATTCTAGTTTTCTCGATTTACGTGCCCTCAGGTCAATTTACGAAAAATGTTTTATAAATTATGAATCAACGTCACAAAACGAATCCAATAAAAATTGTCTCATCAAAAACGAAGTTCAAAAACGTAAATACGTAATCCTAAGGTTTCCGGTTTAGTCGTAAAGGACGCTAAGTTATGCACGTAAGCCCAAATTTAAATCCGTAAATTGTGAGTTCATCAACCAACACAAAAATAAGTTTCAAAATATTATACGATATAAAAATTTTGGCATTCGTCGGTATCGCGATCACTAGTAGTCCTCGTTGCTCGTCAAAATATTAAAATATAATATTTAATATCGGTTTCAACGTAAACCGTTAAACATAATAATATTTAACGTTATAAAATACTTCAAAATAATTGAAAATAGAATTAAATTATGACCTTATTTTTACGGGTTTTACATTAAACTCCGCCAATGAGGGAATTCCCTCTTGGTGCGGCTATTGTTGTTGTTGTTGTTGTTGCTGTTGTTGTTGATGATGATGTTGTTGTTTTTGTTGTTGTTGTTGTTGTTTTTGTTGTTGTCCCACATCCAAATGCGCATGGCCAACTGATGATTATGCAATATCGATCTCCATAGTGTTTCTCTCAGCTCGGACACGCAATGGCTCCTCATTTTCCTTCAGTGGACGCGAATAGACAATTTGATTTTCTAGAAATGTTTCACGGACAAGATCAACAATATCCATAACTGTATAACACATTGTAAACAAACAAGAATTTTGTTAGATAATAAGAGAGGCAACATACTTACACAATGGTACGAAGAACGTTGAGGAGACCACTAACCCTGGCCACACGGTGTGTGGAAGTAAGTTTTGAGTCTTAGGATCTAGACTCATCTGGGATATCATAATCATGATTGTAAATGCACAGCGGAATAACAAAGAATACAATCACAATTAAGAACAAGGCTTTCACTAATAAAGATTACTATTAATAATGCTACTAACTACTACTCCTGGTGCCTTATAGGCTTGCCACTAGGAGGAACGCACACACACCTTTGGTTTACATTGTTTGTGAATGAGTGAATCTAACCAAGGTGCCTACCCTCTTTATATAATAGAGGGACTAGGGTTACATGTCAACCCTAGCTTACTAACTAAGCTAACTATTTATTATTAAGTCCTTCATCTATTTTGTCATATCAACTCACCGTCTATGAGTTCCAACAATCTTCCCCTAGTTGATTTGACAAAAACAGTAAGCACGAGCTTCTCCTGAAGCTAATATAGATGAAGGCTAAGCTTCCCCTAGATCCATGCATTCTTCCCCTTTTTGTCACATCAACTCAGAAAGTATCATCTTCCCCTTAAGAATTGCATGTCGAATCTAGTAGGTTCCTTGGAGTGATCACTGATGAAGAAAATCAAGTATAAAAAATTTTATGAAGAAGTGAAATATCACAAACTTGTGTGTTATATCATCTTAGTTTTTATTACATGGGACTCGTAACCCCCACAACTATAAGCCAGCTGTTAGCTATAACAATATATTTAATCCAACGATAAGGTGTATTGCTCACCTATCAGTTTTTGTTACATACGGTACTGGTAACCTCCACAACTATGAGCCAGCTGTTAGCTATAACAATATATTTAGTCAAAATGACAAGGTGTATTGCTCACCAACAGTGTTTGCTATCTTCTCCTGTTTGAGTGGAACTAGAGGCAAACATGTTTAAACAAAGATGTTAGTAATAGGAAAAATTGATTCTTCTTGTACAGAGACTCTCCCAGGCTCTTATACCACTTGTTGGGTCCACTAGATGTGGATCTTGCAGCCTGTTAAGGACGGTGAACGACTTCTGTAATCACAAGTCTATTCACAGAGAGACTCTCGATGAATCACACAGTATAAGTGCGGAATACAAATACTATGAACAAGAAGAAAAAGAATAACTATAATGGCTTGATCCTTTACTAAGGATTTCTAATATTAATATGAACTAGAATAATGATTGATGAAGGTGTGTATAACCCTTCTGCCTAAGGTTCCTTTTATACTACAAGGAAACCCTAATACATTATTAAACCAAAACGTGTAATTCTGATATGCATATCCTTTCCTAACATATCTCATGCATATCCTAACAAACTACTCAATATAATAAAGTTTGACTTTCTAAAGACCAGGATCACGTGTTGCTCCTAGTAGACCTGCTCAAAATTAAGGCATACTGACTTAATTTCGGTGCTCAACTTGATCATGAGAAGAACCAACAGAAGGACCAGTAGATGCATCCATTGGCTTGGGATCATCAGGCTTAGGAATTGATGAAGGAATAGGAGGAGCGGGTAAATCATCATTCGTCCTCAATAGAATGGTGTTGTAGAAAGGAAGAACAGGACTCTAATAGAAGCTGTGAGAACCATGCTTGCAGACTCCAAGCTTCCTACTATGTTTTGTTCCTGTCATTATTAGCACCTGCATAGTCACTATCACTATAGCCTTCAAGAACAAAAGGTGATTCCCTAGGATACCACAAACCTAGCTTGGGTTGAGCCTTGATATACTTGAAAATTTTCTTGACTGCATTCAAGTTTGATACGGTTGGAGCCACCTGATGTCTAGAAAAAGAACTTACTGCAAACATAATATCCGGACGTGATGCAGTCAAATACATGAGTGAGCCAATCATTGACATGTACATGTGAACATTTACCAGAGGATCTGGCTCATTCTTGAGTTTGACTTTAGTGACTTCATAAGGTGTTGCTGCTGGTCTAAGAGGTTCCACATCAAACTTCTGAAGAATCTCATGAACATACTTGTCTTGACTTATGAAGATTCCATCCGACTGTTTCTTGACTTGAAGACCAAGGAAAAATGTAAGTTCTCCCATGGCACTCATCTGGAATTCGCCTTTCATTAGTTGTTCAAACTCATCACACCATTCCTTCTTAGTAGAACCAAAGATAATATCGTCCACATACACTTGAACTAGGATGATGTCCTTGGTATTCCTTTTAAGAAATAGTCTTTTGTCAATAGTGCCTCTTCTGTAGCCGTGTTTCAACAAGAAAGTAGAAAGATGCTCATACCAAGCTCTAGGAGCCTGATGAAGTCCATATAGAGCTTTGACCACCTTGTAAACTTTCTTGGGGTGAAGTGGATCCATAAAGCCCTTAGGTTGAGTGACATAGACTTCCTCATCAATCTTGCCATAGAGAAATGCACTCTTGACATCCATATGAAAAACCGTAAAGCCAACATAAGAAGCCAAAGCCAAAAACAGACGAATGGCCTCAATCCTAGCAACAGGAGCAAAAACTTCAGTATAGTCAATGCCTTAAAGTTGTGTGTGACGTTATGCAACCAACCTAGCCTTATTTCTCACCACAATACCCCTTGCATCTTTCTTGTTTTTGAGAATCCATTTGGTACCAATTGCTGTCTTTCCATCTAGCAAGTCAACTAGGATCCAAACATTCTGAAACAAGAACTGCTGCATCTCCTCCTGCATAGCCTCCACCCAACTTTGATCCTCACGAGCATGAGAGACAGATCTAGGTTCCACCTGTGAAAGAAAACAAGCAAACAAATAGTGAAGAAAGTCTGTGTGATTATTACGCTTTTGGTCCTCAATATAGCTCACACGAGCATGATGATAAGACGTTGCTTTCTTATGCATGCGACGAGTCTTGATAGTAGAACCAGGATCTCCAATGATTTGAGTAGTAGGATGGTCTTTATGCATCTGCTGAACAGGATTAGAAGCTACATCCACTTCTGGTGCCAAGTTATTAAGATCCCTAATAATGTCATCATCATATGAAGCAGAGTTGAAAATGCCATCTATTGGTTGTTTATAAATATCATCCAGCTTAGTAGAAGACTTCTTTTGATAGTTTCCCAGGTCAGAAGGACCAGAGAATATAGTTGAGGAAGTAGGATCACTAACCAGACTACCAATAGGTGTTAAACTTGCACTAGGAGTAACATTAGGAGCACTAGGAGTAACTTGGACAGTAGGGGTACTCAAGGGAAACTCAAAGCCTCCTTGAGCAGCTACTGTAGAAGCATCTTGTTGTTGCTTGAGCAATGTGTCAAGAGCTCCTTGTGAGTCCATAATGTCTGATGTAGAAGCATCACTAGGAGTAGCATTGGTATTTGGAGAGACTGTGGTGGAATAGGATGGAACAACAAAAATATCATCCTCGTCATTTGAGTCCGAAAAACTAGAAAGATCACTTGCACTAGAAGTAGCAAACACTTGTGGACCTGCATCTTGGTTAGTTTTGAAACGAAAATATCTCAATGAGTCACTAAGATAATCAAGATCAAAATACCATTCAGGACCTTTTCCTTGGATGTTTGTCTTCTCCTCAAAGTACCTGAGATTAATAGTTTCTATGATACGCTTGGCATGGAGATTATAGACACGATAGGCCCGTGAGTGAGCTGAATATCCCACTATGTATCCTTCATCTGCCTTGCCATCAAATTTCCCAAAATAGTCACTAGTATTTAGAATGGTGACAGGACAACCAAATGGCTTCAAATGAGCAATGCTTGGTACTTTAGCTGTGAGTAGCTCATAGGGAGTCTTCTTATGAGGATTGGTAATTGACACCCTATTTAACACATAACTTGCAGTATTGACAGCTTCTGTCCAAAACATAGTAGGAAGCTTGGAGTCTGCAACCATGGTTCTCGCAGCTTCTATTAGAGTCCTGTTCTTCCTTTTTGCAACACCATTCTGGTGAGGAGTCCTTGCAGCACTATAATCTCTTTTGATACCTTTAGAATTGAAAAGTTATATGAGGTCTGCATTTTTGAATTATGTTCCATTGTCACATCAGATACCTTTCACCTTTTTGGACAGCTGATTCTCAATGAGTGTAATGAAATCTTTGAGAATTGAGTAGGTCTCATTTTTGGCAGCCAGAAAGAAAACCCACGTAAACCTGCTATACCCGTCAGTTACCACAAGACAGTATTGTTTATGGTCAATGCTCTTAATGGAGGTAGGACCAAATAAATCCATGTGTAGTAGCTGCAATGGTTCAGTTATGAGACTGAGAGCAGTAATGGCCTTGAATGATGCTTTATTTTGTTTGCCTTTGCTGCATGCAAGGCAATTTATATCATTTCTGAAAGTTTTGGGAGGTAAACCAGAGACCAAGTTCGTATTTGCTAATTTGTGAATGGTCTTGAGGTTTACATGTCCCATCCTTCTGTGCCATTTAGTGGCTTCATTTTTTGTGGCTTTAGCAACCAAACAAGCTAGTTGACCAGTAGGATTAACTTCATTCAGCTTGATACTATAGAGATTGTGTCTTCTAGGGATTCTGAGTATAACTTGTGAGTCATCCGGGAGCTTAAAGTCTTTGGATAACACCAGTGCATCAGTATCCGTAAAGAGTACAAACTGCTTGTTGTCACAAATCTGGGATACATAGATCAAGATGAAGTGTTGAAGTGCTTCCACATAGTAGACCTGCTCAAATTTAAGGTTAGGTGTCTATATCGTCCCTTTGCCAGAGATCCTTCCTTCACCACCTCCAAAGTAGACCTTTCCGCCTTGAAATGGTACAAAGTTAGATAGAAGTCCTTTATTCCCTGTCATCCTTCTAGAGCATCCACTATCAACTATTCCTAGAGTAGGATCTTGGTATGGAGTAACCTACAACAACAAAAAAAGATATATACAAAAGTTAGTGTCTTATGGGGACCCAGACCTTTTCAGGTTTAAGTCTGCCTTATGGATCTTTTGTAGATAGCCAAGAAGATTGATGAGATCCACTGTTGTTCTTAGGTTACCTATTCATCATATGGGTGTTATTATTTGACCAAGAACAACCTGCTGAGGGCTTAACAACAGTACCCAAATTTCCCAACCCAAAATACAGTTGGTCTGAATTTAAAGCATAATTATGATTAAAGTTCTAAAAATAGTTGCTGGTTGGTCTATTATGGGTGAAACCATTGTTTCTCCAAAGATCAGAAACTAAAGGGGAGGTCCTTCTAGAAGAAGAATAAGATTGGGCACATGGGTTTAGTCTTCTAGAAGAATATGGAGCAACTCCTGGTGGACCAGGAGCAGGATAGGCTTGATAAACAGAAGGAGATTGATCATAAAAGTCACAATCTTTAATCAAATGAAATTTACTTCCACAAACAAAGCATGTTTTAAACGACCTTTTATTCAAATGACATTGTTTCATGCTACTAAATTTATTACACACAACTCTAGGAGTATCAACATTCCTAGGACCCAATAAACTAGAACTAGACACAGTTGAAGTAGAAGTAACTCTCTCTTTACTCTTCCTAGCACTAGTAGCAGCAGGGTCATTTGTCTTGGAGCTTGTAGGTATTGACTCTTCACTTGAACCACATGATGCAGAGTCACTGGCTTTGTCACTGAAAGTACAAGAGACAAAGTCATTAGTATTAGTAGAGCTTTTTGGAGACTCATGCATCTGTGATCCATCCAAGTCAGTATGCCTAGATATGGGCATAAAAGTTCCTGTAAGAGGTGGAGGGACAACATGCATTACTGCAGCTGGTTGAAACCTATTATAGCTAGGTTTTATCTCCTCCTCCTCCTTGTCAGGATCAAAGACACTTGAAAATGATAAATCAAACACATCTTCTGAATCAATATATTTATCAAATCCTAAACCTCTCTTAGTCCTACAAAACATGCTACTATCAATTAACTTTGAAGGATTCTTAGGTGCATTTTGCCATTTTTCAAATCTTAAAAGTGTAGCATCCAGTTTTTCCTACATGTCTTGCTTATCCTTGATACTGTCATCTTTTATTTTTTCAGTGTATTTAAGCATATTGGTGGTGTTTTCTAAATCAATGTTTAGTATTCTAATTTTATCCTCATATTCTCGTTGAGTATCTTGAAGCCACCTCTTTTGCTGTTCCAATGTTTTTAAAGAACTCTTATATGCTTGAACGTCTAAAAAATACTTATCATTTTGTTTATTTAATTCATTGTATTGAGACAACAGTTCTGAATATTTATCATGAAAACCAAGAGGGCAATTTTGTACCTGAGGTGAGATGCCTGATGTAATCAATTTACACCCTCTTTATTTTAGGAAAAACAAAGGAAGTGTAAAAGTAGTGGTAAGCGTTAAATACAAGTTTAGGAAAACGAGTATTAATGACCCTTAAGTTCGTATCCCAAGGAGGCTAGTGTGTTGTGTAATGAATGATTGATTATGTTTTTGATTATTAATGAGAAGAAAAGAAAAGAAAATGACGAAGACGAAAAAAAATAGAAAAATAAGGCAAAACACTATTAGAAAGTTACGACGTAAAACGCAAAAAAACACAAAATTTAAAATTTAAACCTAAAAATTCCTAAAAATTACTAAAAACTCCCAAATAATGTTCTAAGGGTTTACAAAAAATTCAAACTTGCCAAAACCTTTTAATTAATTTAATAATGACTTTTTAATGCTAATTAAAGCCCTAAAAATCACTTTTAAATATTAAAAAGCCTTAAACAAGATTTTATAGTTTGTAAACCTCCAAAATGACCTAATTAAGCTAAAAACTATTTTTAAAAATTTTAAAACCAAATTAAACTATTTTTAAACTACTAAAAACTATTAAAATGTATTAAATCTTAAATTAATTCTAAAAATTAATTGAAAAGCCTAAAAATTATTCTACAAATGGGAAAAGTCTTAATTAATGCTATAGAATCTAGGAAAAATGAAAAAGAAATTAAAATAAAACTTTTTATTTTAATGAATAAAATAATATTAAAATATTCTAAAAAATTAAAAGTCTTAAAATAAATTCTAAAAAATTCTCAAAAATCCTAAATAATCTAACTAAGAAGAAAATGTAAATTAAAGTTTCTAAAACCTCTTAATGAATTTTATATTAATTTTTAAAGTTTAATAAAAAACCTAAAATCAAATAAAATCAAAAATTAAAGTTTTTGAAAACTTTTTCACATGTAAACCTCAAAAATATATATTAAAACCTAAAAACTATTTTTTTTGTATTTTTTTAACTACTGTTTAGTATTTTTTAAAGACTTTCTAAAATTAAGAATAGAAATAATCCTAATAAATAATTAAATAAAAGGAAAAATAAAATTTTTAATCAGAAAAATCCTAAAACCTATGAATATCCTATGAAAAATGAAAAGAAGCTAGAAAGCTTAATGAATAAGCTAAAAATAAGCAATAAGCCCACGGCTTATTTATAAAAGCTTAAACCAAATACCCCTTAAATACAATACAAAACCAAGGTTATTAATCAAAGTCCCCAGGGCGCGTTGGTTAAGGTGTTGGTGTTGTGAACGGGTGGTCACGGGTTCGAATCCTGAACCCCCCCCTTTTTTGCACTTAGTTGCGCCGCAACAGGTAGTACTTGCGCCGCAACTAGTGATGCGAAAGCACCAAGACCTGTAGCTCTTTCAGTTGCGCCGCAATGCTTTGTCCTTGCGCCGCAACTTATGAAACGAAAGCAACTTTGGTCTGCAGCTCCCTTAGTTGCGCCGCAACAGGTTGGGTCTTGCGGCGCAGCTTGTATATTTTTTTTGCTTTTTAAACTTTTTCCAACCAACACTGATACTTATAAAGCTTAAAAACCCGTTCCAATTCCTTTTAATCAAGTTTGAACAATAATCAAAACCAAAAACGTGCCAGATTGCAAATGATGAACACAAGCTTTTGGACTTGTGTTTTCTTTCTTTTGATTCAGCCAAAGGATTGGCTTGTGTAGCTTATTTGGATGCTTATTGTTGGAGCAATGGGCACTCTTGTGTTCTTTGGAACACAAGAAGTCAAGCACACAAGTAAAATAAACACCTAGCAAGCAATAACACACAGAATCAATGCACAAACTAGTAAAAACAATGCACACAAGCCTAATGCTATTCTCTGTGACAGAATATCAAGACAGTGGGTATATTGAGCTTATAACATGCATTCTAGGGAACTTCAATCAACAAAACTGAGCACACACACTCTCCTATATGCACTTAAGCAATAACAAACATAAAATCTCCCTAACACTAACAAGTAATCAAGGAATCAAGCACAAAAATCATGAGAAAACCAAGCAATAGTGGCATACACAGATTTTACTACCCTATATCCTTTTAAAGCTCACCAAACAACTCCAAACTTGCTTCAAAATTAATCTACTAACTATCTAACAACTAACTTAACCAATTTTAAACTATCTAACACCTTTTAAAGTCACTCAACAAGGATTAAACCCTGCTAAAACCTGATGCCAAACACCCCTTTAAAATTCTTTTTCAACTTTTTTCAAATCAAATATGTATAAAACCTGTCCAAACTGATTCACAAGACATCTATCATGCATATCATATCATATAAACATAATCCAAACCAGCTTTAACACAAATTTCATAACAATCATGCAAATCACATAACCACCAATTTTTCTGAATGTTACAAAGGTAAAAGAACTTTTACCTTAGGGTCTTACATCCAAGACCCTAGTGACAGCCTTGTCACCTCCTTCCCAACTCGGGTTGGGGCTGAACTTAATCAACAACAAACCTTAACCTGCACAAATCAAACAAACACAAGAAAACACCACTTTTCTGAATTTTCAGAAAACTTAAAACCTTAAAATCCAAATTCCTTTGAAACCAACACGTTTTGAAAGTAACTTGTAAATCAGAAACCTTAAAGTGTTATTCCACTTTCACTTCCTAACACCTTTTAATTTCTGAATTTTACAAAATTTCTTCCAAAACCTTTTTTGAAAAAAAAACTTGAAACACACAAAGTTTTCACAAATTAAAATGGAACTCAGCTTAAGCAATCCAAACACACAAACTTTTTAAAAACATAAAAGGAATTACAATGTCTTTTACAAATACCAAACTTTATTTCTTAAAAAAGGAATTACAATGGAATTGCTTAAAAACTGGAACAATGAAAATAGGTCACATGTCGACCTATTTATATTTTGTATTTTCTTGATTTTCCAAGGGCTGAACTTGTATAATCTTCAAACATTAAGGGCCATTCTTGTACATTTGATATTTTGAGGGTCAAATGTGACAAGTTCTTCAAAGATGAGGGACTAATTTTGCCAATCTTCAATTCTTCAAGGGTCATTTTGCAAATTTCCAAACTTGGGCCCGGTTCATTGTGCGACTTCATTTCCCGTGTTCGTTTTTGATTGATTCTTGTGATCTTTTGCCAATTCCTCAATATCCGTGCCTAAAAATACACAAGTAACAAACACGAGCATATAGTTGGCATATTTTATGATATTTTATGCATTTTAAGGCCGTTTTGGACGATGAGACCATGTATAAAAGCAGTCTCATCAATGCCCATAAGAGCAAATTCTTCTGCTTCCTCGGCATCATACATATTCCCAGCAATCATTGCAAACACATCAGTAGAAGGTTCAGCTGTTTCCAAGGTAGCATTCTGATGATCACTCCAGTTAACCATAGAGTCAAAAAACACCAAAGCTTTCTTGTCATCCTTGACCTCCTGAACCTTGAAGGCTGGATACCTGTTCTTCTCTTGGTCATTCTTGTTAGGGCATTCCCTAGCAAAGTGACCTTGCTGCTGTCAGTTATAACATCTAACCTTGCTTCTATCAAACCTTGCTGGCTCTCTTGGGTTGTAGTTAAAATTTCAACCGGCTTTCTTCTCAAACTTGTGAACCCGGAGAGTGAGCATGGCCATCTGCCACTTGAGATCCATTTCATCCAGGTCAAGTTTATCAACCTATTTGAAGTCATCAAAAGCAAGCTGCTGTTGTGGATCAACATCAGCAACAAAAGAGTGAAGAACAGCTTCTACCATGCTACTAGACTTGGCTTTTGGTTCAGGAGTAGAAGTATGCTGAGTAGAAGTATGCTGAGAAGACACAGTATAGCTTGGGCTACTAGCATAAGACATGGTACTAGATCCCATGGAACTCCTAAAAGCAGAGTTAGCAGGAGTAGGAAAAGAATCATCTGAGTATCCTCTCACATGAGGCTCAAAAGTTTTGAGCTTATAAAACAGATTATCAAAATTAAGATAGTCAAGGCCACCTTTTACTTTGAGAGAGATTACTACCTGATTCCATGAGTAAGGTAAGGCTGTAAGAAACCTGGAATTGATATCTCCATTGTCAGGTTTAGACCTAAGTTGATTCAACTGGCTAAGTATATTTTGGAACCTATCATACCCTTGATGAATACCTTCAGTTTCAGAGATCTTGAATTATGTGAATTCATCTCTCAGCATGGATCTACGCATTTACTTTGATTCTTCATTCCCTCCAAACCTTGCTTTTACTCCATTCCAAATCTCTCTAGCATCATCCAAGTGATAAAAATCACCCATGTGATTAATCAGGAAGAGACTGAAGCAAAATAGTTTTTACTTTGATATCCTTCCGAACATCTGTGATTTCTTCATGAGTTTTAGGATCAAGAAGGATGATATTACCATTCTTGTCTCTTCCAGTAAACCTCTTACTTTTCCCATTCTTAATATTTTTCCAAAGGTCTAGATCAGTGTTGGTTATCCAGCATTCCATCTTCATTGCCCAGCTATCATACCCATCCTTCTTCAAAAGAGGAAATTTTCCATTTGTATTGGAAACCGTAGAAACGATCTACTGAGGTTGCTGTGTTTTAGGGGTGCTATCTTCTCTTGTTTGAGTGGAACTAGAGGCAGACATGTTTAAACAAAGATGTTAGTAATAGGAAAAATGATTCTTCTTGTATAGAGACTCTCCCAGGCTCTGATACCTCTTGTTAGGTCCACTAGATGTGGATCTTGCAGCCTGTTAAGGATGGTGAACGACTTTGGTAATCACAAGTCTATTCATAGAGAGAATCTAGATGAATCACACAATATAAGTGCGGAATACAAATACTATGAACAAGAAGAAACAGAAGAACTATAATGACTTGATACTTTACTAAGGATTTCTAATATTAATATAAACTAGAATAATGTTTGATAAAGATGTGTATAACCCTTCTGCCTAAGGTTCCTTTTATACTATAAGGAAACCCTAATACATTATTAAACCAAAAAGTGTAATTCTGATATGCCTACCCTTTCCTAACATATCTCATGCATATCCTAACAAACTACTCAAAATAATAAAGTTTGACTTTCTAAAGACTAGGAGCACGTGTTGCTCCTACTACTACTAGGACCAGGAGGAACTACATACCTCCTAGTATACCTATTACAAATAACTATTCCAAAGGTCCTAACAGTAAGGAACTTCGCGCTTGCCACAGATGATTACGCGACTAAGTCCCAAATTACACAACACCTCTTCGGGGTATTAGGATGGGTAGGCGGTGTTGTCAATCCAAAAGAAGGAGTCGTTCCAATTACTTAACGAGTCTACTTTCTCGACATAGCATTGGAGACCACCCTTCCATTTGACGAACAACACCCATCCATTCGACAGTATGCACTGGTATAAGACACGGAATAAGTGCACGGTTGGTTCTATATCTAGGGTGCGCCAGTTGACTTCAAAGTTGGATATTTTCGCCGCCCCTATATACTGTAATTGGGACACATGGATCTCATAATGCGTAAGTATACTAATAAGAAAGCGTGACATAGGGATTCGGTGGTTTCCATAGTCGAAAAACCTGATGTACATTCCTATTTTACCCTCGGGCGCCTGTCTAATGTTTTGGTACGGATTCGGTACTTCAGGATGCAAATAATGGGGGATATAGTAGTCTGACGTGAACCAGTCTAGTTCCTCAACGGTGATAGTGGAAATGATTTCAGATAATTGTCTGACCATGATTGAAAGCACGTATCAAAACTATGGAGATTCGTAGATAGTTACCTTCGGGATATCTTCGGATAGAGGAAAGAAGATTTTGATAATGGAAGTTTTTACTGTAGAACGAGGGCAGTCAAAAAGAGGCGGTGATATATATAGGCATCATATTTATTGTTTCATTATTTGGATTTATGCCACGTGTATTCCACTTTCCTCATCTAACGGTGGAAGGCCAATGGTTAGGATTACGTGGCAAGTGTTTTTCCTGGTTTTCAAAGGGATTAGGTGATAAGGGGGGATCTATGTGATCTTGGCGATAGGATTTGAACGATTCTGGGATACTGAACGTTGCGATGGTTTAGTTTCATGTTTCGTTCGCGACTTAGCATGTATATAGTCTAGTAGTCGCGGTTGGACATGCGACCACTAGACTGGGGGACATGATGATGTATAGTCGCTATTCGGGTTGTATAACCCGACCCACGGGTAATACCCGTATCCATTAGGTATGGATCATTATTTCACAGCATGCGCAAGGCCTAGGTGGTCTGGTAAGCCGCTTTCACACAATGGCTTATTACTTAGCCATGTCCTTGTTGTACTGCGACAAGATAAATACAGAATATATAATGTATCCTTTGATTATATTCGCCTAAGGAAAAGGGATATACACTTTCTATAGTTATACGATAAGGATCAAGCTATTTTAAGTTGTTATCTCTTTCTTAGGCCGCAAGAGTAGGAGAGCCCAGTCATGACTCTCTCGGGTATAAAAGGAACCCTCGGGGTTCCACAAAGGTACGATACACAATACTCTAAAATCGTCACATATACTCAAACCGATTACTTACTCTCACGCTGGAGTCTAATCATGGGACAAGCGTCCACAATAAGCCTAATGGTATTTGTTATTTAGTGTGAAGGGTCTTCAAACAAGATTCACTTGGTGCAAGAGCCGGATTCCACAAGACCCTGAATTAAGCCTAATTCGGGTCTAGCTCGGTCCATCCAATTTTTGTATCAACAGTCCTCACATACTTATATTTTCTACACCAAATATTTCATCAAAATTCAAGAAAGTTCAATATGAAGTCTTCCGTTGTATCAAACTCTGAAACTTTTAAGAATTCAACAAAGTATAAGTATGTGGGACATGAAGCCACGAGGAAGCAAGTCTCACAAGAAGAAAAAGGTCGTACGTGAAGATGATGTCAACCACATGACAAGTAGAAGGTCAAAAGAACATGTTGCAAGTCAAAGCCTAAAGACTATCAATACATATTCACAAGAAGAAAAAGAAACGAAGAAAATAGTAATGTACTACGAGCACACGAATGAAGATCTAATATGCTAGATTTAGGACTTTGTAATTTGGAGTGACCTCCTTTAGGGGGAGATTGTTAGAAATACGTTTTTAATATTAGATGTGTCAGTCACTCAAAAAATATAGTTATAGGCTCGTAGTTAGTTTAGTACTACATTATTTAGTTAACTCGACCCATGGGCATGTGCAAGGGCCGGTGGCCCAAGTCTATTTGTAGACTTAGGTATATAAACCCTTTCCTTCCATGGAAAGGGTGTTGTTTGGTTTCACTTTAGTTAATATATTTCACACATTTTCTTTAGTTTCTCTCTCTACTTTATCTCTCTAGAAACCTTTCAACCTCACTCTAGATCTTTGATTACCAATGCTCTACAGATGTTACATTGAATCTACTTGTTCAAATTGTTAGACAAATTTATTTAATAATTGCTTATAATGCGTAATGGAGTCGGTTTAACAACTTGGATGTTTCATCCGAAACACTCAAGCAATTTACATTGCAATGCATCTAGTAAATGTGTCATTTCTGAAAGACGAATCAAGAGTGGTGTAACAAATTGTGTAAACTTTGTTTATACGATTCCATGTTAATGGCCTCAAGATCTGTTAAGGTAAATAACCTTAACTAGATTTTTTAACAAGATATGGAATGGTGCATTCTTAAACCCCATTAGGTCATGCATTATGTGGTTATACAAATTTCATCCTTGCTACACTTCATTAGGCAAATATAGGAATTACATTTTGTCTAACGTGAGAATGACTACTAGAGAACCTATTGTACTAGAAATTCAATTGACCTAATGGTTAAACTGCTTCCATGTGAGAAGTTGGGTTAGTGTATAACTCGTAAAAATGGTTGTGCTTAGCCTTAATTGAGCATCTCTAGTGATAGTCTCATATTCATTCTCTAAATTGATTAGATGGCTCTTCCTAAAATATGCCTAATGATAGTATATATCGATGAACTTTGTATGTCATTAGGTGTCAGTTTTATTTGTAGGTATTAGTTTTTTTAATTCTTCATGCGTGCTAATTGATCTTACGTGCTTTTTCCTATGTGTTTTTCTCTCTTAGTCTTTGTTTCTTCCCTCGCTAGATTTTCCTCATTCTCTAGATTTTCTAGTATATTTTTCTAAGAGGTCGTAGTCTTCTCCTAGTTTTCTCTGTCCCTTTTCTCGTTCTCTCATCTTTTAATTTACTCGGTGGTCAAGGAAGGTTAGTTCTAATCTAATTCCTCTCTAAGTAAGATTGATGACTTAAATATTTCATCCGAAATAATCAAGGAATTTTAACTTGCGATTGAAATTGTTAATGTCATATCCGAAACTTGACATTCAAGCCATTTAACAACTTATGTTAAATTGTTTAACCAAGTTATATTCTTTTGAGTCGAAAATCGTATTTGGACAGTTACACTCTGCGGTTCCATAAATGAACCAGCGGATCATTATTGATAATGAACCGCAACCCTATTTAAAGAATTGAGGCCAGTGAGTCCCTTTATTCGTTTTGGTCTTTTTCTCTCTTTGACGAGTCTTCTTTTATGTATTTCTTTTTCCTCTCTCATTTTCTTTCAAGATTTCACTATTACCTACTAGGATGTAGTATTCTTGAAGTATCTTGTGACGTTATCATAACTTCTTAGTTGAGTCTCTCTCGTATTTTTTTGGTTTCTTTTAATCATGCCTTTCTAAGTTGAGTCTCCCTCTTATCTCTCTTCTATCCTTCCTAACCAAGTCGAGTCGAGCCTCACCCTATCCTCGTCATGTAGTTGTTCTTTGAACACATACAATGATTGAGAATAGTTACGAAACTTTGGGCATGTAGTTTATCGTATGCTTACTATAAAACTCACGTTTTGAAAATACGACATTTCGGCATTTCATTTTGTTTTGAAAATCTAAAGTTTCATTTCTTTCGTAAATGTCATTTCATTTTTTGAAAAATTTCATTTCATTTCTTTTTATTTAATGTGTATTTAAATTAAATAAGAAATTTAATTTAATAAAAGCTTAAGTTATAAAATTTGAAAATTAAAAAGATAAATATATAATATTAAAATAATAAAATATAAATCTCTTTATAAAAAAATATTTGACTGACCCTTTCTTTTGATAGAAAGGATTTTGTTTGATTTATTTTAAAATATTTACTTACTATATTATGGAACGTTTTAAATTAAGAAAAGTATTAAGGTTTTTAAGGATATATATTATTGACTTTGTAAATTTGGCAAAAATTATTTTCTTCCCCTTTTTGGTCTTTTCTTGGCCGGTTTTTAAGAGCTAAAATAAAGGAAGAATATTTATTTTTTTATTAAGATGGTTTATGTTAACGAATTAAATAAAAAATATCAAACATCTCTCCTCTGTGTTATGTAACTTGCCAAAAATCACAAATCTTTCCTCTAAACCCTCTGTTACCCGTGTATTTTCTATCACGCACACATTCACCATTGTTGAAAATCCTAAGCTTTTCTCTCTATTCTCCATTAAAGAAACCTTAGAGTTTTAAAGCTTTCTTGTGTAATCCTTCCTCCATCCTTTGTTGTTTTGGTGTTTTGGTGTTGTGGTGATCTTCTAATCATCATACTCATCTGTTAATGTATATTTTTCCATGTCACTATTACAATGGTTCCTTGTGATTCCTTCCTCTCCAATTGTTAACCAACGGCCAAGATCAACAAGAACAGCTCAGCACCTCTGGCAAATCACATGTATAAAGTAAGACCAAGAATTGACCAAGACTCAGATTTGAAACTAAGGGCATTTTAGGCAGTTTGATGTTAGGGTTTATCACATGTAACCTTTAGTCTATAATCATTTCCTAGCTAGTATATAAAGAGCATTCGAGCTTGTGAATGCCTTTGTTCTAATTTTGTTTTGTAAAACTTTTTATCTAATGAATATTTAGAGTTTTACTTCAGACCTTGCAAAGAAAATTAAGTTTCACTTTTATTATTTGATTTACTTTAAACCTTTTATTTTATACAAGTAGTGTAATTTTTTCAAAAGATTTTTTGTGTTCAAAGACATTTGGCCTAAAATCTCTTTTGTGATCCAGTCAATTATTACCTTGATTTCTTATTTCATTAACACCTAAACAAGTTACACAAGGTAATATAGGCTGTTAATTTATTGTTTGGTTGCTTTGTGTTTAGAAAAGTTGTTTCAAAAAGTTGATTTCAAGAAAGTTTTTATGTTGGTTATTCTATCCCTTTCATTGTACAAAAAGCTTATAAAAGCTTGTTGATACCAAGCCTTTACTCAGCTTTTGGTTAATTGTTTGTTGTTTTCTGTTTTATGTTCAACAGGTACCAAGAAGGTGACCAGTTGATCTCAAGTTGATATTTCTTGAAGATATTTGATGCATTCTCTACAAAAGCCCTCATAAGCTCTTCATAACAGGAAGCTTTTACTTCACAAAGTACATCAGCTCATTCTTGGGAGGTGTGGATGTACATCCCCCAAGGTAAGTGGCTTTGAGACCCTTGTGGATTACCAAATTCGCTGCTAAAAGAGTGGTTATGTGATTTTTTTTGTATGAATGCCCACTGTGTTCTTTTAGATGTTAAATCTTTGATTAGTTTGACTATATGTCATGTTTGAATGGTTTTAGTCATCTTTGGTAAGATAAAATCTGAAATTCTTTGTTAAATTTTATTAAAACTAGTCTAAAGGGGTGTTTGGATTTGTGAGTTTAAGGGACATAGGGTGACAACTAGTCCCACACATAGGCTTAGATATCTTTGTCTATTGTAGCTAGTTAGTTTTTGTGGTTATTTCATAGTTGAGTAGTGATAAGTTTAGATTTGCAAGTTTTCTTCAAATTTGCCATTTTCATAACAATAGGATTTTTGATATATTTATTGTGTTTTGATCTTTGAAATATTGCATATTGTTTGATCTTAGGTATGTTTAGGGCTGCATAAAGTTTATTTCCAATTTGGTAGCTTATTGGAGCTTATAGCTTAATTAAAAGTCACAAATTTTTCTACCATCTGCACTTGCCCGAGATCTCTACAAGTTATCCGATATCGGATAAAAGGACTAGCCTTTTGTCCGACATCTGACATAAGGTGAAAGTTGTCTGCGTATTTGATTTTTGGACTGTGCTTATTTGAGGCTTATTTGTGCTTATATTTGGTTGTTTATTGCTTCTTTTGACTCCTCACAAGCAGAAAGCTTGAGGGGGAGCCTTTGTTTCCAACAGAAACCCAAAACAAGTAAAAATATAACTCCCTACTTTGATAAGTAGAGTGTTACATGATAATTATGGCGTATCATCAAAGCATGCAAGGTAATATGTCTTAAAACATAAATGACCATAAAGAAAAACCGAAATCAAACATCGCCACCCAAACATAAACTCAAAAGATGCCTAAAGTAAATGAAATGCAAAAGGAAAAGAAGTATAAGGTAGCTCCCATCATATGCACGTCCTCTCCATGCTCAAGTCTCTCCTTGGGTACCTGCTGTTTGGGTCATGGAAAGAAAATATACGGTTGAGCAATACGCTCACTGAATGGATATAATGACATGATAAGAATAACTCAAACATAATTAAAGATATGAAATGCAGCAAAAAATGTTTAAGTCCGGGAAAACCTGGATGTTGTTTAAAAGCATATTTATACTGAAAAGTCTTATGTTTATGTTTATACTGAAAAGTCTTATGTTCATGTTATACTTAAACTGTAATTTAAATGCCAAAGAGCTTATATAGGTCATGATAATTATCAACATGCATGAATACATAGAGGGTGACCTCGTCATGTAATTAGAGGGGTTTCCTGTAATTATATTAGTCTGGGTGAAGGGGTCAATTCCATGTAACGGATGTAGATTACACACCATAGTTACCGTGTAATCTACAAAAAATGTACTAGGATGCACCCATTCGCCCCACATGATAATAATAAAATTAATTATGGCCAATAACTGATAGGGACACCCCAAGCAATCACTCTCATCGCGGAAGACTCATAGCACTGGTGCCTCAAATGTGATGGTTATTGTACCTCCATAACTAGGTGGAATGGCATGTATGTATATAGTTCCGGCAGTTTAAAATGATAACAAAGAAATTACTGAAAGGTTTATGTAAACTACTAAGGAAAATGGATGGCAGCAAAAGGGGAATCCTAATTATAGAAAGAGAATGTCCATACTGAAGGACGGAATGTTCGTACCTTATGTCTAGTAAACGATGACAGATGAAATGATGGAAAGTCTTACTCTGACTTCACGAGTGCTACATAATAATTGAAGTGAATGAGTTGTATGTTCCTATATAACTGACAGGTTCTTAGTTTACTTTACTTGTTCTTTACTTGTTTTAGTTATTCTTGACGTGTTTTACTGTTTCATGTTTTATCATGTATTTCTTAGTGTTTCATGTGTTCTTGACTAACATATTTCATGTTTTATGTGTTATTATACTTGATGTTTCATAATAAGTAACTTCTAAAATAAGCAGGTTTCTATATATAGTAACTTTCTAAAAATAGCAGGTTTCCATATATAGCAACTTTCCAAAAAATAGTAAGTTTCTATAATTAGTAAGTTTCCAAAAATAGAAAGTTTACATAATTAGTAAGTTTCCAAAAATAGAAAGTTCCCATTAATAGTATGTTTCCATAAATAGTATACTTCTATAAATAGTATGCTTCCATAAATAACCTGTTTCCATAATTAGTATGTTTCCATAATTAGCATGTTTCAATAAATAATAATAAGCTTGTTTAATAAGCATTTGATATAAGCTAAAGCTTAATAACTATATTTTATAAGCTATGGTTTATTAAATGTAATAATATAGTAAATTTTAATTAATAAATAAATACTTTAGTCTTAACAAAATGATTATTAATTAATAATATAATACATGATTTATAAGTGATTATTAATTAGTAATATCACATGATTTATATTAACAAAACTTTACCTTAACTGATAATTGTATAATTAAATTATACTATAGTATTTAATTAAACCATGATTAAATATAATTAAATAATTAAGCTAAGTTCTTAATTAAATTAATTAAATAAAACATGTAATTTATCATGAATAATTATTTGACGTTATTAGTAAAAGTGTATGGTTAATTAATTAAATGGACCATGTTAATTTTCATGAATAATTAACCAAATAATTATATCCTAAGTTTTAATTTAATAAGTTATAACATGATTTAATTAACATAACTAATTAAATTAATGTAATTAATTTAGCAAAACAAATATCCAAACACGCGCTTGTGTGTTTTCGTGTACCCGAGTCCCAAACTAGCCTACACCGAGACCCCAAGACCTCGGTTTATCAACACCACAGCCACCATCTGTGGTTTCGTCCTACTGCCCGACTAAAACAGCCACCGGCTGTTGGTCGGTTCCCGTTGTTCGGCTAAAGTACCCACCGAGAGCAAGATTCTCTCGGTTCCCACTATTAAACCAAATGCGCCCCTGTTGGGTCGTTGGTGTTGCGGCTAACCACAAGGAATAGCCACCGAGACTTCATTTGTCTCGGCTGGCCTTATGCTCTCGGTTACCGGGTACACCCGAACCAAAACCAAATCCAACTTGTTTTAATTCATGATTTATACATTTAACTTGATGTGTTATTATATTTAATTAATTGATTCGTGAATAAAAGAAATAAACATAAAAGATTAAGGATTTAGAGATACTGAAATGTGTATTGATTAGGGATTTATGAACACGAACCAAAACCCGTAACAATTCAAAGATCAAACAAGTTTTTCTCTCCCCTTTCTCCTTGCAAAACCGGCGACACATTAAAGGGGCTAGGGTTTTTCTTTGTTTTAATGTTTTGTTAAGAATGACACATGTGTGAGGGTTTTTGGTTAATGTTTTCCATAGGCAGGGCCTTGGCCCTTTTCTTCTTGTTTTTCTTTTTAAAACTGGCCACAACACCCCTTGTATATATATTTTACGTTTTCGTGTTTTAAATAAATCTTGTGTATTGTTATTAGTAACGTGTGCTCGTGTTTTTACTCGTCTTAATTATTGTCATGTTTTAATTATTATACGTAAATACTTATCGTGTAATAATTTACATACGTAATATTTGTAGTAAATAAATTATTAATATACGTAATACTTGTATTTATACATTAAATATTACTGATACGTGTCCTGGATTAATTATTTATAAAGTTTTAATTTATCCGTGTTTCCATGTAATTAATTTTCTTATGTATCTTATGCGGGTTTTACAACGCTTCCCCTCTAAAAGAAGAATTCGTCCTCGAATAAGAGATACGATATGGCTGAAAAGAACAAGGACGTGACGTGGCTAAAGAAAACTTGGAACGTGACGTGGCTGAAACGAACATACCTTGATTATGGAAGGGGAATGAGGATAAGGAATCCAGATGGACTTCCCCATTTCCCAATTGGATTCTCGCTCGGGATGGTTCCTCCAAAGGATTTTAACGGAAGGAACAATCTTGGTCTTCATGACCCTGACTTGACGACACAGATATAGTTTCTGATTCCTCAACTTAAGATGGATCCTCATGAAACTGATTGAGTGGATGAGAAATAACATGTAAGGATACATGTAACGATACGATACGAAATATCCTGAAATAATGCTATTAGTAACCTTTGTGCAATGACTCGCGAGACATATTGAAATATAGTACGTGAACAATTGTAAACGTGATACGTGAACAATTGTGAACGTTATACGTAGAGATGTGGTGAATGTAATATGTGTAATGTATGGTTAACGTGGTACGTGAAACATATCATGAACGTGATATGATAAACGTAGGGTGAACATGATATGTGAAACATATCGTGAACGTGCGATAACTGAGGAGGTAACGCCAAACGATACGAGATGAGACACGATATGTGACGTGAAACGTCTGTCTGAGGATGGAAAATTGTGTTAAACTTGATTCTGGTCTCCCAAGCATTCTACAAAACTTTTCAGAACGAAATGTGAAACGTAAATCATAAGATAGCATATGATTATGAACGTGAACAATGTCATGAACGTGAGTGCGAAATGGAAATCGTGAAATGGAATAAGGACGTGAACGCGTACAAGGTCATGAACACGAACGTGAGGCGTAGTTGTGAGCGTCAACGTAAACGTGAACGTGAAGGTAAACATGAACGTGAACGTAAACTTATAGCTGATATGATTATTGATGGAATATCATGAAACCGTACGATCTCTTGCTGAACTTCCTGAAGATCTACTAACCGCGAAATCCTTTCGGAAGATTGAAAATGTGTAGGCTAGGTTAAATGGTCGAACGACGACCCAGATAGCATTATGCTTCTTCTGACCCTGCGGTAGTCCGGTAAAAAATCCATAGAGAACTTGTCCACTTCCGTTTGGAAATTTCTAAAGGTTGAAACAACTACTAGCGTGTTGGCGTTCATCTTAACCTGCTGGTATGTCAAGCATTTAGATATGAATGTAACTGCATCTTCTTCCGCACCGCTCCACCACAATATGGTTTGAGATCATGGTACGTTTTCGTAGAAACTGGATACATAGAAAATGGAAACAAAGAGTGTCGGTAAATTAGACTTCTCTTAGCGTACGATCCTCTGGAATACATAATTTAGTGTAGGATCGTAATCTTAGTCATGATAAAACTAACCGTGAGAAACAATGTGATTCAGCGTGTCATCGTAATCAACCAAAATTCGTACTGGAAAAATTTCAATGTGAAATTTCTTCTGTCATAGAATTTGTAACATAATGCAAAGATGGTCTTCGTGCTCTTCACTAGACTTGGAGAAGATTAGAATGTTAGCAATGAACAAAATGACGAACTTGTCCAGAATTTATGAAAACTCGATTTCTCAAGTCCATAATTATTGTTGGGCATTCGTGAGACCAATAGGCACAAACATGAATTCTCAAGTCCATATAACATGTGCAAAGAACAGTCACGGAAATGTCCTGCCCTTTTACTCGCAACTGATGGTATCCTGATCGTAAACCGATCTTGGAAAGTTTTTAGAGTCTGACAGTTGGTCGGATAGATTATTAATACTTGGAAGAGGGTAACAATTATGAATGGTGATTTGGTAAAACTTACGGTAGTCGATACATAATCTCATGCCACTGTCCTTCTTCTTTGATATCTAGAACTGGTGCACCCCATGGTGATACACTTGGCGAATAAAACCTCATTCTAGCAACTCTTGCGGTTGTTCCTCCAACTCCTTGAGTTCAATTCCAAACTTCACTTCAGGAATAGGTGGTCTACCTGGTAGTTCATCTGGAAATGCATCTGGGACTTCGGAAATAATCAACTGGTCATGGGTTTAATAACTTCAGAAACCGCGTCATAATTCAATGGCTAGAAAATCTTCGTAACCCTGGAATAATAAGGCAGGCGTTTGTAAAGCACAAATAATTTGTATAGATTTTCCTGGTAGAAAACCATGATGAATGTATTCAGGAGCCTGAACATCACTGAATATGATCTGATATGAATGGAAATCGATCGTAGCGCGGTGTGCTGCTAACCTGTCTATGCCAAAAATCGTATTGAACTCGCACATGTCAAATGGAAAGTGCGTTAGCAGAATGGATCTTGTCGTCAAATTGAAAGGAAATCCTTTGTACACATGGGTGATACAACGGTGTCTTTGATTGACACGAATATGTGAAATATAGGATCGAGAAATGAAAGTATCATGTCGATACATGAAGTAAACGTGGCAGATCTCGATGAATGTGTTTTGCCTGTATTAAACGGAGCGAATACTGCGTGTCCAAACATGAACAATATACCATCGATGGTAACTAAAATTTTAGTGATTTGACCTATACGTAGCACAACAGAATGGGTATAGCCCTTGGAGGGTACCCTGAACTACCGAGGTCCAGTTCAGAAGATATACGTGAGTCATGTGTATTGACTCATGTTTTGAGAAAATATACGTATGACATGTGTCTTGACTGGTGTCTTGACATGTGTCTTTAGAAAATATACGTGAAACGTGTGTCTTGACGGATATCTAGACATGTGTCTCGATCTGTGAAAACGAATAAGGTTGAAAAGCTTTTAGGTTTAAATGTTAGAATTAGCGGATCAGTTGAACTGCTGACCCTTTGTATTTCTGGTCACGTCCGTTACCGGAATTTCTATCGTTATTGCAAAATATTTGTTGTCGCGGTGGTTGTCAATACATCCTCATCTCTCAGTTCCATGACGGTCATTATCATGACTGTGATTCATGTAACTATTCAGCTGAGTGGTCGGCTGATACAGGTTCCCACTCTTATGCCTGAAAAGATAACTGAGTGACGTGTGTCATTTATCTGAGAGGTCAGGACATGGAATGTGATGGTAATCATCTGTTGGTGAAGCATTTTTCTCAACCGGTCGTATCGATCTAACGCCTTTGTCTTCGTCTTGAAGGATCTCCAAATATGTGAGCAACATTAGCATCTTGTAAAATCTCTAAGTTATGAGCAGCATCAGCATCTGGTAAAATCTCCAAATTATGAGCAGCATCAGCATCTTGTAGAATATCGGCAAGTGGAATACGCTTGAGATGATTGAGAATCTACTAGAGACTAATCATGGAGTATTGTAAGTGAAATACGCATGGATTATGGTACGTGTAATAAACATGGGATACGGTACATAGAGTACACATGGAGTCTGGTACATGGAGTACACATGGAATGCACATGAGATGATCGGTATGGGTGTCAACAATCTGACATGATTTTAAAGGAAATAATTTATTAAACGTTAGAAAACCGAACTGAAGCGAGCAACATGATAGCCTAGCAATTCCAGCATAGGCATAATTCTGCACAGAGAAACAAAAAAGTATGATTAAACGAAATTCAACGATGATCAACATGAAAGCATGATTATGAAAACCAACCATGACAATTATGAAAGCATGATTAAATGAAATCCATCTATGTCTAGCATGAAAGTATAATCAACATGATGAAAACATAATCAACGTAAAGAGGCATTAAACATAATCAGCATGAAAACGAAATCGACATGCGAGTATCAAAACATGATTGTCGTAAAGAGCATAAAAACATAATCAATAGAGATTTAACATAGACTGGTCTGGATGGCTATGGTTTAATCTACAAAATTGAAAGATAAGACATGTGACTAAGTATGCATGATTATGGTTCAATCCATACTTGTCAAATTTCAAGGGAAAAACATCATGGATAGAATTATAACAACATGGGACTAAATATGGATGGTTGTGGTCCAATCCATACTAGTCAAAACTTTCAAAAAAACATCGTGAGTAAGGATCAACAATACTCAAAAATATAATTATCATTATAAGGAATGTAACAAACATTGTTTTAGGAAAATCCTAGTGACTACCCACTAGTCACAGGTCAAGTTTTAGAGCCTACAAGTCGAAACCTTGGGCTCTAATACCATAATTGTAACACCCCACTTTGATAAGTAGACTGTTACATGATAATTATGGTGTGTCATCAAAGCATGCAAGGTAATATGTCTTAAAAACATAAATGACCATAAAGGAAAACCAAAAACAAACATCGGCTCCTAAACATAAACTCAAAAGATGCATAAAGTTAATAAAGTGCAAAAGGAAAAGAAGTATAAGGTAGCTCCCATCCTATGCACGTCCTCTCCATGCTCAAGTCTGTCCTTGGGTACCTTCCGTTTGGGTCATGGAAAGAAAATATGTGGCTGAGCAATACGCTCAGTGAACGGATATAATGACATGATAAGAATAACTGTAACATAATTAAAGATTTGAAATGCAGCAAAAAATATGTAAGTCTTGGAAAACCTGGAAGTTGTTTAAAATCATATTTATACTGAAAATTCTTATGTTTATGTTTATAATAAAGTCTTATGTTCATGTTATACTAAAAATGTAATTTAAATGCCACAGAGCTCATATAGGTCATGATAATTATCAACGTACATGAATACATAGAGGGGTGACCTCGTAATGCAATTAGAGGGGTTGCCTCTAATTATATTAGTCTGGGTGAAGGGATCAGCTCCATGTAACGGATGTAGAGCACACACCACAGTTACCGTGTAATCTGCAAAACATGAACTAGGATGCACCCATTCGCCCAACATGATAATAATAATAATAATAATGGCCAATAACTCAAAGAGACGCTGCGAGTAATCACTCTCATCGCGGAAGAGTCATAACACCCGTGCCTCAGGTGTTATGGTTATAGTACGTCCATAACTAGGTGGATATGGTATGCGTGTATATAGCTCTGCCATTTTAAAATGATAACATAGAAATTACTAAAAAGTTTTATGTAAATTACTAGGGAAAATAGATGGCAACAAACGGGGAATCCTAATCATAGAAAGAGAATGTCCATATCGAAGGATGGAATATCCGTACCTTATGTCCAATAAACGATGGCAGATGAAATGATGGAAAGTCCTACTACGACTTCACGAGTGCTACATTATAATTGAAGTGAATGAGTTGTATGTTCTTGTATAACTGACTGGTTCTTAGTTTACTTTACTTGTTCTTTACTTGATTTACTTATTCTTGACTTGTTTACGTGTTCCTGACTTGTTTTACTGTTTTAGGTTTTAACATGTATTTCTTAGTGTTTCATGTGTTCTTGATTATCGTATTTCATGTTTTTAGTGTTATTATACTTGATGTTTTATCATAAGTAACTTCTAAAAATAACAAGTTTCTATATATAGTAACTTTCCAAAAATAGCAGGTTTCCATATATAGCAACTTTCCGAAAATAGTAAGTTTCCATAATTAGTAAGTTTCCAAAAATAGAAAGTTTCCATAATTAGTAAGTTTCCAAAAATGGAAAGTTTCCATAAATAGTATGTTTCTATAAATAGTATACTTCCCTAAATAGTATGTTCCTATAAATAACATGTTTCCATAATTAGTATGATTTTTATAATTAGCATGTTTCTATAAATAATAATAAGCTTGTTTAATAAGCATTTGATATAAGCTAAAGCTTAATAAATATATTTTATCATGGTTTATTAAATGTAATAATAGAGTAAAGTTTATTAATAAATAAATTCTTTAGTCTTAACATAATGATTATTAATTAATAATATAATACATGTTTTATAAGTGATTATTAATTAATAATATCACATGATTTATATTAATAAAACTTTATCTTAACTGATAATTGTACAATTAAATTAATGTATAATATTAATTTAATTAAACCATGATTAAATGTAATTAAATAATTAAGCCAAGTTCTTAATTAAATTAATGAAATGTAACATGTAATTAATCATGAATAATTATATGACATAATTATTAAAAGTGTACGGTTAATTAATTAAATAGATCATGTTAATTTTCATGAATAATTAACCAAATAATTATATCCTAAGTTTTAATTTAATTAATTATAACATGATTTGGTTAACATAACTAATTAAATTAATGTAATTAATTTAGCAAAACAAATATCCAAACACGCCCTTTTCTGTTTTCCTGTACCCGAGCCCCGAACTAGCCTACACCGAGACCCCAAGACCTCAGTTTGCTCGAACCATCAACACTACAGCCACCCGCTATGGTTTCGTCCTACTGCCCGACCAAAATAGCCAACGGCTGTTAGCCGGTTCCCGCTGTTCGACCAATCTTCCCACTAAGAGCTAGATGCTCTCGGTTCCCAATATTAAACCAAACGCGACCCTGTTGGGTCGTTGGTGTTGCGGCTGACCATAAGGAATTGCGACCGAGACCTCCCTTGTCTCGGTAGACCGAGCAAAAACCCCACCGAGAGCCTTGTGCTCTCGGTTTCTAGGTACACCCGAACCAAAACCAAATCCAACTTTTTTTAATTCATTTTTTATACATTTAACATCATGTGTTCTTATATTTAATTAATTGATTCATGAATAAAAGAAATAAACATAAAGTAAAACTCGCAAAAATAAGGTCATACTTAAATATATAAATTAATTCAATTTTTATTGAAGTGATTTATTAGTTTTAGTTGATTTTAAATAAGAATCCTTAAACTATAACTTTCGCGGATCTTACGAATGGAATTTATCTGCTCGTGATCACGATACCGACGGATGCCCAAATTTTATGTTTATTATCGACTGTTTTGATATTTGATATTTTTGAAGTTTTCGTTTTTAATTGCGTATTAAGTATTGTCGGGACTATAATATATCATATTTCGTTTGCGTTTTAAATTTTGAAAGGTATTTTTATGAAACTCAAGACTTGTGACTATTTTCAAAATTGACTAATAATCATTTCCCGCTTTTTAAATAATATTTATATTTTGGTCCAAAATTATGTAAGATTGGCAAAACTAGCCATCCACCCACCATATATAAACATTTTCTCTACCTAACTTCATACATAGATCAAGTTATCAAAACAAAAACCATTTCTCTTTCTCTCCTTTTTCTAGCCGAGACCTACACCACACCAAAACCATAGATTTTTCTTGATTTCTATCTTGATCCATCCAAAACTAACACAAGACCACACCTTAGAATTCCAAGGTGATTCTAATGATGCTAAAATCTTTAACATGCATGAGGTTTTGGATATTGATTATGAACTAGGGTGTTATGATGGTTAGATGATCTTGCATGTGATTATCTAGTGATAATCAAGTGTAGATCATGTTATTTTTGTAAAGAAATTTTCTTTTTGAATTTGGGTTTTTGTTTTTATGATTACTACAAGTGTTAGGATTAAGATATGTTGATATTAGGGGTTTAGGATGATGAGAATAGTGGTTAAATTTGATCAAAAGTATGATTTTATGTAAGATTTTAGGAGGTAAATTAGGGCAGTCGGTTCAAGGCTCTTTTTGGAGGTCTTATGTTTTGATAATTGTTAAAACAATAAGATAGAGTTATGGACATTTTGATTATCTTCGTTTTGGCGTAAAGTAGACCTTCTAACTCCATACGAGTGCGAAGTTATGATAGTTTGATTATTCGTGTACCGAGAGACGAGTATCGGACAATTTAAAGTTGATCTCGATATTTGGATCGAATCTCGGGGACTATAGAATGAGTTTCAAAATGAGTTAAGGGCTGTTCTAAGTATGTAAACCTAGGTTGGTGAGTCTATTTTCAAACCTACACGTCGTTATGTAAATGAAGTTGATTAGCGAAGTCAAAATGGTTGTATGAGTCGATGACGTACAACTGTCCGGTTTTTGTAGTTCAAAGATGTGTCAGGCAGAGAGTCTTAGAAGTAAAATCTTTTGACAAACTTTTGGAGCACTTTCTATAGATAGTAAGCGAGTTCTCTGATTCGTTTCATAAACTTTTGACGTGTTTAAGTGGGGTAAATGAACTTGTACATTTGGTATGTGCCAACTGATTTTTATGGAGAGTATAGAGTAGTAAAGTAAACAAATAAAATAGTATAATAGTATCACTTGTATTGTTTTCTTTCGGGTTTTTCATGATTTTATGATTTTGAGTTTGATGTTATCATGTATGATTTATTACTCGAGTCTATTATTAATGAACGCGCCTTATTTGATAGGTTGCGATTTTCGTGATTAACGGGCATCACTTATCATCGGCGATCGTTATCTCTACTACTACTACCACTCAAGGTGAGTTTATAGCCTCACCTTTAAACTTTAAATGTTTTATTTAACCCGCGAGGGGGATACATGTTGTTTTATAAAATGAAGACAAGTTGTTTTTGGTATGCTGGACCCGAATGAGATGATAAATGCATAAGTACCATTGTCTAATGAAGTCCCTAAATTTTATGCACTGTTAATTACTCGAAGGGGTAAACGCTAATACATATGATAGATCTATTTGGTTTGACATCCTTATCCTAGGGTTTATATCCTTGTGAACACCTGAAAGGGATATTATGTATACGAGGTCGTTGGTATATGACAATATTACCTGATAGTAGGGGCGCCGTAAATGATTCGATTTGACATGTTGGTTAACGCTAAGTGGTGTAAGCTTAATGCATTTATGTATATAATTATGCACCAATCTCATAAGTCTAAATATTCGATTCACTCAGGACCGGATAAAAACTACCATGACTTGAAGAAATGCTATTGGTGGCCGAATATGAAGGCTGACATAGCCACCTATGTTAGTAAATGCTTGACGTGTGCTAAGTTGAAGTTTAAGCACAAGAGACCTTCGGGTTTACTACAACAACCTAAAATTCTAGAATGGAAATAGGAAAAGATCACTATGGACTTTGTTTTGGGACATCCGAGAACTTCTAGTGGTCATGATACAATTTGGGTGATTGTTTATAGGTTGACTAAGTCGGCTCATTTCTTACTGATAAAGAAAACCGATGATTTAGACAAACTTATTCGGTTGTATTTGAAGGAAGTTGTTTGTAGACACGGAGTTCCTTTGTCAATTATTTCTGATCGAGATATTCGGTTTACATCTGAGTTTTGGAAGCTTTGGGGACTCAGTTGGACATGACCACTGCTTATCATCCGGACACGGATGGTCAAAGTGAAAGAACTATTCCGACTTTGGAGGATATGTTACGAGCGTGTGTAATAGACTTTGGAGGTAGTTGGGATTGACACTTACCATTGGTGGAGTTCTCATACAACAATAGTTATCACGCGAGTATCAAGGAAGCGCCTTTTGAAGCACTTTACGGGCGTAACCAGTTGGGTGGTGTGAGGTTGGTGAGAGTCAATTGACGGGTCCTTAATTGATTAGAGAGACGACCGAGAAGATCGTGCAAATCAAGAATCGTTTATTGACTGCCCGTAGTAGGAAGAAGAGCTATGCGGATAAGAGGCGAAAACCATTGGAGTTTGATATTGGCGATATGGTTATGATGAAAGTATCACCTTGGAAAGGAGTAACCCGATTTGACAAGTGAGGAAAGCTTAGTCCACGCTATATTGGTCCATTCAAGATTATTGATCAAGTTGGTCCCGTGACATATAAGTTGGAATTTTCGGACAAGTTAAGTGCTATTCACAACACTTTTCACATTTCAATCTTAAGAGGTGTTTGGCGGACGAGAATTTAAGAATTCCACTTGAGGAAGTTCAATTGGACGAGAAGCTGCATTTCATTGAAGAACCGTTGGAGATCATAGATCGAGAGGTGAAACGGCTTAAGCAAAGTCGGATTCCGATAGTCAAAGGGAGGTGGAATTCCCGAAGTGGGCCCGAGTACACTTGGGAACGAGAGGATTACTTCAAGAGCAAGTATCCGCATTTATTCGTAGACGAACATAAGGAGAAGTAAGCCTCGAGACTGTGCTTCCCTAAGGGGGTGAGGATGTAAAACCTTTAAAAATAAGGTCATATTTTATTCTAATATATAATTTAATTCAAATTTTATTGAAGTGATTTATTGGTTTTAGTTGATTTTAAATAAGAATCGTTAAACTATAACTTACGCGAATCTTACGAATGGAATTTATCTACTAGTGATCGCGATACCGACAGATGTCCAAATTTTATGTTTATTATCGACTGTTTCGATATTTGATATCTTTGAAGTTTTCGTTTATAATTGCGTATTAAGTCGTACCGGGACTGTAATATATCATATTTCGTGTGCGTTTTAAATTTTGAAAGGTATTTTTATGAAACCCGAGACCCGTGAATATTTTCAAAATTGACTAATAGTCATTTCCCGCTTTTTAACTAATATTTATATTTTGGTCCAAAACTATGCAAGATTGGCAAAAATAACCATCCACCCACCATATATAAATATTTTCTCTACCTAACTTCACACATAGATCAAGTTATCAAAACAAAAACCATCTCTCTTTCTCTCCTTTTCTAGCTGAGACCTACACCACACTAAAACCATAGATTTTTCTTGATTTCTATCTTGATCCATCCAAAACTAACACAAGACCACACCTTTGAATTCTAAGGTGATTCTAATGATGATAAAATCTTCAACATGCATGAGGTTTTGGATTTTTATTATGAACTAGGGTGTTATGATGGTTAGATGATCTTGCATGTGATTATCTAGTGATAATCATGTGTAGATCATGTTATTTTTGTAAAGAAAATTTATTTTTGAATTTGGGTTTTTTTTATGATTAATACAAGTGTTCGGATTAAGATATGTTGATATTAGGGGTTTAGGTTGATGAGAAAAGTGGTTAATTTGATCAAAAGTATGATTTTATATAAGATTTTAGGAGGTAAATTAGGGCAGTGGGTTTAAGGCTGTTTTTGGAGGTATTATGTCTTGATAATTGTTAAACAAATAATATAGAGTTATGGAGATTTTGATTATCTTCGTTTTGGCGTAAAGTAGAGCTTTTAACTCAAAACGAGTGAGAAGTTATGATAGTTTGTTTATTCGTGTACCGAGAGACGAGTATCGGCACAATTTAAAGTTGTTGTCGATATTTGGATCGAATCTCGGGGACTATAGAATGAGTTTCAAAATGAGTCAAGGGCTGTTCTAAGTATGTAAACCTAGGTTGGTGAGTCTATTTTCAAACCTACGCGTCGGTTTTGTAAATGAAGTTGATTAGCGAAGTCAAACTTGTTGTATGAGTCGATGACGTACAACTTTCTAGTTTTTGTAGTTCAAAGATGTGTCGGGCAGGGAGTCTTAGAAGTAAAATCTTTTGACAAACTTTTTGGAGCACTTTCTATTGATAGTAAGTGAGTTCTCTGATCCGTTTCATAAACTTTTGACGTGTTTAAGTGTGGTAAATGAACTTGTACATTTGGTATGTGCCGACTGATTTTTATCGAGAGTATAGAGTAGTAAAGTAAAACATATAGAAGAGTATAATAGTATCACTTGTATTGTTTTCTTTTAGGTTTGTCGTGATTTTATGATTTTGAGTTTGATGTTATCATTTATGGTTTATTACTCGAATCTATTATTAATGAATGTGCCTTATTTGATAGGTTGCGGTTTTCGTGATTAACGGGCATCACTTATCATCAGCGATCGTTATCTCTACTTCTACCACTCAAGGTGAGTTTATAGCCTCGCCTTTAAACTTTAAATGTTTCATTAAACCCGCGAGGGGGATACATGTTGTTTTATAAAATGAAGACAAGTTTTTTTGGGTATGCTGGAACCGAATGAGATGATAAATGCATAAGTACCATTGTCTAATGAAGTCCCTGAATTTTATGCACTGTTAATTACTCGAAGGGGTAAAGGCTAATACATATGATAGATCTATTTGGTTTGACAGCCTTATCCTAGGGTTTATATCCTTGTGAACACCTGAAAGGGATATTATGTATACGAGGTCATTGGTATATGACAATATTACCTGATAGTAGGGGCGCCGTAAATGACTCGATTTGACATGTTGGTTAACGTTCAGTGGCGTGAGCTTAGGGCATTTATGTATATAATTATGCACGAATATCATAAGTCTAAATATTCTATTCAGTCAGGATCGGATAAAATGTACCATGACTTGAAGAAATACTATTGGTGGCCGAATATGAAGGCTGACATAGCCACCTATGTTAGTAAATGCTTGACGTGTGTTAAGGTGAATTTTGAGCACAATAGACCTTCGAGTTTACTACAACAACCTGCAATTCCAGAATGGAGATGGGAAAATATCACTATGGACTTTATTTTGGGACATCTGAGAACTTCTAGTGTTCATGATACAATTTGGGTGATTGTTTATCGGCTGACTAAGTCGGCTCATTTCTTACCGATATAGAAAACCGATGATTTAGACAAACTTACTCGGTTGTATTTGAAGGAAGTTGTTTGTAGACACGGAGTTCCTTTGTCAATTATTTCTGATCAAGATAGTCGGTTTACATATGAGTTTTGGAAGCTTTGGGGACTCAGTTGGACATGAGCAATGCGTATCATCCGGAAACGGATGGTCAAAGTGAAAGAACTATTCCGACTTTGGAGGATATGTTACGAGCGTGTGTAAAAGACTTTGGAGGTAGTTGGCATCGACACTTACCATTGTTGGAGTTCTCATACAACAATAGTTATCACGCGAGTATCAAGGAAGCGCCTTTTGAAGCACTTTACGGGCGTAAGTGTAGATCACCAGTTGGTTGGTGTGAGGTTGGTGAGAGTCAATAGGCGGGTCCTTAATAGATTAAAGAGACGACCGAGAAGATCGTGCAAATCAAGAATCGTTTATTGACTGTAGGCAGAAGAGCTATGCGGATAAGAGGCGAAAACCATTGGAGTTTGATATTGGCGATATTGTTATGATGAAAGTATCACCTTGGAAAGGAGTAATCCGATTTGGAAAGTGAGGAAAGCTTATTGCACGCTATATTGGTCCATTCAAGATTATTGATCAAGTTGGTCCCGTGGCATATAAGTTGGAATTGTCGGACAAGTTAAGTGCTATTCACAACACTTTTCACGTTTCAATCTTAAGAGGTGTTTGGCGGACGAGAATTTAATAATTCCACTTGAGGAAGTTCAATTGGACGACAAGCTGCATTTCATTGAAGAACCGATGGAGATCATGGATCGAGAGGTGAAACAGCTTAAGCAAAGTCAGATCCCGATAGTTAAAGTGAGATGGAATTCCCGACGTGGACTTTAGTACACTTGGGAACGAGAGGATTACTTCAATAGAAAGTATCCGCATTTATTCGTAGACGAACATAAGGAGAAGTAAGCCCCAGGACGGTGCTTCCCTATGGGAGTGAGGATGTAAAATCTTTAAAAATAAGGTCATATTTTATTCTAATACATAATTTAATTCAAATTTTATTGAAGTGATTTATTGGTTTTAGTTGATTTTAAATAAGAATCGTTAAACTATAACTTTCGCGAATCCTACGAATGAAATTTATCTACTAGTGATCGCGATACTGACGGATGCCCAAATTTTATGTTTATTATCGACTGTTTCGATATTTGATATCTTTGAAGTTTTCGTTTATAATTTCGTATTAAGTCGTGCCGGGACTGTTATATATCATATTTTGTGTGTGTTTTAAATTTTGAAAGGTATTTTTATGAAACCCGAGACCCGTGAATATTTTCAAAATTGACTAATAGTCATTTCCCGCTTTTTAACTCATATTTACATTTTGGTCCAAAACTATGCAAGATCGGCAAAACTATCCCTCCACCCACCATATATAAATATTTTCTCTACCTAACTTCACACATAGATCAAGTTATCAAAACAAAAACCATCTCTCTTTCTCTCATTTTTCTAGCCGAGACCTACACCACACCAAAACCATAGATTTTTCTTGATTTTTATCTTGATCCATCCAAAACTAACACAAGACCACACCTTAGAATTCCAAGGTGATTCTAATGATGCTAAAATCTTCAACATGCATGAGGTTTTGGATTTTGATTATGAACTAGGGTGTTATGATGGTTAGATGATCTTGCATGTGATTATCTAGTGATAATCATGTGTAGATCATGTTATTTTGTAAAAAAAATTATTTTTGTATTTGGGTGTTCGTTTTTATGATTAATACAAGTGTTAGGATTAATATATGTTGATATTAGGGGTTTAGGATGATGAGAAAAGTGTTAATTTGATCAAAAGTATGATTTTATGTAAGATTTTAGGAGGTAAATTAGGGCAGTGGGTTCAAGGCTGTTTTTGGAGGTCTTATGTCTTGATAATTGTTAAACAAATAAGATAGAGTTATGGAGATTTTGATTATCTTCGTTTTGGCGTAAAGTAGAGCTTTTAACTCAAAACGAGTGCGAAGTTATGATAGTTTGTTTATTCGTGTACCGGGAGACGAGTATCGACACAAATTAAAGTTGTTGTCGATATTTGGATCGAATCTCGGGGACTATAGAATGAGTTTCAAAATGAGTCAAGGGCTGTCATAAGTATGTAAACCTAGTTTGGTGAGTCTATTTTCAAACCTATGCGTCGTTTTTGTAAATGAAGTTGATTAGCGAAGTCAAAATGGTTGTATGAGTCGATGACGTAAAACTGTCTGGTTTTTGTAGTTCAATGATGTGTCGGGTAGGGAGTCTTAGAAGTAATATATTTTGACAAACTTTTTGGAGCACTTTCTATAGATAGTAAGTGAGTTCTCTGAGTCATTTCATAAACTTTTGACGTGTTTAAGTGGGGTAAATGAGCTTGTTCATTTGGTATGTGCCGACTAATTTTTATCGAGAGTATAGAGTAATAAAGTAAACATATAGAAGAGCATAATAGTATCACTTGTATTGTTTTCTTTCGGGTTTTTAGTGATTTTATGATTTTGAGTTTGATGTTATTATGTATGGTTTATTACTCGAGTCTATTATTAATGAACGCGCCTTAGTTGATAGGTTGCGGTTTTCGTGATTAACGGGCATCACTTATCGTCGGTGATCATTATCTCTACTTCTACCACTCAAGGTGAGTGTATAGCCTCGCCTTTAAACTTTAAATGTTTTATTAAACCCGCGAGGGGGATACATGTTGTTTTATAAAATGAAAACAAGTTGTTTTATAAAATGAAAACAAGTTGTTTTCGGTATGCTGGACCCGAATGAGATGATAAATGCATAAGTACCATTGTCTAATGAAGTCCCTGAATTTCATGCACTATTATTTACTCGAAGGGGTAAACGCTAATAAATAGGATAGATCTATTTGGTTTGACAGCCTTATCCTAGGGTTTATATAATTCTGAACACCTGAAAGGGATATTATGTATAAGAGGTCGTTGGTATATGACAATATTACTTGATAGTAGGGGCGCCGTAAATGACTCGGTTTGACATGTTTGTTAACATTCAGTGGCGTGAGCTTAATGCATTTATATATATATATATATATATATATATATATATATATATATATATATATATATATATATATATATATATATATATATATATATATATATATATATATATATATATTTATATATATATATATAGATATATATATATATATATATATATATTTATATATATATATATATATATATATATATATATATATATATATATATATATATATATATATATATATATATATATATATATATATATATATATATATATATATATATATATATATATATATATATATATATATATATATATGTAACATGTCTGTGTGATAAGTTCGAGATGATTAACAATTCTTGTGTTCACCTGTTATTTTTATAAACTCTATAAATTCACTCATCTTTTTAGTTGACTTTTTAGCATGTTTATCTCAGGTAATTAAAGTTGAATGTTGGAGGTTTGGAATGGACGAGGAGGCAAGCGCTAATGTTTTGGGAAATATGTTTTCGTTCCATTCAACTATCTTCAACTTTCAAAATGTTTGTGTACTTAAAAGAATTTGTATATGAAATGTTGGTAACGGTTTGTGGGACCAATACTCTGATCTTTATGAATGGAACCCTTTATCTAAGAATGTCTCTTTTATAGTCGTTATATATATTGTTTTGTGATTGTGCTATTTCTTAACACCTAAATGGTTGGTTTCCGCTGCGAGTAAATTTAGGGGTGTTAAAATAAAAGATTAAGGATTTGAAGATACCGAATGTGTATTGATTAGGGATTTATGAACACGAACAAAAACCGTAACAATTCAAAGATCAAACAACTTTTTCTCTCCCCTTTCTTTTTGCAAAACCGGCGACACCATTAAAGGGGCTAGGGTTTTTCTTTGTTTTAATGTGTGAGAATATTTGGTTAATGTTTTCCATGGGACGGGCCTTGGCCAATTTCTTCTTTTTTTTTCTTTTTAAAATCGGCCACAACACCCCTTGTGCATATATTTTACGTTTTGTGTTTTAAATAAATCATGTGTATATTTAGTAGTAACGTGTGCTCGTGTTTTTACTCGTTTTAATTCTTGTCATGTTTTAAATATTATACGTAAATACTTATCGTGTAATAATTTAGATACATAATACTTGTAGTAAATAAATAATTAATATACGTAATACTTGTGTTTATACATTAAATATCCTATACGTGTCCTGGATTAATTATTTATAAAGTTTTAATTTATCCGTGTTTCCATGTAATTAATGTTCTTCTGTATTTTATGCGGGTTTTACAAAAAACAAGAGATAAAAGCTCTCTGTCCATTTAACATTGTCACTGGGAAGAATTTTCCCGTTGACTTCATTGGCTTCCTAGCCAGTGCTAGTTAAAACCAACCAGTGCTTATTCTGGCTTTTTCTAGCTTATTCTGTATAGGTTTTTGGCTTCTTTCATTTTTCCTTGTTACTTTAATACTTTTTAGATTTTTCAAAATTGGTTTGCGATTTTCCCCCTGTTCATTTATTTATTATCATTATTTTAAGTTTAAAATCATTTTCTGCCATTTAAAACTAGTTAGTTTGTTTTTAAATTTTTGAAAAATATTTTTTAGCATTAGATAAATATATTTTAGGTTTACAAACTTTAATATGTTTGATTGGGCTTTTTCTTTGTTATTTTTTATTTTTGGATCTTTAATTAGATTTAAAAATAAATAATAATTAAATAAAAAGTTATAAAAAGTGTTCTTGATTTATAAACCTTGTTTGTATTTTTCAAGATTTAATTGTAATTTTTATTAATTTTTTAGTTAAATTTTATTTTTACGTTTTACGTTTTATCGTCGTAGTGTAATTTTAGCGTAATCGTCTTTTATTTTTCTCTCTTTTCAACCCCAAAAACGATACTAATCCAAATAACTTTTATTTATATTGGCACTAACAACATATACCCTCCCTTGAGGAACAAACTCATTTGTTCTCTTTACGTTTTCCTAAACGTGACGATTAATACTTACCATTTATTCGCTTTTCCTAAAAATGTATAATTTACCCACATCAATTTTGGCGCCGCTGCCGGGGAAGGGGTTGTTAGCCATATTATTATCGTGTTTGTTTGTGTAGTACATTTTTTACTTTCCATTTTGGGGAAGCGTAATTATCGTACATACTCATTCTTATTTTTCTATTATATTAGCCATAGAAATAAATAGTGTTAAATAGAAATCTATTAACACAAAATCGTTTTTTGTTTTTCTTGTGAATAATGTATGTAGCACAATTAATAAACAATACTATTCAAATACGCATGAAAACGCACCTCATTAATCGGCGTTCCGGTGATTAGTGAGTGTATTGGTCAAAGAGAAGATAAAGGCAAAATAGATAAATACTATTAATTGATTTAGTCTCGATTAATATAAACTAAAAGGTGGGTATAAGGCGGTTGTATTTCACGAACTAAAGAAAAAGGGCTCTTATGTGCTTCGCGCCGCCTCGTTTTATCCGCTCGCTTGTGTGTAATCAAAGAGTGACTATTAATTAAGGGTTTGCCAACTATTATTAATCTATTTGTTTTAGCTTATATTATTTAACCCTCGAAACGTTTTGATGTTCCACCAACGTTTCAAAGTCGAATGAAGTTTTCACTTCACGTGATTACTTTCATTCCTTTAGATCCATTAATCGAGACCTTTGAATAGTGGATAGATTTTGTGGATTTAATTATCTACGTAATAACCAAAAAAAATCCAAAAAAACTAAAAACAATCAAAAACCAAAAAATTGAAAAAGGCTAAAAACCCTAAAAAGAATCTTCTTTGCTATCCCCCATTCTACGTTTAGTGCATGCGCACTCGATCGTCGAACTATCTGAATTATATCAACGTGTCAAATTGACGTAATCGAAATCGAATGAATCGACAACGAAGACAAACTTTAGAAACAAACATTCCTAATATCATTGTTGAAACCATAGACGAGATATCCGAGAATCGTACGCTGATGGAGTTGCTCCAAGAACCACCGAGGCTTATGGGGACGCGTTCGTGATTCCCGAAATTGAAGCAGAAATTTCGAAATTAAATCGGGAATGTTATCTTTGATTCAATTGACAAAGTTTAAGGGTCGTGAGGCGGATAATCCTCACGATCACATTCGGAATTTTAATCGTCTTTTAGCTACGAGCAAGTTTAAGAACGTTGACACCGACGTCATCAAGCTTATGCTTTTTCCTTACTCGCTCGATGGCTCTGCCAAGGATTGGTATGAGAAAGAACCACTTAACTCCATACTTATGTGGAACGATCTCATGTCCAAATTTGTTAAACCACGTTTTTCAAAAACGAATTCACGAAGTTTGAACAAAAGCCGAATTATTTTTAGTTTAGAGATGCATGGGATCGTTTTAAGGAATTGCTTAGTCAACGTCCTCATCATGGATTTTACGAGTTGCACCAAATTGACACTTTTTATAACGGTCTTAATCTTCACGTGCAAGATTCGTTAAACTCCGCCGCGGGCGGTAACTTTTGCGTAAAACTCCGAAAGACTCTTTAATGATTATCGAAAATAGATATAAGGTTTTCCAACTTCGTAGCACACCGAGTGTTGCCAGTGTTATCCATGCTAATCGCGATATTTAGAGGGTTGATGCGAAAGTCGATAAATTGACGAATGTGTTTACATCGTTCTTGATTAAGATGCAAAAGAAAAACGCTCCAGCTACGGTGAAAGCGGTTGAGGTTTAGTGTACGTTGTGTGGTGGACCTCATAATTATTACGAGTGTGCGACTAAATATGGCCAAACGTCGAGTGTTAATGCGTTAAATGGAAACAACAATTTTCAAAATCAAAATAACGTCGGTCCATCACAACAAACAAATTATAGTAATCAAGGAAATAATTTTCAAAATGAAAATCGAAACAATTTTCATGCTAATAATCAAGAAAATCAAGGAAATTATCAATGTCAAAATTTGAATTGGCAAAATCGAGGTTTTAATAACAACAATCAAAACCGGAATTTCAACAAGGGTCAAAATTCAAATTTTCAAAACAACAACAATCAAGGGAATTTTTCAAGCGGGAATCAAAACAATTTTTCAAGCGGGAATCAAAACAATTTTCAAAGAAGTAACAATAACCAAGGAAATTTTAATCAAGATTAAAGCGGTTTTTCAAATCATTTTCAAGAATATATGAAAACCAATGAGGCTAATATGAGACGATTAGAGGGACAAATTGGTACTTTGAAAAACGAATTTTCAAACACTTTGAAAGGTAAAAACAATAAAAGTGAACAAGGTCAAAGGGAGATTATGAACATGTTTGCGGATCTTATGAACAAACCGTCGAGTTTGTTTTCAAGTGCTTTACCAAGTAACACCGTGACAAACCCTAAGGAACACGTCAAAGCCACTACATCGTCTAATGGAAAAAGTCGCGTGATTACCCCTAAACTTGATGGCTTCAAAGTTGTGCATTCGTCTCTACACTCGACCTCAAAAACGACTTCATGTTCTAAAGTTGAGGGAAAGAAGGTGGTGACCAAGGAAAAGAGTGCACATCCTCGTGTACCTCAAATTCCATCCACCATTCTAAAACAGAGTTTCATTGACCTAACAAAATTTCACCTTGAAGAAGTTTGTGCTTTGATTCTTCTACGCAAACCTAAAAGGCATATGCCGAGAAAGGAAGAAGATTCGGGCCAATATCTATTACCTTGTGATTTTCCCGGCATTGAGGGATTTAGCCCTTGCCGATTTAGGTGCTATCATCAATCTCATGCCTCATTCGCTTTAGAAATTGATGAAATTGCCTAATCTTATCCCCACTAACATGAAAATCGAGCTAGCTAATTGTACTCCACTTGTACTGATTCGTATAGCCGAGGACGTCTATGTTAAGATTGGAAATTTCACTTTTCCTGCGGACTTCGTCATTTCCGATTACGAGTGTGACCCTAAATGTCCCATTATTTTAGGTACACCATTTTTATCGACGGCTCGTGCCATTATCGATGTTCATGGTGGGAAATTGACTATGAAATATAGGGAGGATAAGATGGAATTTTTCGCGAATAAATCTCAAAATCAAAATTATCAAAGTAAAAGCGATATTTCACAAAGTGTCACACCCCACCATGGCGGAATATGGAGCGCGAGCTACAGATATCATCACAACAAACGGTGTCTCTATAGAGAAAACTAAAATGCAAATATAATGTCATAAATGACGACACAATGTCGTGAAAATATCTCACCCAAAATGCTGGAGTCTAGGTAAGTAGATAAAAGTCCTACCTCTTACCAAAGACAAACAAATAACAAACATCAAACATATAGGTGTCTAACAATATCACTTATTCAAATAACAAAAGTAAATCTAAGAGGAAGTGGATTCCTCGATGTGCATCCTAGTAGCTTCTAAACTCTAGCCACTTGTAACATCATCTTGCACAACTACCTCAACTGAATATGACACTAAAATCTGTCAATATAAATTTGGTGAAAACATAGGTTCAAACTATCTAGAACATCATAAGAAAACCTTGTCAACCACTGTAAATAAGTTGAAGAAAACAAGTTAAATCAATGGACCATATTGTGATAATCATGTCACATTATGGATTTAGTTAAGGGGGAGTTCGACCCATTGTTTGGGGCATGAAAAACAGGACTGTTTTGGGTAAAATGATAACGAGATAGGTTATGAACTTAATAATGTTAAGGGGCTTATAGAGGGGTGTAACGAGATACTTGTATCCATATAGGTTGATGAGCCATTCTGGTTTATTGGTTCATGTCTTTATTGTATGCATTGTTGTGTTAGATTTTGCTAGTGTATGGGAACTTGGAGAAGGTCTTTCAGGTGAGTTCATAGTCCTATTTTCACTAAGTTTCTAAATGTTCAGAACATGGCTGTCCATAATAAGCCGAGTTCAAAGGTTGTGAAGATTTCAGAATTGCGATGTGAGGAGCATGTTGAGGGAGCTCGAATTGCAATCCCGTATGATACTATTGAAGCGATTGAATCGTGTTTTGCGCACACTCTATATGGTCATTTTATTGATAAACGGTTAGCTTTCCCGCTTGTGGGAAACTATGTTAAAAATACGTGGGCTCGATTTGGTTTGAAACGTGTTCAACTTCATGAAGATTTTTTCCTTTTCCAATTTAATTCGCAAGAAGGAATGGAATGAGTTATTGAAAATGGCCCGCGGTTGATTAGAAACGTGCATATTTTCTTGAACATATGGTCGCCTACTACTGATTTGCAAAAGGCGGAGATCAAGAAAGCACCGGTGTGGGTTAAACTTCATCACGTGCCGGTTGTTGCTTATTCAGAGGTTGGTCTTAGTCTTATCACTACCCAAATTGGTACACCTATTATGCTTGATTCTTATACAAGTACTATGTGTGCTAACTCATGGGGTCGTAGCACCTATGCTCGTGCTCTTATTAAGGTTTCAGCTGATGTGGAGTTACTTGATTCGATGGTAATTGTTGTTCCTAAAGGTCGTGATAAAGGTCATTCTTTGGTTACGATTGATATCGAGTACGAATGGAAACCACCTAGATGCTCTACATTCTTGATTTTTGATCATATTAATGATAGGTGCCCGAAATTTCCCAAGGAAATGGTCCCTCATGCTATTAGTGTTGTGGTAGATGATGGGTTTGAGGTGGTTAAGAATAAGAAGAATAAGGGTAAGAAGAAGCAACCACAAGTTGCAGGTATCAAGTTAACTAAACCGGCTCTTAATCTTCAGTTTAGTGTTGAGAGGGGAGAGTCCTCTAAAGCTACGGGTAAGAACCCTAAGCCGGCTGCTCCTATGCTTAAGAATGGTTTCTTGAATAACAAAGCCTCGAGTTTTGTAGCTAAGACTAATTATAAGGAGAAGAGTTCACATAATTCTTTTAGTGCTCTTTGGGATAAAATAGATGATGGTACAAATTGGGAGGATGGTTTTAACACCAAGGAAGATGTGGTTAATGCTAGTGATAGAGTGGTTAAAGAAGTCATATCGATTGATGATCGGCATGGTTCTCGTCAGCCTGATGTTCGCTCTAAGTGTTAAACTTGATGTCATTTTACTTTCATTGTTCATGCACCTTTAGGTGGTTTTTTTCCTATTGGTGTTATTTTTTTTTGTAATTGTTTTCTAGGATCATATGGCATGTCATATGATATAGTGGTTATTCAAGCTTTTGCTTGAGGTTAATGTAGCATTGCAGCTACATTCCATTGTACTTCAGCACTTTTTGGGAATATCTTTTACCGGGGTTTGATTCCCCTTTACCCAATTTGACCCAACCTTAAAGCTACTGTTAAGGCCTCGATATATATATATATATATATATATATATATATATATATATATATATATATATATATATATATATATATATATATATATATATATATATATATATATATATATATACTAGATGCTAAGCCCGTCCGATGGACGGGCGCGTTTTATAATTTTAACTTTAAGAAACTATGTTTTTATTAATGAAAAACAAATAGATTTGTACGTATATTAAATTGAATTCGGATTATAAAATAAATCAATAATAATAACATAAAAGAAATAAGAAAATGTTAATAACATGATAAGTAATACGATAAAAGGATATACATCGTATGTCAAAATAAATTCAAGTTATTTGTACATATAGTTTAAGATCTAGATAGATGTAAAGCTTCTTTGTAAAAAACGTTTGGCGTAAAATGGTTATAATTAACACCATATCACAACATAAAACCTTAAAACTTCGTATTCACCATTGATACATCAACATATACGTATAAATTTGGGTAAATCGTACTACAAAGTTTTACGTCCTACTACTAAATGCTTTGTATAAACTTAGTTGTATCACATGTTATACTAAAATAAGAATATTTTGAGCATATTTGTGATTCTATGTGATGTAAATTTCTATTATTACAAACAAAACAATTTAAAAAATAAATACATATAAAAAACTTGGTAAAGAAAATATCATTCCCTCAAAATAAATGAGTATTAATCCAAAGAATATAACATATAGTATACCAAAGTAGACAAAATTTAAAAGCATAGACACTTATATCAAATTCTATACAAAGCTTCTTTGTAAACAACGTTAGTCATGGTATTGGAATAATTACCATCCGTATCACATAATAAAACCTTTAAACCTTTCTTTCTCTTGACTCTTGATACAGAAACGTACAGTTGTCCATGAGAGAAAACAGGTTTCGGAAGAAATAAACCAACTTTAGATAACGTTTGACCCTGGCTTTTGTTAATTGTCATTCCAAAACAAATCTTTACAGGAAACTGTCGTCGATTTAGTTTAAATGGAAGCTTAGTGTCAGAGGGACTAATAAACATACGCGGTATTGCACAAATAGTGCCCACACTACCACTAGATATTATCTTGGCTTCTATTATATTTATTCCCATCCTTAGTACTTGAAGCCTGGTGCCATTAAAGAGTCCCAACCTTTGTTCGATGTTTCGCATGCACATAACTGAAGTACCTATGTTTAGTTTTAAAGAATGTTGAGGAAGTCCAGACATGTTGAGCCTGTTAAGGAAGTCTTGTGTGTACATTTCTTCATTAAAGTTTGTGTCCATATCAACAACCGCCACCGTGTCTGCAGAATTGCACGTCTTCTCCTCACCTTCTAACAACGACAACATTCTGTCTTTAACCAAATCAACCAAGTCATGCGTAGGTACAAGAATGGCTCTATCTTGAAAATACTATGGATCATATAGGTTACTTAGTAGATGTGGGTAAGTTTCCTTAATAATGGAACCGATATGGTCATCAGAATTAGGAACCAACATATCTTCAAGAAGTTCCACGTCTGGCTCTCCATCGTTCTTTCCTCCGATTGTACCGTTACCAATACTTAAAATCCAGTCTGCAAAATCTTAGATTTCTTTCCTTTCAGAAGCATCTGAGCTTGAACCTAACCTCATGTTAACAGTTAACTTTAAGACGATTTGTTCCTTCCATAAGACTGAAGAATTTATAGAAGCGTGTGCCACATCTTGTCTGGTACCATTTGGAACAACGGGAAGGATTTGTCTAAAGTCTCCACCAAAAACAACAACTTTTCCACCAAAAATCTTTTCAGAAGGTTTCTTTGGATCAGTTCGACAAATATCTTTCATTGTTCTATCAAAAGCCTCATAACAATGTCCATTGACCATGGGTGCCTCATCCCATATTAGTAGTTTAGTCATCCTAAGTAACTCAGCAAGCTCACTATCTGCTGAAATATGACACATGGAATCTTCGTTCACATTAATAAGTATAGCAAACCTAGAATGAGTTGTCCTACCTCCTTCCAATAAAAGTGCCGCAATACCACTTGATGCAACATTCAACACGATTCCACCTTCTAAACGACATGCAGTTGACATAGTTTTATATAGGCAGGTCTTACCTGTTCCGCCATATCTGTACACAAAGAACATCCCACCTTTCTTTTTATCAATAGCATCCATTATAGTTCTGTATACACCTGTCTGTTCTTTTGTCAATGTAACGTACATCCTTTGATGTTGTTCTTTATTTCTTCTTTGTTGTATGTAAGTTCATCGTGCACCAACCTATTATATCCATCCATTGTGTATTCATCTTGTGGATATGGCATGTTTGTTATATTTTTCAAGCTTTTGTTGTTTCTTTAAAGCATGTGCTCAATATATGTAAGGCATATATTTTTCTTTGCGTCATCTGAAAGTACCAATTCTGTAATATACATTGGTATTTAATCCGTTAGTATCAATTTTGAGTATGAAAAAACTAATTATGAAATAATTGGGAAAATTTGTATAAACCGATGTGTAAAATATATGACAGTAAAGAACACGAAAACTAAATCTTCGTAATACCTGGATCATTTCTTTTAACGCGTTCAATGCTTTCTACATCTGCTGCCAAGACATGCCATGTTTTTTCGTACACAAACTCTAGCCTAAACATATTGTCCGTCATAATAAGCATAACAAAAAAACTTCTCAAATAATTTCCCATTCCCAAAATGACTCGCTTCTATAAGTCTATCAATATACTCCTTGTAATCCTACAAAAGACCTCGTGCATAGCAAGCGTCTTTAAATGTCGGGTAAATAACCTTGTCAAACTCCCTTAATTCCTCGTACTCCCTAGCGCTTGGAACCTTGTTATGCAACACTCGCAAATAAAACATTTCACCCCAGCAAGGAGGTACGTGATGTATACGACCAACACATTCACCCTTTTGCCTACACTGCCAAATCTTTTCATCGGCTTTCCAAAGATAATGCTTTGGAAAATCTACATAAAGAAGACATCGCGCAAAATCATCTATTTTATTCGTATTCATCCAAGCTTGAAACTTTGTTTCGTTTACTGACGCTTTTTCAAGCGTGTAGTCAAGGCTATCGCTTTCTTTAAATACGACAAACTGCTCATTAGGCAAGTGAAATGGTAACCTCTCAACAGGTGGAAACCTGTAATGTATGTCAAAACCGTAAATCCTCCAAGCTGCTTCGCATGCTGAAAGATACCTACAGTCATAATAATCAGCAATCTCATCAACTTCTTCATTCTCTGCAGCAAGAGTAACCCTATCCGGTCCCTTATTTATATACTTGAAAATATATTTGATAGAAGTTATCTGGTTGCACCACTCGACGTTTATATGATACTGATAATGTCTTAGCAAGACAGGGTTGTAAGGCACCACATAACGATTATCGAAATCAACCTTGATTTTTTCAATAATAGAAGCGTCGTTCCTTCTTCTATAGATTGCGTAACAACTTTCATCGATAAACATTTTCTCGTTATACTGTTTGGGAAACTTTTTCGTACACCTGTTGTTTATCGTGCAAGGACAACTTTGACGCTCATGACCACATAGACCATGCATCATGTGATTGGTTACTATCTAATACAATTCTATATCTTCATCCTTATCAGGTATCTCGGCCGATATATATTTATCAATCTGCTCTGCGATCTTTAGCTTATCTTCCGGATGTAGAAATAGTAATATATGCGCATGTGGAAGTCCTCGTTTTTGGAACTCGACTGTGTAAAGAGCTAAGAGGTAAATATTACAAAGTTAAATTTTGAATACTAACACAAAAACTGTTTGTTTTGTTCGAATAACTTTCATTAAATCAAAACAAACATGATTAGAAAGTATTTACCTCCTTTTAGTCTGTCAAACCAACGTTTGTCTTTAAATTCCTTCATAATGGTGTCTAATCTATGTTTAAACACCCTTGTTATGGCGTCCGGACGATCTTCGGATTTCAATCCCTTTTTAGCAACAAAACGTGAAATCTCGGGCCACTTTGGGTTACACGTGAATGTTATGAAAAGTTTTGGGTATCCAAAGTTTTTGCACAAGGTCATCGCGTCTAGATAGTTCTGTATCATATACCTTGGGCTTCCTGTATATGATCCAGGCAACACAAGTTTTTTACCTCTAAAAGTAACACCCGAATCTGGAGTTGCCGCCAACTTTTCCAACTTTGAATATGTCTCACTCCTTAAATCTTTCTGCTCCCTACGTATATACGACATCCTTTCAGACTCTATCATTGTGTATCCGTCCACAAGGAATTGCTGAAATAATCTTCGAAAATTAAGTATCATTGAGTAGACATTTGATCTGTCCTACAAGCAGTACGCAAACCACTCTCTCATAGAAACACGGGTTTTCTTATTTGTTGATGTTAAGTCAGTAATTCCTATGTGGTATATATCTATACAATATCCATCTTCAGCGTACGGAAACAACAACGGATAGTGGAGTGCCAGATAGGAAGGATGCAACTCACTTATTCTTTTCTTTCCGCCATCTTGTCTCTCTAAAATAATATCCCTTTTATGTTCAGTGGAGTCAAAGTCTCCAACAATAAGAGCTGCAACCTCTGATGCAGTCGGCAAATCATACTTTCTTCCATCTTGTTTCCTCGTACCAATGAGTCTTAGCCTAACGTTAGTCTATTTTTTCCTTAACCTAAAACGATCACCAGCCATACGAAACTTAGCTACCAAAGGGTTAGACGTATCCATCATATCGCGTATTTTCGATATAAGCTGGTTGTCAACATCATTCTTGGTGGAGGACGTCGATTCTCCGTTCCTATTTGACATTAGCTTATGCATCAATTACATGAAGGACTTAACGTTTATACTAAATAACGTTAAAAATTATAATTAAAAGTAAAGCTATATCATATAAATATATATTTCACAAACCTTGCAAATTTCATCCTGTTTTCAATCTCGTGGGCAGTATCATAAATGTAAAGTTGTGAAAACATTGGTGGATTTCCTTCGTCAGGTCGCAAAGAACCCATTCTATGGTAATTTTCTCCCTTTATCCTGTAGCAATACGGACCACGTCCAGTGTTCACAAACTTATCTTGCTTACCACCCATAGAAGTGAAAGTAAATACCGTATTGTATCGTCTTATATTATCTAAACATTTTTTTCTTTTATAATGCTTTTTATTAAAAAGATCCTTCAAAAGTTTTGTGGACTTTTAAGACTGGTAGGTAACATTACTTTTCCTCATCCACAACATAATGAAAATGCTTCTGAATTGCAGTGTGTATGATCGACTGCACTCCTAGCATGCCATAACAATGCACCACAAGATTCACAAGAAAATGTTTGATCTCCATGATCACGATATTCTAATAGAATAAAAACCAAAAAACTTCATCATATATTAAATTATTTGATTCTGATGTGATTTTTTTGTTTGTATCAGTTAATCAACAGAAATGATTATATGAGTACCGTCACATATTCCTTCAAATGAATTGTTCTATATTGCATCTTCATCTTCTTCATCCTAATCATCAAAGTTAATTCGACGGGAGGATTTCATAGACACACTCTTGACTTTTGGTTGTTTTGCAAAAATTTTTGATGCTATAATCAGGACTAATACTTGTAAAACAAATTACAGATATTTATGATCAAACAAATGTTATTAAGCATATGTTGTTCTGACCTATGTTAAACATGACTGGCGTGCTAACACGACTTCTTGTACGATTGGTACCAATGGGATTTTTTCCTGCATTTTTTGTACACAAATCAGTTAACTTAAAAGAATATAAAACTAAAACATGTTATTTAGTGTCATTAACTAAAATTGAAATTGTTTTGTATACCTTTATCGAGAACTGTCTCTGGTTAGTTTGGTTGCTATAAATAAGATGAATAGTTAGTAAGAAGTACATAAAAGACCAAACATACAAAAAAAAATTAATGTCTAAATAGACTTGTGTATTACGTGTAGGGATAGAAATTTTCTTTGGACGTCCACGTCCTCTTATTGTTATGTCTTCAGTTGTCGTACATGATTGAACTACATTTGTTACATTCGGCACAGAATCAGTTGTCGGTGTAAACCTTTGCAAGCGCAAACTTCTCCTTAAAGCTTCAAAATATTTTAAAAAAGAAATTATAAATAACTTATATTAAGTCGATATATATAAAAAATATGTTTGGATTTTGTTGTACGTGTGATTATATCAGATGTGCATGTGCGTCCATGAGATACAGGTGTAGTAGTTAACAAACTTGGTTGTGGAGTTTCTACAAAAAAAACAAACAAATACAAAATATTAAACTATAACTTTTTTCAAAAAAGTGTGTTAAAATCTCATACGTGTATAGAATCTTGCGAGGTCGTCCTCTTGTTCGAGGTGTATTGTTTGCTACTCCCAAGTCTGAAACGCCACCATTTTGTGGTGTTTTAAACTCAATTTTCCATGGTCATGCAAGATTTAGAGGCGTACTTGTTAACAAACATGGGTGTGGAGTATCTACAAAACACAAACAAATTAAAAATATGAAACTACTACTTTTTTCAAAAAAGTTTAAAAATGTCATACGTGTTGATAATATATTCTTGTGAGGTCGTCCTCTTGTTTGAGGTGTACTGTTTGCTACTCCCAAGTCTGAAACGCCACCATTGGTATCCTGTGGTGTTTTAAACTCAATTTTGCACGGTCATCCAAGTTTTAGAGGCGTACTTGTTAACAAACTTGGTTGTGGAGTATCTACAAAACACAAACAAATAAAAAATATGAAACTATTACCTTTTTTAAAAAAGAGTTTAAAAAATGTAATACGTTTTGATAATATAATATTGCGAGGTCTTCCTCTTGTTCGAGGTATACTGTTTGCTACTCCCAAAGCTGAAACAACACCATTGGTATCCTGTGGTGTTTTAAACTCTAATGTGCACGGTCGTCCAAGCTTTAGAGGTGTGCTTTTAATACGCTGGTTCCTATAGTTGTTGCAAAATCACAATCGTATATGAGTATTTTTATTAAAAATATGTAAATAAAAGATCTAAAAAAAGACATACGTGTTTCCAGAGGAATATACTTGCAAGGTCGCCCTCTCTGTCGAGGTTTGATGTCTGGTAGTACAGACGATGAAACATCAATATTTGTATGTTGTGGTGTTTCAAAGCCTGCTTGTCTCCCTGACGCTTTTTCCATTTTATTAGCTGATGAAATATATAAATACATGTCATACAACTTACATCTAAAAAATATTTAAGTATGGAAAATGCTGATTAAATTTTTCATACGTACAATTGCTTTTCGGTAGTTTTTTTGGACGTCCAACTGATAGAGGTGTGCCACTTGAGACTACATTTGATGATGAAATAATTCTTTTGCTTTTAGGTGTTTCAATCAACATTGGAGTTATTTCGAGTTTCACGGAAAGTAGATTACCTACAAATGGAATTACAAACATGAAATTAAAAAACAATAGTCAAATTAAAAATTAACATTTAAGTTAATAACTACGACATTGTATCTTACTTGTTGTGGTAGACTGTTTTGTAGTCATAAGGCTTCGGCGAGGTGTACCGTTTGATAGTATATTTAATGCTGACACAACATTCGTAAATGAAGGTGTGGCAAGTACTGGTGGCGTTGTCCTAGTGGTTCTTGTTTGTAGTCCTTCTGCTATTACACTCACGGTAAAAAAAATTGTTATACTTATTCGCGAAAATTAAAAAATATGACTAACCTTGTGTGTTTGAATCTTTCCGAGGCCGTCCTCTTGGTCGAAGTGATATGTCTATTGATGTTGGAACAGTCGAATTACAATTACCTTGTGTCTTTGAATGTATTCGAGGACGTCTTCTTGTTCGTAAGGCTATATCGGATGGCGGAATACATGCTGAAAATAAATATCATATAGAATGTTGAAAATATAATTATGAGACAAATACAATGTTGAAACTATACCTTTGCTAAGCTCTGAAAGAGGTAACCTTAACGGTGTATGGTCTATATTGTTTGAAACTAACATGTGTAAATGTGCCTCCGTGGTTTGTGTCGATATTTGATTTCCTTTGGTCGAATGTTTTTTTTAACAATTGTTCCACCATTGACCAATAAAGAGGTTCCATTGACATTGGGCTTTCGTTTATGATTCTTGAAATTATTTTTTATGCCTAACAAATATTATGAAACTAAATCATCATACAACATCTAACAATGATGAAAATGATAATAAAAACGAATAGGAATATATATAAATGATACCTTCATTGTTCTGTTTATTTTGTTGATCTTCTTTCATTTATGAATATTGATATTGAGTTTGATTTCTTCAGTGGTGATATTATGGAATACAAACAGCAATGATAAATATAAAAATATATTCTAACTAATAATATTAACATTTATTTGTTTTAATTAGTTTTAAAGAATGTCAAATGTTACCAAAAATATTTCCTATAATTAAGCTAAGTTGTTTTTATGATAATGTGATACTTTTTTTATGCAAAAAACATAATAAATTGTATTAATAAAATTAAAAAAACACTAATAATAAGATAACTTTTAGAAGTATCCATAACCATTCAAGTGGAGAAACGTGCTAAGCAAAAATCTTGGCAACTATCCATAACCGAACAATAGCACATTTAATTACTTAAACTAAAAACAGTTCATCAAAAATCAAAATAATCATTCTCTGCCGATACCACTGACTTAGCAAACTACATAGGTACGCAATATCTTAATGTTTTTTTATCATTCTAGTATTAATTTTATTCAGCATTTGATTGTTACAAATACCAATTTTATATAATTGATCAATTGTAGCAGTGATCAACATATATACACTTATTTTATGTTGATTCAAATAAAAAATAAGCATGATTATAGTTGATCATTTAATTTTTGTAGTTGCATGTAGGTTATCAAAACCCTAACCAAGTATATTATCGTTGTTGATCAAAATCATTATGAAATGACTGAATAAAAATGTTCAGATTTGTGGATTTGTACAATTATTTGTCATAGTAATGGGTTTGAATAGGAAATCTTATCTACTTGATTGTTCAAATTAGGATATACATTCTGATTCTGCATGTATATGATACATTGGTTTTGTGTAAACATAGGATATTATGATTATCTATAAGGTTATTGAAAAAAGATAATGAAAAGCCTAAATTTGTTTTTCAAATCTGTCGTAGGATGAATATTCAATTTATTATAGAAGCAAATAAAAGGAACCTCCAGACACAACAAGTATTGCCGGAAGCGTTTACTGACCAACTTTATATCGGATCCGGTGAGTTATACCTAATTCACAACAGTGGTACAAAACATAAAGTGCCTATAAGGAAGGTTGTGAACTCACGTAACTATGCACTGCATTCAAAAGCATGGAGAGATTTTCTAAGTGATAGTCACTACGTAAGGATTAAGTGGTTCCATTTTGTGCGTCAAGGATTGAATGAGTATTACTTGACAGCATACCATAGCAGTGGTAGAGAATGCAACGGTTATAACATTGCTCAGGTGGGATATAGGCAGCGGAGATGTATACTGTTCTGGAAAACATCATTGAAACTCCGGTTAGTATTATTTTTATTATCATACTGAAAATAGAATAATTGATTAAAATATATATAGTTCTCCTGCTAATAATAAGACTGTCTTTTAACCCATTGTTTTGTAGCTGCTTCTTGGTGCTTTTTTTCAAATAATTGTGGGAAACCAAATAAATGTTATGATTAGTAACGTGTTGGCAAGAACTGTTAATCGACGTCGTGTGGAGCTGGTTAAAAATGATCGTTATGGACATATGTTTATGGGTGGGGCATGGGAGGCATTATGTGTAGATCATGATATTGAAGCTGGGACAGTTTTATTTTTCACCAATATTTTTAATAATGAAGTTTCAATGGTACGAGTTGCACAAAACGGGTTTGCACTGCGCTTCGAACATGTTGAGAGAAAGGATATAAATGATGAAGCTGCATTCTAGCGAAGCCCTCTTGATGAAGGTATATGTATTTTAATCTCAATTGTATGTTTAATCAAATGATAAAAATAAAATTAAAAATATATATAAACTTGTTAAGTTGATTCATTTTATGTGACCCTGCAGATCCTTGAATGAGACACAGATGCGAATGGCAGAATCATAATGAACAGCATGATGATGAGAACCAAACTTTCTATCAACCGATTCTGGCATATGTAATTGATAGAAAACGTTTGGTAAGAACTTATGAATTTACCTTGGTTGAATAGTATTATGGAATACTTACGACATTATATTTTTTAAATTCAGACAATCCCTGCAAATTTGTTACACAACACCAAATGATTAGGTTCCATAATGCCATGTTGCGACATGTGGATCTACATTTTATGTAGATGTGGATTTGGAACTTCATAATGATTAACACCATAGAAGAAACCACATGAACATAAAGGCTGACTGAAGGAACATTATGCAACAATGTAGGTTTCAAGCTAACAAAACAGTGAGGTTCAAGATAGTTGATTTCATTGAAGATGATGAACAGACCATTGACGATGTAGATCCAGTGATGATACCCTTAATCGACATGTGTTAGATGTCTACTGTTGGAAATTCTGGAATGTATTTTGTGGTTTGCCTGAAATGTGAAACAATTTAGTTACCGTTATGTATTCTATGATCGTAATATCTGACATTAAGTTATGTAAAACTTATTGTTTATGTTTTGAAGACTCTAGCCTAGGTTATGTTGTAATATATTTTTAATTATGGTTATAGATTTGTTAATTGTTATGAATTTATTTGTTTGTTAATTAAGTTAGTATATGTTGTTAGCATCATTTTTTATTAACCTTAATTTTGTTATTCTGATACGTGGTTTTTTTAGAGATATGCAGGTAAGTGCAGATGGTGTGTTGGACAACTATAGTGATTCAATTCATCACCTTTAACACTTAGCAATGGAAAATGGTGCTTCCAGGTATTACTATAGTTAACAATTGTTATAAGTAATTTTATACTGATCTTATTCACATTATGTCCAGAAGTTTGTTTATGGTAGTCATATAATTTTGTTTATGTTGAGCCTAAAAGTTATTACTACTATGGTAATCATATAGTTAGGCATTCCTAAATGGTTATCCATTCCTAACTTGAAAATAAATTACTTGAACTTATGTTGTTTAACAATTTTGGTTATAACAATAAATTATTTGTAATAATAATTTAAAACAGAACATTATCAAAAGTATGTAAATACAAAATTATGATAAATGATTATAGTATTACACAAAACTAAGTAAAAACCTAAGGTTCTTAGAAGTATATAACACAAATTATTAAAAAATGACTAATATCCATTGATTGATTCAAAAATAGAAAACTTAAACACAAAGACTATACACATAAGCCAAATTATTCTGAGCAACGGCTAAATTCAAACAAACTAGAACAAAACATAAAACTTCAAACAATTATGAAGACATAAAAACATACGAAAAGTGGAAACATGGGATGATGATGCTGCTTCACTTTGTATCTTCATCCTTTTCAGTTTCTTTCTCAAGTTTCACAACAATAATTTCTTGTTGAACACTTGAATCATCATCCTCATCAGCTTCGGCAATGTCTTCAAGCTTAACTTTTAGCAAACTATTCTAGCCTCCGTCTTAATCCACAACAGTTGTAGGCTTCTTAGAAGTCTGGTCAGGCTCATCATCTTCCGTTTCATATTCAGAATTGGAAAGATCAATAACAACTATACTGCGTTCGATAATACGGGAACGTTTCTTTCCAGAATCACAACTTGATGAGCCGAAGGAGTTGTAATCTCATAGTCGGTATCCTGTAAAGTAAAATGTATACAAGATCAGATATATATAATAAATAGTTCTTCAAAATTTATTAATTAAGCCGTTTTTATAGTATTATACCTCATCGTCACAAAAATTTTGTTTCCAAAAGTTAATAATCTCTTTGTTTGTAGTAAATTTCTCACATCTGTAAACATGGGTCTTATTATTGCGATTGATGACCATTCTAGGTTTACATGGACTTTCTTTATAGTCAAGAAGAGTGATAGTGCTAAAACTTTGATTAACTTATTAACCAAATGGAAAATAAATCATGGTTTACAGTTAACATTCTTAGAAATGATAATGGTAGTGAGTATAGAACCTATTAGATGCCTTCTGTTTTGATAAGGGAATTACTAGGGAGTTTAGCATAGCAAGAACTCCAACGCAAAATGGTGTAGCTGAGGGGAGAAACATAACTCTTATTGAAGCAACTAGAACCATGTTAGTAGATGCTAAGTTACCCATTGCTTTTTGGGCCAAGGTTGTGAATACAGCATGTTATGTTAAGAATAGAGCCTCGGTCAACAATATTCACAATAATACCCCCTATGAGTTCTTTTGGAATAGAAAACCTAATATAGCTTTTCTTAGACCCTTTGGATGTCATGTAGTAATTCTTAATACTTTTTTTTGGGTAAAGGGGATTTACCCCGGTAAAATATATTACGCCAAGAAACATTGAAGTACAAACGGATGTAGGTGAATCCTAACATCATGGCCCGTTACATAGGCACCAACATACACAAAAAAAATTGTGTAATAAACAAAACCCGACATAAGAAGACACCCCCTCTTATGAACTAACAAAATTATGAATTACTTCCTACCACGATGATCGAGCTGAATATCAAATAAAGCTTGAATTTCTCCAGGTAAATCACGTATCTGTTCCGCATAATCGTCATATTCATCATAATCCTCCATTTCAAGTGAACTACCACCCCCGATCGATGACATATACGCATTAAATTCTTCTTGAGATGCAAACACCTCATCCTGATCGGAGTCACTAACATTACTGAGATCAAGATGTCCAAATGACAATTTAGGTTTACTAGACGAAGCTACATCAGCCCCTTCGTTTACATTCTTACCATTGTTCACCTCATGTACATTCGAATCATCACTAGTCACTGTCATATCGTGGTGACTAGTATCAACCATTTCAGCCCCATTAGCCACATCTAACACCTTATCCTCTTCAATAAGTTTAGCAAACGAGTTCTTTAATTCCATTACATTGATATTGTCCTTAAAATATTTCGGTTAAGAATTAGTAGTGGAATTAGTTGACTTAGACTTAGGTTTAGAAACAGCTCTATAGAACCAATTTGTTTTAGGTTTAGAAGTCGAATACCATCAATAGGACGTGATTAACTATTCGTAGGCTTGCTGATCTTCTTCCTCGTAACCTGAACAAAGCCCTCCTCGTCGGCCGATGTATGCTAAGGTTCACATTTCCTCTTTGGACATTACTTATCATCATGATCAAACGTCTTGCACACATTACACCTAGGAGCTGCCATTCGTATTCAACCTCAAGCGTTTCCATTGAGCGTCCCGAACCATCACTAAATGGAATAGATACTACTAAAGATTTAAGTAATGGTACTTCAGCCGATACCTCAACAAGCGCCCTTGCATAATCACGAGTACCCCACGGGTTAAGACACATGTCACTTGTGTATGTATCTAACATAATAGGGCGTCCTAGCTCAGTCGTGATCAAGTTAAGACCAAGTTCTGAATAGGCTACAATAGGTACCTCATGAATTTTCACCCACACCGGTACAACATTGATTTCCTCTTTGTGAAGCCGTGAGTTTGGACTCCAAACATTCAGAAATAATGGAACTGAACGGATCAGCCATGGACCTCCTTCAAGTAATTTGTTCATACCCTCATTAGACCGGAACTTGAAAAGAAACAGGCCCTTCCTTAATACCACACGCTCCATCCCATATTTTGCCCACACATTCTTAACGTACATATCAACGATAGGAAACGCAAGACGTTTGCCAATGAAGTACCCACATATAGTGTTTGCAAACAAGTCACAAACATCTTGAACAACAGCCAACGGGATCTCCACATTACAACCCAAAACCTTGTTATCATTCTTTAAAACAGAAAGCGAAACCTTCTTTATATCCTTGTTGACGAATGACGCAGGCTCAGTCTATGCGTTTAACACAACCACCTTAGGTGTTGCTCGAACTACAGCAGCCACCTTAGAACAAACAGTGTTTTCAACAGTATTTGCAACATCAAGCTGCAAACACCCCTCATTCTCATTGTTTCCAGGCGATGAACTCGTCTTAGTCCTTCCATCCTCCACAATCCCATGTTGCTTAAGTATAGACTTCAAAGGCTGACCTTTAGGATTATGGACAATAACATTGGCAGGACCATCAGCAAACGTAGCCTTATGTTCACTGATTACCTCCCCATGTTTAGCTTGAAGATGTGTACCATCTTTCCCAATAACCTTCCCTTTAATATTACAAATTTTATTCACAAGGTCCTTACCAATATCCTCTGACTTCGTGTGAACAGCAGCAGTGGCTTTAGGACTATTGAGGAACCCTTTCTCCATCTCTCTAAAAACCCACAATCAATAGCACCATAAGAACCCAAACGGCACCAGAAGAAACCCTAAATAAGGTTTATAACAATCACGCCCCGACCAGTCAATCTACTGCTAACAAAACTAAAAAATATTCAATGGAGACCAGCCCCAATAAAATATGATCAGGTTATTATAGATCTCAGCAAAGAAAACAATAGTGATTCCTTAAAATATGGAAAAAAACGGCAGAAACCCTAAAACCAAAAATGAAACCCTAACCTCAAAACAAATCCAATCTATCCTGTAATATAATGATACCTATTACTTAAATCAGTCAAAATTTCACGCTCAGATAAAGTTTCGTGAAAAAAGCCCTAAATGAAACACGAAACCCTAATAGATTCAAGAAACAAGGATACAAAATAAAGCGATAATAGATGGACAAGGATTAGAATCATGGTTTATGATCGGAAAAAACATTTAGGGCGGCCGACAATCACCATGTTTAGAGAGAAAAAAATTAGGGTTATGTTTTACTTAGTAATTCATAATACTAGTGATAACCTAGGTAAGTTTAATTCAAAACGTGACGAGTGATATTTTGTGGGTTATTCAATGAACAACAGAGGGTGTAGGGTTTACCACAAAAGGGATAAAGTCATAACAGAAAATGTGCATGTTGACTTTTTGGAGAGTAAACCTAGTGATCCTACAAATGGAACATGTTAGAAATACGTTTTTATGTATATTAGAAGTATCGGTCACTCCACAATATTATATATGTTGTAATAGCTCGTAGTTAGTGTTACTTATTTAGTAAAGTAAGAAAGCGGCCCATGGGCTTGTCATGGGCCGGCCCAAGCCCAAATAAGGGCCTAGGATATAAATACCCCTTTCCACCATGGAAAGGGGTTGGTTGTTGTTCATTTCTAGTTTTCATTCTAATAAAAAGACACATAGTTTCTCTCACTTTCTCTCTCTAGTTTCTCTCTCTAGAAAACATCAACCCACTTCATAGATTCATAGGTTATCAAGATTCTACATTTGGTATCAAGAGCTATGGGGTGATTTAAGGTAATGATTTGTGTTATTTTTTAGTTTTTGATTGTATTAGTGTTCTTTAAGAAGATCCATCTTGATTCTTGGAGTTTTTGGTGTTTTTGTGATTGGGATTAGTAGATAAGTATTAGTTTTTACTTATTATTGTAGAAATCACAAAACTTTTTGGGTTATTTGGTAAAAATCTGGGTTTTTTTATCATCTTTTTGATCGACTGTTCATACGAAACAAGCTTTCTGTTTACCCAGACAAAGTTCCGAACCAAAAAGTTTCGGATCAAAAAGTTCCGGATCAAAAAGTTCCGAACGAAAAGTTCCGGATCAAGGAAGTTCCGAACCAAAAGTTCCGGATCAAGGAAAGTTCCGGATCAAGGAAGTTCCGAACCAAAAGTTCCGGATCAAGGAATGTTCCGGATCAAGGAAAGTTCCGAACCAAAAGTTCCGGATCAAGGAAAGTTCCGGATCAAGGAAAAAGTTCCGGATCAAGGGAAAGTTCCGGATCAAGGAAAGTTCCGGATCAAGGAAAAAGTTCCGGATCAAGGGAAAGTTCCGGATCAAGGAAAGTTCCGGATCAAGGTAAAGTTCCAGATCAAGGGAAAGTTCCGGATCAAATCTTCCGAACCAAAAGTTCCGAATCAAGGTATTCCAAGCCAAAATCTTCCGAATCAACACTTCCGAATCAACAAAAAGTTCCGAATCAAGGGATATTTTACTTGTTTTCTCGACGATTTTTTAGAGGATTTAATCTTGGTTTCTTACAACAAAAACTCAACACAATTCAAAAGCTTTACTTCACTGCTCGATCAACCGATAATCTTTGTCTCTTTGAAGTGAACAAAATGAATCCGAATTCAGTAATGCCTCAGATGACATCCCTTACGGATATTTCCGTCATTACGGGAACGGATAATCGCCCTCCAATGCTCATCAAAGAAGTTTTTGAAGCATGGCAAGGCCGGATGATGTCTTACCTTAAGGGAAAACCGGTATATGGGAGGCTTATGGTTAAGTCAATTTTAAATGGTCCACTTGACTATGGTACCATCGTGGTAAACAATGTGACTCGACCAAGGGAGTTTGAAGAACTTACACCAGCTCAACAACTTGTTGCCGATGCAGACGAAAAGGCTCTTCAAACCATTCTCCAAGCTCTTCCACATGACATCTATCAGATGGTAAGTCAGTATACGGTGGCAAAGGATTTATGGGAACGTCTAAAGGTGTTGCTACAAGGTACGTCTCTTACCAAACAGGAAAGGGAATGTCAGTTGTATGATCTGTTTTATAGATTCACGTACAACCCAGGGGAAACGCTTCACGACTATTACTTCAGATTCACTACTCTCATGAATGATCTGAATGTATACAATCTCGTGATTGCTCCATTCCAGGTTAACACCAAATTTTTGAATACTTTACCTCAAGCTGAATGGGGTGAGTATATTACCGATGTTAAGTTAACCAGGGATTTGCATAAGTGCAATTTGGATCAACTATATGCTTTTATTCAGCAGCATGAGAAACATGTGATCATGCACCGTTCGCCTCGAGGTATGTACCCTGATTCCTTAGCTTTGATGGCGAATCAACCAAGCTTGTCACACAACAACACTCCTTATATCTTGGGACATCAAGCCTATCATCCATCACCTTACATGACACCAACCTTCCCCCAATACTCGATTCTACCGCAACCACCCACCTCGCATCAGCAACAATATCGGTTTAGTGCACCTTCATCACAATATGCTTCACAACCTCATCCAGCAAGCATTGCACTTATGCTCAGCCTTCATATTCTTCTTATCAAGAGAATGTAGCATATCCAACAAGCCACCCTGACCACATGAGTATTCCTTCTAGTGATTATGCAGCTCAACAAGACCAAGCAATGTACTGTGATGATGAGGAACTCCCCATTCCTGTATTCAAACAAGGAACTGACCCAGTTGAAGTGTTAACCACTATGTCTGCTTATCTCACAAGGACTCTAAGTAAACGAGGATTTAGAGGATCAGCTCCAACTAACAATCAGTTGAGGAATTCATCCAATTCTCGCCAACAAGCTACTATTGAGAATGGCAGGGTAATGGTTCAACCTATTCAACCATACCAGGGGAGACCTACTACATCAACTACCAATGCTCGCACGGTCAATCCTGCTCCAATGGTCAACACTCCTCCACGGGCTAATTCCACAGGCAAGTTGAGAATGATTACATGCTACAACTGCAAGGAAGAAGGTCACATGTCCAGGGATTGTAAGAAACCCAAGAGGAGAAGGGATGGTCAATGGTTTGCAGAGAAGATTTATCTGGTGAATGCTCAGGCACAAGGAAGGGAACTTGATGAAGAGGAGCTTGCATTTCTTGCTGATCCAGGGATTGCTGAACAAGACATTGTCACCACACAGAATGCAGCATACCAAGCATATGATCTTGATGCGTATGACTCAGACTGTGATGAATTTCAATCTGCAAAGGCAGCTCTTATGGCAACTATCTCCAGCTTAGGGCCAGAAACGAGATCTGAGGTATTTATTAATACCACTGATAATACCACTAATGCTAGTATTCAACCACATCAAGTTGTGCAAGAGAGTGCTGATTCGAATGAGTCTTCGGTGGTGAGTCTTTCAAATGAGGAGACAATCAATGATAGTAATATCAATGTGAGTCCCCAGACTTTGAGTGAATCACAACCGGGAGTCATTTCGCATACTCATACTCCTGCTCAACAAGATTTGGTCATGGTTCCTGCTACATTACTTAGCCAAATGAATGCTGCACTCTTAGAAACCCTAGCTAAGAATAAGAATTTGTCTGATGAGCTTGCCTTAAGCAACGAGAAAGTTCACACTTTGGAATTAGTGCCTTCGTCTAGTGTTCTAACTAATCCCAAATATGATCATTTTCGAAACAAACAAATGGGTCATTTGCAAGAAATTGAAAACTTAAGAGCAAATCTTTCTAATGAACTTAAAGAAAAAGAGTTAGTGGTCACTAATTTTCAAAAACTTCAAACGGATTTTGAATTACTCGAGTCTAAGAAGAATGAAATGGAGATTAATGCTGCTAATAAGATTAGAAGTCTAGATTATTTGCTTTTAAGACAATACGCTGCTTCTCAACTAGTGCACTTATTTGATGCTTCGTTTAGAGAATTTAACTTATCACGTCAAAAAGGCCTTCCCCCTAACCCACGGTATGCAAAACAAGCTTTAAGCCATAATCCTAGACTTTATAATGCAACCCAATTAGGATTGGTCTTAGACCCGATTGTTATTTTCGATGATCGCACCAATAAGGATCTAGTTGATGAGGATCGGTCATACAATTCTGCAAAATATCCCGAGTGTGATTATTTTACAATGAATCAGGAGCTTGCTAAAACGGATTTTAGAATTCGCTTCCATATGGACAAAGATCTCATTACAGCACCAACCTACATGTTGAATGAAGAAAACTCTAGTACATTTCCTACACTTGTCAACATGGAAGGTCCTAAGGAAATTCCAAAGGATCTTCCACCTGTTAGCACTGTATGGTTAAACTTGCAAGAGATTAATCAATACTTTACTAAATTTGACAAGGTCATTTTGGAATGTACGACTTCAAATGGCCTAAACGCCGGAGAATGGGCTTTAGAACACATGAACGAGGTGTTTAAAAATGAGATCAATCCATTTGTCGAAAGTCTAAAAGGAAGTTTTGCATCTCTTAAAGAAAATCTTGAATTTGAAATTGGAGAAGTTCAAAAAGTGTTTTATGAAATGGACACCGCTTACGAACTACAACTAATTGAAAAGGAAAAGATTTTATCCCAATATGACCGATTCTTGTCAGAAGTAATTTCGTGTGATGTGCTTACTACTGTAAATGTCAATTATTCGAATGAGCTTACATCCGCTATGATTAACTGTGGTGCTGTGAATATTTGTGATGATGTGTGTGATCTCTCTGTAAATGTTGCTGATTCTGTAAATGAGGTAGATAATCATTCTTGTCACGAATCTAACGCTGAGTTTTTAAAGCTACAAGATTCTTACAATTTACTTTCAAAACGCTTTAATCAACTAGAACAACATTGTATATCATTAGAATTAAAACAACAAACTCAAAATGAGGATCTTTTGATATCAAATGGTTGTGAAAACGGTGTTGAGACGAGTGACAAGATGATTGCAATAGTTAAGGCATTAGAGGAAGAGATTATGAGATTGAAGAGAGATGTGTCATCAAATGAAACATTAAAATTGGAACTAGAGGCCGCAGAGTCAAAAAACCAGGACTTAGAAATTAGACTTTCGTCTATTCTAGGGGAGATGGATCGTGCAAGACAGGGAATGTCCAAACTTTATGGTTCACTAGAAGAACGCTTCGCTTTTAATGCGGCACAACAACAATCTTATGTTGAACAATTGAACCAAAAATGTGAGGAAATCTCTGACTTAAACATCATGCTCATTGACAAAAACATGGTTTTGGCCGAGTTAAAGGAGACACTTCTTCTCACTCGACAAGAAGTTGTTGATAACTTAGCTACCGACTCTGCACCGTCCACTAGTGCTCCAACAACCAAGTCAGTAGTGCTCTATAAGAACCCGCTCCATAAGAAAAACCCGGTTACCTACGATGATTATATGAGGAATGCAATTAAGCATGTAGATCTTGTTAGGGATATCTTAGACGATCTTTATGCCTTAGATCCCTCAAGTAGCTACTATTATTCAGCCCATGAATATATTAAGCGTGTTCAATATTTCTTATCCTACTTGCAATACATAGGTAAACCAGGTTTTGCACTACTCACTAATCGACCCATTGCTGTAACTCCATTTAATAAGACTCCAGGAGCAAAACCGTCATTGGCACAATCAAGTAAGGCACCTTTAAAGTCTGTTGCTAATGTTCCCACTTTGCCTTCTACAGGATTAAAAGAGACTACTAAGGCTAAAGGATCGCCACTCAAGAAAGATAAGATCAAGCCCTCCACTAGTAGTACCAAAAAGAAGAAAGTAGAAGCTCACCATAGGAATGTTAGTTCAGTTTTAAATAAAAAGAATCATGTTAAGACTAAAAGCTCTGCGCTTGTGAAGAAGCCTAAACCATTCGTGAATTCTAATTTGAATTGTTGGAATTGTAATGAATGTATGTTTTCCCAACGTCATGATTTGTGTCTTATTGATCATGTGAATGAAATGAATGCCATTAGGAATAATCTTGAATGGAAGCCGATTGGTAGAACTCGTGCCCAAGTTGGCTGGCAATGGCGTCCCACTGGTAGGACCTTTACATTAGATGGAAAAATGTGCCCTTTAACTAGGAATGCATCCATTGAGGTTAGGTCTGAGCGTCCTTTAGTTAGGCACACCAGTACTAAAGTATGGAAACAACACCCTTTAATTAGGTCAGCCCCCACTATAGTGCCTATCAGTGAAGAAATACCACAGGATTTAAGCCAACTAGAATCTACACCACCAACTAGGAAGAAGAAGGCTAGGAAATCTAAGAAACCTAAAGTTAGCAAATCTAAGATTATTAAATCTGTACCTGCTAATAACAAGGAACATTCAGATTCCGATACCTCTACATTGTCCTCGTCTGGTGATATTTTCAGGTGGTCCAAATCATCCTCTGGTATTTGGACTCCGGTTGTTCAAAGCATATGACCGGAGATCGCTCGATGCTCCGAAATTTCGTCAGCAAGTTTCTTGGTACGGTTAAATTCGGGAATGATCATATAGCAAAGATAATGGGGTATGGTGAATATCAGATTGGAAACGTTACGATTTCAAGGGTATACTATGTAGAAGGTCTTGGTCATAACTTATTTTCAGTAGGACAGTTTTGTGATTCCAACCTAGAGGTTGCTTTTCGACAACATACTTGTTTCATCTGCAACTTGGAAGGAAAAGACTTGTTGAAGGGATCTCGTGGTGCAAATCTTTATACGTTGTCCCTACAAGACATGATGGCCGCCTCTCCAGTATGTCTTCTCTCTAAAGCATCTAAGACCAAGTCATGGTTATGACATCGCAGATTATCTCATCTTAACTTTGATGCTATTAATCATCTGGCTAAAAACGAATTAGTTCATAGTCTTCCAAAGCTCAAATTTCACAAGGACCATTTATGTTCCGCGTGTTCAAGGGGGAAAAGTACCAAGAAATTATACAAGCCCAAAGCTGAAGACACCAATAAAGAAAAACTTCATCTTTTGCATATGGATCTATGTGGGCCAATGAGAACTGAAAGTGTGAGCGGTAAGAAATTCTTTCTTGTCATTGTGGATAATTTCTCCAGGTTTACATGGGTTAGATTTCTACGTACAAAGGATGAAGCACCGAAGGCTATCATCACTTTTCTGAAATTCATTCAGGTACGTTTGAATACTACTGTCCGCCGTATTCATACAGACAATGGAACAGAGTTCGTCAACCAGACTCTTCGTGATTACTATGAAGGAGTTGGTATCTCTCATGAAACATCCGCTGCACGCACTCCACAACAAAACGGTGTCGTTGAAAGACGGAATCGTACACTTATGGAAGCTGCTAGGACTATGCTGATTTATGCGAACGCTCCATTGTTCTTGTGGGCAGAAGCTATATCTACTGCATGTTTCACCCAAAACCGTTCTATCATTCGGAAACGCCATGGAAAAACACCTTACGAGCTTCTACATGACCGTAAACCCGATGTTTCATTCTTTCATGTGTTTGGTGCTCTTTGTTATCCAAACATTAATAGTGAGAACTTGGGCAAACTTCAACCGAAAGCCGATATAGGTATTTTCATTGGTTACTCACCCTCCAAGAAAGCATACCGAATTTACAACTGTCGTCTTGGTAAGATTGTAGAAACTATGGACGCAGATTTCGATGAGCTGACAGCGATAGCTTCTGAGCAACGCAGCTTTGAACCCGCGCTTCATGAGATGGGAACCGGTGCTATTAGTTCCGGATTAGTTCCCAATAATCCTACTTCTACATCATTTTTACCACCAACAAGGCCCGAGTGGGATAAACTGTTTCAACCGTTGTTTGATGAATTCTTTGATCCCCCAAATGATGAAGTTCCAGCACCCGTAGTGATAGCTCCAATCCCTGAAGTTGTTGCTCCAGCTAATGAAGCTTTATCTAATGCATCTTCAATTAAAATTGAACCAGATGCACCTTTACCAAGTGATTCTCAAACTACACCTGAATCGTCACCCCTACTTGTGCCTAATGATGTGGAAGAGGATTCTATTGATCACGATTTGGAATATGCTCACCTACAAGAGCTTCCCTTCTTTGGTGTAACGATACCTGAAAACCCTTCAGCCGCGTCTACCTCAGAAGTAGCTCCTTCTATTGTTCACTCCAGACCACCTAGGATTGAAAATCATAGCACGAAATGGACAAAAGATCACCCAATTAGGAATGTCATTGGAGATCTAGATCGACCAGTATCTACACGCCATCAATTACAAGAGAGTGCACTCTATTGCTACTTTGATGTATTTCTCTCTGAAGTTGAACCTAAAAATTGGCAGCAGGCTATGACTCAATCATCTTGGATTAAAGCCATGCAGGAGGAACTAAATGAATTCCAAAGACTTGAAGTATGGGAATTAGTTCCTCTCCCTGACAAGGTTAACATCCTTACTTTGTTGTGGGTTTATAAGGTTAAACTTGATGAGATGGGTGCAGTATTGAAGAATAAGGCTAGATTAGTCGCTAGAGGATATAAACAAGCCTTGGGTATAGACTTTGAAGAATCTTTTGCTCTTGTTGCAAGATTTGAGGCTATTAGACTATTCCTTGCGTATGCTGCTCATATGAACATGATCGTCTATCAAATGGATGTGAAGACGGCATTTTTGAACGGTGAACTAAGGGAAGAAGTCTATGTTAGTCAGCCGGATGGGTTCGTTAGCACGGTGTTTCCTAATCATGTGTACAAGCTTAAGAAGGCTCTCTATGGGTTGAAACAAGCTCCACGCGCGTGGTATGATCTCCTTTCAACTTATCTCATCTCGGAAGGCTTCTCCAAAGGCAAGGTGGACCCCACTCTATTCACTCTCAAGGAGGACAACGACATGATTCTGGTACAAATTTATGTTGATGATATAATATTTGCTGCCACTAACATAGAATTGTCAAATCTCTTTGAGAAGATAATGTCCACAAGCTTTCAGATGTCAATGATGGGAAAATTTTCATTTTTCTTAGGATTACAGATTTCTCAGAATCCCAGAGGCATCTTTATTAATCAATCCAAATATGCTCTAGAATCTTTAAAGAAGTATAACTTTGAAAATTGTGACCCCGTGGACACTCCAATGGTGGAGAAATCCAAGTTAGATGAAGATAGGAATGGGATTATTGTCGATCCAAAACTTTACCGTGGGATGATCGGCACCCTTCTATATCTGACTGCTAGCAGGCCTGATTTGCAATTTGCTGTATGCATGTGTGCCCGGTATCAGGCTCGGCCTACCGAAAAGCACCTACATGTTGTTAAAAGGATCTTTCGGTATCTCAAAGGAACACTTCATCGTGGTCTATGGTATCCGAAAGATTCCTCTATTGCTTTAATATCATACGCAGATGCCGATCATGCTGGATGTCAAGACACGAGGCGTAGCACTTTTTGATCTGTGCAACTCCTTGGAGACAGATTGATCAGTTGGTCTTCAAAAAGGCAGAAAAGCACTGCAATTTCTAGCACGGAGGCTGAATACATCGCCATGTCCGGTTGTTGTGCTCAAGTCCTTTGGATGAGATCACAATTAACTGACTACGGTTTGGGATTCAACAAAATCCCGATGTATTGTGACAACAAGAGCGCCATTGCCCTTTGCTGCAACTATGTTCAACACTCCCGGGCCAAGCACATAGACATTCGCTACCATTTCATTAAAGAGTAGGTGGAGAACGGAGTGATCGAGCTGTATTTTGTCACTACTGAGTACCAGCTGGCAGATATGTTCACCAAAGCCTTAGATCGAGGACGAATCGAGTTTTTGATCGACAAGCTTGGCATGAAATCATTTACTCCAGCGACTCTCAAAGAATTAGCAGAAGAATCAGCTGAATAGTGGTGGTAAACTATTCAGAGTATCCTTTGTTCGTGATCATGTATATTATCGTAAATATATAAACCACAAAAGAAAAATACAAAAATATAAAACCAAGAAAAACCATAAAAAATATAAAACCTTGAAAAACCATAAAAATTATAAAATCCAGAAAAACCAAAAATATTTTTCGTTTTTAAAACGGGCATGTCTTTTAGTACGGTAATATTTACGACCTTAGAAATGTCGATCAATATTGACACGGTGCCATAAATAGAGTCCGTATAAAAGTACATTTTTAAAACATGCCCATTATGGCTTGTAGTTATTTCTGACTGCAACCCGATTTTCATATTAAAGTCACGTATTTCCTCGGAAAACGTTGGCTCACAACGGGAATTAATTTTCTCGGGCATGATTTACAAGCCAAATCATGCAAAGGGATCAAGTTTACTTTACAACTTGGTCTAACACGAATCAATGTACGTCTCAGTGCATTAATTTGTTAAAATAAGAGAAATCTTATTGACACCTCGAATCAATCTTTTTCAAGATACTAATTGGAAATGCTTTCATCAATATTTGACTCTTTAAACAATGACTACATCTCTTTAAATAGAACACGGGTCATCGTTTAAGGGGGAGAGAATATTAAATCATCTTCGTCATCAAAACGATGGCTTTAGATGTTGGAGATTTACTAATAGGATGCGATGCTTAAGTTGGAAAATTAATTCGCCTAATTCATTTAAATTCACTTAATTAAGTTAATCAAGATTAGGGTTTCTGCCTTAATTTAGGGTTAATTAATTAGGGGTTTTAGTTGGGTTTTATGCGGATTAGGATTAGAAGATGTTCTATTGCCTTAGCATGCCTTAAAACTCACAATCGCGATTAGAATAATCACCAATAGGCTGCGTTTAGAACTTCCGGATGAACAGGATGAAGAGTTCCGAATGAAGGAAGTTCCGGATGAACTTCCGAATGAAAGAACTTCCGAATGAAGGAAGTTCCGAATGAAGGAAGTTCCGAATGAAGGAAGTTCCGAATGAAGGAAGTTCTGAATGAAGGAAGTTCCGAATGAAGGAAGTTCCGAATGAAAGAACTTTCGAATGAAGGATCTTCCGAATGAAGGAAGTTCCGAATGAAGGAAGTTCCGAATGAAGGAAGTTCCGAATGAAGGAAGTTCCGAATGAAGGAAGTTCCGAATGAAGGAAGTTCCGAATGAAGGAAGTTCCGAATGAAGGAAGTTCCGAATGAAGGAAGTTCCGAATGAAGAGGTTCCGAGTGAACTTCCAAATGAAGAAGTTCCGAGTGAACTTCCGAATGAAGAAGTTCTGAGTGAACTTCCGAATGAAGAAGTTCCGAATGAAACTTCCGAATGAAGGAGTTCTGAATGAAACTTCCGAATGAAGGAGTTCTGAATGAAACTTCCGAATGAAGAGGTTACGAGAGAACTTCCGAATGAAGAAGTTCCGAATGAAGTGAACTTCCGAATGAAGAGTTCCAAGAACTTCCGGATGAAGAGTTCCGAATGAAGGACTTCCGGATGAAGAGTTCCGAATGAAGGACTTCCGGATGAAGAGTTGTTGGATTGATAGTTGTTTGCCTAATATAATTACTTCTTGAAATGTGTTATGCTTAGAAGTCATAATGATATATATCTATATATTGTTTGTGCATCAACCTTTCATGTCTTATCTTAAGCAAATACGATGACTAATCCAACAGTACAAGCACTCCAAGATTCTAGAGCAACCGTAATTGCCAAAGCAAGAACCCTTGAACGTAGATTGATGAGGAGTTTAGAAAGATTCGTTGGTGGTAGACCATATTTAGTGCACCACAAGCTACTGCAACGATCCATCTAAGGGGTCGTACATTTCAGGTCCACTTTATATTGGTTTTCAATTGTGAATATGTATATTTGTGAATATTGTGCTTTTGCGGCTTGATGTAGTGTTAAGGTATGATAATTTTTCAAGAATTTCTCACGAGATTCTAAATCTTTCAAAATATATCATACTAAAGCACTACAAATATCCCTTATTAATTTAAGGGGGAGCATTACCATGTTCTATGGCCAAACATCGATTTCATTTTTTACACAAAGACCGGTTGATCCATTCAATATCCCAAATATTAATGGTTAACATTTTGGATAAGGGGAGAAAATGGGATTAAGGAGACTTAAATGATACTTGGCTAAAAGACGAAAAAGACTTAACGATAATCCAACTTAATATGTGTAAAGCACGTGTTAAGGGGGAGCGTTTTTGATGAACAAAACACCTAAGGTACAAAACTTTTGATTTCAATATCACAAGTACCTTATGTGATTTTCAATGATTTTTCATGGTGGCTATACTTTCCCAAAAACACGCTTAATTCACGACGATGTGGTGACAAAAGGGTGGTAGGAGTAGGTTTAGTCCAATGATTCATCAGAGCCGATGGAATCTTCCCAAGGACAATTCCCTAGATAGAATTAGAAGTCCTAGGAAAGATGGAGAAAGAATGTGAACGTAGCTGAGTACCGACTAATTACTGATGCTAGCACTGGAACAATCACAACAAGGTGCTAGTGATGATGTATTGGTAAGTACTGAAGGGGTTGAAGAATGAATAAGAAATGTAAAGATAAAGGGTGTAAAGAAAGAAGCCCTCCTTACAACTTTAGGCAGAAACCGAGTCAATACATATGCTATTGAGATCATTTTTGTTAATGATTCTCGATATTGAAGAAAGACGTCATGGACCCAGTGATGCAATGCACAACCCTTCCCAGCTAACTCAAATATCTCTCAAAAGGTATTTGTTTTAATCACACGGAGATCAACATGTTATCTATTGGTTTATTCACTCCGAATAGACTGGTATTGAAAAGGTGGCACTCCTCTCCAGCCATCGCTCACTAAATCAAAACGCACAATCGAGTCTAGAGCCAAGAGATCATCAAAAGTCTCATTAGGACACTTTCCATTTATTCCTTGCTTTCTCACACACTGTGAAAAGTAAGAGATTTTCATGAGTCCTACACAGTATTCCTGTACTATTGCCAGAACATCCGAGTAATACGCAAGTATTACAATGAAGATGGAAATCCTGCTTGAGCCAACATCAAACAAGCTCATGGTAGGTTACACGTGCGGTTCTTTTAGAACCAATCTTGTGAAAAACTGGAAAGAAACAATGGTTTAATTCTTAATTGAACTTAAACTCGTTCCAGGCCTCTACGCATTATCATATGATCTTGCCAGAACACTCAGAGTGACTCTTTATTGATTACAGTGACGAGTGGAAATCCTTCTAGTGTTAACATCAAACAACACTTGGTAGGTAACGTGCAAGATTCTTTATGAATTGAGCTCGTGATAACTGGAAAGCAACGATGGTGAAAATCTTAAATGAAATTCACTTGTTCCAGGTTTCATGAATTGACGGCTTCAAATCACAAGGTAATTTATCCAAGTGATTCACTCTTTATGTTCGCAGTCAGCTTTGGACGGTCGAATAAAGAGAACGGGTTTACCCGCGAAATCCTGTCAGGAAGTTACTTAATTGAAACTATCCGTCACGGGTACGATATCTAATATCGTCCAACGGTCTTCACCGACCGGAGGTAAAATGCTACCGAATTAGAATAAAATGTCAAAGCCATTTTATTCGTGTCGTTGCTGTGTACCTGTTAAAGACGGTGGCGTTGTTGTGTACCTGTTGAAGACGGTGGCGTTGTTGTGTACCAGTTAAAGACGGTGGTGTTGCGGTGTACCTGTAGAAGTCGTTCCCACATGCTTATGTTTTTTCTGCATCAAAGTTCAGCAAAAATTCAAGAAAGTACCAGATGAAGTCTTCCGCTGTACCAAACTCTGAAGCTTTCGAGAATTCAACAAAAAGACATAAGTGTGTGGAACATGAAGTCACGAGGAGGCAAGTTTCACAAGATGGCAAAGATCGCACGTGATTGGCCAAAAGAACAATGCTCTCAAGCCAAAGCCTAAAAGATCAAATCAAAATATTCACAACAAAAAGAAAGAAGAAAAGACTACGAGCTAAAGAACGAAGACTTAGTATAGTATGCTAGGTTTAGAACTTTGTAACGTGGAGTGACCTCCCTTAGGGGGAGATTGTTAGAAATACGTTTTTACGTATATTAGAAGTATCGGTCACTCCACAATATTATATATGTTGTAATAGCTCGTAGTTAGTGTTACTTATTTAGTTAAGTAAGAAACCGGCCCATGGGCTTGTCATGGGCCGACCCAAGCCCAAATAAGGGCCTAGGATATAAATACCCCTTTCCACCATGGAAAGGGGTTGGTTGTTGTTCATTTCTAGTTTTCATTCTAATAAAAAGACACATAGTTTCTCTCACTTTCTCTCTCTAGTTTCTCTCTCTATAAAACATCAACCCACTTCATAGATTCATAGGTTATCAAGATTCTACAGAACAGATTGGCTTTTTGATTTAGAGCCATTGTCTAGATCCATGAATTATTTGTCTGTTACTAATCAGTTGTCTTGGAGAACTCTCCAAAGATTGCGGAAGAAGCTATTGTTGATAGTGTAGGTACATAAGCTACAAAGGTGACAGGATCATAAGCAGATGAGTTCACTCCCACATTTTACTTTGTGGAATTACCTATTTTGAGTGAAGAATTCATTAAAGCATCTGCTGCTGAAAGAGAAGTGGAGAGAAATCAATAAGAAGAGCAAGTCAATGAAAGTATTCCATCTGCTGACAAAAGTAGTTCAACCACTAACACACCTGTTTCGGCCACTGACAAGGAGGTACTTAAACTTGTTGAAGATCCCATACCTGATGAAGGTGTCAGCGTCATCAATCCAAATGCTGACAACGTGTCTCCTTGTTCAAGTAGATATGGAAATCATGATGATGAGGATAATGGCACCTTAGAGTCTACAGTGCATGACAACACATTGTTTGGGAGAGGAATTCTTACTAATGTATCTAAAATTCATCCTCCCACCCAAATAATTGGTCCCATCAATTCACCAGTTCAAACAAAAAGAAAGAAGAATTCTTATGGAGGATTCATTGCTAACATTCACAAAAAGGAAGATACCCCTTTGGTTCAAGAATGTTTATTTTCTTGTAATCTATCATAGAATGAGCCCAAGAAGATTTTTGATGCTCTTCAAGAACCAAGCTGGTTTGAAGCAATGCAGGATGAGCTTCATCAGTTTTCCAAATAGGATGTTTGGGAACTTGTGGATTATCCAAAGCATGTGCGGCCAATTGGAGCAAGTTAGGTTCTAAGGAACAAGAGAGATGAGACAGGTATTGTGATAAAAAAAACAAGGCAAGACTGGTTTCTTAAGGTTACACATAAGAAGAAGGCATTGACTATGAAGAAGTTTTTGCACATGTTGCTAGGATTGAAGCAATAAGGATTTTCCTAGCCTATGCTTCATGCATGGGTTTCACAGTCTATTAGATGGATTTCAAGAGTGCTTTCTTGTATGGAACTATTCAAGAGGAGGTTCATGTCATGCAACCTCCTAGTTTTGAATATTTAGAGCATCCAGAAAAGGTATATAGAGTTAAAAAGGCAATGTATGGCCTTCATAAAGCCCCTAGAGCATGGTATGGTACTTTATCCACTTATCTTGTGGAAAATGGTTTCAAGAGGGGCACCATAGACCAAACTCTCTTTACCAAGCAGAATGGAAAAGATTTTCTACTTGTCCAGGTCTATGTTAATGATATCATATTTGGATCTTCCAATCCAAAGATGAGTGAAGAATTCTCCAAGCTGATGACTAACAAATTTCAAATGAGTGAAATGGGAGAGATGAACTTCTTTCTAGGTCTGCAAGTCCAACCAAAAGAAAAATGGTATCTTCATCTCTCAAGACAAGTATGTAGAAGAAATTTTGAAGAAATTTGGGTTTTCCCCACCTGAAAAACAGGCTAGCACCCCCATGGATAGGGAACACCCCTGGGGAAATATTAGAGATGGAAAAGGTGTAGATGTCATGCATTATAGGTCAATGATTGGCTCATTGATGTATCTTACTGCCTCTAGACCTGACATCATGTTTGTTGTGTGTGCATGTGCACATCATCAAGTGACTCCCAAAGAGTGTCATCTTCATGCTGTCAAAAGGATCTTTAGGTATCTTAGGTTCTATCCTACTTTGGGATTATGGTACCCTAAAGATTCTCCATTGGAGCTTGTGGGCTATTCAGATAGTGATTATGGAGGTGATAACAATGATAGGAAATCCTCAACAGGTGGATGTCAATTTCTTGGGAGCAGACTTATTTCTTGGCAATTCAAGAAACAAACACTAGTGGCCAATTCAACAACTGAGGCTGAGTATGTAGTTGCTGCTGCATGTTGTGGGCAAGTGCTATGGATTCAAAATTAGCTTTTGGACTATGGGTACAATTTTATGCATACCAAGATATGTGTAGATAATAACAGTACCCTTTGCATTATTAACAATCGTGTACATCATTCTAAAACTGAACACATAGAAATTAGGCATCATTTTATAAGGGATTGTTTTGAAAAAGGTTTAATACATCCAGATAAAATAGACATAGAGGACAATGTGGCTGATCTTTTGACTAAACCTTTTGATATTGGGAGGTTCCAGTACTTGGTAACAAGTATTGGAATGATCAATCCATAAAATATATGTTTTTGACTTCGATGTATAATATGTACAAGATGTGCATTGTCGTTATTACTTGTAAAAGTATTAGATTTTCCACTATATTTTCTAACCGCTGACAAAGGCATGTTATCCGCTGACAAGTGGAAAGAAGCCGCTGACAACCTATGTTAGTGTTTGTGGTTTTTCATCTAATCATGCAGGCAAGTTGAGCATTATGCAATAGGATATAGAGTTGCTTATGGACTTCAAAGATATGACAAATAGTTATTTATGATGGTTCGAATGTTTACATTCCTATCTTGAAATAAATATTTTGTCATATATATTTATTTTGCAAACTGTGTAAGTTTAAGGGGAGGTTTTAGGAAACCTTTAGGTTTTGGGTACTCTTATAGCGCTCTTATCACAATTCTAGATGGTATCCGCTGGTGAGTAAGAGTTAGGAGTAATGAAGACTTTTCTTTTTAAGAGTTGTTGGAATTTCTAAACCTTGAGGCAGTATAGCATGCAAAGTTGATATAACTGTGCATGTTGCCAAGACTATTTGGCCTAGATTTGGGATTGGTCGATTGGGAGACTTAGTGTAAATAAAAATGGGCTTCCCTGGGAGTTACAAAGTGTTTATATGAGATAACTTCACTCCAAAGGACTTACTTTTGCAAGGTTCACTTGAGGACAGTTATGTCTATCTTGCTTATGCAAGTGTGTATAATTGGACAGAAAATGCTAATTTAAGTCTGTGTCGGAGGAAGAGTTATCTTCTTAGGGTAAACCTCTTTGTTAAGGTCCTTTTATTTTATTACTTTTTTATTTTTGGCCGTTGACACATAAGTGGTTTAGATGCTGACAAGCACATTTTTAGACGCTGACATGGCAAATTTTACACGCTAACAAATATAGCCGTTACACACTCACAAATTCTTTAACCGTTGAAGGACACTAGGACCCATCTAGTTGTTTCTTTTGCGATATTTTGGGCTGTAACTTTATGGGATTTGGTAAATTTTTTTTAAAGCAAAGAGATAAGTTGTTGTTTTTCAAGATCACAATCATTACTTTTTGAACAAGTTACCTCTTTTTCATCCAATAGTAACCTAGTTTACCTCCTATTTATACGGCTCATTCTTTTTAAAAGGGTAACTTGCTTGTTTGTCTAATTTTCTCCATAACCAAAATTCTACATTTTCCTTCATCTTAAAGCTTTCACCAACAGTTTTCATGGCTCCATTGTTTAAACCTATTGCTGCTCATGCTCCTCTCATTCCTATCACACACATCAAGCAGTTTTGGAACACTTCCAGTTCTGAAACAATTGATGGTGTGATTACATTATCTAGGACTGTTCATGGGACAATATAGGTGGTCACTAAAGAACTCATTCGTCAATCTTTACAGCTTGATGATGCTGATGGTGTGACTATCCTTTCCATTGAACAGATAGAGGAAGGACTTCGAGGCTTGGGATATGATTTGCCCCCAGAAGGGTGTATTAATAAATATTCCAAATAACAATATCCCCAAGCCTGGAAGTTCTTAATACATGTCCTCCTTCAATGTCTTAGTCCCAAGTGTACATCATTCAATGAAATCAACCTTTCATTCGGGAGTGCTCTTGTCTGTATGGCCACTAGGTAAAAAAAATAATTTTTCTCATATGATTGTTGATCCTAAACTTAGATCGATTTAGCTTTATGTATACGAGATTAGATCAAGTAATACACTTAGAGAAACCTTTGTATATGTATATGACAATCTAAGTGTTATGCGGAATTAACACTTAAACAAGAACACACAAGATTTAAACAAACTTTCACTTTGATTAATGATATCAAACTTGCTTACAATGAAAGTGTTTAACGTATGAAAACTTATATTAAACATTAACCTAAAGGTCTTCTTTTATAGACATAAGAAGCCTTGTACTCTACGTATCAACTATTCTAGGTAAAGATAAATATAGAAAATACATTGTTGTTCCTATCTTTACTAGAAGTAATCTAGAACATAATAAACGCGTAGATCATATCCTACCATCAGTGCTTGTCTTCAGTGAGTCAACGCTTGACTTCTTCTTGTCAACACTTGATCTGTCAGCGTTTGTTTTCTTCCTATCAACGCTTGTTTCTCTTATCAGCGCTCAAGTAGACTGGCTATAATTTATTCCCAACAATCCTCCCCTAAACTTGATATCTACTCTAGTAATCAAGTTTTTGAATAAACATTAAGAACTAGGAGGAATCTTACAAACCTTCTCATATTGGTAATAAATAAATCTGATCAAATCTTTGGCCACGTCACTCGAATAATCAATTTCTAGCTGTGTATTATTCATCTTCTCCAAGACTTCCTTGGACATGAAATACTGGCCATCTACAAGTAGATACTCAGCAAACTTTGTAGAACTCAAATAATAAACACCAAAAGCTGAATACAAACGCCATTGAAGACCATTGAGGTCATCTTTAAGATCCTTCCAAATAGCAGGATCTTCATCTCTTGGTCCACACATTCTCTTGAATGTTGACCACAATTTTATTACATTGACTTAAGTGGGAGCTTCAGTCTCATACTTGGCCTCTAACAACCTCCATAGGTCTACCGAGTCTTCTCTATCAAAACATGCAAACAAAGATATAAGAGTGGTAAAAGTGTGAACCTCTTTCCCATACCTGCCAATCTTCTAAAACCCACATTCATCTTCTTCATAGCTTATAATAGGGTTTCTGGAATCAAGTGGTAACACTTGTACCATATCTGAAGCTTCTAATGGTGAGAGCTTGAGGCTCTTTCTTATAACAGCTTCACTTGGATTTAATGGATCCATACCTTTGGGAAACTCAAGAGGGACTCCCTTTTTCACAGGTCTGGGAAAAAACATTGCCTTCTTAAGCTCCATTTCCTCTGCAAGTTCTTCTTTTCTTTCATCAGAAAGAAGTCTTAGAGTGTTTCCTTCCTGCACTCTAACCCAAATGGGATAAGCTCTGCACTCCAACTCTTCAAATGTCAAACCAATCAATTTCTTATGAGTCCATCCTGTTCAATGACATCTGAGTAGCATGTAGTACAACTCCCTTCTATCCCTTTTCAAATTTAAGAGAACATTGCTTGCTTTGTGTTTCAAAATGACCTTGCAATCCTTTTGTACTCTGAGAAGAATCTCCAAACCCCATATCTGATCTGAAATGGTCAAATGTGGATTCTCCATACACCTATCTTCCCAAGCATGGTACATCTGAACAACTTCTGGCATATCAAAATCAACCTGAAATTTCAACTCATTCAACTTCTCTTTTGCCAACTCATCACCATACTCAAGTCTTTCTGGTTGTTCTATGATCATTACACTTGAGTCTGAACTGGCTTCATCACTTCCTTCTTGCTCTTTTGAAGTGACAACAAAAGGTGATTCACCTACCTTTTTCCTTTCTTGTTCCACAATTTGTGCAGCCAACCTTCTATCAAACTCAATTTGTGCTGCATTCTTTGGAAAAACTTCTTCTACCATAATAGCCTTACCCTTATCTAATGGATCAACTGTTGGTAAGGTAGATGGTAATACCTGTGAAGAAACATCTTTGATGATGGATGATGACTGGAATACATCAGCCTCATCTGCAGGTCTGTCAACGCCCAGTTTTCCTTTGTCAGCGCCTAAGTTACTCATGTCAGCGTTCAAATCTGTCTTGTCAACGCCCAAAGTACCTGTCTCAGCGCCTATTGTGATTTCCTCCAACATGGCTGTAAATGAAAATTTTAAGTTTGTAGGAGAGACTAGAGACGTATCAAAACCTGTCTGTTTCTTCAAACTTGTTAGGGCCTCAGCAACACCCAAAGATTCACCATCATGAGAGCCCTTATCACTCACATTTATCTGTCCATCCTCCCATTTGGAAGATTCCTCCATCCCTCTCCTTGTGCTAGCATTCTCTAAGATAACAATTCTCTCCCTCAATTCCTTGAGTTCAAGGCCTTGTGTACTGACAATATGTACCAAGTCTGCATTTTGCTTTTGCAAGCTTATGCAGACAGCCTTCAATTCCATTAGGGTCATTGGTTCCAATCTGCCCTCTTCTAAAATGGGTATTTGACCTCCCAAGTTAGATTCATTAGGCATGGATGAGATCTTAATGATGGTAGGACTGTCTTGGCCAGCTACTAAGCCATAACCAATAGTCCCAGCCTCATCCATAGCACCAACCACACTTGTGGTGGTGGTTCTCTCTGCTACATGGCTAGGACCACTAGAGGAGAACACTCCAGTAGTCCTTTGGCGTTTTGGCAACCTATATTGTGTTGTGGGTGAAGATGATGTGGATTGGGTGGATGTGGGTTGGTTAAGGGGTGTTTAGGTCTGTGAAGGATTTGTGTCAACGTTTGGAATAGGCATGTCAACGCCAACATATAATGTGTTAGCGTCGAAAGGTTCTTGGTCAAGTTGCATGTGTTGTGGGGACGGTAATGGTTAAGGTATTGGGTCAATTTGGGGTTGTGGGTCTGGTTGGGTTTGTGCTGCTTCAATAACAGCAATCATAACTGGGGTTAGGGGTAGGTCACGATGTGGGGGGAGTTCATCTTTGTAAAAACTGCTTTCTTTTGCACAGGGATCTCATAAAAGTCATCATGATCCCTTGTGCAGTAACCTTGGACATCAAAAACCATTTTTAAAAATCTGGGATAAGCTAAAGTCATTTTGTTCCCTTTATTTTTACACATGCCCTCAAAAATCATTTTTGAATAATTAAACTTTTGCCCAGTAGCAATGCACACGATAACACTTGCAATAGATCTATTGATCTCATTGTGTGCAGTACACTTGGGACTCAAACACTGCAAGAGGACATGTATTAGGTACTTCCAGGCTGGGGGGAAACTCCTGTTTATGATATTTATTTAAAGTTCCTTCAGCAGGAAAAGGATAATCCAAAGCCCTTAGTCCTTGTTCTATTTCATTTATGGGGAGGGTGGTTATACCATCTGCATCATCAAGATGCAAATCTTGGCGAACCAAAGCTTCAGTAACCACCCATGTGCACCCATGAACAATAGATGATAATGTAGTCACTCTATTAACTGTTGAGGAACTAACATTGTTCCAAAACTGTTTAATATGTGTGACCGGAATGAGTGGAGCATGAGAAAGAGCATACCTAATAGAGGATGCATTCAAATACGCCACCATTTGTGTGTATTGGGGAAACAGATTATCATCAGCTTCAAGATATGCTATCATGTTGTGTTGAGTCATGAATCCCAATTCCAAATCACTTGGTTTGAATTTTGGTGCCATTGTTGAAAGCTGTTTGAATGATTGATAAAGATGAAGTTATAGGAGAAAATATGGTTAGACAAGAATGATAGGTACCCTGTTTGAAATTGGAGCCAAATATATAGGAGAGAAAGTATGCATGTGATTGGTCAAAAATTAGGCAACTATTTTCAAAATACAATCATGAAAATATTGAAAAAGAATAAGTTTATCTCATGCATTAAATGAGAGTTATCTGCTCACAAAATTACGGCCCAAAAATATGTCAAAAAGTAACAACTAGGTAGGTCCCATTGAGTGTCAACGGTCAAAAATAACCCATCAACGCCCAACGGCTATATTCTTGTCAAGGTTTGCCAAAGCCATGTCAGCATCTAAATTGGTCACAACAACGCTTGGAAAAATACTTGTCAGCGTCCAAAAATAAAAATTTATAAAAATGAAAAATGACCTTAACAAAGTAATTTATCCTAGAGAAGATAACCAAAAAGTTGATAATTATTATAGGGCGGCAAGCACTGTCCAGTTATGCACACTTGCTTATGCAAGATAGACATAACAGTCCTCTAGTGTCCCTTGCTAACCAAAACTCTTAACAACTAAGTTACCTTATAAAACTCTTTGTTACTCCCAGGTAAATCCCATGATAAAATCATTCCCAAGTCTCCCAACAGACCACAACCAATTCTAGGCCAAAAATGTCTTGGCAGCATGCATAGTATATCAACTTTGCATGCTACAGTGCCTCATGATTTAGTAAAACTAACTCATACTCACCTGTGGACACAATCTAGAATTGTGATAAGAGTATCATAAGGATACCCAACAATCCTAAAGGTTCCTAAAACCTCCCCTTAAACTATGATACATATGTTGCCAAAAATATGCATGAACATAAAACATTTATGTCAAGATAGGAATAGAAAATTCCAACCATCATCCATAAATAAAAACATGCTCAAACAAGTCTCCAATGATCCATAAGCAACTCTGTATCCAATGGTATAATGCTAACACCACCTGCACATTTAGATTGAAAACCACAAAACTAACATTGTTGCTGACAACGCCCCGATAACACTTGTCAGCGTTAAAGAAACATTTTTCAGCGTTAGACAAATATATTGCTGACAACGTCACAATAACACTTATCAGCGTTAAAGTAACCTTTGTCAGTGTTAGAAAATTATAGTGGAAAATCTAAATCCTCAAAAAGACCAATAACAATGCATTATCCTGTACATACTTTTGCAAAAAGACTCCAAAACACATATTATGTGAGATTGATCATTCCAATACTTGTTACCAAGTATTGAAACCTTCCAGCATCAAAAGATTTAGTTAGTAAATCTGACACATTTTCTTCTGTGTCAACCCTATCTGGTTGTATTAAACCCTTTTCAAAACAATATCTTATAAAATGGTGTCTAATTTCTATGTGTTTAGTTTTATAATGATGTACAGGATTGTTAATAATGCATAAGGTGCTGTTATTGTCAACAAATATTTTGGTATGCATGAAATTATACCCATAGTCCAACAGTTGGTTCTAAATCCATAAAACTTGTCCACAACAAGCAGCTGCAGCCACATACTCTTCTTCAGTTGTAGAATTAGCTACCACTGTTTGTTTCTTGCATTGCCAAGATATCAATCTGCTCCCAAGAAACTGACATCCACCAGTTGTGGATTTTCTATCAAACTTATCACCTCCATAATCACTGTCTGAATATGCAATAAGCTCCAAAGGTGAATCTTTTGGATACCACAAGCCAAGACTGGGATAACATCTTAGGTACCTAAAGATCCTCTTAACAGCATAAAGGTGACATTCTTTGGGAGTCACTTGATGGCGTGCACAAGCACACACAGCAAACATGATGTCAGGTCTGGAGGTTGTGAGATACATCAATGAACCAATCATTGATCTATAGTGCCTGACATTAACATCTTTCCCATCTCCAATCATTCCCCAAGGGTGTTCTCTATCCATAGGAGTAGTAGCCCTCTTTTCATGTAGAGAAAAGCCAAACTTCTTCAAGATCTCTGCCACATATTTATCCTGGGAGATGAAGATACCATCTTCTTTCTGCTGAACTTGTAACCCAAGAAAGAAGTTCATCTCCCCCATAGCACTCATCTTGAATTTTTCTGTCATAAGCTTGGAGAAATCCTCACTCATCTTTGGATTGGTGGATCCAAAGATGATGTCATCAACATAGACCTGAACAAGTAAACCATCCTTACCCTTCTTCTTTATAAACAATGTCTGATCTATGGTGCCCCTCTTGAATCCATTGTCCACCAAATAAGTGGATAATGTGCCATACCATGCTCTTGGGGCTTGATGAAGTCCATACATAGCCTTCTTGACTCTATACACCTTGTCTGGATTCTCTGGATCTTCAAAACTAGGAGGCTGCATAACATACACCTCCTCAACAATTGTTCCATAGAGGAAGGCACTCTTCACATCCATTTGATAGACAGTGAAGCCCATGCAGGATGCATTAGGCTAGAAAGATTCTTATAGCTTCAATCCTTGTAACTGGTGCAAAGACCTCTTCATAGTCTATCCCCTCCTCTTGTGTATATCCCTGAGCCACTAATCTTGCCTTGTTTCTGACCATAATACCTCTTTCATCTCTCTTGTTTCTTAGAACCCATCTTGTCCCTATAGGTCTGACATACCTGGGACAATCAACCAGCTCCCAAATATCCTGAATTGCAAATTGGTGAAGCTCATCCTGCATTGCTTCCACCCAACTTGGTTCTTTGAGAGCATCAAAGATCTTCTTGGGTTCTTGTTGTGACAGAAAACAGGCAAACAAACATGCTTGCACAAGAGGGGTATCAACCTTTTTATGAATATTGGCAATAAATCCACCAAGACCTTAATGAGATCTTCTAGTCTAAACAGGAGTCATAATATCACCAATGATTTGAGAAGTAGGGTGATTCTTCATAGTAGAAGTGAGAACTCATCCTTTAAAAAGTCTGGTGTCTTCTATCTCATTATCCATGTTGCCAATATCTTCTTCTTCAGACTCTCTTTCATCAATATGAGGATGAACCTCTTCATATAAATTAGAAGGTTCACCCTGTTCAAAAGTGGAAGAGAAAAGATGCGCAAAAGTGTTGTCAACGCGTGAACCTTGGTTGTCAGCGCTTGGGCTAACAACGCTTGAAATGTTGTTGTCAACGTTTGAGCCATCAACGTCTGAATTTGTCATGTCAGCGCTAGATTTGCCTTTGTCAGCGCCTGAAGGACCATGCATGTTGTTATCTGGTGGTACTTAGGGACCACCATTATCCTTTCCAGCAGCAGCAACAGCAGCAAAAGCATCTGTCCATATGGGAATTGTGACATACTCTAGTATAGGAGATGACTTTTCTGCTTGTGATCCAACCTCTTCATTAACTTGTGTACCTGAAACATCAACAACTTGTTCTTCCACAACATTTGAAGTTACCTACACAATGTCTGGATTAGTGACAAGCATATAATTTAAAGTTCTAGATAGAGGTTCCAAGTCAAACAACCAATTTGGACCACTTTCAGGATCACTAGGTTTACTCTCCAAAAACCTAACATGTACTCTCTCAAGAATACGTTTTTTCTTCTTAAGGAAAACCCTATATCCCTTGCTCTGCACTAAATACCCCATGAAATAGCCTTCATCACCTTTTGCACTAAATTTACCTAAGGCATCACTAGTATCAAGTACAACTACATGACAACCAAAAGGTCTAAGAAAACCAATATTGGGTTTTCTTCCCCGAAGTAATTCATAAGGTGTTTTGTTCTGTATCTTGTTGACCAATGCACTATTTTGAACATATCAAGCTGTATTCACAGCCTCAGCCCAAAAAGCTATGGGGAAATGAGCATCAGCCAACATAGTTATGGCTGCTTCAATTAGGGTTCTATTCTTTCTTTCTGCAACCCCATTTTGCTGTGGGGTTCTGGCAACACTAAACTGCCTAGTAATCCCTTTCCTGGCACAAAAATCATCTAAAACTTTATTCCTAAATTCACCACCATTATCACTCCTAAGCATTTTAACCTCATTACCTGTTTTCTTTTCAATCTGGGTAATAAAGTCAATTAAAGTGTCAGTTGTATCACTCTTCATAGCTAAAAAGAAAGTCCAAGTAAACCTAGAAAAGTCATCTGTGATGACAAAGCAGTATGATTTACCATTCAAACTCTCTATATTGATTGGACCAAATAGGTCCATATGAAGCAAGTGAAGTGGTCTAGTACTAGAGTGCACCTGTTTAGACTTGAATGAGACCTTGTGCTGCTTGCCTTTAAGACATGCAACACAAGAGTGGTCATTGTGGAAAGCCTTTCCAGGCAAGCCATCAACCAAGCTAAGTCTCACAAGCCTGTTTATATTCTTAAAGTTTATGTGCCCTAGTCTCCTGTGCCATAGATTACTTTCATCTACTGAAGCTTTAACATAAAAACATGGCATATTGTTATTCATTCTAATCCCATTCAGATTCACATTATATATGTATTTATGTCTAGGTGTTCTATAATCAATATATTTCTCATCAGGGATCTTATAATCCTTGCTTAACACCAAGCATTCACTATCAGTAAACAGAACTTTATTTTTTGTTATCACAAACTTGTGATACACTAAAAAGATTGTAATCAAGTTCCTTTACCAAAAATACGTTTTCAAAACGCAAGTTCTTGGTGAGAAGTGTTCCTTTGTCTGTGATAGTACCATATCCACCTCCAAAGTAAACCTTATCACCATCCTTAATGGGAGTGAAGTTAGTCAGATAATCTTCCTTCCCTGTCATGTGCCTTGAGCATCCACTGTCCCAATATCCATAATCATTGACCTGTTTTTGAATGCCCTGCACATAAAGAAAACAAGTTAGTTTTCTTTGGGAACCCAAGCCTTAGAAGACTTGGAGTCATCTGGTTGTTCAACAAGAACAAACTTAGTTCTCATAACAACCCCTTGTTCATCCCTCTTTGGATGAAATACCCAGTTAACCCCAATAGGTTTTGTAATGACCTTTGAAATGTAATTAAATCTGTTGCAGGTCATTGAAATCCTATTATCATTAGGGTTTTGATCTTTCTTAGGTCTCCATGTCAAGCTTGAAGAAGCTTTAGACCCCTTACCCTATGGTTGCAAATATTTAGGTCTGGTCACGTTTCTGTCAGCGTAGGATTTGGTCTTGTCAACGCTGCAATTACCCTTGTCAGCGTTGAACCTAGGGTTTGCTACAGAAACCCATTGCCTATTAGACCAAGTATTTGTCTTTTGAAATGGTCTTTGTCCATGAGTGTTAGACCCTCTAGTGAAGAATGGGGCAGGTCTAACAACTTGTAGACTTTGCTGCACACAAGGTTTGGGTCTGACAACGTTTGACTTTCTAACAGCGTTGACCTTGGAAGCGTTGACACACTTATATGCTAAATGTGAAAAGCTACCACAAGTGTAACAGGCTTTTCTAGACACAACCCTACGTCTAGAAGGGAAGAAGCATGTTCCATCATTACTAACTTAGCTTTTAGGTGACCTAGTATTCCTATACATTTCTGCATACTTGACACTAGGTTTTCTAATAGTGTTTGAGCCATGGTCAACAGCCTTACCAGTGATTGGGTTTGTTACCTTAATAGAGGTTGACTCATTAGGACTTTCACACAACAAGCCTCCCTTAACAAATAAGGTAGGGTTGGCTTTCTTACATTCATTCAAGTCAGTCATCTTCTGTTGATACTCTTCAACTGGGGTAATGGCTCTTGGTGGAGGAATGAATTCCTCCTCTTGGAGTTCTGGTAAACCAGTCCAAGATAGGTCCTTTTGTTGGACACCATAGAAGTCACCAGCTGGTGGTGGAACCACAGAGTAGTCTTTCATCCCAATCCGAGTCATGTCCTTAGGATCCCTTTGTTTATTGACACATTCTCCTAGGGTTTGTGTGGCCTTATCAAATCTCTGAATTTTAAGTCCAACATTATCCTTATTCTTAATGGCCTCATCTAACTTAGCATGTAACTCACCATTAAACCTTTCCATGATGCTCTTAATATCATTGCTAGCATTTAACTCATGTTTTAAAATATTTATTTTATCTTTTAAGTCAAATTCCATTTTCTTGTATTCAGAAACTGTCTTCTCAGTTTGAGTGAGAGCTAGTTGATAATTAGACAGTTTGCATCTTTCAGTACTCACATCATCTAGCAACCTTAACACCTCTTTGTTAAGTTTCTCAGTATTTAACCTATAACCCTTACTACAAAAAGCATCATCGTATACCTTATTATCAGATAAAGAGGAGGAGTGTGCCATGAGAGCATATTGAACATGCTCTTCTTCTTCTATCTCAGCAACCAAAGCTTTATCCTCTTCTACATCTTTAGCCAAATAGCTCCAATCCCATCCCATACCATCAATTTCTTGAACTGCAACCATGGCCTTTGGATCCTGAGCCTTAACAATTTGGCTTGAGGGTTTGCCAGCATCAGATCTTCTAGGAGATCTGCATTCCCTCATGAAGTGCCCCATACGATGACAATTGTAACATTAAACCTTGGATTTATCAAATCCAGCAGTGTCCTTTGCATTGAAGGTCATCTTATTCTTAAACCTTCTATTCCACCTATTTGCTCTTATACTAGCAAGAGCCATGTTCCACTTAATATCCATCTCCTCCAAGTGCTCATCACTTAATAGCTCAAGGTCCTCATATGTAATCATTAAACCATTGTGCAAAGAATCAATATAAGCACACACAGTATCTAGATCCAAACCAGCAGGTTTAACTCTTGGTGAGTCACTTTTGTATGTGTCAGCGTCTGAATAGGAGGCGTTGACAGGACATGTTCCAGCGTTGACACATGACGATCCAGTAACTGGATGCATGTAAGAGTCCTTCTGATTGAATTTACCTTCACTATGAGAGAAGAAGGCTATGCTACTGTTGGTAGACTTGCTTCCATGCTCCAAAAGAATTTCATTCTCCAATAGCCTCAGTTTTTTGTAGATATCATCAAAAGTGGAACTTTTGTGAGTATTATTGGCAAGTATGGATCTTGCCTCAATCTTCCATGCTTCAAAAAGGCTTTTAAGAAAAGTGGCATTAATGTCAATATCACCAAGTTGTGTCCCCATGAAGGACAGCTTGCTTGTAATATCAAGCAGTCTGCTTCTCACACTGCTAAGCTTCTCATTAGGTTGAGCCTTGAAGACAGCATAATCATGCATGAGTTGCTTCTTCTTCTCTTCCTTAGTATCATCATTGCCACCATATGAAACTTCAAGGGCTGCCCAAAGGTCCTTAGCAGATTCATAACCTCTGTATTTATGTTGGTTCTCTTGTCCCAAAGAGAGTTTTAGAATATTTAGGGTTTTCATATCAACCCTTTTCTTTGCTATGTCTTCAGCAGACACAGCTCTACCATCCTCAGGCTTTTCTTTCTTATCTACTTCTGAACATCCAGCAACAGCTGCTCTTCCAGCAATAGCATTAGCAATCTTTTGGGCTTTATTGAATGTGTTTCCATATTAAATAATCTCCCAGAGAGTGTAGTCATATATCCCCAGATATTGCTCAAAGTTGAATTTCCACAATTCAAAGTTGGTTGCATCAAGCATGGGAATCTTGATGTTTGGTAAAGGTGAGGAGGAGGAGGTTACTACTGGATTTGACATGATGTTTTTAGGGTTTTGTGAAGATTAGGGTTTTTGGTGATTTTAGGGTTCTTGTGTTCTTTAAGATCAAAAGTTCCTCAACAAGCTCTGATACCACTTGTTGATCCCAAACTTAGATCGATTTAGCTTTATGTATACGAGATTAGATCAAGTAATACACTTAGAGAAACCTTTGTATATGTATATGACAATCTAAGTTTTATGCGGAATTAACACTTAAACAAGAACACACAAGATGTAAACAAACTTTCACTTTGATTAATGATATCAAACTTGCTTACAATGAAAGTGTTTAACGTATGAAAACTTATATTGAACATTAACCTAAAGGTCTTCTTTTATAGACATAAGAAGCCTTGTATAATAATCTACGTATCAACTATTCTAGGTAAAGATAAATATAGAAAATACATTGTTGTTCCTATCTTTACTAGAAGTAATCTAGAACATAATAAACACGTAGATCATATCCTACCATCAGTGTTTGTCTTCAATGTGTCAACGCTTGACTTCTTCTTGTCAACGCTTGATCTGTCAGCGTTTGTTTTCTTCCTATCAACGCTTGTTTTACTCTTGTCACTGCTCAAGTAGACTGGCTATAATTTATTCCCAACAATGATTTTTGAGGGCATGTTGCACAACAAGGGTGGCAAGATGACACTTTCTTACCCTAGGTTTTTACAAATGGTTTTTAATCTACAAAGATACTGTCATAGGGATCATGAAAATTTTTATAAGATCCCTACTCAAAAGTCATAAATCTTTTTGTCCATGAACACTGCACCAATTAGGGATCTACCTTTGACCCCTCCTATGCTGGTTGTTATCGAGGCAGTCTTACACCCTCACCCACAAAAACAACCACCCATTAAACAACCTCCACCTTCCCCTCACCATGAAGAACACATGAACATTGACCCCCCAGCCGTCAGCCACTGACACTTATGTTTCAGTCGCTGACACAGCCACTACACCTGCTGTCACCTCTCCACCTCATCCTTCACAAATTCCACATTCCACCTCATATTCTGAACCCTTTGATTCTAGACTGGAGAAACGCCAAAGGATTACTGGAATATTTTCCTCTAGTGGTCCTAGCATTGAAGCTGAGAGAATTTTTCTTCATGAATCCATATTGAGGAGTCAAATCACAATTGTGAAGGAGGGCAGTCTACAACCACTAACAAATTTGGAATTGACGGCTATCTGCATTGGCTTGCAAAAGTCTAATGCAGAACTTGTACAGAAAGTCACTGAGCAAGGCCTTGAACTCACTCAGTTGAGGGAGAGGTTGGTAGTTTTGTAGAATGTTGGTTCTACGTAAAGGAAGGCTATGGTGATGTCCTCAGGAGATGATTCTTACAAAGGGGAGGATGCACCTACAGAACCAGCAAATGTAATTGATAAAGGGTCCTAAGAAGGTTCATATGGGACAAAGGAGGTAGCTGAGGCACTAACAGGTTTGAAGGAATAGCAACCTTTCAATCCTTTTGGGGTAACTCCTATAAAGAAGTCCTTCATAGAGATGTTAATGTAAGTAAGTGTAAGTTCAGCCGTTGATAAAGTTACTTCACACGCTGACACGACTATTTTAGCCACTAACAAAACTTCTTCAATGATTGGTTTATCCAAACAACCTTTCATGATCAAGGAGCCTTCTACTCAGGTAACAACTACTTTTCCCTTACTGGATCCATTGGATAAGAGTAAAGTTCTTTGGAATAATCTTGTTGTTCATCCTACTTTCATGCCTGATAAACCATGGGCTGTTTTGGGTGATTTTAATGTTGCACTAAATATTGAAGATCACTCATGTGGCGGCTACACTCCTAATATTGCCATACGGGATTTCAAGGAATGTGTAAATCTTATGGAAGTTGATGACGTATAGTCCCCAACCGGGTCATGAGCCCGGATCATGGGTACTACCCGTATCCAGCCCATCACAGATGGGTGGATAAATGTCATTTAGGCTTATGGGTTTGAGTGAATAGTAACCGCACATGTGTGCGGCCCACGGCCCAAGGCGGCCGACATAAGATTAGACAGAATCATATTCTGTCTATGAATATCTTTATCCCAATAAGAGAGGATATTCACTACCAGAATTAGGAGATAACAATCATTCTAATTCTGGTGCTTATCTCTTCCTTGGGGCCGAAGCATCAGTGAAAGCCCACTAGGGTTTCACTGCCTATAAAAGGAACCCCCAAGGGTTCCACAAAGGTATTACGACTTATACTCTAAACTCATACAAACCTTAAACCGATTACTTACTCTCACGCCGGAGTCTAATCGTGGGAAACATTCCCACGGTAAGCCTAACGCGTGTTGTTTAGTTTGCAGGATCCCAACCAAACGATTCACTTGGTGCAGGAGCCGGAGCCCAGCCAACCCGAATTAAGCCTAATTCGGGTCTAGCAAGGATCAACCAACTTTTGCATCAACAAGTTGGCGCCATCCGTGGGACCCATAACACTAAGCTAGAACAAAATCTCATCTCAAATTCCAATGACGAAAGGGCATCAGCAAGCCAATCCCAGGAATGTGAATCCTGGAAACCGGAAGTCCCAGGGGGAAGGGATACTCATCCCCACCCAATCACCTAGCCGCCTTGCAGGCGGATCAGGCAACCGTAGCGGCTTCCAACCCTTGGGGATAACGAGCACGATCTCCACAACGCCCCCACCTACTTCAACCCTGGACAATCCGGACCCAGGGAGTGCGTCCAACCCTCCTAACAAGGAGCCGCGCAGACCATTGGTAGAGGAAGAGGTAGAGGCTCTACCACTCAGCGAGGAGGATCTTACTCGAGTTCTCACGCAGAACTTCGAGAGGATCGTCCCGGGAATCGCATCGAGGTTGAGTCTGGGAAGGAACCTCCAATCCAGACTCAACTTTGGCGACTCCGGACCGATCACCTCCTCCTAAATTCAGAGAAAAAGGAGAGCTCGACCTCAGGAACAGGGCACCTTTGAGGAAATTCCTCAACCCCGGAATGTGTTTGAACGCATAGGGGATCGCCTTGTACAGGAACTAGTGCAATCACAAGAAGGAGAAAGGTCGGATGGTTCACCTGAACGGCCAGATCGAGAGTTGGCTAGAACCGCACGCCGCCCGAGTGTGTGGGACAGAATGAACACTGGGAGAAAATCTCCTGGTTCGTCTAAAAAAGGTGGTCCCTATTCAAAAGAGGGGGCACCACCACCGTCCCCAGATCCGTCTGGGAAGACTCAGATGACCATCCGCCTAAGCGCCGCCGTCCTAGGCGCACACCTCCACCACCAAACAATGAGGAGTATTATGGTGGCCCTTACTATCGAGATACGGAGGCAGAGATCTCTCGCGTCCATGGTGTGAACCATGGGATGACCCTAGGCTCACCCGGCCATGGGCGGATCCCAGGGAAGACCCGTTCACCCTCCGCATACGGAACTATTCTGAGGACACCAAACGTCGCATGCCGGCGTGTATCAAGACTTATGATAGGTCTGGTGATCCTGTGGATCACCTAAAAATATTTGATACGCAGGCTAAAATTGAGCGATGGCCCATGCCCATATGGTGCCAAATGTTCAATTCGACCTTGATTGGAAACGCCCGTGACTGGTTCGAGGCACTCCCCCCACGGAGCATTGATAGTTTCACGGAACTACGCACTGCGTTTGAGAACAATTATACTCAAAGGAAGAAGTATAATAGGGATCCGGTCTCATTGGCAACAGTCAAGCAACGGCCGGGAGAGTCCACAGAAGCCTTCACTGAGCGCTTCAATGATGAGTGCACACGCACAAGAACCATGCCAGAGCTCCTGAAAATCTCTGACTACATGCACGCCATAACAGACAGAGAACTGATCAGGCGTCTCAACGACAAGCGTCCAGAGAGATATGATGACCTCATGGAAAGGGTAAGAAATTTCATAGAGGGAGAAACAGCTGTTGCCGCGGCCTACCCATCCCGAGGAAATGGGTACCGGTCAAATGACCAGTCCCGGAGACAGTCGGGCGGTCAAGGTAACCAGAACAATAATAAGGGCTCGGACTATAAGAGCCAAAGCAAAGGCGGACGGTCGGACGACAAGTTCACCCCCCTAAAGATGTCCTACCGGGAGATCTTGTTGACTGAAGGGGCGAACTTTCCAAGGCCTCCCCCAATGACCACTCCCCCGGAACGTCGGCAAGGAAGTCGCTTCTGCGAGTTCCATAATGACAAAGGACACGACACGGAGGAGTGTATCCAGCTCAAGAAGCATATTGAGTCGCTAATCAAATCAGGCAAACTCAAGCATCTAGTTAATGATTGGATGGACGGAAAAGACAACAACAAGAAGTATGATAAGAAGGATCCCCAAAAGGACAAGCCTTCTACCATATACATGATCCAATCCAGACAGCGCCGCACGAGACAGAAAATTGGCCAAAAATTTTCACGCGGCAGGGAAATCTCATTCCCTCCCATCACAGCAAGCGATGTGATTGATGCGCCTCTCACTATTGAGATAAGCATTGGAACACACAATGTTCGTCGCATGTATGTGGATGGAGGATCGTCAGCAGAGGTACTGTATGAACACTGCTTTGTGCAGTTATGCCCAGAAATAAGAAGCCAGTTAGTACCGGCCACGTCGCCGCTTACTGGCTTTAGTGGAGACACTATCTGGCCGATAGGGCAATTGCGTTTGCTTGTCACCATTGGGAATGAGGAACATTTCACTACGACGTGGATGAACTTCATGGTGATACGTTCACACTCCCCGTATAATGGAATCATAGGCAGACCAGGCATTTTGGCTATCCGGGCAGTACCCTCTATGGTACACGGAATGATCAAATTCCCCGTTGAGGGGGGAATCGTTACTATTTACAACACAGTCGTACCAACATCCGAGTGTCACACCGTGAGAACACCGGCTCCACCTGTACCACCCAAGGATGGGGCACCACCACCCAATTGGAAGGTGGCCATTCACCCTGACTATCCGGAACAGGAGGTATCCATAGGAAGGGCCCTCTCGGATAGCGGCAAAAGGGCAATGTGCTCTCTTTTAAGTGCAAACCTGGACATATTCACATGGGAGCCAAAACATATGACGGGTGTGCCACGTGTGATAGCAGAGCATAAGCTCCAGATCCGCCAAGGGTACCAACCCATCAAGCAAAAGAAGCGCGGCCAGGCGCCCGAGCGCAGCCAAGTGATACTGGAGGAAGTACGGAAGCTAGTGGACGCAGGCATCATGCGCGAGGTATACTACCACGAGTGGTTATCTAATCCGGTCATGGTCAAGAAACATGACGGAAGTTGGCGCATGTGTGTGGATTTCACGGATCTAAACAAGGCCTGCCCACAGGACTGTTACCCGTTACCAGAAATCGACTGGAAGGTGGAGTCCTTGTGTGGATATCCTTTCAAATGCTTCTTGGATGCATATAAAGGGTATCACCAAATCCAGATGGCGGAGGAGGATGCAGAAAAAACGGCGTTCCACACGAGCCAGGGCGTATATTGCTATACGAAAATGCCGTTTGGATTGAAGAACGCCGGCGCTACATATCAGCGGTTGGTGGATAAAGCTTTCGAATCACAAATAGGACGCAACTTGGAAGTATATGTTGATGACTTGGTGATAAAAAGCCACACGGAGGAGGCACTTCTCCGGGATGTCCAGGAGACATTCGACACGCTGAGAAGGATTAACATGAAGTTAAATCCAAAGAAATGTACGTTTGGAGCAACAGAGGGAATGTTCCTGGGATATTTGATTGACCCAAACGGCATCAAACCTTGTCCATAGAAGACGGACGCAGTGATACGACTACCGTCCCCGCAGACACGGAAGGAGGTGCAGTCCCTGAATGGGAAGTTAGCCGGGCTGAATAGATTCCTATCTAAATCCGTAGAGAAGTCATTACCCCTATTTAAGACACTCAAGAAGTGTACTAGAAAGGGGGACTTCCGCTGGACGAAGGAAGCCGAGGAAGCTTTCGGCCAACTCAAGCAGCATCTCGCATCTCTCCCTATGCTAGTAGCTCCCCGGCCAAAGGAGGAACTAGTTATGTATCTCTCAGCTACTCATGGCGCAATAAGTGTGGTACTTATGAGGGATAGAGATACAATACAAACTCCGGTCTACTTTATAAGTAGAACACTACAAGGGGCGGAATTAAATTATTCCTCCATGGAAAAATTGGTGTTAGCACTAGTATTTGCTACAAACCGGCTGCGCCGGTACTTTCAGGCGCACCCAATTGTAGTGATTACGGATCAGCCAATCAAGCAGGTTATTTCTAGACCGGACGTGGCAGGGAGGCTAGAGAAATGGAGCATCCTACTGGGAGGCCATAATATATCTTACAGACCAAGGACGGCTGTTAAAGGCCAGATCTTGGCAGATTTCCTGATCGAGAAGCCGGATGAGGAAGAACCAATCATTAAGCAAGACGAGATCCCAACGGAACCTTGGGTGCTATTCACGAACGGATCCTCATGTACAGACGGGTCCGGGGCAGGTCTCATCCTCACAAATCCAGAAGGAATGGAATTTACATACGCCCTCCTTTTTGAGTTCACGGCCACCAACAACGAAGCGGAATATGAAGCATTAATTGCGGGTTTAAAAATCGCCGCTAGAATGGGAGTCCGCAACCTTGAGGCCTACGTGGACTCACGGCTTGTCGCGAACCATATTCTAGGTGGATATGTGGCTAAGGAGGACAACATGGTCAGATACTTGGAAAAAGTCAAGTCGTTAATCGCGACCTTCAGTAAGTTTTCCATCAAGCAGGTGCCAAGGGGCGAAAAAAAGAAAGCGGACGCTCTTAGCAAGATCGCATCCACGAGCTTCGCTCATTTGTCTAAACAAGTTTTGGTGGAAATACTCAAGGAGAAATCTATCACGGAAGGGGAGGTAGCCGCTATAGTTTAGGAGGAGGGACCTACGTGGATGACTCCAATCATCAACTATTTGACTAATGAAACCCTTCCAGACGAGGAAAAAGCAGCAAGGCGCATTAAAAGGAAGTCACAACATTTTGAACTTCGAGAAGGCATCCTTTACAAGCGCTCTTTCTTGCAGCCGTGGCTGCGGTGTGTTGGACCACGCCAGGCGGCTTACGTCATCAGTGACATACATGAAGGGTTGTGCGGCATGCATGCAGGCCCACGATCCGTGGTAGCTAGAGCCTTACGAACAGGTTATTATTGGCCCACCATGCATAGAGACGCGCGCGACATGATTCGCAAGTGCAATGATTGCCAAGTGCATAGGCCAGTACCGCGACACCCGCAGCAGGAGCTTACACCTATCACGTCCCCATGGCCATTTTACAAGGGGGGAATTGACATTGCAGGACCATTTCCTGTAGCTGCGGGGGGGGGGGGGGGGGTTAAATTCTTGATTGTTTCAATGGACTACTTCACACGATTGATAGAAGCCAAGGCAGTCAAGTCTATCACAGGTAAGCAGGTCAAGAAGTTTGTGTGGGAACACATTGTGTGCCGTTTCGGTCTACCAGGAGAAATCATCTCGGACAACGGCAAGCAGTTCACGGACAACCCATTCAAAGATTGGTGTGCATCATTGAACATCAAACGGTGCTTCGCGTCCGTTAAGCATCCACAAACGAACGGCCTTGTCGAACGAGCAAATAGGAGCTTGGGGAATGGAATCAAGGCGCGGCTGGATGAACGACATGGCAAATGGGTCGATGAGTTATCACACGTGCTATGGGCACATAGAACCATGATCAAAACAGCCAACGGAGATACTCCATTTGCATTGGCTTACGGCACTGAAGCCGTTATACCAGCAGAAATAGGGATGCCTACCATCCGCACGGCGGAGGTTAACGTCGTCACAAACGATGAACAACTGCGAATCAACCTGGATCTGTTGGAAGAAAAAATAGAAATAGCAGCCATTAATGAGGTTAAGTCCAAGGCTAAGATGAAGGCTTATTATGACGCCAAGGTCAAGGGTGTTTCTTTTCGACCGGGAGACTACGTCTATCGTGCTAACGAAGCGAGTCGAGTGGGGAATACAGGAAAACTGGGCCCTAAATGGGAAGGACCGTATGAAGTCACTGAAACCTTGGGACGAGTCGCGTACAAGTTACGTGACATGGATGGCCGCGACCTAGAACGCACATGGAACATCTCCAATCTCAAAAGGTGCTATCTTTGAAAGCTACGGCTTCCGCATGGGTACTTCGCTATAGGCGGTCTTAATAAAGAACCATGCGGGTTATTTGTTTTGTTTGTTTTTCTTATGTTTGTTTAGTTTCCTTTCTTGTTTTTAGGACTTGTCGTCGTTATTCAAACAAAAGTGTAAACGTTCTAATAAAATGTCGTGGTGCCTAGCTAGCTCCACGGCCCGTTTCGTGCACATCATTTTCCTTTCTTTGTTAGATTCTTTGTTAGACGTATGAATTTTACTTGCATTATAATATGCCATGTTTCCTTCGTATGCATTCTTTCAAATTACTGTACATGTACTATACGCCTCCAGGTGGGGTAAGAGGATTAAGTGAACCTACTAATTCAACTTGCCGCGTAAGAGGGATGCAACCCCAGCCGCACGGATCATGTATCCTTACTAGACGCCTTACTCACAAGACGTTGTGATAAGTTTTTTGTGCACCGTATCCACACGGTACTCTGCATAGTAAAGACGCACGTCGCATGTCTAGTAAATTATAGACTTGTATGTTTTTTCCTTTTTTCTTTATGTGTAAGACGTGATACGTCATGCGGCATTGAAATACAATGAAATACACAAGTTTCAAAATTAATAAACAAAATGGCCGTGGTTGTCACGGACTTATAAATAAAAGGACGAGTTATTACATATATGTCTTAGCCGTGTACATACACGGACGAATATAATTACGAGTGTTTACAACATATAAGTTACAAGGGGGCAGGAATTCTCCTAGATCCTTCTTCCCTTCCTCAATTAAAGCACGAAGGGCATCCCCGCGAGCATCTTTCCCATCCTGAACTTTGACTGCAAGAGCATCTAGAGCTTCTCCAAGCGGCTTCTCACCTGATATAGCTTTGGATACGGAATCATAAGTAGCCAACGTCAAGGGAAGTGGATTAGCACTCAGCCGGGACATGATTGTTTCGTTGGGAGCATCTTTCAGTGCTTCAAGCTCGTCCAGGAGGGGGTGTTGGAGTTCTGCCAAGCTGTCTATGGACGCAGTCATCTTACCCGCTGCGGAGGGATTGTGATACGGATGCTGTGTGACATCCTCACCTTTTGCGATCATCTCCGCAGCTTTGACCAGGCCTTCATGCCTACCAAGGTCGATCCCATCGGATACGACCCCAGCAAATGCTTGCAGCAAGTGTGGAGCGTTCAGAGCCCCACTTACGACAAGCCGCAGTCCTTGCCCGATAATCCACCTACGACCGGCTGTCGCGGTTAGTAGGGGGGCATACTCTCTCCGCACAGCTGACAACCACCTTGCTCAACTCTTCATCAGCTAAGGCAACTTGATTTTCAAGGTTGGTTTGAGCTTGCGTCAATTCCTCCTTTAGTGCGTCACGCTCCTGGGCAATGCTGAAGGATTGCACGGTCACCGCCTTCGTAGCAGCCTCGGCCGCAGACACCTGCGTATGAAAATTGGAGTTACTACAAGAATACATATTTTTTGGGCTATATGCATATAAGAAGTAGGAGGGTATATACGGTATTTCTGAAAATTTACCTTCTCGTTGGATGCGGCTACGAGGGCCTCCAACTCAGCAATACGCCTCTCTCTGGTATCGGCGTGAAGTGCCTGCTCCTTCACCGTCGCCTCGGCGGTCAGTTTAGCCGCCTGCAAGGATGCGATGGTCTTCTCGTTCTTCACAACCATTGCTTCGCGGCGGGCTATCCTTTTGTCGGCACGGCTCACATTAGTGAGGGCCTTGATTAAACGGCGTCTCAACGCGGCACCCACCGTCACCTGATGTGCGGATGATACATCAAACTGTTCAATCAACGCCTCATGATCTAGTTCATCTAAATCCTGTGCGAGGGCAGGCGGGGTGATGTGTTCGATGAATTCTGAACACTCGGATTCGGCCTCCAGCCGTGTCAAGCTCGATAAGTTCCATGCTAAGCGCAAACTCTCTCCTGGCCCCTTGGTGCACGGTTCCTTGGCACGTGCGGTAACAGGTGATGGGGGATTGTTGGTGGCCGCGGGATGGATTTCTCCCCACTTCTCCTCCTTGTGCTGCGACTGCTGGATTCACCCTATAAAAAAAATATATATATTAGTCTATATACTTCATATGAAGGTACAAATCATAATCACAAGGGGTACTTACGAGGTGCCAATGTCAGGGTCTGGGCCGGTAGGAGCTACGGCGCTCACAGGGGCGGCTCGTAGAACTGGCCCTTCCATGGTCGGGGTGGGGTCGGCTTGACCAGTCATGGTGCTGCTTCCTTCTTGATATTGTGGATGGTCTTTCCGCAACTTCTTGGGAGGAGCATTTGCAACCCCGGCATCCTCCCCAGTCTTCTTCACCACACGCCTGGTTGTTTTTCTCTTCTTAGAAGTAAGTGTGGTGGATCCGGAAGCTTGCGTAGTGTCATCATTAGGATCGCGCTCTTCCTCCTGGTTGATGGTGCCTCCCTCCAGCAATGGGTTGTCGCCATCTTCGTTATGAAAGTCCAATGGGGACTTCTCGATAACAGGCTCTTCTTCGTCCAACTTGAGCTCGGTTTTCTCAGCCAGCGGAATTGTACGGTCGACCAAAGCTTCTAGCAAGGGGGGCTCATTCGGCTTTAACGGCCGGAATCCTTCCGCCACCTTCATGGGGTCGCCTTGACGAAGTAATCCGTGGAGGTTCATCTCTGCAAATGATTGTAGAAGTATATGGGTTAGTAACATTTTACACATATGTGATAAATCAAATTTATAAGAGATGTATGACCTACCCTCGCCCTGGTCCGTTAAGAAGCACGGATATAAGTCATCCCTCCCAAAGTAACGGCGGCTTATCCCTACTAAGCACAGAAAGTGTTCCGGCAACCCTCTATGAAATTCCGTGCGATGGGTATCTAGTATTTTCAGGTCCCGGCTACTATAATCTTTGGATTTGGGCGGATAGTCTTTTGGGGCTTTGGTTTTAAGTACGAAGGGGGTGGGGAATACTTTCTCATCCACAAAGAAGTAATGGTCGTACCAATTCTTAAGGGAGTCAAGGGGTTTCGTATATGTCATCGGGGCATTCCCGGGTCGTTTCTTGAACGACAACCACCCGTTCACTAATTGGGGGAAGTAGAAAGCCCTAAACAGGTTCACGGTGGGGGTTACTCTGCACGTATGGCATGTAATCTCAAACTGGTTGATCTTACACGCCCCTATACAGTGGAGCTGGGTGATATAAAAGTCATAATACAAAAGAAGGTCTACTAAGAACTTGGACAACGGAATACGGTAGTTGGCTGAGTCAAACAGGCGTGTGTATATGCCTATTTTCCCCGCCGGTGCATCCGTAATAGCCTCACCATCACCCGGATAGGTGGGGTGCACACTATCGGGCACATAATACTTCGACAGGAAGTCGAGGTATTTCTCCGCAGACATTACGTTCAGGACGTCCGTGATGAGGGGGTTATCCTTGACCATATTTTATGAAAAGGTTTTTAAAGGCGTGGTAATCTAACCTGCGGTGACGGATATCCGTGGAAAAGAAGGCGGAGATTTTGGAGATAAAAGCTTGAAGTTAACAATGGCGGAAGAATGAGTGAGTTGTGTGTGTAACATACATGCATACCCACTCTTATATAGGGTGGCCTCGGTTTCCGAGGTACCATGGATCTTTGACACGTGTCAGTCACATTCCCTATCCAATGGATAGGGTTTCTGACATTTCTGCAACGTCAGTGGGGGACCCACGGGTCACTTCTTAAACAGTTTTGCGTGGCTCGAAGATAGGTAGTAATCATGCACTTTTGCAGACATGCGACTGGATTGTTGACTATCATTAATGCGACTGGATTCTTGTCGGGTTATGCGGCTCTTACGTAAGACCGTATTTAATGTTGCATTTAAGTTGTCTCGGCCGTTCCGAACGGCTGAGGTGGTATTCATTAAAATTCCTATGAGGGGTTGCCACGTGCGGCCAAGACAACAAAAATTTAACTGATTTCTTGTTTTCCCTTGGTATGTCCGGAGAGCATCTTGATAGTCTAGAGGTTACGTCTATGTTGTCCCTAATATATGATTGTTATAATCACACGAACTAAAGAAAGAAAGGTAGATATGAGAAGAATTCTAGAGAGAGAAAGTAGTGAGAGAAAGTAGAGAGAAAAATGGTTGGTGAAACTTGTGGAATATTAGATTAGAGAAAATGAAATGACCAACACCCTTCCTAACATGCTAGGAAGGGTTTATATAGCCTTTGCTTACATGTAGCTTAATGGGCTATATGATCATGGGTCGGGCTTTCCTTTTGGGCTTTGGTTACTTATTAATGAACCTTAGCTTAAAGTTAAGCCCGTAATAACACGACTAATATACTACCTATTACAATGTTCTAAAATACGATACATAATAAACATATGACCGAGCATTCTTGTTTGGCTCAATATTTTGAGGCTAACAATCTCCCCCAATGAGAGGTCATAAACCTTGGTCATTTAGGAAATTTGTAGAGATTACTATTCTCGCCATAAATGAGTCTTGAACGTGTAATCGTAGTCTTGTTCCTTCATGCTGTGATCTTTGAGCTTTTGTCGTTGTCTTTCGACTTTGTCTTTAAGCTTGAGATCTTCAAATCATCCTTGCCTTGTCTTTGCCATCTTGCGATCTTGTGTCTTCATCCACATGCTCACACTGTTAATTGTTGAATATGTCTTTAGACATGAGTATGTGGTTTCTGAATCATTGACTTTGTTGTGTACACCGTGACGCCACCTTCTCGAGACAAAACATAGACACGGACAGAATGGCTTTGACATTCGTCCTAAATCGGTAGCGTTTTACCTCCGGTCGGTGAAGACCGTTATACGATATTAAATTTCGTACCTGTGATCAGGTAGATTCAATTAAGAATCTCCTTGATAGGGTTTCTCGGCTGTACTAGCCGTTCTCTTTACTCGACCGTCTCAAAGCAAGACTGCGAACATAAAGAGTGAATCAATTGGATAAATATCCGCTTGATTAAAGTCGTCAATTCAAATTCCTGGAACAAGTTTGATTCATTAAGAATCTTACCATTGTTGCTTTCCAGTTGACACAAGCTTGATTCATAAGAATCTCGCAAGTTACCTACCGTAGCGCTGTTTGAGGTTGACGCTAGAAGGATTTCCATTCGTCACTGTGAATATTAATGAATATCACTCTGAATGTTCTGGCAAGACCATAAAGATATTGCGTAGAAACCTGAAACGAGTTTGAATCAATTCAGAATCAAACCACTGTTGCTTTTCAGTTTTGCACATGTTCAATTCATAAAGAATCTTGCATATGACCTACCGCAGTGCTGTTTGATGTTAACACTGGAAGGATTTCCACTCATCATTGTGAATACTAAGTAGTATCACTCTGAGTGTTCTAGCAATATCACAAGGATATAGCGTAGGACTCTCTTGATCTTCATCCGTGTGTCCTAACGAGATTTGATTGATCTCTTGGCTCTAGACTCGATTTGTGCACTTTTAGTGGTCGGAGGCTGGAGCAGATGCCACCTATTCAATATCAACTATCTCGAAGTGAGAAAGTCAATAGTAGTCATGTTGTTCTCCGTGACAATAAAACAAACTTCTTTTGAGAGAAGCCTGAGTAGCTAGGAAAGGGTTGTGCATCACATCACTAGGTCCATGATGAGTTTGTCTTCATGATGAGTTGACCCGGTTTCTGCCTAAGTTGTATGGAGGGCTTCTTTCTTTAGACCCTTTATCCTTACATTTCTTTTTCATTCTTCAACCCCTTCAATGCTTACCAAGACATCATTACTAGCACCTTGTTGTGATTGTTCCAGCGCTAGCATCAGTACTTAGTCGGCATTCAGCTACGTTCACATTCTACTCCATCTTTCCTAAGGACTTCTAATAATCTATTGGATTGTCCCTGGGAAGATCCCTCCGGTTCTGGTTGGATCATAGGACTTAAACCTAACCACCCTTTTGACACCAATAACGTCATGAATTAAAGATGTTGTGGGTATTTGATCGTAACCATGAAAACCACTTTAAATTCTAACAAAGTGTGTGAAAAACATTTAACACCTTGCTAGTTTTGTCGTTTTAGAAAGACTCCCCCTTTCACATGTGCATTTAAATGCGAAAGAATTTAAGTAAACATTTTGCACATGTGGGTAAGAGTTAACGTGCTTGAGTCTATAGATCACATTTTAATCACAATTTCTCCCCTATCTCTAATATATAAAATCTTTTGATATTAGAGATACCAAATTTGATTAAAATATATTTTGAAAAAATAGTCTTGAAATCTCTGGGAGAAAGATGTGTTAATCTTTTGCATGAAGTTAAAATGCTCCCCCTCAAAAATTGATCCAATTGAATTGTCATTGTGAGGATATGATCCACATTTCGCTTTTTGAGGATGGGAGTTGTTGAACACACAATTTTTGAAAGATTTTGAATAATCATTGAGAATTTCTTGAAAAAATTGTGTTCAACGCTTTTTGAAAAATCCTATTTCTTTTTGTCGAAAGGTTTTTCTAAAGCAGAAACTTGAGTTCATAGACTTTGAATGTCTTGACGAATCCACTCAAGTGTAAGAAAATTTATCTTCTTTTGCTGAGGGTAAGGGTACTAAATCGTACACTCCCCCGTGAATTTCGATCCGGGTTGCAATCTGAAAGTGATTACAAGCCATTGTGTTGAGCTTAAAACGTTGAATGTTTTGTGACAAGCTCAACCCGTGATAGATTGCTCTACCCGTTGTTTGGAAATATTTGTCCAAAATAGACAATTTCCTTTATTAAAAGAAGAAATGACATGTTTTGAAAAATATTTACAACTTTCATTCGAGCTTTATGTACACACCCGTGTCGTTATTGAGCGACATTTCTAGGCACGTTCATATTATCGATACTGAAAGACATGTCGAGAAGAATATTTTTGGATTTTGAAAGATTTTTTTTTTTTAATTTTGTGTTTTGCTTTTATGTGTTTTATATTTTTGTATTTTGCTTTTTCAAAGATATTTACAAGTTGATGTTTGATAGATAAATCAAGCAGGCACCTTTTCCAGAATCTCCAGATCTGCTGGAGTCAAACATCTCATACCAATTTGCCTAACAAGGTACTCAAACCTATCTTTCGACAGGGCTTTCGTAAACAAGTCGGCTAATTGGTAATCCGTTCCAACAAAGTATAATTCAACGATACCTCTTTCAACTTGTTCCTTTATGAAGTGGTATCTGACATCGATGTGCTTCGTGCGGGAATGCTGTACCGGATTGCAGGAGATGGCTATGGCCGACTTTGAGTCACAGTACATAGGTACTTTATCAAAGTGGAAGCCATAATCCGTGAGTTGTGTTCTCATCCAAAGAACTTGAGCACAACACGCAGATAGAGACACATACTCCGCTTCGGCTGATGAGAGTGACGTGCAATCCTGCTTCTTGGAAGACTATCCCACAAGCTTATCTTGACCTAGAAATTGTGCACCACCAGAAGTACTTTTTCGTGTATCAAGACACCCTGCATGATCAGAATCTGAATAGGCCGTTAGAAAGAAACCGGTTTCCCTCGGATACCAGAGTCCCATATGAATGGTATTCTTAAGGTACCGAAAGATCCGTTTAACCTCCTTGAGGTGCTTTTCAGTGGGTCGTGCTTGATAACGTGCACAATAGCACGTAGCATGATGAATATCTGGTCTGCTTGCTGTCAAGTACATGAGGGAACCAATAATGGAACGATATCTCGTTTGATCGATGGCATTTCCCTCCAAGTCAGCATCTAGCGATGTGGTTGATAATGGTGTCCCAACTGGGTCACATGAAGTCATACCATGCTTTTTGATTATCTCTTGACAATACTTAGCTTGGTTTATAAAGATACCACTTGGGGATTGGTGAACTTGAATTCCTAGAAAGAATTTTAGTTCGCCTATCATAGACATTTCAAATCTGCTGTGCATTACTTTTTCAAACCATTTTGAAAGTTTTGGGTTTGTAGACCCGAAAATAATGTCATCAACATAAATTTGCACAAGCAGAATGTCATCCTCATATTTATAAGTGAACAAAGTTAAATCAATGGAACCTTTTGAGAAACCTTTGGAGACCGGAAATTTCGAGAGCTCGTCGTACCACGCCCTTGGAGCTTGCTTGAGTTCATAAAGTGCTTTGTGGAGACGATACACCTTGTCAGGAGAATGAGGATCGACGAATCCTTCCGGCTGCGTGACATAGACTTCTTCCTTCAAAGGACCGTTAAGAAACGCCGTCTTTACGTCCATTTGATATACAATGAATCCCTTATGTGCAGCATAGGCAAGGAAAATCCTGACCGCTTCCATTCGAGCTACTGGTGCAAATGATTCTTCAAAATCAATACCCTCTTTCTGTCCATACCCTTTAGCCACTAGCCTAGATTTATTCTTGATGATCGTGTTCTCTTCATCTATCTTATTTTTCCGGATCCATCGAAGATTTAATGGTGTTACATCGTATGGTCTGTCAACAAGTTCCCAGACTTTAAGTCTTTCAAACTGTTGAAGTTCATCCGTCATCGATTCAATCCAAGCATGATCAGCCATGGCTTCTTTGATGTTTTTCGGTTCAGCAGTACTCACGGCGAGTGCGAACATACAAACATCGCCATCGGTTTCAAGTTGTCGTCTTGTACGAACGGGCTGTGAAGGGTTTCCTATTACGTGAACCAAAGGATGATCTCGGGTCCAATGATGTGTTGACGGATGTCGTTGATAGAACGTATGCATATTTGACGGATCAACATGGCGAGTAGAAGACTCTCCAGTTTCGTGTACCGATGTACCGAATGGGTTGTGAAAATCGTCATCGTCAGATAATGCACCGTCTGCTTGATTTGTGTTCTCTGGAGCAATGACAGTAGTTGTGGATGTTGTAGGATCTATTGGTAATGTGATATTCTAAGGTAAATCTGCAACAACCCGTGTTGAAGTAGATGAAGTTGTATCCTTGTGTTGACGATGAACGGTATCATCATTCTTATCATGAGTGACAGCGGAAGACTTCGATGCAACTTGTTTCTCCCCCGTGAAATATTCATCATACATTGGTCCATATAACATTTCCAACTCTTCAAGTGTCGTGTCCACTGTCATATCTGCTCTAGGAACATGTTCAGGAACCAGCTTTGAACTTGACGGTTCATTGCTGTGGTCTTGAGTTCCGAGTTCCGTGCGGTTGTGAACGGAAGTCGTTTGTCGTTGTGGATCGGGACTTTAACTGTTTTGTTCAAGTGCCATCTCTTGCAATTCATCAAATCTGATATGAATAGTCTCGACTATCAATTTTGTTCTCTTGTTGTACACTCTGTATCCCTTTGACTGAGTTGCATATCCCACTAAAATGCATGCATCACCTTTCTCTTTCATCTTGTCCAGATTTTCACCATCTCGAATAATGTAACACGTACATCCAAAAACGTGAAGGTGTTTGAGTGAAGGTTTGCGATCATTAATTATGTGATATGGTGTCTTTTCGTGTCTTGGGATAACTAAGGAGCGGTTTTGTGTGTAGCATGCGGTTGACACGGCTTCGGCCCAAAAGTATAGTGGAAGTTTTGAAGCGGATAACAATGTTCGAGCAGCCTCAACTAAAGTACGGTTTCGTCTTTCAACAACGCCGTTTTGTTCGGGTGTTCGAGCAATAGATGTTTCATGTTCAATTCCTTCAGCTTCAAAATAGTTTCTCAGTTTTGAATTCAAAAATTCAGTACCTCTGTCAGTACGAACCACTTTAACTTGAGCTTGAAGACCACGTTGTATCACTTTAAGGAAGCTGATGAGAACATCGGGTGTTTCATCCTTGGACCTCAAGAAGTGAGTCCATGTGTACCTTGAGTAGTCATCGACAATTACCATAACGTATTTCTTCCCATTGATACTTTGAACACGCATGGGACCACACAAATCTATATGAAGAAGATCTATCCGTCCTTTAGAGCTTGGTGTAGTCTTTGTCTTAAAACTACTCCGTTTAGCTTTACAAAGCTCACAAGAAGAACAAAGATGATCTTTGATGAACTTCAAGTTAGGAAGGCCTCGTACAATATCTTTCTTAGAAAGCAAGTTGATGGTATCGAAGTTAAGATGAGATAAACGTTGATGCCATAACCAAGCTTGAGTCGTTGAAGCTTTAGCCATGAAACAGATTGGAGTTGAAGATGTGGAGTCTTGTAGTGAAATAGTGTAGAGATCAGTACCCCGTGTTCCGGTAAGTAAGTCATTCCCATCATAATCACGAATAAAACATGTCTTCTTTCTAAAAGCAACCTCCAAATCCGCATCACAGAATTGACCAACCGAGAAAAGATTATGATTGAGCCCTTCGACGTAGTAAACCCTTTTGATAGTGATATTCCCCTGAACCAAGTCTCCATATCCTAGGATCGGTGCAAATTGATCATTTCCAAATCGGACCGTACCCAGGAACTTCTCCAAGAAGTTAATTAGAATCTTGAGATTCCCCGTCATGTGCTTCGTGCATCCGGAGTCCATTATGAAGAGAATTACTTCGATCACCTGCAGAAGAATTAGAACACGATGGAGCATTTGCTAAATTGGATTCCATGTTAGTTGTGATTTCCGATTCATTAGTTTCCCTAGTTTCATCACTTAGAGGCACACTAACGCTCGTAGTCACATTTTCTGTCCTAACCTTAGGCATCCATTTATATCCTGGAGGACATTCATTAGCAAACCACCATTTCCAAGGCTTGCTAGCAGACTCATATAATTCCCTAATTCTGCTTCTAGGGTTCTTAGTGGTGGAGTCTGATGCAATACTTTTCTTAGGGGGGGTTGCACCAGATTGGTTCACTTTGTGTTTGGGTTTTCTAGCACTAATAGGCATCACAGTTTGCTTCTTAGTTCTAGTTTCTACGCCTTTGACATTATCCAAAACACACATAGCATGATTAGCATTAGCACACTTTCCACATTTCACACAAACAAACTTAACTTTCATAGCATTCAAAGTCGAATCATTCAAATCGTCATTACACGCGATTACAGACGTTTTATTCTTAGAGACATTGAAAATCCTAGGGTGTTCTTCTACTTCCTTCATCTTCCCTTGACTTTTGTTTTGCCAGACCTTTTCATTCATGCGAGTGCGCTTAAGCTGGGGCCGGCTAACACTAGCAGTGGGGACTACTCCTGTAGTAAAAGACACACGTCTATTAGTGTTTCTAGAAGTCTGAGGTGATTGACTTTCTTTGTTTTGTGTGGGTTTAGTGGTCAATCTATACATCCTTGGTTTAACCACATTTGTGTTCTTAATGCTTTGTGATCGAATATTTGTTTTGAGAGTGTTTTGTGGTAACCTATCCTTCCCATCCGTCTTGGGGGCAAACGCAGGTTTTACAAATGCAGAATTAGAGAAAACATATGGTTTTCCCAAGACAGAGGGTCTAGTCACTTTTTGAGAATTGGGTTGTCTTACGACAGGTTTGTTAACACTAGGTTCCACAATCTTCCCACCCATCTTAGCAATGAGTTTCTGCAACTCTGCTATCGCTCTGTCCCTGTCTTGTAACTGAGCTTTCAACCCTTTAATTTCCAAATTCTGTTCGTTCATTTCTAGAAACGTTTGGGAAAGTTTTTCTTGCAATTTATTATCATGTGGAAAACTACCAACGTCTTTTTGCAAAGCAAGTTCAAGAGAATGACAATGTTTTTGAAGGAAATCAGTTTTGTGTTGAAGTAACTCAAAAGCCTTTTTATCAACATTTTCTTTATGTTTCGAAAGCTCAAGTTCAAGACGCTCACACTCTTTGATTTTATCAAGATATTTGCATGCAACATCAGAATATTCATCGATATCAGCACATGATTGAAGAGTAACACACAAAATATCTTTGGAGAGACATTCTTCTAAGAGTAGATCATATTCCTTTGAAAATTCTAATTTGTCATTTTGAAGGTCATCAATTTTTTTTCAAGAGACTCAACATATTTCAAATCATCAAACATTTCAGACTGAATTAAAGTTTCAAACTCAAGAACATGTTCTTTTATTATCTTCGTATTTGGTATTAAAAGTTCTTTCACAAGCACAGTTATGTCGTGAGGAATCTCGGTTTTCTACTTATCCTTTTGACGTTTCTCCCAATCGCTTTCAACAATTGATTGAACATTATTAACGTGATGTTTAAGAAAACCAAGTATTTTTCTACTTTTGCTTTTAGAATCATCTAGAGGCAAATAGTTAATATATTTAAAAACATTAGTTTTCCTCTTAGTGGCAAAAGCTTTTTTCCATTGAATTCTTTTTTGTTTGCTTTCTAAAAATAATTCCTCACGAGACTTCTGTTTTTGTGGAGTGAAAAGACCATAAAGACTGTTTTCATAAGCATAGTGATATGGTTTCACAAAATCTTTATTGACCGGTGATCTACTCTCCTCATCCCAAAGGGACGTCTCTTCACTATCGAGGTTAGTTACAGGGCAATCATGATTGGTCCATTCGGACTCATCAAGATATAAATGGGGGTTTGCAGCTTGAGCTTGTTCGAGGTACTTGGGGGTGGCAAAGCTAGGTTGACCCTTGAAAAACGACCGATGTGCTATCATTCTTACGGTTTGAATAGAGCATGTGTATTATAAACAACTTTTTTCAAAAAATCGACTTGTTCTTCGAGATCCTTTACTTTTTCAGTATCTTTGCTTTGTCTATTTTTGAAATCTTGTTTTAATGTTTCAACCTCTTGTTTCTTCTCGTCAAGAATTTTAGCAGAATCGGTGGTGTTCATAGAAATCCTCTGTTCAAGTTCATTAACTTTTGTTGTGGAAAGGTACGTTTTTTGACGTTCATCACTTAATAAAACATTAAATTGACGTTTTTCTTTAGTTAACAAAGCAAGAGCTTCATTGTATTTATTTTCAAACTCGTCCTTATTAACGTTGATGACACGACTTTTGTACCCCTCAAGCTCGTTGGTCTTTTGAAGAAGCTCAGCCCTATAACTATCAATAGTCTCACTAGATTTTATAAGAGCGGCTTTGCATTCTTCAAAGTTTTGAGTGAGCGCTGCGTTTGCCTTCTTTAATTGCTTTTGATTCTTTCTATTTTCGTTGACATCTTTTTGTAAACTAGCAATTAAATTAGCAAGCGCGACACGCTCCTCGTCATCATACACATTTGCATGTTGATCATCCTCAAACTCATTATTGCACATGTCTGATGAATCGGGTGTGGTATTGCTATCAACCGTTTCCATCATACACGTGTCAGTAACTGTTGTTGGTAGATCACTATGCTCATGTGTATCACCAAACACATTATATTCAGCATCATCTTGTACCTTATCAATTAGCTCGGTATCAAAGATAGGACCATTGTCATCTTCAGTGACGTTAAGGACCTCATGAATCTTTGCCATGTATGAATAATGTGCCTCGAGTTCTTGGTCGGAGAGTTCATCATCTGTGTCGTCAAGCATTTCTCCTTCCTCAGCTGATAACTTGATTCCAGCTTCCATTTTCTTGCACAACAGCATCTTTTCCTTATGATAACCATAATCTTTAACCCTCTTTGGCTGCCTGCATTCCTTGGCCAAATGCCCAAAACCTCTGCAGTTAAAACACTGAATCCCACTTTGTTGCACAACTTGAGTACCAACAATTTCCCTATTTCCAACAACAGTAGCCACCCTCTGATTATCATACTTAGGTTGTCGATCATACTTTGGAGGACTCTCAACACGTCTTCGTGTGTCATACCTTGGAGGACTCTGTGCATGGGTGTTCCTCGAGTTTGAAGAAGTTCGAAGGTTGTTGTTGGTGGGTTTGTAGATTTTCTTATATTGCTTCATAACGAAAGCCATTTGTTGCTTGAATTCCCTATCCCTTTGAGCTACTTCTTCATCACTGTCTTCTTCGGATGATTGCTCAGGTATGGGTGATGGTGCTGTTGCAACTTCTTTGCCTCGGGATCGTGTTGGAACATGTGACTTGGAGACAATGGATGATCGTGGCGATGATGATTGAGTAGAGTAGGTCTTTGAAGTACGGGAGTGATATTCTGGGTAATGTTGAGTGGTAGACACCAAAGCAAGTGGATTGGAAATCTTTGCAACTCGTTCAGCTCGAAGTTCATTTGCCTCATTTTGAAATTGTTTCAAGATGTCAAAGAGCTTGTGATATGAAACTTCGTCTAACTTTTGTTGTTGTTTGACCAAGGTGACAAACCGTGTCCACTCTGGTTGAAGTCGCTGTAGAAATTGGGCATTGACTTGCATGGTGGAAACTTGCAAGTTGTTTCGGGTCATATCATTCATCATCTTGTAGAATCGGGAGTAATAAGAATCAATTGATTCCCCATCCTTTGATGTAAACTTGCCAAAGTTCCAAAACATCTTAGTTTTCACATCTTGTTTGTTAAGTGATTCACCTTGTTGCAATCTTTCAATGGCCGTCCACATTTCTTGAGCAGTAGGACATGCGTCAACCGTAGAGTAAATCTCATCTCCAATGCCATTGAGAATTAAGTAGATTGCTTCCTTCTCTACATCAAACCACGCACGGTTCTCTGGGGTGAGGTCGGTCCTCTTCTCATCACGTTCATATGCGGGTTGTGCGTCACTTGTGTCTGTGGCTGGTACTGCAGGAACTTGAATCCTTGAGAGTTTATAGGGTCCTTCCAAAATACATTGTCTTAAAGCATCACCGTTAGGTTTTGTGTCAAGGTAACGTATAAAACGGGATTGCCATTGATCATATCGACCCGACACTAGCATTGGTGGTCTTTAAGTAGTTGTGTTGTGATTGTTTGGTTGTTGAAATTCCGAAAATTGCGATTTTTTTTTTCTCAGCCCGACAATAAATTTCTCAGTCCGACAAAACGGTAGACCTAAAAAATTTGTAATCACCAAATTTTGAAATTGAGCTACAAATGTCCTAAAACTAGTATGGAAAAAATTTGATTTTACTTGACCTAAAAATTTTAACTCTTTTTTTTTTTTTTTTTTTTTTTTTTAATCTTCGTGTAAACTACGTGCTGAAACTAGTCTAGATGGTGGCTAAATCTAAAAAATACTCAAACAAAATTTAGCTAAACATGTCATCGGAATGTGCCATCGGAATGCCCATCGGAATGTTGCTTAGATTGGAATGTCCTTTAGATCGCAATGTGCACCTGTCGGAATACTTAGATCAGAATGTGTACGTGTCGAAATCCTTCAGATCGGAATGTTCAGATCGCAATGTGTACCTATCGAAATCCCAGATCGGAATGTTCAGATCGCAATGTGTACCTATCGAAATCCCAGATCGGAATGTGGCTGTCGCAATGTGGGCAGAGTAACGTTTCAAGATTGCCTTAAATCCGTCGCAATCCAGATCGCAATAACGATCGGAATGTTCAGATCGGAATAAGGGGCTATCGCAATACTGATCGCAAAGTAAAACCCTAGGGTTATTTCGATCGAAACCGTACTACCTTTTCCGAAATTCAAGCTGTCGCAATAAGGGACCTTGTTTTTCCAACTTTTTAGGCAACGATTATAGCAACTTTTAGGCAACAAGATCGTGTTTTTAACCAAACCAAAACAACCAAATCTCTACAACAAGTATATAGAAGATTTTTAGCAAGAGATAGAACACGAAAAACACAAAAAAATTCGAATTCGAGATGATTTATGGATTAAATCACACGAATCATATGAAAACACAACAACCAATCACAAAACTACTCCATGGCGATTGATACCAATTGTTGTCCCTAATATATGATTGTTATAATCACACGAATTAAAGAAAGAAAGGTAGATATGAGAATAATTCTAGAGAGAGAAAGTAGTGAGAGAAAGTAGAGAGAAAAATGGTTGGTGAAACTTGTGGAATATTAGATTAGAGAAAATGAAATGACCAACACCCTTCCTAACATGCTAGGAAGGGTTTATATAGCCTTTGCTTACATGTAGCTTAATGGGCTATATGATCATGGGCCGGGCTTTCCTTTTGGGCTTTGGTTACTTATTATTGAACCTTAGCTTAAAGTTAAGCCCGTAATAACACGACTAATATACTACCTATTACAACGTTCTAAAATATGATACATAATAAACATATGACCGAGCATTCTTGTTTGGCTCAATATTTTGAGGCTAACAGTCTACGACTGTAACAACTAGACTGGGGGGACATGATGACGTATAGTCCCCAACCGGGTCATGAGCCCGGCTCACGGGTACTACCCGTATCCAGCCCATCACAGATGGGTGGATAAATGTCATTTAGGCTTATGGGTTTGAGTGAATAGTAACCGCACATGTGTGCGGCCCACGGCCCAAGGCGGCCGACATAAGATTAGGCAAAATCATATTCTGTCTATGAATATCTTTATCCCAATAAGAGAGGATATTCACTACCAGAATTAGGAGATAACAATCATTCTAATTCTGGTGCTTATCTCTTCCTTGGGGCCGAAGCATCAGTGAAAGCCCACTAGGGTTTCACTGCCTATAAAAGGAACCCCCAAGGGTTCCACAAAGGTATTACGACTTATACTCTAAACTCATACAAACCTTAAACCGATTACTTACTCTCACGCCGGAGTCTAATCGTGGGAAACATTCCCACGGTAAGCCTAACGCGTGCTGTTTAGTGTGCAGGATCCCAACCAAACGATTCACTTGGTGCAGGAGCCGGAACCCAGCCAACCCGAATTAAGCCTAATTCGGGTCTAGCAAGGATCAACCAACTTTTGCATCAACAGAAGTTATGGATGTTAATGCTACAGGTTTACACTTTACTTAGAATGAGAAACCACAGGGTGATGATGGTATTCTCAAAAAGATTGATCGGATTATGTCTAACATAAAGTTTCTTGATGAGTTTCCAGGTTGTTTTGCTATTTTTCAATCTTACAGGATTTATGACCATTCTCCTTGTGTTTTACGTATTCCTACAGTTAGCAAACCTAAGCCTAAACTGTTTATATTCAATAATTTTCTTGTGCATAAGGAGGGTTTTCATGATGTGGTAGCTAATGGATGGTTGGCCAATGTTCATGGTTGTGCTATGTTTACGTTTGTTAAATGTTTAAATGGCTTAAAGGCCCTGTTGCGTAAATTTCTTTTTGAACATGGTAACCTTCATGATCGTGTTAACAGATTGCGTGTGGAATTAGATGTTGTTCAGCATGCTCTTGACAGAGATCCATCTAATATGTTGCTGAAAGAAGAGCATGCTCATTATCTAGGTGATTTTAAAGAAGCTTCTCTTGATGAGGAACGCTTCCTTCGTCAGAAAACTAAAATTGAATGGCTTGATGCAGGAGATTCGAATACGACTTATTTTCATAATCCGGTTAAGAGTAGGGCTGCTAGTAATCGTATTGAAATGGTTTGTGACTCTCATAATGTTCTTCATGATGGTGGTGTTGTGCCTGGAGCTTTTGTTGCTCATTATGAGCAATTTCTTGGTAAGGCAAGTGATTCAGGTGCTTTTAATGATTCTAGTTTGTTTGTTCATAAGCTTGGTTCTCTGAAAGCTGCCCATATGGTTAGAGTCATCTCTGATTCTGAAATTAAAAGCACGTGATTTTCCATGAGTTATGATAAAGTGCCTGGTCCGGATGGTTTTACTGCTGTTTTTTAAGAAGTCTTGGGATATTATGGGTGCTGATTTTACATGTGCTATTCGTGAGTTTTTCTCTAATGGAAAACTTCTTAAAGAGGTTAATCATACTATCATTGCTCTTATCCCTAAGGTTTCTTTCCCAAATGTGATTACTGATTATCGCCCCATCTCTTGCTGTAACGTTGTTTTCAAATGCATTAGCAAGATAATTGCTAACTTTATTAAAGGGGATTTGGGTGATTAGGTTAATATTAATCAATCTGCTTTTGTTCTGGGTCGTAGAATATCGGATAATATCTTATTGACCCAAGAGTTGATGAGAAATTACGATCGAAATTTTGGTCCTCCAAGATGTGCTTTTAAGGTGGATATTCAGAAAGCTTATGATACGACAGACCGACAGTTTCTTCGTAACATTCTGTTTGGTTTTGGATTCCACCATTTAATGGTTGGTTGGATTATGACGTGTGTTTCTACTACTTCGTATTATATTTTCATTAATGGTAATCTATATGGCTGGTTTCAAGGAAAAAGAGGTCTCTGACAAGGTGATCCGTTGTCTCCGTATCTTTTCACTTTAGTTATGGAGATTCTTTCTCTCATGTTGCAGCGGAGGGTTTTTAATGCGGAGGAGTTCTATTTTCATTACCGCTGTGAGCAGCAACGTATTATAAACCTATGCTTTGCAGATGATTTTTCTTGTTTGCTAGGGGTCACTTGGATTCTGTGCATGTTATTATGGATGCGTTGGAGGAATTTAAGATAGCTTCGGGTTTGGTTCCAAGTATCCTTAAGAGCACTATTTTCTTTTGTAATGTATCCACTGCTGTTAAATGTAGTATTTTACATATCATGCCTTTTGCTGAAGGCGTGTTACCTGTCAGATACCTTGGTGTTCCTCTCATTTCGTCTAGGCTTCTATATAGGGATTGTAAAGTCCTTGTAGAAAAGCTTGAGAGTAGAGTAAATGATTGGCGCAATAAGTTTCTTTCTTTAGAAGGAAGACTCCAGTTAGTTCGTTAAGTGATTTCATCTATGCATATTTACTGGGCGTTTGTCTTTGTTTTGCTTGTTTGGATTATTCATGATTTGGAACAGCTTATTAGAGGCTTCTTATGGTGTCAAGGTGAAATGAAGAAAGGTAAGGCTAAAGTTGCTTGGGATTCTGTCTGTACCCCGTTTTATGAAGGTGGCATTGTCATTCGTAAGCTTTCTGATTTTAATGCTGCTTTAATGGTTTCTCATATCTGGTGTAGCCTTACTCGTAAAGATTCTTTATGGGTTAAATGGATTTATTCTTACAAGTTAAAGGATAGAAGTTTTTGGGACATTCCATGTATTGGTGATATGAGTTGGGGCTAGATAAAACTTCTCCAGATTAGATCACGTAGTCGTTAGTTTATTTGGTACAAGATTAATAATGGTAAGGCTTCTTCTATGTGTTTCGATAATTGGGCAGATTTGTGTCCATTACGGGACGTTCTTACGATTCGTAGCATCAGAAGATCGGGGCTCTCTCTTTCTAATAAGGTTAGGGATCTTATCATTAATGGTATTTGGCAGTGGCCGCGGGAGTGGAAAGATAGATTTCTGAACGTTGTCTCTATCCATGTCCCTGTTATTAATGATGATAAGGATGATGATTTGATGTGGCGGGATATGAATGGGGTTTTACATCCTTTTTCAGTTTCATTAGCATGGGATTCCATACGGTAGTAGAGGTTTGATGGTTAATTGGTACCATGCTATTTGGTTGACTCATTGTATTCCTCGTCACTGTATTCACTTGTGGTTAGTGGTTAGAAGAAAATTGAAGACTCAATATCGGCTTAGGCAATGGGATGTTGGCCCTTTGGTGGATTTAAGCCTTCTTCTATGTCCTCTGTGTAAATTAGTGCCGGATTCTCATGACCATCTTTTCTTTGAATGTTCTTATTCTGTGTAGGTTTGGTCTAAGGTTCGGGTCCTCTGTGATATGGATAGCGCCCCCTCGAACTGATGATATATTAGCTTATTTTATTCCAATTTCTAAGGGGAAGTCTTGCCCTAGCATCCTTTCACGTCTTGTTTTGGCTGCTACTGCGTACTTTATATAGATGGAACGTAATTCAAGACTTTTCAAGAAAAAGCTGATGGCGGTTGATCAACTGTTTCAGATTATTTGTGATACTATTCGATTGAAGTTGATTTCATTTCGTTTGAAGAAGTTTTCTACCAGGTCGAGTTTGCTGCTTGACAAATGGAGGGTGCCGAGCTTTAGAGTTTTTCACGATGGGAGTGCCGGGTGAGGGTTGGACTCTTTTTCCCTTGTCCAAGGTTTTTTCCACTGGGTTTTCTTTGGCAAGGTTTTTTAAGGAGGCAGGCTCATTTAGATTTCCTTTGCTCCTTTCGTGGTGTTGTTGAAAGTTAAAGAGAATGCGTGTCTTCATGTTTGCATCTTGGTTTCTATCTAGTTTACTTGTATTGTAGTTCTAGCTTAGTTAGTGTTTATGTCATTGCATAGCCACGTGTTAACATGCTGCCTGTAGCATGCGGTTAATGTGGTATTTCAGCCACATTCTGTTGGAAATACATTTTCAACGTATATTAGAATTATCGGTCACTCCACGATATTATTAAATGTTATATAGCTCGTAGTTGAATGTTAAGTTACTTATTAGTAAACCCGACCCATGGGCTTGTCATGGGTTGGAGGCCCAAGTCCATTAGTGACTTGGGTATATAAACCCCTTTCCACCTAAGAAAAGGGGGTTGGTTTTTTTCATTTTTATTATTAAATATACACATTTTCTCTCACTTTCTCACTCTAGTTTCTCTCTCTAAAAACATCAACCCACCTTATTTATTCACAAGATTATCACAAATCTATAATTGGTATCAGAGCCATGCGGTGATTTAAGGTAATGATTTGTGTTGCTTTTTAGTTTTTGATTGTATTAGTGGTTTTAGGAAAATCTATCTTGAATCTTGAAGTTTTTGGTGATTTTGTTGTTGGGATTAGTAGATAAGTATTGGGTTTTACTTATTTTGGTAGAAATCACAAAACTTTTCGTGTAATTTGGTAAAAATCTGGGTTTGTTCTTAATATTCACATACGACTGTTTATTATACGAACTAGTTTTTCAAGTTTATTCTGAACCAACAAGTTATTCCGGATAAACAAGTATTCCGAATAAACAGGTTATTTCGAACCAAGCTATTCCGAATCGAGTTATTCCGAACCAGCTGTTATTCCGGATAAAGTGATATTCTGAACAAAGTCATTCCGAAACAACTTATTCCGAACCAACTGTTATTCTGGATAAACAAGTTATTCTGGATAAACATGTTATTCCGGATAAAGTGATATTCCGGACGAAGCACGTTATTCCGGATCAGTGATATTCCGAACCAAGGTATTCCGAATCAAGCTTTTTCGAATCAACAACTTATTCCGGATCAGTGATATTCCGAACCAAGGTATTCTGAATCAAGCTTTTCCGAATCAACAACTTATTCCGGATCAGTGATATTCCGAACCAAGGTATTCCGAACCAATCTTATTCCGAATCAAGAGATTTTTCCGAATCAAGGTAACTATTCCGAACCAAGGTCTTTTTCCGCATAAAGGTATTTTTTTTATTCCGAATCAACTTAATTATTCCGAACCAAGGGATATTATTCCGAACCAATGGATATTTTACTGGTTTTTTCGACGATGTTTACAGGATTTAATCTTGGTTTCTTACACACGTTTTACTTCAACAACACAACACAACTCACAACCTTACTTCACTGCTCGATCAACCGATAATCTTTGATTCTTTAAAGTGATCAAAATGAATCCGAGTTCATTAATGCCTAAAATGACATCACTTACGGATATCTCCGTCATAACGGGAACGGATAATCGCCCTCCAATGTTCATTAAAGAAGTCTTTGAAGCATGGCAAGGCCGTATGATGTCATACATTAAGGGAAAACCGACATATGGGAGGCCTATGGTCAAGTCAATTCTAAATGGTCCACTTGATTATGGTACCATCGTTGTTAACAATGTGACTCGACCACGGGAGTTTGAAGAACTTACGCCAGCTCAACAACTTATTGCCGATGCAGATGAAAAGGCTCTTCAAACCATTCTCCAAGCTCTTCCACATGACATCTATCGAATTGTAAGTCAATATACGATCGCAAAGGAGTTATGGGAACGTCTACAGGTTTTGCTACAAGGTACGTCTCTTACTAAACAGGAACGCGAATGTCAGTTGTATGACCTGTTTGATAGGTTCACATACAGTCCCGGGGAAACGCCTCACGACTACTACTTCAGATTCAATACTCTCATGAATGATTTGAATGTGTACAATCTCGTGATTGCTCCATTCCATGTTAACACCAAGTGTTTGAATACTTTATCTCAAGCTGAATGGGGTGAGTATATTACTGATGTTAAGTTAACTAGGGATTTGCATAAGTCCAATTTGGATCAACTCTATGCTTTTCTCCAGCAGCATGAGAAACACGTGATCATGCACCGTATGCCTCGAGGTATGTACCCTGAACCTTTAGCTTTGATGGCAAATCAACCAAGCTTGTCATATAACAACACTCCTTATATCATGGGACACCAAGCTTATCATCCATCTCGGTACATGACTCCAAGCTTCCCCCAATATTCGATTCTACCTCAACCACCTACCTCACATCAGCAACAATATCGGTTTAATGCACCTTTGTCTCAGAGAGAATCACAAGCATCACAATGTGCTCCACAACCTCACCCATATCACCAGCAAGCATTGCACCCTATGCTCAGTCATCATACTCTCCATATCAAGAAAATGCAGCATATCCACCAAGCTATTCTCACCACATAAGTACTCCTTCTAGTGCTTATGCCGCTCAACAAGACCAAGCAATGTATTGTGATAATGATGAGGTTCCCATTCATGAATTCAAACAAGGAACTGACCCAGCTGAAGTGTTAGCCACTATGTCTGCTTACCTCACAAGGACATTGAGCAAACGAGGATTTAGAGGACCAACTCCTACTAACAACCAGCTGAGGAACTCATCTAATTCTCGACAACAAGCCAAAATTCAAGATTGTAGAGTAATGGTTCAACCTATTCAACCTTATCAGGGGAGACCCACTACATCAACCACCAATGCACGCATGGTCAATCCTGCTCCAATGGTCAACACTGCTCCAATGGTTACTGCTCCACGCGCTAATTCCACAGGTAAGTTGAGAATGATCACATGCTACAACTTTAAGGAAGAAGGTCACATGTATGGGGATTGCACAAAACCCAAGAGGAGAAGGGATGGTCAATGGTTTGCAGAGAAGATTTATTTGGTGAATGCTGAAGCACAAGGACAGGAACTTGATGAAGAGGAGTTAGCATTTCTTGCTGATCCAGGGATTGCGGAACAAGAAGTTCTCACTACACAGAATGCAGCATACCAAGCAGATGATCTAGATGCTTACGATTCAGACTGTGATGATCTTCAATCTGCTCAGGCAGCTCTTATGGCAACTATCTCTCGCTTTGGGTCATATCAAATATCTGAGGTACTTACTAATACCACTGATACTAGTATTCAACCACATCAAGTTGGGCAAGAGGGTGCTGATCCGAATGAGTCTTCGGTGATGAGTCTTTCAAATGAGGAGAATATCAATGATAGTAATATCAATGCAAGTCCCCAGACTTTGAGTGAATCACAACCGGGAGTATTCCGCATACGCATATTCCTGCTCAACAAGATTTGGTCATGGTTCCTGTAAAGTTACTTATCCAAATGAATATTGCACTCTTAGAAACCCTAGCTACGAATAAGAATCTGTCTGCTGAGCTTGCCTTGTGCAACGAAAAAGTTCAAACTTTGGAATTAGTTCCTTCGTCCAATGTTCTAACAAATTCCGAATATGATCATTTTCGAAACAAACAAATGGGTCATTTGCAAGAAATTGAAACCTTAAGAGCAAATCTTTCCAACGAACTTAAAGAAAAAGAGTTAGTGGTCACTAATTTTCACAAGCTTCAAACGGATTTCGAACTACTCGAGTCTAAAAAGCATGAAATGGAAATTAATGCGGCAAATAGGATTGAAAGTTTAGATTACTTGCTTTTAAGACAATACGCTGCCTCTCAACTAGTGCACTTATTTGACTCATCATTTAGAGATTTTAACTTATCGCGTCAAACAGACCTTCCCCCTAACCCACGGTATGCAAGACAAGCTTTTATCCATAACCCAAGACATTATGATGCAACCAAATTAGGATTGGTCTTAGATCCGATTGTTATTTTCGAGGATCGCAAGAATAAGGCTCTAGTTGATGAGAGTCGGTCATACAACTTTGCAAAATATCCTCAGTGTGACTATTTTAAAATGAATCAGGAGTTTGCAAAAAGGACTTTAGAATTCGCTTCCATATTGATAAAGATCTCATCACAACACCAACCTACATGTTAAATGAAGAAAACCCTAGTACACTTCCTACACTTGTCAAAATGAAAGGACCTAAGGAAATTCCAAAGGATCTTCCACTTGTTAGCACTGTATGGATAAACTTGCAAGAGATTAATCAATACTTTTCTAGTTTTGACAAGGTAATCCAGAAATGTACGACTTCAAATGGTCTAAACGCCGGAGAATGGGATTTCGAACACATGAAAGAGGTGTTTAAGAAGGAGATCAACCCTGTTGTCGAAAATCTAAAAAGAAGTTTTGCATCTCTTTCGGAAAATCTCAATTTTGAAATTAAAGAAGTTCAAAAAGTGTTTTATGAAATGGACACCGCTTACGAACAACAATTAATTGAAAAGGAAAAGATTTTATCCGAATATGATCGATTCTTGTCCCAAGTAATATCGTACGATGTGCTTACTACTGTGAATGTTAATTATTCGAATGAGCTTACATCCGCTATGAATAAATGTGATGCTGTGAATATATGTGATGATGTGCATAATCTCTCTATAAATATTAATGAGACTGTAAATGACGTAGATAATCATTCTTGTCACGAGTCTAATGCTGAATTTTTAAAGCTTCAAGATTCTTACAATTTACTTGCAAAATGTTTTAATCAACTTGAACAACATTGTATATCTTAAGAATTAAAACACCAAACTCAAAATGAGGATCTTTTGGTAACAAATGGTTGTGAAAACAGTGTTGAGATGAGTGACAAGATGATTGAGATAGTTAAGGCATTAGAGGAAGAGATTATGAGATTAAAGAGAGATTTATCATCGAACGAAACACTAAATTTGGAACTAGAGGATGCAGAGTCTAAAAACCAGTACTTAGAAACTAGACTTTCATCTATTCTATGGGAGATGGAACGTGCAAGACAGGGAATTTCCACTCTTTATGGTTCACTAGAAGAACGCTTCGCTTTTAATGCGGCACAGCAACAATCTTATGTTGAACAATTGAACCAAAAGTGTGAGGACATCTCTGACTTAAATATCCAGCTCATTGACAAAAACATGGTCTTGGCCGAGTTAAAGGAGACACTTCTTCTCACAGGACAAGAAGTTGTTAATAACTTAGCTACCAACTCTGCACCGTCCTCTAGTGCTCCATCAACCAATTCAGTGGTGATCTATAAGAACCCGTACCATAAGCAAAATCCGGATACTTACGATGTTTATATGATGAATGCAATTAAGCACGTGGATCTTGTTAGGGATATTTTAGATGATTTGTATGCGTTAGATCCTTCAAGCAGTTAATATTATTCAGCTCAAGCATATATTTAGCGAGTTCAATATTGCTTAGCATATTTGCAATACATAGGAAAACCGGGTTCTGCACTACTCACTAATCGACCCATTGCTGTAACTCCATTCAGTAAGACCCCAGGAGCAAAACCGTCATTGACACCATCAACTAAGGCACCTTTAAAATCTGTTGCTAATGTTCCCACTTTGCCTTCTACAAGAGTAAAAGAGTCTACTAAGGGTAAAGGATCACAAGTCAAGAAAGATAGGATCAAGCCCTCCACTAGTAGTACCATCAAGAAGAAAGTAGAAGCTCACCCTAGGGATGTTATTTCAGATTTAAATAAAAATAATCATGTTGCTATGACTAAAAGCTCTGCGCCTGTGCAGAAGCCTAAGCCATTTGTGAATTCTAATTTAAAATGTTGGAATTGTAATGAATGCATGTTTTCTAAGCGTCATGATTTGTGTCTTATTGATCATGTGAATGAAATGAATGCCATTAGGAATGATCTTGAATGGAAGCTAACTAGGAGAACTCGTACCCAAGTTGGATGGCAATGGCGTCCCACTGGTAGGACCTTTACATTAGATGGAAAAATGTGCCCATTAACTAGGAATGAGGTTAGGTCTCAACGTCCTTTAATTAGGCACACTATCACTAAAGTATGGAAACCGCGCCCTTTAATTAGGTCAGCCCCCACTATAGTGCCTATCAGTGAAGAAATACCTCAGGATTTAAGCCAACTTGAATCTACACCACCAACTAGGAAGAAGGCTAGGAAATCTAAGAAACCTAATGTTAGCAAATCTAAGATCATTAAATCTGTACCTGCAAATAACAAGGAACATTCAGATTCTGAAACCTATACATTGTCCTCGTCTGGTGATATTTTTAGGTGGTCCAAATCATCCTCTGGTATTTGGACTCCGATTGCTCAAAGCATATGACCGGAGACCGCTCGATGCTCAGATATTTCGTCAGCAAGTTTCTTGGAACGGTTAAATTCGGTAATGATCATATTGCAAAGATAATGGGGTAGATTGGAAATGTCACGATTTCAAGGGTATACTATGTAGAAGGTCTTGGTCATAATTTATTTTCATTAGGACAGTTCTGTGATTCCAACCTAGAGGTTGCTTTTCGACAACACACTTGTTTCATCCGCAACATGGAAGGAAAAGACTTGTTGAAGGGGTCTCGTGGTGCAAATCTTTATACTTTGTCCCTACAAAACATGATGGCCGCCTCTCCATTATGTCTTCTCTCCAAAGCATCTAAGACCAAGTCATGGTTATGGCATCGCAGATTATCTCATCTCAACTTTGATGCTATTAATCATTTGGCTAAAAACGAATTAGTTCGTGGTCTTCCAAAGCTCAAATTTCACAAGGACCATTTATGTTCCGCGTGTTCAAGGGGGAAAAGCACCAAGAAATCATACAAGCCCAAAGCTGAAGACACCAATCAAGAAAAACTTCATCTTTTGCATATGGATCTTTGTGGGCCAATGCGAACCGAAAGTGTGAGTGGTAAGAAATTCATCCTTATTATGGTGGATGATTTTTTGAGGTTTACATGGGTTAAATTTCTACGTACAAAGGATGAAGCACCGAAGGCTATCATCACTTTCCTGAAATTCATTCAGGTACGTTTAAATACTACTGTCCGCCGTATGCGTACTGATAATGGAACAGAGTTCGTCAACCAGACTCTTCGTGATTACTATGAAGAAGTTGGTATCTCACATGAAACATCCGCTGCACGTACTCCACAACAAAACAGTGTCGTTGAAAGACGCAATCGTACGCTTATGGAAGTTGTTAGGACTATGCTGATTTATGCGAACGATCCGTTATTTTTATGGGCAGAAGCTGTATCTACTGCATGTTACACCCAAAACCGCTCTATCATTCGGAAACGCCATGGAAAAACACCTTATGAGCTTCTACATGATCGTAAACCCCATGTTTCATTCTTTCTTGTGTTTGGTGCTCTTTGTTATCCAAACATTAATAGTGAGAATTTGGGCAAACTTCAACCGAAAGCCGATATAGGTATTTTCATTGGTTACTCACCCACAAAGAAAGCATACCGAATTTATAACCGTCGTCTTGTTAAGATAGTAGAAACTATGGACGCAGATTTTGATGAGCTGACAGCGATGGCTTCTTAGCAACGCAGCTCTGAACCCGCACTTCACGAGATGGGAACCGGTGCTATTAGTTCCGGATTAGTTCCCAATAATCCTACTTCTACATCATTTATACCACCTACAAGGCCTCAGTAGGATGAACTATTTCAACCTTTGTTTGATGAATTCTTTGATCCCCCAAGTGATGAAGTTCCAACACCTATAGTGATAGCTCCAATCCCTGAAGTTGTTGCTCAAGCTAATAAAGCTTCATCAAATGCTTCTTCAATTAACATTGAACCGGATGCACCTCCACCAAGTAATTCTCAAACTACACCTGAATCTTCACCCTTACTTGTGCCTAATGATGATGAAGAGGATTCTGTTGATCACGATTTGGAATATGCTCACCAACAAGAGCTTCCATTCTTTGGTATACCGATACCTGAAAATCCTTCAGCCGCGTCTATCTCAGAAGAAGCTCCTACAATCGTTCACTCCAGACCACCACGGATTAAAAATCACAGCACCAAATGGATAAAATATCACCCAGTTAGGAATATTATTGGAGGTCTCAATCGACCAGTCTCGACACGCCATCAATTACAAGAGAGTGCACTCTATTGCTATTTTGATGCATTTCTCTCCGAAGTTGAACCTAAAAACTGGCAACATGTTATGACTCACTCATCTTGGATTGAAGCCATGCAAGAGGAACTAAATGAATTCCAAAGACTTGAAGTATGGGAACTAGTTCCTCTCCCTGACAAGGTTAACATCCTTACTTTGTTGTGGGTTTATAAGGTTAAACTCGATGAGATGGGTGGAGTTTTGAAGAATAAGGCTAGATTGGTTGCTAGAGGATACAAACAAGCCTTGGGCATCGACTTTAAAGAATCTTTTGCTCCTGTTGCAAGATTGGAGGATATTAGACTATTCCTTGCGTATGCTGCTCATATGAACATGATCGTCTATCAAATGGATGTGAAGACGGCATTTTTGAATGGTGAACTAAGGGAAGAAGTCTATGTTAGTCAGCCGAATGGGTTCGTTAGCACGGAGTTTCCTAATCATGTGTACAATCTTAAGAAGGCTCTCTATGGGTTAAAACAAGCTCCACGCACGTGGTATGATCTCCTTTCAACACATCTCATTTTGGAAGGCTTCTCCAAAGGCAAGGTGGACCCCACTCTATTCACTCTCAAGGAAGACAACGACATGATACTGGTACAAATTTATGTTGATGATATAATATTTGTTGCATCTAACATAGAATTGTCAAACCGCTTTGAGAAAATAATATCTACTCGCTTTCATATGTCAATGATGGGTAAAATTTCATTTTTCTTAGGATTACAAATTTCTCAGAATCCCAAAGGCATCTTTATTAATCAATCCAAATATGCTCTAGAATCATTAAAGAAATATAACTTTGAAAATTGTGACCCCGTGGATACTCCAATGGTGGAGAAATCCAAGTTAGATGAAGATAGGAATGGGATTGCTGTCGATCCGAAACTCTACCGTGGGATGATCGGCACCCTTCTCTATCTGACTGCTAGCAGGCCTGATCTGCAATTTTCCGTATGCATGTGTGCCCGGTATCAGGCTCGGCCTACCGAAAAGCACCTACATGTTGTTAAAAGGATCTTTCGATATCTCAAAGGAACACTTCATCGTGGTCTATGGTATCCGAAAGATTCCTCTATTGCTTTAATATCATATGCAGATGCCGATCATGCTGGGTGTCAAGACACTAGGCGTAGAACTTCTGGTTCTGTGCAACTCCTTGGAGACAGATTGATTAGTTGGTCTTCAAAAAGGCAGAAAAGCGCTGCAATTTCAAGCACGGAGGCTGAATACATTGCCATGTCCGGTTGTTGTGCTCAAGTCCTTTGGATGAGATCACAACTAACTGACTACGGTCTTGGATTCAACAAAATCCCGATGTATTGTGACAACAAGAGCGCCATTGCCCTTTGCTTCAACTACGTTCAACACTCCCGGGCAAAGCACATTGACATACGCTACCATTATATTAAAGAACAAGTGGAAAATAGAGTGATCGAGCTGTATTTTGTCACCACTGAGTATCAGCTGGCAGATATGTTCACAAAAGCCCTAGATCGAGGACGAATCGAGTTTTTGATCGACAAGCTTGGCATGAAATCCTTCTCTCCAGCAACTCTCAAAGAGTTGGCAGAAGAATCAGCAGAATAGTGGTGGTAAACTATTCATGCGTATCCTTTGATCGTGATCATGTATATTATCGTATATATATAAACCACAAAAAAAAAATAATACAAAAATATAAAACCTACAAAAACCATAAAAAAATATAAAACCAAGAAAACCCAAAAATATTTTCGTCTTTTTAATCGGGCATGTCTTTTAGTACGGTAATATTTACGGCTTTAGAAATGTCGATTAATATTGACACGGCGCCATAAATAGAGTCCGTATAAAAGTTGTACATTTTTAAAACATGCCCATTATGGCTTGTAGTTATGTCTGACTGCAACCCTTTTTCGCATTAAAGTCACGTTTTTCCTTGGAAAACGTTGGCTCACAACGGGAATTAATTTTCTCGGGTATGGTTTACAAGCCAAATCATACAAAGGGATCAAGTTTACTTTATAACTTGGTCTAACACGAATTAGTGTACGTCTCAGTGCATTAATTTGTTTAAATAAGAGAAATCTTAATGCCACCACGAATCAATTTTTTCTAGGACATTAATTGGAAAATTCTTTCATCAATATTTGACTCGTTAAACAATGACTACAGCTCTTTAAATAGAAAACGGGTCATCGTTTATGGGGGAGAAAATATTAAATCATCTTCGTCATCAAAACGGTCTTCAAAAGTTCTCGAGAAAAATTAATCGGTTAATAACTAGAGTTTCTTTGGCATATGACTTGTGATTGTTCTGATTTATCGTGAGGTTTAGGTCTTGGATATTTACTAAATAGGATACAGTGTTTAAGTTGTGTGCGGGCAAGAATAGTTAATACAATGAGATACGCCTAACGTTTGTTTAGTTAACGGACGTTATCCTAAAAATAGTTATTAACTAAAAGAGAAAAGAAAAAGGAAAGTGGAAGGACTAAGATTGCCAATTGGGTGAAATTTGAAAAAAAAAATTGACCTAAGTCAAACCAACCCCCCCCCCCCCCCCCCCCCGTTTCTTCTTTTCTTTCTTCTTCTTTGTTTCTCTGGCCGCCATTGATACACACACACAAGCTCACACAAATTTCGTTTTAATCACTCAATCCGTTTCATTTGATCAAAAAAAAAGGTACAAACATCAATTCTTTGATTTCTAATTAGACCCATTCATTCGTTAAATCCCAGTTGTTGATTCGTTCTAATCAAATCAATCAAATTAGGGTTTCTGCACAAATTAGGTTTAATTAATTAGGGGTTTAAGGTGGGTTTAGCTCGTTTTATAATTAGAACACTATCTGTTGCCTTAGATTGCCTTAAAACTCACACACGCGTTTAGAATAATCTTTCATAGGGTGCGTTTAGAACTTTCCGAATGAACATGTTTCTTCAAGAAAAGGAATATTCTGGATGAACGTTTTATTTCGGATGAACGTTTTATTCCGGATGAACAAACATTCCGGATGAACGTTTTATTCCGGATGAACAAACATTTCGGATGAACGAACATTCCGGATGAGCGAACATTCCGGATGAGCGAACATTCCGGATGAACAAACATTCCGGATGAACAAACATTCCGGATGAACAAACATTCTGGATGAACAAACATTCTGGATGAACAAACATTCCGGATGAACAAACACTCCGGATGAACGAACATTCCGGATGGACAAACATTCCGGATGGACAAACATTCCGGATGAACAAACATTCCGGATGAACAAACATTCCGGATGAACAAACATTCCGGATGAACAAACATTCCGGATGAAGGTTTATTCCGGATGAAGGTTTATTCCGGATGAAGGTTTATTCTGGATAAAGGTTTATTCCGGATGAAGGTTTATTCGGATGAAGGTTTATTCGTGATGAAGGTTTATTCCGGATGAAGTTTATTCCGGATGAAGGTTATTCCGGAAGAATGTTATTCCGGATGAAGGTTATTCCGGATGAATGTTATTTCGGATGAAGGTTATTCCGAATGAAGGTCATTCCGGATGAAGGTCATTCCGGATGAAGGTCATTCCGGATGAAGGTCATTCCGGATGAAGGTCATTCCGGATGAAGGTCATTCCGGATGAAGGATATTACGGATGAAGGATATTCCGGATGAAGGCATTCCGAATGAAGGCATTCCGGATGAAGGCATTCCGAATGAAGATTTTTCGAATGAAAGAATTTATTCTGAATGAAGGATTGTTGATTGATAATTGTTTGCTTGTTATAATTACTTGATGAACTGTGTCATGCTTAGAAGTAACAACATAATGGTATATATATATATATTTGTGTATCAACCTTTTATGTCTTACCTTAAGAAGAAACCATGATTAATCCAACCGTGCAAGAACTCCAAGATGCTAGAGCAGCCGCAATTGCCGAGGCAAAAGAACTTAAGCTCATACCGAACAATTACCGGTTGAAGGAAGTCTCTCATTCCACTCACCTTGGATTCAAAGTCGCCTCAGCAATCCTTGATCAATCTCACTTCAAGAATGCATTAAGGAGTACTGCTTCGGTGACATTTGATTACATGTACGAATTCTGGGCTACCAAGGAAAGGACTTCAAACAAGATCACCTTCTTCCTCGACAACAAGCAACAGACACTCATCGTTTCAGACTTTCGCAAGATATTTGTATTTCAGGATACACCCAAGGGTATGTCATTTTCAAAGAACCCTACCAAAGAAGAACTCATGGAGATGTCCTTGCTCTTGGATGTCCTGACCTACGAATAGTATCCGAGTTCACCACAACCAAAGTGGGTCAACCTTGGAGAGCTATCTTTGGTATCCTCAGTCGGTGTCTTACACCTAAAACAACTGGGCATGATGTTATTCGTGGTCCAATTATGAGTATGTTCTATGGAATGTACAAAGGCATAAATGTAGATTATGCATCCTTGTTGTGGGAAGAGTTTAATTTTCAACTCTTCCAAAACACGAAGCAGAAGGCTAAAGTTTTTCCTTACCCTAGGTTCATCAAGCTTATCATTCATTACTTTATGGAAAATGATGCTTCTATTGATAAGCGTGCAGAAAGCCGTCACCACACTAAAGAGGCTGATGACCTTGTGGACCTAAGGCATGAAGGACCCTCTGGTGCTGTTAATCCTGGTCCTGTTCCTAGTCATCTCCTGACGGAAAAAATTATAGCTTTTGATGATTACAAGCAAATGCTAATAGAAATCAGAAAACAGCAAGAAAAAGTTCAGGCGGGAGAAGTCTCGTCAACTACAGTCAAAAGTAAAGGTAAACGTACGAAAGAAGTTGTCTTACCTGAGCCTAAACCCAAGAAAACAAAGACTGTGGCTAAAAAGGATAAGCGCAAAGCTGAGAAGTTTTTCATTCGAGATGAAGATGTTAATGACGATGTTACTCGCGAGCAAATTCGCAAAGCTGAGAAAAAAAAATGAAAAAGGCTGTTGAAAGTAGGAAAGACACAGGAGGTAGTGGTTCGGGTGTTCAGATAGAAGATGAAGAGGAAGTCGAGGAGCCGCATGACATTTTTGAGTTTGGAACACCAGACAGGTACTCAACACCTAATGAAATATCCATTGCCGATACAGCAAGCATCGAAAAGGAGTTCGTTGCTACGACAATCTTTGTGACTCCAAAGCCTTTATCTACTCAACCTCCACCAATCCAGCCTCTGCCAACACAACCGTTGACTGCTCAACTACTATCCCTTCCACCTCCAACTACTTCCGTCCTCAGTACTGTCATCACAACTGTTCCTATTCAACCGCCCCCGAGTAGCCCTGTGCCATCTTCATTTTATGCACTCTTCATGGAAGAAATGATGGATAAACACATGGAAACTCAAAGAAAAAAGATGGCTCAAATCCGAGAAGAGTTAGTCAAACGAGTGCAAAGTAAAGAGGCATCCCAGAAAGCTTAAGCCGAGATGCTAGCCAAGTTAAATGCAGAGATGGAGTCTACACGAAAATCTCATGTAGAAGAACTTGTTCATGTCAGAAAAGCTGAAGCTGATAAAAGTACACCAAGGATCGCCAAACTCCGCGTATTAAAGAATAAGTATAAAGAGGAGAAATGAACACTTGAAGCTTCACTTAATGATAGGGTAAAGGAATCTGTTGAGTCTATTATTCCAAAGCTGCGAAAAGAGATGAAGAAAATTGTGGCTGATAAGTTGATGATTAAATCGTCAAACCCTTCCAATTCCGCCTATAAAATTGCATATGACTTAACGGACTTTGAACTGAAGAAGATTCTCCACGCCCGCATGGTTGAAGTTGGATCTTTCGACAAATCCAAAATTCAGCGGACACTTCACAAGGCACTTAATGCAGCTATAAAGGAGGATGACAAGGTGTTTAAGACATTTGGAAGCGTGGTTCCTTACCATATTTTGTATAAAAAAGGAGATGAAGATGCCTCTGGTGAAGAGGATAGTGAGCAAGAAGAGAGTGATGGTGAAGAAGATGATGTGAGTGATGAAAATAAGGGTGATGATGATGATGATGAGGGTGAAGGCGGTGATCGTAATGAGGATAGTGACGAGGATAGCAACAAGAACGATGATGATGATGATGATGACAACGAGAACAGGGGTAGCGACAACAATGACAAGTCTGACGAGCCTGATCAGTCTGATGATGATGATATGGGTGACAATGCTGCCAGCAAGAATAAACCGTCCAAGACCGGTGGCAAATCTCAGAAAGATGTTGCTCACAAGGATAAGTCCACATCTACGGAGACAGGACGCACCAAGTGGCACCATGATGTGAATGCTACAACAGCATCTTCAATTCCCGGTACATCTGTTTCTAGCTCTATACCTGTTACTGTTAATCCTGTTAGTTCTTTGGTTGTTACCACAACTGCAGAACCAGAACCTGCTATTGATGAACCTGAATCAGAACCGGCACCCGTTCAAGTATCTACTGCTCCACCTAATGAACCAGTTACTACAGTTCCTGAGTCACGCACACTGGATTGGGCTGATACATTGCAGATCGATGAGACCGCACCAGAACAACCATGGATCACGGCAGCTGCTGCATATGATCCAATCACAGATGCTGATGCAAATGTTCTATATCTACGTATTCGCAATCCAATAGATCTTTGTGCATTTTGGTCTCATGAGTTTGGATCTTCGGTCACTCCATCCATGGTGAAGAGAGAGCTTAAAGACAAGAGACTTCGCGCTAAATCAAGATTAAGCCGAATGGAGTATGAGTATTATGCTGAAGAAATATTGAAAGCTCTCAATACAGTTCAAAGGCCAGGCCTTCATGCGCTAGAAAGACCTCCTCTTCCACTTGATTCTACTCAAGACAATCAAATTGCACTTGACTTCTTTGTCACATATGATCTTGACTATCTTCTCAAGGGATCATCCAAGTACGCGACCTCCCTGACTTTTTTGAAAGCTGCTTCTTGGGGGTCAATACCTTGGATCGAAGAAAAGGTCAATCGCCTCTGGGTTCCAAAGATAAACCGTAATTATGACATGTATGCTGCTATAGGAGCATCACATTGGGACGAGCGAGTGCGAAGGGCATACAAAGGTTGCTGCTTAGTCAACTCAGGTAGTATCGTCAGATCCAATCTTCGAATCACAAGTATATTAGGAATGAAGATTGATCCCAAGAATGGATATCATCATGTGACGGAAATTCTACTAAAAAGAGAAGATGATCGAGAATACAAGATACAACAAGGAGATTTCTCAATCATTCGCCTTGAAGATATAGAAGATATGTTGCTTTTCATGACCCGTGATCAGCTTACACATTCTCACTAGTGAAGAAATCATTGCTCTGAACACATCACTTCGTATGTTTACACGAAGCGTTGTCATCAAGAAACGTGTAGAAGACCTACAACTGGGAGTTGAAAGCTATCAACGTAAGCTTAACATGACTCCTCCAGTTAATCAAGTATTACCTCAACATGTCGATAGATGTCCCTTTACCGACACAACCCTTCCGATGTGCGGGATTTTCTACTTGAACAGTCGTGGGATCATGAAGTTTATGAGGGTAGCTGAGCTTCATAAGTACAGTGATGGGACTCTCTCACACGTCAAAGACAAAATGAAGCATCTCAATTCTGGCGGGAAATTACCAGAAGTGATTGAGGATTGGCATCCGGGTTATCAGAAAATGGCTACATATGTAATCAAGAAGATTGATGAAAAGCTCAGGGAACGTAGGTTGATGAGGAGCTTAGAAAGGTTCGTGGGTGGCAGACCGTATGGAGCGCAGTTCAGACTTATGCAACGATCCATTTAATATGGGTCTTCTTCACTAAGGTCAACTCCATACTGTACGTTAATTGTGAATATGTGAATATATAAATACTGTGAATATTATGCTTTTGTGGCTTGATGTAGTGTGAAAGTATGATAATTTTTCAAGAATTTCTCACGAAATTCTAAATCTTTCAAAATATATGGTACTCAAGCACTACATCTAACCCTCATTAATTTGAGGGGGAGCATTAACATGTTCTATGGCCATACATTGATTTCATTTTTTACCCAAAGACCGGTTAATCCATTCAATATCCCAAATATTAATGGTTAACATTTTGGATAAGGGAGAAAATGGGATTAAGGAGACTTAATGATATTTGGCTGATGATGAAAAGGACTTAAAGATTATCCAACTTAATATGTGTAATGCATGTGTTAAGGGGGAGCAATTTTGATGAACAAAACACTTAAGGCACAAAAACTTTGATTATAATATCACAAGTGCCTTAAGTGATTTTCAAGGATTTTTCATGGTGACAATACTTACCTACAACACACTTAATTCACGACGGATGTGGTGACAAAAGGGTGGTAGGTATAGGTATTAGTCCAATGATTCATCAAAACCGATGGAATCTTCCCAAGGACAATTCCCTAGATAGAATTAGAAGTCCTAGGAAAGATGGAGAATGATTGTGAACGTAGCTGAATGCCGACCAAGTACTTAAGCTAGCACTGGAACAATCACAACAAGGTGCTAGTGATGACGTATTGGTAAGCATTGAAGGGGTTGAAGAATGAAAAAGAATTGTAAAGATAAAGGGTGTAAAGAAAGAAGCCCTCCTTACAACTTTAGGCAGAAACTGGGTCAATACATATGCTATTGAGATCATTTATTAATGATTCTCGATATTGAAGAAAGACATCATGGACCCAGTGATGCTATGCACAACCCTCCCCAGCTAACTCAAATATCTCTCAAAAGGTATTTGTTTTAATCACACGGAGATCAACACGTTATCTATTGGTTTATTCACTCTGAATAGACTGATATTGAATAGGTGGCACTCCTCTCCAGCCATCGCTCACTACATCAAAACGCACTATCGAGTCTAGAGCCACGAGATCATCAAAAGTCTCATTAGGACATTTTTCATTTATTCCTTGCTTCTTCACACACCGTGAAAAGTAAGAGATCTTTATGAGTCCTACGTAGTATTCTTGTAATATTGCCAGAACATCCGAGTGATACGCAAGTATTACAATGAAGATGGAAATCCTGCTTGAGCCAACATCAAACAAGCTCACGGTAGGTGACACATGCGGTTCTTTAAGAACCAATCTTGTGAAAACTGGAAAGAAACAGTAGTTTAATTCTTAATTGAAATTAAACTCGTTCCAGGCCTCTACGCATTATCGTATGATCTTGCCAGAACACTCAGAGTGACACTCTTTAGTGTTCGCAGTGACAAGTGGAAATCCTTCTAGTGTTAACATCAAACAGCACTTGGTAGGTGGCGTGCAAGATTCTTTATGAATCAAGCTCGTGACAACTGGAAAGCAACGATGGTGAAAATCTTAATTGAAATTCACTTGTTCCAGGTTTCATGAAATGACGGATTCAATCACAAGGATAATTTATCCAAGTGATTCACTCTTTATGTTCGCAGTCAAGCTTAGTGATCGTCGAATAAAGAGAACGGGTTTACCCGCGAAATCCTGTCAGGAAGTTACTTAATTGAAACTATCCGTCACATGTACGATATATAATATCGTCCAACGGTCTTTACCGACCGGAGGTAAAATGCTACCGATATAGAATGAAATGTTCTAAGCCATTTCATTCGTGTCTTATTATGTTGCTGCATTCGAAAACGGTGGCGTTGCGGTGTACCAGATGAAGTCGTTTCCATATGCTTATGTTTTCTTTGTGCATCAATTTCAGCAAAATTCAAGAAAGTTCAAAATGAAGTCTTCCGCTGTACCAAACTCTGAAGCTTTCAAGAAATCAACAAAAACATAAGTGTGTGGAACATGGAGTCACGAGGAGGCAAGAATCACAAGAAGGCAAATATCGCACGTGAAGGGTCAAAAGAACATTTCTCTAAAGCCAAAGCCTAAAAGATCAACATCAACATATTCACAACGAAAAGAAAAGATAAAAGAAGAAAGGACTACGAGCAGAAGAACGAAGACTTAGTATAGTATGCTAGGTTTAGGAATTTGTAACTTGGAGTGACCTCCCTTAGGGGGAGATTGTTCGAAATACGTTTTCAACGTATATTAGAAGTATCAGTCACTCCACGATATTATTAAATGTTATATAGCTCGTAGTTGAATGTTAAGTTACTTATTAGTAAACCCGACCCACGGGCTTGTCATGGGTTGGAGGCCCAAGTCCATTAGTGACTTGGGTATATAAACCCCTTTTCACCTAAGGAAAGGGGGTTGGTTGTTTTCAATTTGTTTATTAAATATACACATTTTCTCTCACTTTCTCTCTCTAGTTTATCTCTCTAAAAACATCAACCCACCTTATTGATTCACAAGATTAACACAAATCTACACATTCCTTTGTACTTCAACGTTTTTTTGGTTAATATATTTACCGAGGAAATCCTTTACCAAAAAAAAAGGTTCCAAAGGATGCATCCCAGATTCAGTATGATACTATGGTAGCTCATCAGCTACATGAGAAAGAAAAGAAAGGGCTTGAGAAGGGAAGTCTTGAAGCTCAGATTCTTTCATCTGAATCTGAGAGTAATGAGATTGGTGATGATGATGATGGAAGTTCACACAGCTCAGATGTTGATATGAAAAATTTGGTGGACTTGGAAAAGTTGGAGTGTAGAGATGATGAGCTAGCAAGGGAAAAGCTCAAGGATTTAATGAAACAAGTTTATTTTGACATACCTCATGTTTCTGCTATGTATTTTAGATGGGAGGAAGTCTGTGCAGAAAATCTAAACATGACATTGACAGGATAAATTTGGGGTTTGGAGATTCTATTGAGAGTTCAGAGTGATTGCAAGGTTATTTTGAAGCACAGAGCAAACAGAGTACTTTCTGAGAACAAGACAGCAAGAAGGGAGCTCTATTATATACTTCTTAGATGTCACCAAACAAGGTGGACCTATGCAAAATTGAGGAAGCTTTCTTTTGACCAATTGGAGTACTTTGCTTATCCCATTTGGGAGTCTGTGTATGAGGCAAACACATTTAGGTTGTTGTCTGCAGAGAGACAGGAAGAGATTGAGGAAGAGCTAAAGATCAAGAAGGCTTTGGTTGTGCCTAAGCTAGTGAAGAAAGGATTCAAGTTGGGATTTCCAAAACTTGACCAAGTGCACCCAACTGAAGCAGTTTTGAAGAAAAATATGGTGATTTCTCCATTGATGGCTTCTGATTTAGTTGTTGTTGTACCTTTGGAATTCAAGAATCCAATCATCAAGTATGAAGAAGATTTTGTGGGTTTTTGGAAAATCACCAGGGCTGGTGATAAGGTACATACTTTTACCTCCTTGGTGTCATTGTTTGCTAGTATGGACAGGGAGGATATAGAAACTCTTAGGAGTTTAATGAAGGAGGTGTATGAGGCTGAAGCTCCTTCATCATTGAATGGAATAAAGGTCTAGACAACATTTAGAAGAATGTTTGCTCATGATGCTGCTGATCCAGTATGGTTGGATCTGGATGACTTAAGTGAGTTGAAGTGGCATTTGTATTCAGCTGTTGGTGTTTACCATCTCAATAATACATAGTTTGCAGAATACTTGTTGATAGATCAAGAATATCCTCTATCACAAGAATTGTTGAAGATGTTGGTCTGCACCAAGCTTGAAATCGATTACACCAGTAACATTAGCATGGAATTTCTAAGGTTTATATATGCTCATGTTAAGGAGTAGGTTTTATTTGTAAGAATCCTCTCTTGTATTTTGTTTTTATTCAGAAACTTGAATATTAGTATAAGTATCAAGTTTAGGGGAGGATTGTTGGGAATAAAATTTGCTATGTCACTAAGTCGCTGACACAAAGATTTTGGACGCTGATAAGAGTAATTGAGGCGCTGACAGATTGGGCACTGAGAAGACAAATCAAGGCGCTGACAAAGAAAATCCAGTAACAAGACAACTACTTAGTCAACACGTTTTGTATTTAAGGAAAGATATGTTCAATATTGTATTTTCTATACTTATCTTTTCCTTAAATAGTTGATAAGTAGATTATTGTTCAACACTCCTTATGTTATAAAAGGAGGTCTTAGGGTTCATTGTTGATATACGTTTTACTCACTTTCTTTGTAGTCAATCGTTTATCAATACAAGTGAAAGTTTGGTATACATTGTGTTTTGTTTTGTTCTTTGTTCTAAAGTGTTAATTCCGCATAACACTTAGATTGTTATAAACACAAAATTTCTCTACGTGGTATAATTGATTTAATCTCGTTAACACAAAGCTAATCGATCTAAGTTTGGGATCAAGATGCATATATGATTATTAACACTACGTTTAGTTATTGCCGTTAAGTCTTTTTTTTAATTATGGACCGCTAATCATGTAATGAACGATAATATTATGAATAGTACTATTAGAGGCTGACATCTCCTATCTGGGCAAGTCGCACTTGTCAGCAGCTAATGGTTCCCACCTAGGCTAAACATATATGCTTTATTTTGTTAAAATCTGGATAATCCAGTGAACAACCTGCTTAAGGATAATTTGTTGGTTTTTTTGATAATGTCTAGTCGGGGTCATAAGCCAGTGCAATAAAATAGATGAATTTAAAAATTTGGGTGTATAACACTGTAGCCCTAGAGTCGTACTTGTATTCAAAAAAATTGTTTAAACCTATGAATTCACTCAACCATTCTGTTGACTTTAAGGCATATATTTCAAGTGAATGAGGACTGGCGGGCTGTGGATGGTGGTGTCTTGAAAAGTTATCGTTCTATAGAATAAAACTAGATCCTTGGGAAAACCTGTGATGTAAAGTTTTGTACAATTGTTTTTATTAAACTCTGAATAATAAATAAATGATAACGTAAATATTTATAAAATGTCTTTTGAGCATTTTCTATCATTGTGACTATGATACCTTGATACTAATACCCCAAATTAGCTTCCGCTGCTATATGGTAAAATGGGGGTGTTACAAACTGCTAGTGGTGGTGATGCGGCGACGATAAGTGGACAAGTGACTTCGAGTGGTGGATAAGCGACGACTGGTGGTGGAGAGAAATAGTGAAGACGAATTTGAAGGATTTTTCTCCCTCTAATAAGTTCTTAACAAACCCTAATTTTTAATTTATTATTTTTATGTTTTTTAAAATATTGATACAAATTTTAATTTAATGTATCTAGTAAAAAGGAAAAGTGGTAGACTGTGGATAAAACAAAAAGTATATTATGGAAATTGTAAGCAAAAATTGCCAGAAAACTCGATAACTATATCATATAGTAAGTGATTTTTTAAATTAATGTGTTATTCATATTTATTTTGCACTTAGTTTTAGACTGTAATGCAGTATGTGTCTAGTTGTCGCGTCTAAGGCTAAATTAGGTTACGTGTAGGTTTCATTATGTATCGAAATGTGTTTGTTAGTTTGGATGTGTGAACAATGTACTTGGTATTGAAGTAATACAGTTTAGTAATGTCTATCGAGCCCAAGACTAGGTTAATGTAGGAGAAGGTTAATTCAGTTATATGAAATTGTGTCTTTGTGTACGTGTGTTTGTATAAAATCAATGGATTGTTTGTATAGATTTAATGCAGTTTAGTGTTGCATATAGGGCCCGATACTACGATAAGATATGGGCAGATTAATTTATATGTATGATGTTGATACAAAAGTTGGGTGATCCTTGCTAGACCTGAATTAGGCTTAATCCGGTTTGGCTGGACTCCGGCTCCTGCACCAAGTAAATTATCTGGTTGGGATCCTGCACACAAAACAATACGCGTTAGGCTTACCGTGAGAATGTTTCCCACGATTAGGCTCCGGCGTGAGAGTAAGTCATCGGTTAGGGTTATAGGAATCGGATGAGAGTTGAGAGTGTAGAATGTAATACCTTTGTGGAACCCTTGGGGGTTCCTTATATAGGCAGTGAAACCCTAATGGGCTGTCACTGATACTTCGGCCCCAAGGAAAGGATAATCACCAATTTTAGATTGATTGTTATCTTCTAATTATGGTGAGTGAATATCCTTTCCTTTGGGATAAATCCTAACCATAGTAGGAATATGATCATGTCTATCCCAGCACCGGTCAGGCCGGGCCGTGGCCGCACACGTGTGTGCGGTTACTGTTCATCCAAGCCCATAAGCTTAAACAACATTATTCCCACCCATTCGTGATGGGCCGAATACGGGTAGTACCCGTGTGGGCCGGTTTCATGACCCGGTTGGGGACTATACGTCATCATGTCCCCCAAGTCTAGTTGTTACAGCCATAGGCGTAACCTCTAGACTATCAAGATGCTCCCCAGACGTACCAAGAAAGATCCTCTAGGGAATGATAAACATTGAAAATTTTGTTTCGGCCGCACATGGCAACCTTACATGAATTGAATTCCCCAGCCGCACGTTACGACCGAGACAAATTAAATGCATCATTGAATATAGTCTTACGTATGACCGCATAACCCGACACAAGAATGAATGCATTAATGGTAGTCAACTAATCAGTAGCACACCTGCAAAAGTGCACCATTAATGCCCATCATTGAGCTACGTAAAACTGTTAAGAAGTGACCCATGGGTCCCTTCTGACATTTTCAGAAGTGTCAGAAATCCCACCCGTTGGATGGGCGTAGTGGCTTACACGTGGCAAACATCTACGTTACCTCGGAAATCGAGGCAACCCTATATAAGAGCTGGTGTGTGATACTGTTACACACACAGTTCATAGTCATTCCGCCATTCTTATTCTCAAGCTTCTTCCTTCCATCTTTTGCCTCTTATTCCACGGATTTCCATCACCGCAGGTTAGATCATCACGCCTTTCAAACCCTTTTTATAAAACATGGTAAAGGACAATCCCCTTATTACGGATGTCCTGAATGTGATGCCTGCGGAGAAATACATAGAGTTTTTGTCTAAGTATTACATCCCCGAAAGCGTACACCCAACCTATCCAGGTGAAGGTGAAGCGATTACGGATGCACCGAGGGGAAAGATAGGCGTGTATACGCGCCTATTCGATTCAGTTAACTACCGCATCCCCTTATCCAAGTTCTTGGTAGATCTGCTTCTATACTATTGATAGGTGTGTAAACACCCATCCTTTTTACCACTTAATTACAATAATAACCAAGCCAAAACGTGTATTTTATGTCTTTTATGTCGGAATTATGCGTGGTTTGTGTTTTTGTTGTGATTTAGGACGAAAAGGTGAAAAGTGGAGAAAACACGGGCATTTACGGGCTTTTATTGAAGAAAAAGATGAAAGACGAAGTCAAGAAGTCAAGAGTGCAAAAAGAACGGAAGTCAAAAGACGGAAGTTTATTAAAAGCCGAAGAACTCAAGTTTTATTTATTGAAGAATTAAAAGACGTGTTTAAAGAAATCCCAAGCCAAAAGTCATTAAAGTCCAAGATTAATAAAAGATTAAGAAGGGAAGGACTTAATGGTGCAATTAAGAAGAAAGGAAAGTGGGGAGGAAGCTTCCTCTAACCATCTCCCTAATCTACTATAAATAGGATCATCTAGTTTCATTTTTTCTTTGTTGGCTAAGTGTGACAATTAGCTCTTCCATTTTATTTTTCTTGCACTTTACTTTTCATGTCATTTTAAATACTTGTCTTGCACCTTAATTACCCTTTTAATTCCAAGTAAGTTCTTAATTGGTGTTCTTTAAATTCGTGTTCTTTAATCTTTACTTTTCTTTTCTCAAGTTCTTTTTATCAATCTCATTCTACTTTTCTTCTTTTTTGTTTGTTTAAATTTCGGATTAAGAAAGGTTTGCTTAATCCATTTGCTTATTTGATTAAAAGATTCATCTTTTCTTTTCCCTTTAGTTTCCATACGAAATAAGCCATAAGTTTGACAATCTTATGTGCTTATTTGGTATCTAACATAAGTGTTTTCAAAGTTCTCTTAAAAGTTTTACTTTTTAAAATCCATTTTAGTTAGTTTCGTCTTTTAAATTTTGAAAGGTTTTAACTTTGTTGCTTATTATATCTTCCTTTTTCCATTTCATTCAAGTTTTTGGTTACTGCTTATTAGAATTAGCTTATTTGGTTCGTGTGCTTATTACGAATTTGCTAACCATCGGAAAAGAAGGGTTAATTCACATTGCGACGGCTTGCATTTCTCCACATTCCGATAGTCACAGTTTTGGACAAGGGTTTTGCATTCCGATCCGGGATTGCGATAGAGTAACATCACCCTCATTCCGATCTGGGATTGCGATCGCACATTCCGACGGCTCTTGAGGTTTACTTAGTCGAAGTGCTGCCCAAGTTTCCCCAAAAACATTCCGATCTAAGATTGCGATCTGACACATTGCGATCTGAACAACATTCCGATCTGGGGTGTTGTGTTGACATTCCGATTAGTGTAATTTTAGTGCATTCTGATCTGGGTTTGATTAGTATTCCGATCAGGAGGTAAGTGACAGTTATTCCGATCTGAGTCCATTCTTCACATTCCGATCTGAAAGGTAAGTACATTCCGATTGCACTGATCGGAATGTATTCAGATGGTGGGTTTACTTTTATATTTTGTCTTGTTTAATTTTTAAGTTTTCATTTTTATACTTGTCTAATTTTAATTCTCGTCACGCTTTTAATTTCAAGCCACTTAAGTATTTTACTTTTCAAAGTTTTAAATATTGCACACCTTTCTTTTAATTAGACTTAGATTTATTTTAACGCTTTTTAAATTAACGCCATTTTATTTTAAAGTCATTTACTTTTAGGTCTTTGCACTTTTTAATATACTACAACGACAAAATATTTGTTTTACCAAAGAACAGCTGAGTCATACTTAAAACCAGTAATCAATTCGATTCGACCAATAGAACGATAATTTTCATACTAGGCAAAAACCAGTTATTAAATGGCGCCGCTGCCGACTCTTTTCGTAAAGATTAACGGTTTTCTATGAGAGACGCGTTGCTTTTTGGGATCCTTCACTTGTGAGCGTTATTTTTCTTGAATAAAAAATTTAAAAAATCATAAAAATTAAAAATCAATAAAAATACATAAAAATTAAAAATTTCAAAAATCCAAAAAGATTTTATCTTTATTGTGTATATATATTGTCTTTGTGTTTGGTATTGTTTTCTTTTGCCTTTGTAGGTGTATGCGTACTAGATCTTCTAATTATCAAGAGCCCGAGACTCGAGAAGATTTAAGTATGTCAGGTGTTAACAACAATAATAATCCACCGCACCTCAACAATAACAACAATGTTCTTCCACAGCCCGATCTTCGGACCATGGAGGAGCTTTGTCAACCTACCATGTTTGGACGAGGAGGAGCGATTACGCCGATGCAAATCAACGCTCCTGAGTTTTCATTGAAGCACCACATGATTCAGCAAGTGCAAACAAATCCTTTTAGGGGAATGCCTGATGATGATGCCAACAAACACCTCGACAAGTTCATTACAATCACCCAAAGCATGAAGTTGCCCGGTGCCACAGTGGATGTTCTACGCCTACAACTCTTCCCACATAATTTATCGCATCATGCCGAGAAATGGTTTGATCGTCTCCCGAAGAACTCTATTCACACTTGGGATGACATGACTCAACGCTTTTTGTCGCGCTACTTTCCACCATCCATGGTCACGAGCCTTCGCAATGAAATCAGCGGTTTCATGCAAGACCCTGATGAATCTCTTTTTGATGCTTGGGAAAGATATAATGTCTTGATTGATCGTTTTCCAAACCACAACATGCTTCCAGTCACATTGATTGATACTTTCTACAACGGTTTGACTTTTCGAGATCGTGATATGATTAATGCAGCCGCCGGTGGCACATTCATGAAAAGGAGACCCGAGGAGTGTAGAGAGCTTATTGAGAACATGACTACTCACCACAAAAACTAGGATTCCTCTGCTTCTTCAAGGAACAACCCGAGAGTCAATGTTTCTTCTACTTCAGCAAACCCTGATATGACCGAACTCACCCGCATGATGACTGAAATGAGCAAAAGTATCACGCTTCTCGCTTCAAACCAACAATAACTATAACACCCCATTTTGGAAATGGAATATTACGCATAATCATGGCGTGTCATCAAAGCATACAAGGATAAATGTCTAAGCATTATTCGACCATAAAAGGGAAATACCAGAATCAAACATCGGTAACCCCAAAGTAAAGCTCATCACACACAAACATAAATACTGTAAAGGAAAGGACGAAACAATGTCCAGCAAACTGTATCAAAGTAAAGGAAATGCATAAAGTAAAGAAAGACAATAAAGCTTCTAGTCCATATGCACGTACGTTTGAGATCTACGAGCGTCCCTGAGTACCTGCCGTTTTGGGAACATGAAAAGGAAAACGGCTGAGCAAGACGCTCAGTGCACGGATGTACAATATAGCATGAAACAGGATAAGCATGTAACATATAACAGCGGAAGACTAAGTTCTGAGTAAACTGGTTAAGTATTAAGAAAACTGGTTTTATAGTTTGAAAAGCCTTATGTTTATCTTATGAAAACTGTTTTAACATAAATATACCATAGCCCATATAGGTCATGAAAAGGTCACGTGCATGAATACTTGGAGGGGTGACCTCATCATGCTGATTAGAGGGGATGCCTCTAATTAATATACTGGTTTGGGTAGGAGGGATCAACTCCTTGTGAAGGATGCAAGGCACACACCACATTCACCATGAAATACTGAATAAACATGTAACTAGGATGCACCCATACGCCCCACCTGATATAATAATATGGCCAAAACTAAAAAGGGACGCCACGAGCAATCACTCCGCCGTGGGGAAGTCATAACATTAGTGCCTCCAATGTTATGGTTATGGTACCTCCATAACTAGGTGAAACTGGTCATGCTTGTATATGGCTATAGATTATGCTAATTTAAACATAAGCAGTTCAAAACAATAAAACAAATACTGGGGAAAACAGTTGGCTGCATACGGGGAAATCCTAAAAAGGAAGGAATGTCCATACTGAAAGGACGAAAATCCGTACCTCAAGTCCAGTGAACGAACGGAAGAAAGACTCCTACTTCTGGATCACTAACGCTACATGAATACACACGTGTATAAGTATCGATTCACTGATTACGTACTGGGTTTTATGTCTCATTTTAGCTGACTTGGTATGTTTTAGGTCATGGTTTACTGTTTAAAGCCTTAAACTGTGTTTATCTTGTATTCGGATTAATCTGTTTAAGTATTACTGGTATTTCATGTATTATTATACTTACTGTGTAATAATAAGCAACTTTCCAAAAATAGCAGGTTTCCAAAAATAGAAAGTTTCCAAAAATAGAAAGTTTCCAAAAATAGAAAGTTACCAAAAATAGAAAGTTTCCAAAAATAGAAAGTTTCCAAAAATAGAAAGTTTCCAAAAATAGAAAGTTTCCTAAAATAGAATTTACTGCTTAAAACAGATTAGTTTCTAAAAATAGAAAGTTTCCAAAAATAGATCAGCTGCCTTAATTAAATAAGTTTCCATATATAGAAGGTTTCCATGATTAGATTAGCTGCCTGAATTAGATAGATTTCCATATATAGAAGGTTTCCATTAATAGATTAGTTGCCTTATTTAATTAAGTTTCTATAATTAGAAGTTTCCATATTTAGAATTAAGCTGATTACATAAGCTAACATATAAGTCTACGTGTTTATAAGCTGATTTCTTAAGTCATATGATATAGTGTATAGTTTAATTATTATTTCATGTATTTTAATTAAACTATAGTTTAAGCATTTTAATTAAAGTATAACATGTTTTAATTAAAATGAAATAAGATACTTAGGTTAAAATGTGTATTATTATTATTAATAATATAACCTAAGTCATGTCTAAATTAATTAATTATAGGCATGTTTTAAATAATTAATTAATTATAATTTATAACATAAAATACTTAGGTTAAATTAATATCATGCTAAATTAATAATTAAAATAACCTAAGTCATGATTTAATTAATATCTCATGTTATTAATTAATTTATATCCTAAGTTCATAATTCATAAAAATTAACATGTAGCATAGATCATGATTTAACCAACGAACCATAAATCGGGCATGAATTCGACACCGTACCCCGAGCCAAACTCGGGGTACGTGTGCCCCCTTGCTGCCGTGGGTCCCACAAGCACCAACCAAGACCAAAAATGGTCTTGGTGGTGGCGACAATAAGCAAACCAAACCCCCTTCGGGTTTGTTATGCTAGGCGGCTAAAAACAAACACCCTTTTTAAATCATTCTTTGATTTTAATTTACCCCAAAACATGTTAGATCAATGTTTAATATCATGTTTTAATAAGAATAATAATAACATGTTCATGAAAATAATCAAAGATTAAAAAGAATTAAAAAGAAAGGTTTAGAATGATATACCAATACGTAGCTTGAAAGGGGATGAACAAACACGGTTTCTAGCACTTGTTTTTAATGTCAAAAATCAACAACACCCTCCTATGGTGGTGTTCTAGGTGGCGGCACAAGAGAGAGCAAAGAGGAGGAGGAGAAAATCTTTTAGGGTTTATGTTTTCTTTCTTGAAAAGTGAAAATGAAAAATAGTTTTTACCATAACCCCCCTTTACTTGCAAAAGTCCATAGGCTTAGCCCATTCTTGGTTGTTGTGCCGTGGGTATGGGGGCCCCACATGGGGTACCCGTACCTTTCTCGTGTCCCGATGTTTCGTGTTCGTTCGTGGTTAACGTGTTCGTGTTTAAAGTGTTTCTGTTTATTTTATCATGTCGTTTATCGTAATTTTAACGCTCGTAAATATATTATATGTATTTACGTAATTATTCTAGTTCGTATTTTAAATGGTGATCATGATTTAATTATGTTCACGTGACATATTTATTAACTGTTTATCATGAGTTCATACGTAATCGATACTTATCATGTCATACACGTATGCACTTGCTTGATTATTAGCACATGAATGTGATCAATACTAAATGAGGTAAGTTTTAATCTAGGACGTACGATCTTAAGGGCACTATTCATGGTAAAAGCATGCGGGTTTTACAATTCTTCCCCCCTAAAAAGAATAATTCGTCCCCGAATTATTGATAAAGTAAGCTGAAAAGAAGTAACATACCCGAACTCAAAATATGAAGTGAGGGTAAGAAGCCCGGATAGACTCCTCTGTTTCCCAAGTGGCTTCCCGCTCGGTATGGTCCCTCCAAAGAATTTTGACGAATGGAATCGTCTTCCTTCTCATGACTCGTTCTTGCCTGTCGAGTACTCGTTCGGGTTCTTCTATAAAAGTGAGGTCTTCACGTATCTGTTCCAGTGGATACTGAACCATGTGAAGGGGATGATAATTGTACCCTCTGAGTAAGGACACATGGAACACGTTATGCACGTGCGAAAGCTGAGGAGGTAACGCCAATCGGTGAGATACTTCACCGATTCGTTCAATGATATCAAATGGTCCGATGAAACGAGGACTGAGTTTCCCTTTGATCCCGAAGCGTTTAACACCACGTGCCGGCGAAACCTTGAGGAAGACGTGATCTCCCACATTAAAATGTATGTCCCTACGATGCTTATCGGCGTAACTCTTCTGACGTGACCGTGCTTCCTGCAGCTTCTGCTTAGCTACTTCGATCTTCTCATTGGTCATTTCTATAATCTCTGGTCCTTCAAGTGTTCGCTCTCCCACTTGATCCCAACAAGTTGGAGCGCGACACTTTCTGCCATACAACATTTCGAAAGGAGCACATTTGATACTTGCGTGCCAGCTGTTGTTGTATGCAAACTCGACTAAACAAATGTAATCGTCCCAATCACCTGTCCATTCCAACGCACACGACCTTAACATATCTTCCAATGTCTGAATTGTTCGCTCCGACTGTCCGTCCGTTTGAGGATGAAAGGCCATACTCAGCTTAAGTTGTGTACCCCAAGCTTTTTGCAGACCTTTCCAGAATCGCGACGTGAAACGAGGATCTCTGTCTGAGACGATGCTGGAGGGAGTACCGTGGAGTCTCATGATCTCCCTTCTGTAAGTATCTGCGAGTTTACTTACCGGATCTTCCTTGCGTATCGGTAAGAAATGAGCTGATTTGGTGAGTCGATCAACAATGACCCAAATAGCATCGTGCTTCTTCTTGGTAGGCGGAAGACCGGTAACAAAATCCATGGTGATTTTGTCCCACTTCCACTCTGGAATATCCAACGGTTGAAGGAGACCGCCCGATCGCTGATGCTCAATCTTAACCTGTTGGCAGGTAAGACATTTGGAGACATAAGTGGCTACATCCTGTTTCATACCACTCCACCAAAAGTGCTGTCTGATGTCATGGTACATTTTCGTCGACCCATGATGTATAGAAAATGGGGAGCTATGAGCTTCAGCTAACAATGCTTCCCGCAGTTCTTGATTGTCAGGAACACAAAGTCTCGTGCCCTGCCAAACGATACCGTCTGCGTCCATTCTGAATTCTGTCTGCTTCTCCAAATTCTGAATTATCGCCCAAATCTCTCCATCATCCTTCTGCGCTTCCTTGATCCTAGTCAGTAACTCAGGTTCTACTCTAAGATTCGCCCAGTATCCGTGCTGCCCACGTACCATGATTTCGATGTCTAGCCGCTCCAAGTCTCTTATATTTTGTTCCTTGATTTCAATGCCGTTTATCATTCCGGATTTTCTGCTAAGTGCATCTGCTACTACATTAGCCTTCCCGGGATGATACTGTAGGTTAATATCATAATCCTTCAACAGTTCCAACCATCTCCTTTGTCTCATGTTTAATTCTCGTTGGGTGAAGATGTACTTCAAGCTCTTGTGATCCGTGAAAATGTCGCATGATTCTCCGTATAAGTAATGCCTCCATATTTTCAATGCGAACACCACTGCAGCAAGTTCCAGGTCGTGCGTAGGATAGTTTTCTTCATAGGGCTTAAGCTGCCGTGAAGCATACGCGATCACTGCCCAGTCCCTTCCCCGATGCATCGTTATAGATCTGAAATCCACCTGTACCAGATGGGAGAGTAAGAATAGGTGCAGATACTAACTTCTGCTTTAGGTCTTCGAAGCTCTTCTCTCGTTCTTCCGTCCAGACGAATTTCTCTCCATTTCGCATCAGTTTGGTGAGAGGCAATGCCAAACGGGAAAAGTTCTCCACGAATCTGCGATAATATCCAGCTAAGCCTAAGAAACTACGGACTTCTGTCGCTGACGTTGGTCTTGGCCATTTAGTGATAGCCTCAACCTTCGCTGGGTCCATAGTGATCCCTTCTGATGATACAATGTGACCTAAGAATGCCACCTTGTTTAACCAGAACTCACACTTGGAGAATTTCGCATACAACTGCTTCTGACGAAGAATCTGTAGTACCGTACGGAGATGGTCTTCGTGTCCTCCGTGGATTTAGAGAAAATCAGGATGTCATCGATGAATACAATGACAAACTTATCAAGGAATTCATGGAAGATTCTGTTCATCAGATCCATGAATACTGCTGGAGCATTGGTCAGGCCGAATGGCATGACCACAAACTCATAATGGCCATAGCGGGTACGAAAAGCAGTCTTAGCAATGTCCTGCTCTTTAACCCTCAGCTGATGGTAGCCTGACCTTAGATCGATCTTTGAGAAGTGTTTGGCTCCTTGAATTTGGTCAAACAGATCATCTATACGTGGCAGTGGATATCTATTGCGGATGGTAATCTTATTAAGTTCGCGGTAGTCAATGCAAAGTCACATGCTGCCGTCCTTCTTCTTAACGAACAAGACCGGTGCGCCCCATGGAGATGCGCTTGGTTTAATGAACCCTCGTTCAAGAAGTTCCTGCAGTTGGTCCTTCAGTTCTTTTAGCTCTATGGGAGCCATACGATACGGAGCCTTAGAGATTGGCTCAGCTCCTGCAACAAGGTCGATGTTGAACTCCACCTCTCGTGCAGGTGGTATGCCTGGAAGTTCAGCTGGGAAAACGTCTTGAAATTCCGAAACTACTGGTTGATCCTGAATCGATGGGGATTCAGCATCCATGTCATGAACCGTAGCTAGATAACCTTCGCAGCCATGTGACAGTAATGCACGTGCTTGCAAGGTAGATATGACTTGTACAGACCGTCCGGGTATGAACCCGTTATGAATGTACTCTGGTGCATTAATGTCGCCGAAGATCACCCGATATGAGTGGCAGTCTATGGTAGCATGGTGCTTGGATAGCCAGTCCATGCCGAGAATCATATCGAATTCAATCATGTCTAGGGGAAGTGCATCTACTGCACGAACTTTATCGTCAAACTCTAGAGGAAGACTCTTGTATACATGAGTTATTAATACAGAGTATTTCAAAGGCGTGGAAATTGTAAGCCTATTTTCTAATGGCAAGGGAAGTGTCCTGATCTTCTTGGCATAAGTAGTGGAAATAACTGAATGAGTGGCACCCGTGTCGAAAAGAACACATGTAGCTTGGCCGTACATATACAAAATTCCAGTAATGGTACCTATAGATTTGTTTGCCTGATCGCGCGATGTCGTGTAGACACGCCCAGTGGTAGGAGGCGGTTTAGTATCAGCATGACCCGAAGTACCCTCCATTTCACCCTTACGGCAATCTCTCATACGATGGCCAGGGAGGCCGCACTTGTAGCACGCGTCAGAATCACGACGACATGGGCCAGGGTGTCTACGATGGCAAGTACTGCAAAGAGGATGAGTGAATCCTCCAACAGGAGTCCTTGCTTGCTGAGGGCCTGCTGATGACAAAATGTGTTAATATAAAGTATATGCACGAGTATAAGACATATGCGTCATAAGATATTCACCAGTGTTAGCTGAACGGTTAGGCTGAGAACCCCTGTGGTTCTGGTCCTTCCCGTTACCGTGGTTCCTGGTAGAGATTAATATAGTGTCAGTATGAGAGTTATAACATGAAATCATGAGAAGATGCGTAAATAGTAGGACCTGCTGTTGATGGAGTGTCCCGCATTGTTACGGTAATTATCATTACCGCTGCGCCTTTCCACAACAGAACGGTCGTTAGTGTGACCGTTTCCTTTGGGCTGATTAGGCTGCTGCTGAGTAGCCGGCTGAGACCGGTCCCCAGTTTTCGGCCTGGAAGATACAGTTTAAGAGATGATTATAGAACATATAATGATAGGATGGGGTCTGGTTATCGATAGAACACGAAATGTTTACCTCTTTTCGGGTCTTTCAGCTTCCCCGAACTCATCGCGTTCCTGCAATATCTCAAGCTTCCTTGCTGCGTCGGCCACTTGTGCTACTGTATTGAACGTAGCACATACCAGATTGTTCGCGACCGATGTGCGAAGTGCCCACCTAAAGTGGTGTGCCTGCTCCTCAGGAGTACCAGCTGCTGCTCCCAGAAAACCAGCTAAACGAAGAAAGCGCTGCATGAATTCGTTGCTATTCTCGCCCGCTCTCTGACGTATCCCATGGTATTCTCGCTTGAGTTTGTCCTGCTCTGCCTTAGGAAAGAACTGCTCCATCACTCTCTCCTTGAATTGGGCCCATGTCAAACCAGCGACCCATTCATCGCCTCCTTCTGACTGCGTCAAGGCTAGCCACCAGTTGAGTACGTCGCCTTCAAACCGGTAGCATGCCAATCTCACCTTGAATGCGGGGTCACATCCCATAGCATTGAAAATCTTCTCAATGTGAGTCAACCAGCTTTCAGCATCGCTGGGGCTATCAGTCTTTTCAAAAGCTCTAGGACGAAGCTTGTTGAATCTTTCCAACCACACTGCTAGTGTCACTGGGGAGGAGGAGGAGGTGGCTGATTGTTCTGCTGATTGTTGGCAGCTTGGACTTCAGCACGAATGTCATTCCTCAGTTGAGGAAGTAAGGCTTGCATGGCAGCCTGAATTGCAGCATTGAGCTGCTCTTGCTCGCGTGTGAGAACCATCTGACAGTATAACATAAACATATGATTAACAGTTCAAACATAAAATATAACTTATATATATACATGAAAAAAAAAAATTTATACCAAAAATTTCACGAGAAAAATTTTATGCAAGAAAATCTTTGTATGAATGCATGATGCAGTTTTATGAAAACTTTTGATGCTCGAGAGTGAACGCCTCTGGTCGGTTCACTCAAAACAAAAGACATATCGAGGGGACACCTATGGGTCGGTCCCAAATTTAAAGTTTCGATAAAACACATGCGACTAAATAGGGCCAGTCCTGTACCAACCATTACTTAGTCAAAAACCCTGTAACAATGACATGTATATGTATGCTTAAAAATGATGAATGCATGAAAACAACTGTCAGTTATAGGAAGACCGTAGTGACTACCCACTAATCACAGGTCATATTTGAGAGCCTACAGGTCGAAACCTTGGCTCTGATACCATAATTGTAACACCCCATTTTGGAAATGGAATATTACGCATAATCATGGCGTGTCATCAAAGCATACAAGGATAAATGTCTAAGCATTATTCGACCATAAAAGGAAATACCGGAATCAAACATCGGTAACCCCAAAGTAAAGCTCATCACACACAAACATAAATACTATAAAGGAAAGGACGAAACAATGTCCAGCAAACTGTATCAAAGTAAAGGAAATGCATAAAGTAAAGAAAGACAGTAAAGCTTCCAGTCCATATGCACGTACGTTTGAGATCTACGAGCGTCCCTGAGTACCTGCCGTTTTGGGAACATGAAAAGGAAAACGGCTGAGCAAGACGCTCAGTGCACGGATGTACAATATAGCATGAAACAGGATAAGCATGTAACATATAACAGCGGAAGACTAAGTTCTGAGTAAACTGGTTAAGTATTAAGAAAACTGGTTTTATAGTTTGAAAAGCCTTATGTTTATCTTATGAAAACTGTTTTAACATAAATATACCATAGCCCATATAGGTCATGAAAAGGTCACGTGCATGAATACTTGGAGGGGTGACCTCATCATGCTGATTAGAGGGGATGCCTCTAATTAATATACTGGTTTGGGTAGGAGGGATCAACTCCTTGTGAAGGATGCAAGGCACACACCACATTCACCATGAAATACTGAATAAACATGTAACTAGGATGCACCCATACGCCCCACCTGATATAATAATATGGCCAAAACTAAAAAGGGACGCCACGAGCAATCACTCCGCCGTGGGGAAGTCATAACATTGGTGCCTCCAATGTTATGGTTATGGTACCTCCATAACTAGGTGAAACTGGTCATGCTTGTATATGGCTATAGATTATGCTAATTTAAACATAAGCAGTTCAAAACAATAAAACAAATACTGGGGAAAATAGTTGGCTGCATACGGGGAAATCCTAAAAAGGAAGGAATGTCCATACTGAAAGGACGGAAATCCGTACCTCAAGTCCAGTGAATGAACGGAAGAAAGACTCCTACTTCTGGATCACTAACGCTACATGAATACACACGTGTGTAAGTATCGATTCACTGATTACGTACTGGGTTTTATGTCTCATTTTAGCTGACTTGGTATGTTTTAGGTCATGGTTTACTGTTTAAAGCCTTAAACTGTGTTTATCTTGTATTCGGATTAATCTGTTTAAGTATTACTGGTATTTCATGTATTATTATACTTACTGTGTAATAATAAGTAACTTTCCAAAAATAGCAGGTTTCCAAAAATAGAAAGTTTCCAAAAATAGAAAGTTTCCAAAAATAGAAAGTTACCAAAAATAGAGGGTTTCCAAAAATAGAAAGTTTCCAAAAATAGAAAGTTTCCAAAAATAGAAAGTTTCCAAAAATAGAAAGTTTCCTAAAATAGAATTTACTGCTTAAAATAGATTAGTTTCTAAAAATAGAAAGTTTCCAAAAATAGATCAGCTGCCTTAATTAAATAAGTTTCCATATATAGAAGGTTTCCATGATTAGATTAGCTGCCTGAATTAGATAGATTTCCATATATAGAAGGTTTCCATTAATAGATTAGTTGCCTTATTTAATTAAGTTTCTATAATTAGAAGTTTCCATATTTAGAATTAAGCTGATTACATAAGCTAACATATAAGTCTACGTGTTTATAAGCTGATTTCTTAAGTCATACGATATAGTGTATAGTTTAATTATTATTTCATGTATTTTAATTAAACTATAGGTTAAGCATTTTAATTAAAGTATAACATGTTTTAATTAAAATGAAATAAGATACTTAGGTTAAAATGTGTATTATTATTATTAATAATATAACCTAAGTCATGTCTAAATTAATTAATTATAGGCATGTTTTAAATAATTAATTAATTATAATTTATAACATAAAATACTTAGGTTAAATTAATATCATGCTAAATTAATAATTTAAATAACCTAAGTCATGATTTAATTAATATCTCATGTTATTAATTAATTTATATCCTAAGTTCATAATTCATAAAAATTAACATGTAGCATAGATCATGATTTAACCAACGAACCATGAATCGGGCATGAATTCGACACCGTACCCCGAGCCAAACTCGGGGTACGTGTGCCCCCTTGCTGCCGTGGGTCCCACAAGCACCAACCAAGACCAAAAATGGTCTTGGTGGTGGCGGCAATAAGCAAACCAAACCCCCTTCGGGTTTGTTATGCTAGGCGGCTAAAAACAAACACCCTTTTTAAATCATTCTTTGATTTTAATTTACCCCAAAACATGTTAGATCAATGTTTAATATCATGTTTTAATAAGAATAATAATAACATGTTCATGAAAATAATCAAAGATTAAAAAGAATTAAAAAGAAAGGTTTAGAATGATATACCAATACGTAGCTTGAAAGGGGATGAACAAACACGGTTTCTAGCACTTGTTTTTGATGTCAAAAATCAACAACACCCTCCTATGGTGGTGTTCTAGGTGGCGGCACAAGAGAGAGCAAAGAGGAGGAGGAGAAAATCTTTTAGGGTTTATGTTTTCTTTCTTGAAAAGTGAAAATGAAAAATAGTTTTTACCATAACCCCCCTTTACTTGCAAAAGTCCATGGGCTTAGCCCATTCTTGGTTGTTGTGCCGTGGGTATGGGGGCCCCACATGGGGTACCCGTACCTTTCTCGTGTCCCGATGTTTCATGTTCGTTCGTGGTTAACGTGTTCGTGTTTAAAGTGTTTCTGTTTATTTTATCATGTCGTTTATCGTAATTTTAACGCTCGTAAATATATTATATGTATTTACGTAATTATTCTAGTTCGTATTTTAAATGGTGATCATGATTTAATTATGTTCACGTGACATATTTATTAACTGTTTATCATGAGTTCATACGTAATCGATACTTATCATGTCATACACGTATGCACTTGCTTGATTATTAGCACATGAATGTGATCAATACTAAATGAGGTAAGTTTTAATCTAGGACGTACGATCTTAAGGGCACTATTCATGGTAAAAGCATGCGGGTTTTACAACAACAACAAGTTAAAGCGGTTGCACCTTCTTGTGAAACATGCGGCGGCCCTCACTCATACACCGATTGTCCTTCGACTCAAGGAAATCCGGAAAATGTGTATGCAGCTTATGGTAATTATTCACCGGAAAAGTACCAAGCTCGACAACAAGGGGATAAAAATTTGCTGAGTTACCGATCAAACAACTACCTTTCACCCGGTTTTTCTCCTCAAAACCAAAACCCCACCAACAATTACAATAGAAGCAACCAAATCCCACCAAGAGCTTCTAATCCTTATCACCCACCCGCCCAACAAACCCCACCCATTAACCCCGATGTTGAAGCCATCATGAGAACCCAAGGTGAGCAAATCAAGAATCTGCAGAGCCAAATTATCAATCTTAAAGGAGATATCACAAAGCAAGGTAATGAGATAAGATCCGAGCTTCGATATAATATTCAATACTCCTTTAGTAATCAAACCAATGATTTGAAGAATATGTTTGCTAGTTTCTTGCCCGCAGCGCAACCTTCTACTCCAAGTTCTGTACCTTCAAACACCGTCACCAATCCGCGAGAAAATGTGAGTGCTATTACTACCCGTAGTGGAGTTACCATCGTAGGACCACCAATCCCACCCCCATCATCTACACCTACTCCACCACCATGTATCCCTACTCCTCCTACACCTAGTATTAGTGCACCATTACCGTCTCCGCCTCGTCATGACGATGTACCTAGGAAGGACCCTTCAACATCTCAACCTTTACCTACTACACCTGCACCTTCACCTCCCAAACCGAATATCCCTTGTCCCTCTCGTTTAGGCAAGACCAAAATGCTAACCAAGGATGACTCTGAAGTGTCGAGCTATGTGAAGATGATCTCTCAAATGAACTTCAACAATAGCTTTCTCGAAGCACTTGTCCATATGCCGAAATTTGTTAAAGCATTTAAGGAATTGCTTAACAAGAAGGAAAAGTTGATTGAGCTCGCCAACACACGCTTAAATGAAAACTGTTCTGCAGTTATTCTTAAAGAACTTCCGGAAAAGCTTGGAGATCCCGGTCGTATTGTGTTGCCTTGCGTTTTCAACAAAACTGAAGAATTTACTGCCCTTGCTGATCTCGGGGCCAGTATTAATCTGATGCCTTTGAGTGTTTGGAAAACACTATCATTGCCCGACCTCACACCAACAAAGATGACTCTTGAACTTACAAATCACACTCTCGCTTACCCCGTTGGTATAGCCGAAGACGTGTTCATCAAAGTTGGCACATTTACTTTCCCTGTCGACTTTGTCGTTGTTGATTATGAAATGGACCCTCGTATTCCTTTAATACTTGGTCGGCCATTCTTGAGAACCGGACGAGCTCTTGTCGATGTTGCCGAAGGTGAGTTAATCTTAAGAGTCGGGAATGATTCACAAGTTTTTAAAATGGGGAAGCTTACAAGCAAATCCTATGGACGAGAATCAGTGAATATGATTAATGTGCTTGATGATTTTGTCGTCTACAACAATCCTCTATTCGATTCTTGCATCGATAATCCACTTTTTCATAATGATGTGGATGATTCTCGCTCCAATTTGGAACCTTCTCCCATTTATGATCCTCCACCGGTCTTTGATGCTTATGATGATGATTCTAGCTCAGATTCGGATGATTATGATGACCTTACTTCTGAGTATCCCGATCTGCCTACTTACGATGATTTTGATGAGGCCGATACTCTTTCGAGCGATTCTTCACATGACAAAGATCCTCCGCCATCACTCGATCCTACTTAGGACGATTACTCATTTGAGGAAGACTTCTCTACGTTTCTCAACACTTACTTCCCTCATGAGAGTGATGCACCTCCTTTGGACTTTGAAGATTATCGTCTTGATCCTACTTTGGATTTGAAGAACATTCTTTCAAAGGAGAAGAAACCGGTTGACACCAATATCCGCAGCACATATGATTTAACACCTCTTAGTTCCCCTTCTGAGGACGAGGTTGTGCTTCTTCGCGGATCTTCTTCACATTCTGCTGAGCCTGATTGCTATTTTCCCTTAAAGGAAAAGGTGTTCGACCCCGGTATTGAAATCTTTAAGCCATCTCAGTATCCACCTGATGAAATAAAAGGAAAAATCTTTGGAAATTTTTAAGACATGCTTACACCACTTCACCCTTGCTTCCACTGTGCTCCATCGCTGCTTAAGGGAACCTTGCCTACTCTTCTTTGGCTTGCCTTGTTCGCCTTAAGCTTGTGCTATTTGATGGACGAAAACTATGTCTTTGATCCTGGTGGATATGTTTCATGCTTCTTCCTATGATGATCAAGGTCGAGTCAGGCTCACGACTGGGTTAACAAAAATCAAGCGCTTCTTGGGAGGCAACCCATGCATCTATCTTTTAGCTTTCTTTATCCTAAGTGTAGGGGAGACCCTTTGGTTTGCTTTCCTCTCCTCTCTTAATCAGGGATTCGAGCGCTCAATGATCCACTCTTGATGATTCTTGACGACCCGTGATTCCGTGTTCCATCTTCCCGGTTCTATCCTAAACTCTTTTCGATTCACTATTTTATATTTTCTCAATATTAAAATAGGAATCTCTTTAGTTGTCTTTTCCTTAGCGAGATTTAAACAAAGTGCACAATGTCCTAAGTGTAGGGGAGTTTACTCCCACATGCTTAAACATTGAGGACAATGTTTATGTTAAGTGTAGGGGGGACTTCTATCGAAGTTAAGTGGCCTTTTCCTTGTATTTGTCCTCATTTTAACCGGAAAATCAATTTTTCGACATTTTTCAAAAATTTTGATCTATTTTGGCCTACTAGTTTGTACTTTTGTATAGTTATTTCCTTTCCTTACTAGAATAAATTTTGAATAAAGTGGTTTTATTTTTCAAACATAGTGAATATTTTGACTCAACCTGAGTTTACTTATCTAAGTTTACTCTAGCTAGTATCCTTAACGTGTTTAAGTCAAGTTTTGCTAGGCTTTTATATAGGGAGCTATAAAACGCGAAAGTCTTAACTCTTACGGGTTAAGAACAAGAACTTTTCGCAAGTTCCTATAATTGATCCTAGAGAGTCGTTTATCAAGGGAACTTTAAAACGCGGTTTCTAAACTTGAAAAAGTCTAAGAATTTGCAAGATCCTATAGGCGACTCGAAAACCCAAAACTTTGATTTAATAGGCTAAGCATCCACGAGTCTCATTCCTTGAGATTTTAAACTGTGGAAAACGAGAGATGATAGAGTCAGTTATAAGTTTGGTATTCTTTCTTGAATTTATGTGAGTTAATTATAAGCCTATTCTCCCATCGCCTGTTAATAAATTTATCTACAATAAATAAGGTTGTACGATTTAAAAAGTTACTTAGCTTCTAGCCCAAGATCGTTTAAAAGTTGCTCGGTATGGATTAGAGTTCATAGCCAAGGCATAACTTATTGAAGCGGGATGCGAAGATTGGCGAGTCCAAAAAGGTCCTAACAAGACATGAGGGCTATATTTTGTTGCTAAAGATACAAAGTGATGTGAAGAATCATTTATCAAAAATCAATATGAAGGATCGAGACACACGACGAAAAGCAAAAATTCCCCAAAAGTCATGGAGAAGTGTATCCGAAAAGACCCTAACAAGGTATGAGGATAAATAGATCCAAGTCAAAAAGGAGGCGGATCGTTGTATATCAAAGTCCAAAATAAAGATTGGAGAAAAATGAAGAAGTCGTGGTCCAAGTATGAATCTCTCAAAACTTCAAGTGAAGAAATTCCTATATGAAGAGAAGACCATAATTTCCTGAACGTCTCTCAAGGTTTGAAGTATGAAGTCGTTGCCAAATATTGGTCCGAGAAAGGTCTCAAATCGCGAAGCGAGTTATGCCAAGATATGTACTTTATGAGGTCCCGAGAAGCAGTTTTAAAAGATTTTGTCCTTTAGCTAACTATTGATTAAATCGTTCACTTTATTTTCGGCCTAATAAACTATCGACATAAGTCAAACAATGCATCCTCGTGATCATTCAAGACAAAAATAAAATATAAGAGATACACCTAGGAATAAGGGAGTCTAAGTGAGTAATTGGCCCACATGAGTTCGTGTTAGTCTACTAACTTATAATAACAATGATCTCGTTTTTAAGCTTGGTTTGGAGAAAGTGAAAACTTGAGGATGATGATTATTCATGACATTTCCAAAACCCAAGGTATGTTTTTGCTTTCTTTATTTTCTTCTTTTGAATGTTTATAGTTTTCTATCTCTTTAATAAAGGCCAATGTGGATTGATTATGATGAAAAATGTAAACGTGCTTTGTAACTAATGCATTGCATGAGGACATTGCAATGGTCAAGTGTAGGGGATTTGATAGGTGTGTAAACACCCATCCTTTTTACCACTTAATTACAATAATAACCAAGCCAAAACGTGTATTTTATGTCTTTTATGTCGGAATTATGCGTGGTTTGTGTTTTTGTTGTGATTTAGGACGAAAAGGTGAAAAGTGGAGAAAAAGCGGGCATTTACGGGCTTTTATTGAAGAAAAAGATGAAAGACGAAGTCAAGAAGTCAAGAGTGCAAAAAGAACGGAAGTCCAAGACCAATTCTGAAGATTTATCGAAGAAAAAGTCAAAAGACGGAAGTTTACTAAAAGCCGAAGAACTCAAGTTTTATTTATTGAAGAATTAAAAGACGAGTTTAAAAAAATCTCGAGCCAAAAGTCATTAAAGTCCAAGATTAATAAAAGATTAAGAAGGGAAGGACTTAATGGTGCAATTAAAAAGAAAGGAAGGGGGGGAGGAAGCTTCCTCTAACCATCTCCCTAATCTACTATAAATACGATCATCTAGTTTCATTTTTTCTTTGTTGGCTAAGTGTGACAAGTAGCTCTTCCATTTTATTATTCTTGCACTTTACTTTTCATGTCATTTTAAATACTTGTCTTGCACCTTAATTACCCTTTTAATTCCAAGTAAGTTCTTAATTCGTGTTCTTTAAATTCGTGTTCTTTAATCTTTACTTTTCTTTTCTCAAGTTCTTTTTATCAATCTCATTCTAATTTTCTTCTTTTTAGTTTGTTTAAATTTCGGATTAAGCAAGGTTTGCTTAATCCATTTGCTTATTTGATTAAAAGTTTCATCTTTTCTTTTCCCTTTAAGTTTCCATACGAAATAAGCCATAAGTTTGGCAATCTTATGTGCTTATTTGGTATCTAACTTAAGTGTTTTCAAAGTTTTCTTAAAAGTTTTACTTTTTAAAATCCATTTTAGTTAGTTTCGTCTTTTAAATTTTGAAAGGTTTTAACTTTGTTGCTTATTATATCTTCCTTTTCCATTTCATTCAAGTTTTTGGTTACTGCTTATTAGAACTAGCTAACCATCGGAAAAGAAGGGTTAATTCACATTGCGACGGCTTGCATTTCTCCACATTTCGATAGTGGCAGTATTGGACAAGGGTTTTGCATTCCGATCCGGGATTGCGATAGAGTAACATCACCCTCATTCCGATCTGGGATTGCGATCGCACATTGCGATCGCACATTCCGATGGCTCTTGAGGTTTACTTAGTCAAGTGCTGCCCAAATTTCCCCAACAACATTCCGATCTAAGATTGCGAACTGACACATTACGATCTGAACAACATTCCGATCTGGGGTGTTGTGTTGACATTCCGATTAGTGTAATTTTAGTGCATTCCGATCTGGGTTTGATTAGTATTCCGATCTGGAGGTAAGTGACAGTTATTCCGATCTGAGTCCATTCTTCACATTCCGATCTGAAAGGTAAGTACATTCCGATTGCACTGATCGGAATGTATTCCGATGGTGGGTTTACTTTTATATTTTGTCTTGTTTAATTTTTACGTTTTCATTTTTATACTTGTCTAATTTTAATTCTCGTCACGCTTTTAATTTCAAGCCACTTAAGTATTTTACTTTTCAAAGTTTTAAATATTGCACACCTTTCTTTTAATTAGACTTAGATTTATTTTAACGCTTTTTAAATTAACGCCATTTTATTTTAACGTCATTTACTTTTAAGTCTTTGCACTTTTTAATATACTACAACGACAAAATATTTGTTTTACCAAAGAACAGCTAAGTCGCACATAGAACCTAGATCAATTCGTTAAGATACCGAGAACTCGAACTTTAATTTTTATACGGGGTGTCAAAATCCGTGTATCAACTATGATTTCCACATAACCCAGCTGCACTACATAGGGGCGTGTAAAATCAATCAATTTGAGATTACATTCCATACATGCAGAGTAACCCCGACCGTAAATCTATTTAGGATCTTTTACTCCCCCCAACTAGTGAATGGGTGGCTATCGTTCAAAAAAGATCTGGGAACGTCCCCATGACGTATAGGAAGCCCTTAGACTCCCTTAAGAGCTGGTACGATCATTACTTTTTCGTCTATGAGAATGTATTCCCTACCCCTTTCGTCCTCAAAACTAGAATACGCAAAGATTTTCCGCCTAAATCCAAAGACTATAGTAGCAAGGACTTGAAAATTCTAGATACCCACCGCACAGAATTCCATAGGGTTTTGCCGGAGAATTTTCTGTGCTTAGTAGGATTAAGCCGCCACTACTATGGGAGGGAGGACATGTATCCGTGCTTTCTGACTGAACGTAGGCAGGGTAGGTCTACTTATATTTGTAGATGTAATAAATGTCATTTGCATGTTGGGAACTTACTAATCCGTATAATTGCATATGTCCGCAGAGATGAACCTACATGGACTATTGCGCCAGGGCGACCCAATGAAAGTGCCTGAAGGATTCCGCCCGCTGAAAGAGAATGAACTCCCTCTTCTTGATGCAACCGCAGACCGAACCATCCCACTTGAAGAAACCTCCGAGCAAAGATCAGATGAGGGATAACCTATGATCGAGAAGTCCCTTCTTGACTTCCACAACGAAGATGGTGGAGAGTTGCTGCTGGAGGGCGTCGTGCCGCACCAGGAGGATGCAGAAGAAGAGGATTCCACCAACCTTACTGGTGAGGATGAAGAAATTACCCAATCCTCTGGGTCCCTCAAGCCCGTATCCAGAAAGAGAAAGACCACCAGGAGGGTGGCAATGACACTAGGGGATGGGGCGGGGGCCTCTAACGCTCCCCCAAAGAAACTAAGGAAAGACCAACCTCAGTTCCAGGAAGGAAGCAGTACTGCTACGGCCCAGGTCAACCCTTCACCGCACGTAGATGAACAAGTCTGGATGGCCACCCCTATGAATGTCGTAGCTCCTACCGTCCCGGAACCTACAACTGGTACTACGTAAGTACCCTCTCTTTCTTTCTCTTGTTTTTTTTTAAAAAAAAAGATAGAATTCATAAACAAAATAATGTGTTAATAACAGGGCGAATCCGTCGACCGTAGCCCAAGAGGAGGAGGTGGAAAGGGAACCTTCACCCACGACATCAATGAGACCTCCATCCCCTCCTGTGACACATGTCGAGGAGCCACATCCTGAAGGACCAGACACCAGCCTGCGCCTAGCATGGAATTTATCCAGCTTAACAAGGTTGGAGGCGGAGTCCGAGTGCACGAAATTTATCGAACATATCACTCCTCCGGCTCTGGCACAAGACTTGGACAAATTAGACCATGAGACATTGCTGGAGCAATTCGATGTGTCATCCGCACACCAAGTGAGAGTTGGTGTGACCCTAAGACGCCGTCTGATCAAGGCTTTGGCTAATGTGAAGCGTGTTGACAAAAAGCTAGCTCGTCGTGAAGCACTAGTTGAGAAGCACGAGAAAACCATCACATCCTTGCAGTCGGCGTTGGTTGTAGCAGAGTACACCATGAAGGAGCAGGCCCATCACGCGAACACTCGGGGAAAACGTATTGCCGAGCTGGAGGCCCTTTGAGCCGCATCCAATGAGAATGTATGCTTTCAATATGAATGTTTATCTGTACACAAGAAAAACCACATTATCCCTGTAATAACTCTATGTGTCATATGTAGGTGTCCGCAGCCGAAGCCTCCACCAAAGCCGTAACCGTACAAGCATTCAACATTGCACAAGAGTGTGACGCGCTGAAGGATGAGCTAACCCAAGCGCGAATTACTTTGGATGAGCAAGCTGCGACAGCTGAGGGGGAGCTAAGCAAGATGGCCATGGATTGTGCTGAAAGGATGTGTCCTCCTTTGCTTACAGCCATAGATGGGCACCGATGGATGGTTGGCCAGGGAATGCGCCTTGCCGTGAGCAAGGTTATGGAAGCTCCTTACCTGCTGCAGGCATTTGCGGGTGTCGTATTAGATGGTATTGATCGTGGTAGGCACGAGGGCCTGGTCCAAGCTGCGGAACTGTTAGTTAAAAAGGAAGATATTACCCAACACGCCTACCACAACCCTTCAGCCGCAGACAAGATGACTGCGTCAATGGATGCGCTTGATGAAATCCAACATCCTCTTTTAGACGAGCTAGAAGCACTGAAGGATGCTACTAATGAGGTAATAATGTCCAAGCTTACTGCCGATCCCATCCAACTGACCTTTCCCACCTACGACTCTGTGTAGAAGGCGATGAAAGGTGAAAAGCTGCTTGTCGAGGCGTTGGATGCGAATATGATCAAGGCACAAGATGGGAAGAATGCTCGCGGGGAGGACCTCCGCGCCATGATCGAAGAAGGGAAGAAGGATATAGGGGAGTTTGATAGGTGTGAAAACACCCATCCTTTTTACCACTTAATTACAATAATAACCGAGCCAAAACGTGTATTTTATGTCATTTATGTCGGAATTATGTGTGGTTTGTGTTTTTGTTGTAATTTAGGACAAAAAGGTGAAAAGTGGAGAAAACACGGGTATTCACGGGCTTTTATAGAAGAAAACGACAAAAGACGAAGTCAAAAGATCAAGAGTGCAAAAAGAACAGAAGTCCAAAGCCTATTCTAAAGATTTATCGAAGAACAAGTCTAAAGACGGAAGTTTAATTAAGCCAAAAAACTCAAGTCTAATAAATGAAGAAATTATAAGACGAGTTTAAATTAATCCCGAGACAAAGTCGAAAAAGTCAAAGAACTTAAAAGACGAAAAGACGTGAAGAAAGAAAGAAAGAAAAGAGGAAGCCACCAACCACTCCCTTTTCCCTATAAATACCCTTCATTTCACCACATGAAAGTAGTTAGTCATTTAGATTAGTTTTAGGAGTAGGAGTAGTTTAGTTTTAGTGAGAGAAAGTGACAGTTTCTCTCACTAGAACTTTAATCTTTCATCTTTTATCTTTCTTGTTTTTAATCAAACCTTTACTTTTTAAGCTTGATCTTGTCTTAATCTTTATATTATTAATCTTTCTTGTTAATCTCAATCTTGCTTTCATAATCTTTTTCATCAAGTTCTTATTTAAAGTTTTGATCTTTTTAGTTTTTCGTGATTTAAAGTTCATCTTTTTATTGATTTGATTTATAAATTGTTTATTTTGAGTTTAGATAAAGTGTTATTTGTGCTTATTAAATCTGCTTTTATTTAGATTCGTGCTAGTTGTGGTGATAAGCTTATTCCATAGCTTATTCACCTTGCTTAATTTTCGGATCAAAGTGGTGATCGGAAAGGGTTATAAACCCTTTTCCGACCTGTTATTCCGACCAAGCACACCCCTTCATTCCGATCACCCGATCGGAAAAGGGTTTCACATATTCCGACGGTGAGCAGTTTGACATATTCCGATTGGTCCGGTTTTTAGATTATTCCGATTTGGCATTTTCTCTATATTTCGATTGGGCTTTTTTTATGTTTATTCCGATTATAAGCTTTTCAGATATTCCGATCTAAAGATTTTGTAACATTCCGATTGGGATTGTTTAAGTTTATTCCGATTTGAGCAATTTTTGTAGAAATTCCGATTTGGTTTCATTTCTTGACATTCCGATTATGTCCACTTTGCACATTCCGATTGCAGGTAAATTCCAACTTTCCGATCATCCGATCGGAATACATTCCGATCGGGACACCTTTTTAGGGTTTATTCCGATTGGGTGGTTTTGGTTTGTTTTAATACTTTGTTCTAGTTAAAGTGTTAATGTTTCTCGTTTTATTTTTAAGTTCATTTCAATTTCGTTTTACATTTTTATTTAATTGTCAACTTACTTTTCCCTAAGTTTAAATTTTACGTCATTTCAATTCTCGTCATTTTACTTTTAACGTTTTAAATATTGCACCGTTTACGTTTCAACTATTTGTAGTTTTAATTACTTTTTATTTATTTTTCAGTCTTGCACATTTATTTTACCAAACCCAAAAATATTTGTTTCACCAAGAACAACTAATCTCCCACAATTAACCGGAAATCAATTCGATTAGATACCGAGAAACGAACTTTCAACTAGTAAAATCTTTAAATTAAAATGGCGCCACTGCCGGCTCTTTTCGTGAGGATTTACGGTTTTTTGTGAGAGACGCGTTGGCTTTTGGGATCCGTTCACTTGTGAACGTTATTTTTCGTATCCAAAAATTTTCAAAAATCACAAAAACATTTGTAAAATCATAAAAAGCATTTCTTTTTCAAAGTTTTGCACCAAAAATATTCTTCTTGCTTATCTATCTTTCTTTATGGATTTTTATGTCCATTGCGTCCGGTGTGGGAAACAATTATCTGGGAACAACTCTTGTCAATGGTGTACATGTGAGCGGTGCGGAAACGATATCGACTACACACAATTCGGATTTTGTCCCTTGTGCAACTCGACTAATTCATTGTTTTTGAACCCACCTCCTGTTCCCCCGTGCATATATTGTGGAAGCGATTCTCATTGGCATGTTTCGTGCCCGGTTCGATACCCGTATGGTCACGGGCAAGAACCGGGGTACAATTATGACAATGAAAATAGCTATCCACAAGACGCACCTGATTTTTCTCCATACCCGGTTTGCAACAACTGTGGGGGTCCTCACGATACCTATTATTGTCAACCAATGAATTATTATGAGCAAAATCCTTCTCCTCAGTTTTCGTCACCAATGGATTATTATGAACCAAACCCGGTTTATAATTCTTCTCAACCGATGAACTACTATGAGCCACAACCATGCTATAATTCAGGTTTTCAACATTTTGAGCCCCCACAGCACCCCATCGATCATCAACCCTCCTTCGAACATTTGAGCTCCCACGAACAATGGGCCACTCTTGCTAAGCAAGGTCAACAACTTCAAGAAACTTTCAACAAGATCATCGAAAAATATCAAGAGGATCAACGACAGGAGCAAATATCGAATATCGAGACTTATACTCCTCCCCCGGTGTATCCATACTATTATGATGATGATGACGATGAGCCTACTATTTCTTGGAATGACCTTACTTCTCAATGTCCTAGTGTAATTGTCATCCCTCCTCTCAATATCCCAAACGTGTCTAAGGAGTGCGATACATTGAATGAGTTTAGTGATGTTGGTCTTGATAAAGTGTTTGATGATGAGGTTTGTGACTTACCTGCTATGGAGCCTGAGGACGACATTACTCTTACGGAAGAGGTCGATCCTAATGATGACGATTTTTCTCCAAGCTATGAGAATTTCACTTTTGAAATTTCTCAATCTCCACCGAGAGATGCGGGTGATGACGATTTATTCTCTCCGGTTTAAGAGAAGTTCACCGATGAACATGATATTGTGGATAAGGTGGAAGACGTGCTTCTTCGAGATAGATTACGGAAAGTGCACCTTCTTATTGCTCAAATCGAAGCGTTGACTTCTCCTCCTCTTTCCGAGTCTTTGCCTCCATCTATTCCTCCCGTTGAAGATAATGACCCATTGCCGGAAGAAATCGACATTCACTCCATACCACCAGGTAATGATGACGATGACATGGAGGGGGACATTATTTTTGATAATTTGCTGCAGGAAGATATTGTCCCAAGTCCCCCTCCCGAGCACCTTTCATCCACTCCGTTAGAGACCATCACGGAGGATGAGTGCTTTGACCCGGGATGTGACATTGATTATGCTATGATTGATAACAATACGGCTTTGCCGCTTGCTCAGCATCTATTGTCTTTGGGGGAGGACAATGTGCTTCCTTTACCCAACCCACCTCCCGTGGATCTTGATTTCACATAGTTTTCGTATGTTGAAAGGGTCTTTCTCCCATTCAGGACTTATCCCCCCGCCTCTCCTTTGTTGATGTCAACCGGGAACGAGGACAAGGTCTTTGATCCCGGTATCACATTCGAGGCTTCCCCATGGACAATTTAATTCAGGGAAGAGTCAGGCTCGTGACTCGGTTAATATAAACAAGCGCTTTTTGGGAGGAAACCCAATTATCTATCTATTTTCACCATAAGTGTAGGGGGAGCCCTGTGGTGTTTCTTGCTTTCTTTCTTATCATGTGCAGGGATTAGAGCTTCAAAGACACACTCTTGATGACTTTTGACGAACCGTGACTCTGTGTTCCCTTCTTCCCGGTTCTATCCTAAACTCTTTTCGATTCACTATTTTATATTTCTCAATAATAAAATAGGAATCTCTTTAGTTGTCTCTTCCTTAGCGAGATTTAAACAACGTGCACAATGTCCTAAGTGTAGGGGAGTTTACTTCCACATGCTTAAACATTGAGGACAATGTTTATCTTAACTGTAGGGGGGACTTCTATCGAAGTTAAGTGGCCTTTTCCTTGTATTTTTCCTCATTTTAACCGGAATTTGATTTTTCGTCATTTTTCAAAATTTTTGATCTATCTTGGCCTATTAGTTTTTACTTTTGTATAGTTATTTTTTTTCCTTATTATAATAAAAGTTTAATAAAGTGGTTTTAATTTTCAAACGTTGTGAATCTTTTGACTCAACCCGAGTTTACTTATCTAAGTTTACTCTAGCCAGCATCCTTAACGTGTTTAAGTCAAGTTTTGCTAGGCTTTTATATAGGGAGCTATAAAACGCGAAAGTCTTAACTCTCACGGGTTAAGAACAAGAACTTTTTGCAAGTTCCTATAATTGATCCTAGAGAGTCGTTTATCAAGGGAACTTTAAAATACCATTTCTAAACTTGAAAAAGTCTAAGAGTTTGCAAGATCCTATAGGCGACTCGAAAACCCAAAACTTTGATTTAATAGGCTAAGCATCCACGAGTCTCATTACTTGAGATTTTAAATTGTGGAGAACGAGAGATGATAGAGTCAATTATAAGTTTGGTATTCTTTCGGGAATTTATGTGAGTTAATTATAAGCCTATTCTCCCTTCGCTTGTTAATAAATTTATCTGCAATAAATAAGGTTGTACGATTTAAAAGGTTACTTAGCTTCTAGCCTAAGATCGTTTAAAAGTTGCTCGGTATGGATTAGAGTTCATAGCCAAGGCATAACTTATTGAAGCGGTATGCGAAGATTGGCGAGTCCGAAAAGGCCCTAACAAGGCATGAGGGCTATTTTTTGTTGCTAAAGATCCAAAAGTGATGTGAAGAATCATTTATCGAAAATCTATATGAAGGATCGAGGCACACGACGAAAAGCAAGTACTCCCAAAAGATCATGGAGAAGTCTATCCAAAAAGGCCCTTACAAGGTATGAGGATAAATAGATCCAAGTCCTAAAAAGAGGCGGATCGTTGTATACCAAAGTCCAAAGTAAAGATTGGAGAAAAATGAAGAAGTCGTGGTCCAAATATGAAGAATCTCTCAAAACTTCAAGTGAAGAAATTCCTATTATGAAGAGAAGACCATTATTTCATGAACGTCTCTCGAGGTTTGAAGTATGAAGTCGCTGCCAAATATCGGTCCGAGAAAGGTCTCAAATCGAGAAGCAAGTTACGCCAAGATATGAACTTTATGAGGTCCCGAGAAGCAGTTTTAAAAGATTTTGTCCTTTAGCTAACTATTGATTAAATCGTTTACTTTATTTTCGGACTAAATAACTATCGAAATAAGTCAAAAATGCATCCTCGTGATCATTCAAGACAACAATAAAATAAAAGAGATACACCTAGGAATAAGGGAGTCTAAGTGAATAATTGGCCCACATGAGTTCGTGTTAGTTTGCTAACTTATAATAACAATGATCTCGTTTCTAAGCTTGGTTTGGAGAAAGTGAAAACTTGAGGATGATGACCATTCACGACATTTTTAAAACCCAAGGTATGTTTTTGATTTCTTTACTTTGTATATTTATAATTTTCTATCTCTTTAATAAAGGCCAACGTGGATTGATTGTGATGAAAAATGTAAAACTGCTTTGTAACTAATGCATTGCATGAGGACATTGCAATAGTTAAGTGTAGGGGATTTGATAGGTGTGAAAACACCCATCCTTTTTACCACTTAATTACAATAATAACCGAGCCAAAACGTGTATTTTATGTCATTTATGTCGGAATTATGCGTGGTTTGTGTTTTTGTTGTAATTTAGGACGAAAAGGTGAAAAGTGGAGAAAACACGGGTATTCACGGGCTTTTATAGAAGAAAACGACAAAAGACGAAGTCAAAAGATCAAGAGTGCAAAAAGAATGGAAGTCCAAAGCCTATTCTAAAGATTTATCGAAGAACAAGTCTAAAGAAGGAAGTTTAATTAAGCCAAAGAACTCAAGTCTAATAAATGAAGAAATTATAAGACGAGTTTAAATTAATCCCGAGACAAAGTCGAAAAAGTCGAAGAACTTAAAAGACGAAAAGACGTGAAGAAAGAAAGAAAGAAAAGAGGAAGCCACCAACCACTCCCTTTTCCCTATAAATACCCTTCATTTCACCACATGAAAGTAGTTAGTCATTTAGATTAGTTTTAGGAGTAGGAGTAGTTTAGTTTTAGTGAGAGAAAGTGACAGTTTCTCTCACTAGAACTTTAATCTTTCATCTTTTATCTTTCTTGTTTTTAATCAAACCTTTACTTTTTAAGCTTGATCTTGTCTTAATCTTTATATTATTAATCTTTCTTGTTAATCTCAATCTTGCTTTCATAATCTTTTTCATCAAGTTCTTATTTAAAGTTTTGATCTTTTTAGTTTTTCGTGATTTAAAGTTCATCTTTTTATTGATTTGATTTATAAATTGTTTATTTTGAGTTTAGATAAAGTGTTATTTGTGCTTATTAAATCTGCTTTTATTTAGATTCGTGCTAGTTGTGCTGATAAGCTTATTCCATAGCTTATTCACCTTGCTTAATTTTTGGATCAAAGTGGTGATCGGAAAGGGTTATAAACCCTTTTCCGACTTGTTATTCCGACCAAGCACACCCCTTCATTCCGATCACCCGATCGGAAAAGGGTTTCACATATTCCGACGGTGAGCAGTTTGCCATATTCCGATTGGTCCGGTTTTTAGATTATTCCGATTTGGCATATTCTCTATATTTCGATTGGGCTTTTTTTTATGTTTATTCCGATTATAAGCTTTTCAGATATTCCGATCTAAGGATTTTGTAACATTCCGATTGGGATTGTTTAAGTTTATTCCGATTTGAGCAATTTTTGTAGAAATTCCGATTTGGTTTCATTTCTTGACATTCCGATTATGTCCACTTTGCACATTCCGATTGCAGGTAAATTCCAACTTTCCGATCAGCCGATCGGAATACATTCCGATCGGGACACCTTTTTGGGGTTTATTCCGATTGGGTGGTTTTGGTTTGTTTTAATACTTTGTTCTAGTTAAAGTGTTAATGTTTCTCGTTTTATTTTTAAGTTGATTTTAATTTCGTTTTACATTTTTATTTAATTGTCAACTTACTTTTCCCTAAGTTTAAATTTTACGTCATTTCAATTCTCGTCGTTTTACTTTTAACGTTTTAAATATTGCACCGTTTACGTTTCAACTAGTTGTAGTTTTAATTACTTGTTATTTATTTTTCAGTCTTGCACATTTATTTTACCAAACCCAAAAATATTTGTTTCACCAAGAACAACTAATCTCCCACAATTAACCGGAAATCAATTCGATTAGATACCGAGAAACGAACTTTCAACTAGTAAAATCTTTAAATTAGGAGTTCCTACCTCCGTTGTAATTTACCTTGTAAACATTTGTATCTTTTATTCGTTCGTGTATGTATACGGCTTAAGACTGATGTGTGAATTAACTTGCCATATGTATGCAAGTAAGTCCGTGATAACCACGGCTATTTTTGTTGTTATGAATTTGAAACTTGTGTATTCTTTGTTGGATATCATATACCTACACTGCATGACATGTCACGTCTTACTCAAAAAATGCAATCAAGTCTATATTTTACTAGACGTGCGACGTGCGTCTTTACTATGCAAAGCACTACGTGAGTGCAGCATACGAAACTTATCACAACGTCTTGTGAGTAAGGTGTCTAGTAAGGATACATGATCCACATCGCTGGGGTTGCATCCCTCTTATGCGACAAGTTGAATTATTAGGTTCACATAATCCTCTTACCCGGCTGGAGGCGTATAGTACATGTACAGTTATTGAATGAATGCATATGAATGAGACATGGCATATTATAATAATAACAATTAAATCCATATGACTATGATAGAATCTAAAGAATAACCAAACAATTTGCACGAAAAATGTTGATACAAAAGTTGGGTGATCCTTGCTACACCCGAATTAGGCTTAATCCGGGTTGGCTAGATTACGGCTCCTGCACCAAGTGAATTATCTGGTTGGGATCTTGCACACTAAACAACACGCGTTAGACTTACCGTGGGAATGTTTCCCACGATTAGGCTCTGGCGTGAGAGTAAGTAATCGGTTAGGGTTATAGGAATCGGATGAGAGTTGAGAGTGTAGAATGTAATACCTTTGTGGAACCCTTGGAGGTTCCTTATATAGGCAGTGAAACCCTAATGGGCTGTCACTGATACTTCGGCCCCAAGGAAAGGATAATCACTAGTTTTAGATTGATTGTTATCTTCTAATTATGGTGAGTGAATATCCTTTCCTTTGGGATAAATCCTAACCATAGTAGGAATATGATCCTGTCTATCCCTACACCGGTCAGTCCGGGCCGTGGGCCGCGCACGTGTGTGCGGTTACTGTTCATCCAAGCCCATAAGCTTAAACAACATTATTCCCACCCATTCGTGATGGGCCGGATACGGGTAGTCCCCGTGGGCCGGGTTCATGACCCGGCTGGGGACTATACGTCATCATGTCCCCCCAGTCTAGTTGTTACAGCCGTAGGCGTAACCTCTAGACTATCAAGATACTCCCCGGACGTACCAAAAAGATCCTCTAGGGAATGATAAACATTGAAAATTTTGTTTCGGCCGCACATGGCAACCTTACATGAATTGGTCGTACGTGACGACCGAGACAAATTAAATGCATCATTGAATATAGTCTTACGTATGACCGCATAACCCGACACAAGAATGAATGCATTAATGGTAGTCAACTAATCAGTCGCACACCTACAAAAGTGCACCATTAATGCCCATCATTGAGCCATGTAAAACTGTTAAGAGGTGACCCATGGTTCCCTTCTGACGTTTTCAGAAGTGTCAGAAATCCAACCCGTTGGATGGGCGTAGTGGCTTACACGTGGCAAACATCTACGTTACCTCGGAAATCGAGGCAACCCTATATAATAGTTGGTGTGTGATACTGTTACACACACAGTTCATAGTCATTCCGCCATTGTTGTTCTCAAGCTTCTTCCTTCCATCTTTTGCCTCTTATTCCACGGATTTCCATCACCGCAGGTTAGATCATCATGCCTTTCAAACCCTTTTTATAAAACATGGTAAAGGAAAATCCCCTTATTACGGATGTCCTGATTGTGATGCCTGCGGAGAAATACATAGACTTTTTGTCTAAGTTTTACATCCCCGAAAGCGTACACCCAACCTATCCATGTGAAGGTGAAGCGATTACGGATGCACCGAGGGGAAAGATAGGCGTGTATACGCGCATATTCGATTCGGCTAACTACCGCATCCCCTTATCCAAGTTCTTGGTAGATCTGCTTCTATACTATGATTTCCACATAACCCAGCTGCACTGCATAGGGGCGTGTAAAATCAATCAATTTGAGATTACATGCCATACATGCGGAGTAACCCTGACCGTAAATCTATTTAGGGTCTTTTACTCCCCCCAACTAGTGAATGGGTGGCTATCGTTCAAAAAATGATCCGGGAACGCCCCCATGACGTATAAGAAGCCCTTAGACTCCCTTAAGAGCTGGTACAATCATTACTTTTTCGTCGATGAGAAAGTATTCCCTACCCCTTTCGTCCTTAAAACCTGAATACCCAAAGATTTTCCGCCCAAATCCAAAGACTATAGCAGCAAGGACTTTAAATTTCTAGATACCCACCGCACAGAATTCCATAGGGGTTTGTTGGAGCATTTTCTGTGCTTAGTAGAATTAAGCCGCCACTACTATGGGAGGGAGGACATGTATCCGTGCTTTCTGACTGAACGTAGGCAGGATAGGTCTACCTATATTTGTAGATGTAATAAATGTCATTTGCATGTTGGGAACTTACTAATCCGTATAATTGCATATGTCCGCAGAGATGAACCTACATGGACTATTGCGCCAGGGCGACCCAATGAAAGTGCCTGAAGGATTCTGCCCGCTGAAAGAGAATGAACTCCCTCTTCTTGATGCAACCGCAGACTGAACCATCCCACTTGAAGAAACCTCCGAGCAAAGATCAGATGAGGGAGAACCTGTGATCGAGAAGTCCCCTCTTGACTTCCACATCGAAGATGGTGGAGAGTTGCTGCTGGAGGGCGCCGTGCTGCACCAGGAGGATGCAAAAGAAGAGGATTTCACCAACCTTACTGGTGAGGATGAAGAAATTACCCAAGCCTCTGGGTCCCCCAAGCCCGTATCCAGAAAGAGAAAGACCACCAGGAGGGTGGAAAAGACACTAGGGGATGGGGCGGGGGCCTCTAACGCTCCCCCAAAGAAACTAAGGAAAGACCATCCTCAGTACTAGGAAGGAAGCGACACTGCTACGGCCCAGGTCAACCCTTCACCGCACGTAGATGAACAAGTCTGGATGGCCACCCCCGTGAATGTCGTAGCTCCTACTGTCCTGGAACCTACAACTGGTACTACGTAAGTACCCTATCTTTCTTTCTCTTGTTTTTTTTTTAAATATATATATAATTCATAAACAAAATTAATGTGTTAATAACAGGGCGGATCCATCGACCGTAGCCCAAGAGGAGGAGACGGAAAGGGAACCTTCACCCACGACATCAATGAGACCTCCATCCCCTCCTGTGACACATGTCGAGGAGCCACATCCTGAAGGACCGGACAGCAGCCTGCGCCTAGTATGGAATTTATCCAGCTTAACAAGGTTGGAGGCGGAGTCCGAGTGCACGGAATTTATCGAACATATCACTCCTCCGGCTCTGGCGCAAGACTTGGACGAATTAGACCATGAGACATTGCTGGAGCAATTCGATGTGTCATCCGCACACCAAGTGACAGTTGGTGCGGCCCTAAGACGCCGTCTTATCAAGGCCTTGGCTAATGTGAAGCGTGCTGACAAAAAGATAGCTCGTCGTGAAGCACTAGTTGAGAAGCACGAGAAAATCATCACATCCTTGCAGTCGGCGTTGGTTGTAGCAGAGTCCACCGTGAAGAAGCAGGCCCATCACGCCAACACTCGGGAAAAACGTATTGCCGAGTTGGAGGCCCTTTTAGCCGCATCCAATGAGAAGGTATGCTTTCAATATGAATGTTTATCTACACACAAGAAAAACCACATTATCCCTGTAATAACTCTAAGTGTCTTATGTAGGTGTCCGCAGCCGAAGCCTCCACTAAAGTCGTAACCGTACATGCATTCAACATTTCACAAGAGCCCGACGCGCTGAAGGATGAGCTAACCCGAGCGCGGATTACTTTGGCAGCTGAGGGGGAGCTAAGCAATATGGCCATGGATTGTGCTGAAAGGATGTGCCCTCCTTTGCTTACAGCCATAGTTGGGCGCCGGTGGATGGTTGGCCAGGGAATGCGCCTTGCCGTGAGCAAGGTTATGGAAGCTCCTTACCTGCTGCAGGCATTTGCGGGCATCGTATCGGATGGTATTGATCATGGTAGGCACGAGGGCCTGGTCCAAGCTGCGGAACTGATAGGTAAAAAGGAAGATATTACCCAACACGCCTACCACAACCCTTCAGCCGCGGACAAGATGACTGCGTCAATGGATGCGCTTGCTGAAATCCAACATCCTCTTTTAGACGAGCTAGAAGCGCTGAAGGATGCTACAAATGAGTTAATAATGTCCAAGCTTACTGCCGATCCCATCCAACTGACCTTGCCCACCTACGACTCTGTGTCGAAGGCGATGAAAGGTGAAAAGCTGCTTGCCGAGGCGTTGGATGCGAATATGATCAAGGCACAAGATGGAAAGAATGATCGCGGGGAGGCCCTCCGCGCCATGATCGAAGAAGGGAAGAAGGATATAGGGGAGTTCCTACCTCCGTTGTAATTTACCTTGTAAACATTTGTATCTTTTATTCGTCCGTGTATGTATACGGCTTAAGACTGATGTGTGAAATAACTTGTCATATGTATGCAAGTAAGTCCGTGATAACCACAGCTATTTTTGTTGTTATGAATTTGAAACTTGTGTATTTTGTGTTGGATATCATATACCTACACTGCATGACATGTCACGTCTTACTCAAAAAATGCAATCAAGTCTATATTTTACTAGACGTGTGGCGTGCGTCTTTACTATGCAAAGCACTACGTGAGTGAAGCATACAGAAACTTATCACAACGTCTTGTGAGTAAGGTGTCTAGTAAGGATACATGATCCGCGTCGCTGGTGTTGCATCCCTCATATGCGACAAGTTGAATTATTAGGTTCACTTAAACCTCTTACCCCGCCTGGAGGCGTATAGTACATGTACAGTTATTGAATGAATGAATATGAATGAGACATGGCATATTATAATAATAACAATTAAATCCATATGACTATAATAGAATCTAAAGAATAACCAAACAATTTGCACGTAAAACTAGTCGTGGAGCTAGCTAGGCACCACGGCATTTTATTAGAACGTTTACATTTTTTGTTTTGACAAGAATGGGAAACCCTAAAAACAAAAAGAACCTAGAAAAGCATAAGAAACAAAACAAAGAGAACACATGGATCTTCATTAAAGCCAGATATAGTGAAGTGTCCATGCGGAAGCCGTAGCTTTCAAAGATAGCACCTTTTGATATTGGAGATATTCCATGTGCGTTCCAGATCGCGGCCATCCATGTCACGTAACTTGTACGCGCCCCGTCCTAAGGCTTCCGTGACCTCATACGGTCCTTCCCACTTAGGGCCCAGCTTTCCTGTATTCTCCGCTCGACTTGCTTCGTTAGCACGATAGACATAATCTCCCGGTCGAAAAGAAATACCTTTAACCTTGGCGTAATAATAAGCCTTCATCCGAGCCTTGGACTTGGCCTCATTGATAGCCGCTATCTCCCTTTTTTCCTCCAACGAATCCAGATTGATCCGGAGTTGCTCGTCGTTTGTGACGACATTAACCTCCACAATGCGGATGGTAGGCATTCCTATTTCTGCTGGTATAACAGCTTCAGTTCCGTAGGCCTATGCGAATGGGGTTTCCCCGTTGGCTGTTTTGATCATAGTAATATGTGCCAATAGAACATGTGGCAGTTCGTCCACCCATTTGGCACTTCGTTCCTCCAGGCGTGCCTTGATGCCTTCACCTAAGATTCTATTTTCTCGCTCCACAAGACCATTTTTCTGCGGGTGTTTAACATATGCGAAGCGTCGTTTGATATTCAATGCCACGCACCAGTCCTTGAATGGATTATCCGCAAACTGCTTCCTGTTGTCCGAGATGATTTCTCTTGGTAAGCCAAAACGGCACACAATGTTCTCCCAAACAAACTTTTTAACTTGTTTGCCTGTGATGGATTTGACTGCCTTGGCCTCTATCCAGCGTGTGAAGTAGTCCATCGCGACAATCAAGAACTTAACTCCCCCCGCAGCTACGGGGAAAGGTCCTGCAATGTCGATCCCCCACTTATAGAATGGCCATGGGGAAGTAATAGGTGTAAGTTCCTGCTGCGGATGTCGTGGTACTGGTCTGTGCACTTGGCAATCACTGCACTTGCGAATCATGTCGCGTGCGTCCCTATGTATAGTGGGGCAATAATATCATGTGCGTAGGGCTCGAGCCACTACGGATCGGGGACCCCCGTGCATGTCGCATAACCCTTCATGTATCTCACTATTCACATAAATAGCCTGGCGTGGCCCAACACAACGCAACCACGGCTGCAAGAGTTGCGACTTCCTTCTGATGCGCCGTGCCGCTTTTTCCTCATCTGGAAGGGTTTCATTAGTCAAATAGTTGACGATCGGGGTCATCCATGTAGGTCCGTCCTCCTCAACTATAGCAGCGACTTCCCCTTCTGTTATAGACTTTTCCTTGAGTATTTCCACCAAGACTTGCTTGGATAAGTGGGAGAAACTTGTAGACGCGATCTTGCTAAGAGCCTCCGCCTTCTTGTTTTCACCTCTCGGTACCTGCTTGATAGAAAAATTGCTGAAAGCCGCAATGAGTGACTTGACTTTCTCAAAGTATCGAACCATGTTATCCTCCTTAGCTACGTATCCTCCAAGAATGTGGTTCGCGATAAGCCGTGAGTCCACGTAGGCCTCAAGGTTGCGGAATCCCATTCTAGAGGCGATTTTTAAACCCGCAATCAACGCTTCATATTCTGCCTCATTGTTGGTGGCTGTAAACTCAATGCGAAGGGCGTACGTAAACTCCATTCCTTCCGGATTCGTAAGGATGAGACCAGCTCCTGACCCATCCGTACACGAAGATCCGTCCGTAAATAACACCCATGGTTCTGCTAGAGTTTCGTCTTGTTGTACGATTGGTCCGTCTTCATCCGGCTTCTCTATCAAGAAATCCGCCAAGATTTGGCCTTTAACAGTCGTCCTTGGTCTATAAGATATGTTGTGTTCTCCCAATAGAATGCTCCACTTTTGTAGCCTACCTGCCACATCTGGTCTAGAGATGACTTGTTTTATTGGTTGATCAGTAATGACTACAATTGGGTGCCCCTGAAAGTATCGGCGCAACCGTTTTGTAGCAAACACTAATGCCAAAACCAATTTTTCCATAGAGGAGTAATTCAACTCCGGCCCTTGTAGTGTTCTACTCATGAAGTAGACCGGAGTTTGGACTGTGTCCCTATCCGTCATAAGTACCGCACTTATTGCTCCATGTGTGGCTGATAGGTACATAATGAGCTCCTCCTTTGGCCGGGGAGCTACTAGCATGGGGAGAGATGCGAGGTGTTGCTTAAGTTGACCAAAGGCTTCCCCAGCTTCCTTTGTCCACCGGAAGTCTCCCTTAAAGCACTTCTTGAGTGCTTTGAATAGGGGGAGTGACTTCTCAACGGACTTTGATAAGAACCTGTTTAGCCCGGCCAGCTTCCCATTTAAGGACTGCACCTCTTTCCGTGTCTGAGGGGATTGTAGCTGTATTACTGCGTCCGTCTTTTCCGGGGAAGGCTTGATGCCATTTGGATCAATCATATATCCAAGGAACATTCCTTCCGTTGCCCCGAACGTGCATTTTTTTGGATTTAGCTTCATATTAATCCTCCTCAATGTGTCAAACGTCTCTTGGACGTCTCGGAGGAGTGCATCCTCCGTATGACTTTTGATGACTAAATCATCAACATAGACCTCCAAGTTGCGGCCTATCTGTGAGTCGAAGGCTTTGTCAACAAGCCGCTGATATGTTGCCCCGACGTTCTTCAGCCCGAATGACATTTTTGTATAACAGTATACGCCTTGACTAGTATGGAACGCCATTTTCTCTGCGTCCTCTTCCGCCATCTGGATCTGGTGGTATCCTTTATACGCGTCTAAGAAGCACTTAGGGATATCCACATAGGGATTCCACCTTCCAGTCAATCTCCGGTAACGGGTAACAATCCTGTGGATAGGCTTTGTTCAGATCCGTGAAATCCACGCACATGCGCCAGCTTCCGTCATGCTTTTTGACCAAGACTGGGTTGGATAACCACTCGTGGTAGTATACCTCGCGCATGATACCTGCATCTACTAGTTTTCGTACCTCATCCAATATCACTTGGCTGCGTTCAGGTGCCTGACCGCGCTTCTTTTGCTTGACGGGAGGGTATCCCTGGCGGATCTGGAGCTTATGTTCTGCTATCGCGCGCGGTACGCCCGTCATATGCTTGGGCTCCCATGCGAATACATCTAAGTTTGCCTTCAGGAGAGAGCACATGGCCCTCTTGCCGCTATCCGAGAGTGTTCCCCCTATGGACACCTCTTGTTCTGGGTAATCAGGATGGATTCCCACCTTCCAATTGGGAGGTGGTGATCCGTCCTTGGGGGGAACAGGTGGAACCGGTGTTGTCACGGCATGACACTCGGATGCTGGTACGATTGTGTTATAGATGGTAACAATTCCTCCTTCCACAGGGAATTTGATCATCCCGTGTGCCGTGGAGGGTACCGCCCGTATGGCCAGGATACCTGGTTTGCATATGATCCCATTGTATGGAGAGTGTGAGCGTATCACCATAAAGTTCGACCACGCCGTGGTGGAGTGCTCTTCATTCCCAATGGTTACAAGCAGACGCAGTTGCCCTATTGGCCAGATGGTGTCTCCACTAAAACCGATGAGCGGCGCCATGGCCGGTACTAATTGGCCTCTTATTTCTGGTCGTAACTGTACGAAACAGTGTTCATACAGTACTTTTGCTGATGACCCTCCGTCCACATACATACGGCGGACATTGTGTGTTCCAATGCTTATCTCAATAGTGAGAGGCGCATCAATCACATCGCTTGCCGTGATGGGAGGGAATGCGATTTCTCTGCCGCGTGAAAATTTTTGACTAATTTTCGGCCTCGTGCGGCGCTGTCTGGATTGGATCATGTATATGGTTGAAGGTTTGTCCTTTTGGGGATCCTTCTTGTCATACTTCTTGTTGTCTTTTCCATCCTTCCAATCCTTGACCAAATGTTTGAGTTTACCTGATTTGCTCAGTGACTCAATGTGCTTCTTGAGCTGGATACATTCCTCCGTGCCATGGCCTTTGTCGTTATGGAATTCGCAAAAACGATTTCCTTGACGGGGGTCAAGCGGGGTCGTCATTGGAGGATGTCTTGGGAAATTGGCCCCTTCCGTCAGCAAGATCTCCTGGTAGGATATCTTTAGAGGGGTAAATTTGTCATCTAGCCATCCTCCTTTGTTTTGGCTCTTGTAATCTGAGCCCCTCCCATTGTTCTGGTTGTTTTGACCGCCCGACTGTCTCCTAGACTGGTCGTTCGATCGGTAGCTGTTTCCTTTTGAAGGATAGGCCGCGGCTACCGTGGTTTCTCCCTATATGAAGTTTCTGACCCTTTCCATAAGGTCAACATACCTCTCCGGACGTTTGTCATTGAGACGTCTGATTAATTCCCTGTCTGTTATGGCGTGCATATAGTCGGAAATTTTCAGGAGTTCCGGCATTGTGTTTGTGCGTGTGCACTCGTCATTGAAGCGTTCAGTGAAGGCTTCCGTAGACTCCCCCAGCCGTTGCTTAACGGTTTCCAATGAGACTGGGTCCCTATTATACTTCTTCCGCTGAGTATAATTATTCTTTAACGCAGTACGTAGTTTAGTGAAACTATCAATGCTTCGCGGAGGAAGTCCCTCAAACCAATCACGAGCATTTCCGATCAAGGTTGAGTTGAACATTTGGCACCATATAGGCATGGGCCATCGCTCAATTTTCGCCTGCGTATAAAATATCTTGAGGTGATCATCCGGATCACCAGTTCCATCATAAGTCTTGACACACGCTGGTATGCGACGCTTTGTATCCTCGGAGTAATTCCGTATGCGGAGAGTAAAAGGATCTTCCATGGGATCTGCCCATAGACGGGTGAGACTAGGGTCACACCAAGGACGGGAAAGATCTTCTACTTCCGTCTCTCGGTAATAGGGGCCGCCATAGTACTCCTCATTGTCTGGTGGCGGTGGAGGAGTACGCCTAGGTCGGCGACGCTTGGGCGGATGGTCATCCGAATCCTCTCCTGATGGACCGGGAGAAGGAGGTGGTGCCCCATCCTTTGGGTGAGGACCTCTCTTGTGAGAAGAGCCAGGAGCCTTCTTCCTTGTATTCATCCTATCCCACACGCTTGTGCGGCGATTGGTTCTGGTTAGTTCCAAATCTGATCGTTCGGGCGAACCGCCGGACTTCTCTCCCTCTTCTCTGGACTGTATTAGCTCCTGCATGAGACGATCCCCTATGCGTTCGAACACATTCCTGGGTTGGGGAGTTTATTCAAAGAAGCTCTACTCCTGAGGTCGTGTCATTCTCTTCCTCTAAGTTTGAGAAGAGGTGCCTGGTCCGGAATTGCCAAAGTTGAGCCTAGATTGGAGGTCCCTCCCTAGATTCAACCTTGATGCAATCCCAGGGACAATCCTCTCAAAGTTCTGCGTGAGAACCCGAGTGAGATCTTCCTCGATGAGTGGTTCGACCTCTACTTCTTCCTCTGTCGATGGTCTGCGCGGCTCCTTGTTAGGGGGATTGGGCGCACTCCCTGGATCAGGATTATCCAAGGTCGGAGTAGGTGGTGGGGTCATGGAGAACGTGCTTGTCACCCCCATGGACTGAAGACCACTCCGGTTGTTTGGTCCACCAGCTTGATGGCTAGGGGATCGATTGGGAATGAGTATCCCTTCCCCTTGGGACTTCCGATTTCCAGGATTTGTGTTCCTGGGATTTCCCTATGGATGCCCCTTCGTCATTGAGAATTCAAGATTAGATTTTGCTCTAGCTTAGTGTAATGGTCCCACGGATGGCGCCAACTTGTTGATACAAAAGTTGGGTGATCCTTGCTAGACCCGAATTAGGCTTAATCCGGGTTGGCTGGACTCCGGCTCCTACACCAAATGAATTATCTGGTTGGGATCCTGCACACTAAACAACACGCGTTAGGCTTACCGTGGGAATGTTTCCCACGATTAGGCTCCGGCGTGAGAGTAAGTAATCGGTTAGGGTTATAGGAATCGGATGAGATTTGAGAGTGGAGAATGTAATACCTTTGTGGAACCCTTGGGGGTTCCTTATATAGGCAGTGAAACCTTAATGGGCTGTCACTGATACTTTGGCCCCAAGGAAAGGATAATCACTAGTTTTAGATTGATTGTTATCTTCTAATTATGGTGAGTGAATATTCTTTCCTTTGGGATAAATCCTAACCATAGTAGGAATATGATCTTGTCTATCCCTGCACCGGTCAGGCCGGGCCATGGGCCGCACACGTGTGCGGTTACTGTTCATCCAAGCCCATAAGCTTAAACAACATTATTCCCACCCATTCGTGATGAGCCGGATACGGGTAGTACCCGTGGGCCGGGTTCATGACCTGGCTGGGGACTATACGTCATCAAAAAACTAGTAGTAGAGCTAGCTAGGCACCACGACATTTTATTATAACGTTTACATTTTTCGTTTTGACAAGAATGGGAAACCCTAAAAACAAAAAGAACCTAGAAAAGCATAAGAAACAAAACAAAGAGAACACATGGATCTTCATTAAAGCCAGATATAGCGAAGTGTCCATGCGGAAGCCGTAGCTTTCAAAGATAGCACTTTTGAGATTGGAGATAATCCATGTGCGTTCCAGATCGCGGACATCCATGTTACGTAATTTGTACATGCCCCGTCCTAAGGCTTCCGTGACCTCATACGGTCCTTCCCACTTAGGGCCCAGCTTTCCTGTATTCTTCGCTCGACTTGATTCGTTAGCACGATAGACATAATCTCCCGGTCGAAAAGAAACACCTTTAACCTTGGCGTCATAATAAGCCTTCATCCGAGTCTTGGACTTGGCCTCACTGATAGCCGCTATCTCCCTTTTTTCCTCCAACAAATCCAGATTGATCCGGAGATGTTCGTCGTTTGTGACGACATTAACCTTCGTTGTGCGGATGGTAGGCATTCCTATTCTGCTGGTATAACAGCTTCAGTGCCGCAGGCCAATGCGAATGGGGTGTCCCCGTTGGCTGTTTTGATCATACTCCTATGTGCCCATAGAACATGTGGCAGTTCGTCCACCCATTTGGCACTTCGTTCCTCCAGGCGTGCCTTGATGCCTTTACCTAAGCATCTATTTCCTCGCTCCACAAGACCATTTGTCTGCGGGTGTTTAACAGATGTGAAGCGCCGTTTGATATTCAATGTCACGCACCAGTCCTTGAATGGATTATCCGTGAACTGCTTCCCGATGTCCGAGATGATTTCTCCTGGTAAGCCAAAACGGCACACAATGTTCTCCCAAACAAACTTTTTAACTTGTTTGTCTGTGATGGATTTGACTGCCTTGGCCTCTATCCAGCGTGTGAAGTAGTCCATTGCGATAATAAAGAACTTAACTCCCCCCGCAGCTACGGGGAAAGGTCCTGCAATTTCGACCCCCCACTTATAGAATGGCCATGGGGATGTAATAGGTGTAAGTTCCTGTTGCGGATGTCGTGGTACTGGTCTGTGCACTTGGCAATCACTGCACTTGCGAATCATGTCGCGTGCGTCCCTATGCATAGTAGGCCAGTAATATCCTGTGCGTAGGGCTCGAGGCACTACGGATCGGGGACCCGCGTGCATGCCGCATAACCCTTCATGTATCTCACTGATCACGTAAGTAGGCTGCCGTGCCGCTTTTTCCTCGTCCGGAAGGGTTTCATTAGTCAAATAGTTGACGATCGGGGTCATCCATGTAGGTCCGTCCTCCTCAACTATAGCAGCGACTTCCCCTTCTGTTATAGACTTTTCCTTGAGTATTTCCACCAAGACTTGCTTGGATAAGTGGGCGAAACTTGTAGACGCGATCTTGCTAAGAGCGTCCGCCTTCTTATTTTCACCTCTCGGTACCTGCTTGATAGAAAACTTGCTGAAAGCCGCAATGAGTAACTTGACTTTCTCTAAGTATCAAACCATGTTATCCTCCTTAGCTACGTATCCTCCCAGAATGTGGTTCGCGACAAGCCGTGAGTCCACGTAGGCCTCAAGGTTGCGGACTCCCATTATAGCGGCGATTTTAAAACCCGCAATCAACGCTTCATATTCTGCCTCATTGTTGGTGGCTGTGAACTCAAAGCGAAGGGCGTACGTAAACTCCATTCCTTCCAGATTCGTAAGGATGAGACCAGCTCCTGACCCATCCATACACGAAGATCCGTCCGTAAATAACACCCATGGTTCTGCTGGAGTTTCGTCTTGTTGTACGATTGGTCCCTCTTCATCCGGCTTCTCTATCAAGAAATCCGCCAAGATTTGGCCTTTAACACCCGTCCTTGGTCTATAAGATATGTTGTGTTCTCCCAATAGAATGCTCCACTTTTGTAGCCTACCTGCCACATCTGGTCTAGAGATGACTTGTTTTATTGGTTGATCAGTAATGACTACAATTGGGTGCGCCTGAAAGTATCAGCGCAACCGTTTTGTAGCAAACACTAATGCCAAAACCAATTTTTTCATAGAGGAGTAATTCAACTCTGGCCCTTGTAGTGTTCTACTCATGAAGTAGACCGGAGTTTAGACAGTGTCCCTATCCGTCATAAGTACCGCACTTATTGCTCCATGTGTGGCTGATAGGTACATAATGAGCTCCTCCTTTGGCTGGGGAGCTACTAGCATGGGGAGAGATGCGAGGTGTTGCTTTGGTTGACCAAAGGCTTCCTCAGCTTCCTTTGTCCACCGGAAGTATCCCTTCTTAACGTACTTCTTGAGTGTTTTGAATAGGGGAGTGACTTCTCTGCGGGCTTTGATAAGAACCTGTTTAGCCCAGCCAGCTTCCCATTTAAGGACTGCACCACTTTCCGTGTCTGAGGGGATGGTAGATGTATTACTGCGTCCGTCTTTTCCGGGCAAGGCTTGATGCCCTTTGTATCAATCATATATTCAAGGAAAATTCCTTCCGTTGCCCCGAACGTGCATTTATTTGGATTTAGCTTCATATTAATCCTCCTCAATGTGTCAAACGTCTCTTGGATGTCTCGGAGGAGTGCATCCTCCGTATGACTTTTGATGACTAAATCATCAACATAGACCTCCAGGTTGCGGCCTATCTGTGAGTCTAAAGCTTTGTCAACAAGCCGCTGATATGTTGCCCCGGCGTTCTTCAACCCGAACGGCATTTTTGGATAACCGTATACGCCTTGACTAGTATGGAACGCCGTTTTCTCTGCGTCCTCTTCCGCCATCTGGATCTGGTGGTATCCTTTACATGCGTCTAAGAAGCACTTAAAGGGATATCCACATAGGGATTCCACCTTCCAGTCAATCTCCGGTAACGGGTAACAATCCTGTGGATAGGCTTTGTTAAGATACGTGAAATCCACGCACATACGCCAGCTTCCGTCATGCTTTTTGACCATAACTGGGTTGGATAACCACTCGTGGTAGTATACCTTGCGCATGATACCTGCATACACTAGTTTCCGTACCTCATCTAATATCACTTGGTTGCGTTCAGGTGCCTGGCCGCGCTTCTTTTGCTTGACGGGAGGGTATCCCTGGCGGATCTAGAGCTTATGTTCTGCTATCGCCCGCGGTACGCCCGTCATATGCTTGGCCTCCCATGCGAATACATCTAAGTTTGCCTTCAGGAGAGAGTACATGGCCCTCTTGTCGCTATCCGAGAGTGTTCCCCCTATGGACACCTCTTGTTCCGGGTAATCAGGATGGATTGCCACCTTCCAATTGGGAGGTGGTGATCCGTCCTTGGGGGGAACAGGTGGAACCGGTGTTGTCACGGCATGACACTCGGATGCTGGTACGATTGTTTTATAGATGGTGACAGTTCCTCCTTCCACAGGGAATTTGATCATCCCGTGTATCGTAGAGGGTACCGCCCGTATGGCCAGGATACCTGGTCTGCCTATGATCCCATTGTATGGAGAGTGTGAGCGTATCACCATAAAGTTCATCCACGCCGTGGTGGAGTGCTCGTCATTCCCAATGGTTACAAGCAGACGCAATTGCGCTATTGGCCAGATGGTGTCTCCACTAAAACCGATGAGCGGCGCCATGACCAGTACTAATTGGCTTCTTATTTCTGGTCGTAACTGTACGAAACAGTGTTCATACAGTACTTCTGTTGATGACCCTCCGTCCACATACATACGACGGATATTGTGTGTTCCAATGCTTATCTCAATAGTGAGAGGTGCATCAATCACATCGCTTGCCGTGATGGGAGGGAATGAGATTTCTCTGCCGCGTGAAAATTTTTGACTAATTTTCTGCCTCGTGCGGCGCTGTCTGGATTGGATCATGTATATGGTTGAAGGTTTGTCCTTTTAGGGATCCTTCTTGTCATACTTCTTGTTGTCTTTTCCATCCTTCCAATCCTTGACCAAATGTTTGAGTTTACCTGATTTGATCAATGACTCAATGTGCTTCTTGAGCTAGATACATTCCTCCGTGCCATGGCCTTTGTCGTTATGGAATTCGCAAAAACGATTTCCTTGACGACAGTCAAGCGGGGTCGTCATTGGAGGAGGTCTTGGGAAATTGGCCCCTTCCGTCAGCAAGATCTCCTGGTAGGATATCTTTAGAGGGGTAAATTTGTCCTCCGGTCGTCCTCCTTTGTTTTGGCTCTTGTAATCTGAGCCCCTCCCACTGTTCTGGTTGTTTTGACCGCCCGACTGTCTCCTGGACTGGTCGTTCGATCGGTAGCTGTTTCCTTTTGAAGGATAGGCCGCGGCTACCGCGGTTTCTCCCTCTATGAAGTTTCTGATCCTTTCCATAAGGTCATCATACCTCTCTGGACGTTTGTCATTGAGACGTCTGATTAATTCCCTGTCTGTTATGGCGTGCATATAGTCGGAAATTTTCAGGAGTTCCGGCATTGTCTTTGTGCGTGTGCACTCGTCATTGAAGCGTTCAGTGAAGGCTTCCGTAGACTCCCCCGGCCGTTTCTTAACGGTTGCCAATGAGACCGGGTCCCTATTATACTTCTTCCGCTGAGTATAATTATTCTTGAACGCAGTACGTAGTTCAGTGAAACTATCAATGCTTCACGAAGGATCCTTGTTAGGGGGATTGGCCGCTGAGTATAATTATTCTTTGCGCGGCTCCTTGTTAGGGGGATTGGCCGCACTCCCTGGATCAGGATTATCCAAGGTCGAATTAGGTGGTGGGGTCATGGAGAACGTGCTTGTCACCCCCATGGACTGAAGACCACTTTGGTTGTTTGGTCCGCCAGCTTGATGGCTAGGGGATCGATTGGGAATGAGTATCCCTTCCCCTTGGGACTTCCGATTTCCAGGATTTGTGTTCCTGGGATTTCCCTGCGGATGCCCCTTCGTCATTGAGAATGCAAGATGATATTTTGCTCTAGCTTAGTGTAATGGTCCCACGGATGGCGCCAACTTGTTTATACAAAAGTTGGGTGAACCTTGCTAGACCCGAATTAGGCTTAATCCGGGTTGGCTGGACTCCGGATCCTACACCAAGTGAATTATCTGGTTGGGATCCTGCACACTAAACAACACGCGTAGGCTTACCGCGGGAATGTTTCCCACGATTAGGCTCCGGCGTGAGAGTAAGTAATCGGTTAGGATTATAGGAATCGGATGAGAGTTGAGAGTGTAGAATGTAATACCTTTGTGGAACCCTTAGGGGTTCCTTATAAAGGCAGTGAAACCCTAATGAGCTGTCACTGATACTTCGGCCCCAAGGAATGGATAATCACCAATTTTAGATTGATTGTTATCTTCTAATTATGGTGAGTGAATATCCTTTCCTTTGGGATAAATCCTAACCATAGTAGGAATATGATCCTGTCTATCCCTGCACCAGTCAGACCGGGCCGTGGGCCGCACACGTGTGTGCGGTTACTGTTCATCCAAGCCCATAAGCTTAAACAACATTATTCCCACCCATTCGTGATGGGCCGGATACGGGTAGTACCCGTGGGCCGGGTTCATGACCCGGCTGGGTACTATACGTCATCATATGAAAATGTGTGTGTGTGTGTGCGCATTTGTATACACCGATGCACTGTTGGTATAGAATTAATATAGTTTATTTGCTTTTTATGTTGTTATTGATATTCATATCCAGAGTTTGATTTAGAATACATCATGTTTCTTTCTACACTTGAAACAAAATCGAGAAATAATGAGATCAAAGCGTGTTTAGGATAGTTACACACTAGCGTGTTTAGGACAGCGGGCTTGCAGCGAGCTTGTAGCGGGCTTGCAGCGATCTTGTAGCGCAAAAAATATAGCTACCCTATTGCATCAACATTCTTCATCACACATACAACTTCACATATAATCTGTTTCCTAAACAGAAACATTAATACATATAAATATCACATATTCATGCATGAAAATGTAAAGTTAGTGCATCATGGGTAATAATTTTCACTTATAAATTTTTACAAACACCTTGTGTGCAACTGTCCTAATCACGCTTTTATCTATTATTTCTAGATTTTGTTTCAATTGTAGAAAGAAACATGATATGAAATTGTGTGTTTGTGTGGTTGTAGTTGTTATAGTTGAATTAATTTATCAGAATGTGTTTGTTAGTTTGGATGTATGAACAATGTACTTGGTATTGAATTAATGCAGTTTAGTATTGTCTATCTAGCCCAAGACTAACATCAACAATGTACGATAATGTATGATAAGGTTAATTCAGTTATATGAAATTGTGTGTTTGTGTGCATGCGTTTGTATAACATAAATGCACTGTTTGTCTAGATTTAATGTTGTTTAGTTGTGCCTATAGGGCCTGATACTATGATGAGATATGGGCATATTAATTTATATGTATGAAAATATGTGTTTGTGTGCATGCATTTGTATAACATTGATGCACTGTTGGTATAGAATTAATGTAGTATAGTTTTGCCCATTAGGCCTGAAACTAGGATAAGATATGGGCAGATTAATTCATATGAATGAAAATGAAAATGTGTATTTGTGTGCGCGTGTTTGTATAATATCAATGCACCGTTTGAATAGAATTAATGTAGTTTACGGTTGCCATACTAAGATAATATATGGGTTGATTTATTTATGAATGCCTTTGCAGCCTTGTATGAACTCGCCTTTGCGGCCTTTTGAACTGTAACTGTTGTAAGTTGTTGTAGTGTTGTATTGATTGGCTGTTGCGTAATCTGCTGATGTGACATATCTTTATGATACTATGCGTTGGTTATTGATTGCTTGTGCTTGATCTAGAAATCCTAATTTTATTGCAGTCTAGTTGTTATATTATTTTTGCTTCTAGTAAGTTTACTTGATTTTTATTTTATGCCATGCCTGATTAGTAGCTATAGGATAGTTTTATGTTGCGAGTTTGTGGCTTTGATAATGATGTTTATTTTATTACTAGATTATGTTGGAGTTTCTGTATGCTTATAGTAATTAGCTTTATAAATTTGTTTTTCAATACGTATATGCTTAAGAACCACTTGGGGAAATTTCCGAGTTTTGATAGACTTTTGTTTATTTGTATCTAAAATTGTCTTAAACATGATAGACTAGATTTGATTTAAGTGTCATGATATTTGTGTTGCTTATAGCTACATATCTGTCTTTTATAAGTGGTGTTCGGCATTGCTAGATGTAAGCTATTCTAAGTTGCTGTCATAGATAGCTTCTGTCAATTAATTTTGTTGTTAAAAAGCTTGTTTCCTGCCAAAACCTTCATTTTCAAAACGTTTGCTTCCACAAGCTGCTGTCAAACATAGGTTGTCTCGAATCGTTTACTTCCACTAGCTGCTGTCAAACATAGGCTGTCTCAAAATTATTTGTTGTCAATTGTTTACAATTATGTGAATTTGTTGCTATATTTGTTTATTCTTGCTGATGCACTTTTTGAATTAAAGTGATGCAACACTTACTTGATGTGGATTAGGAGGTTAGATTATTTAAAAAAACATTGAATTTAGGTAAGATTTGATTGTAATGCAACATATTATATACATTATTGATATGATATTTAGGTTAGATTTGGCTTGAGCTTTCGGCGAATAGGATTATACTTTCTTGTTTTTTACTATGTGTTGTAAAAAGTCAGATCATAAATATAGTTACTCACTAGCTTTGGTATCACATATCTTCTCTTTATAGCTCCACATAAACGACATCTTAAACCCTTTTGCTCTTCAAAGTAGGTATCGCCATGATTGCTCTTTCTCGTTAACATCATCTTCTTGCCCAATAATTGAACCCAATATGCATCAACATCTTTTTGTTTAGCCTTTTTAGTAACAACCTCTTACTTTGGCATTCATATTCATTTTTTCATGGGTATTGATGATATTGATATCAATCAAAGACTGATGCAAAGGTCAAATTTTGAGCTACTTACATAAAAAAGGCTAAACGAAAAGAAGTTAGTCCATATTGGATTCATTTATTTAGAAAGAAGATGACATTCACAAGAAAGAGAAATCTGGTGATAGCTACATTGAAGAGAAAACTGGCTTAAAATGTCAATTATGTAGAGTTGTAAGATGTCATGGGATTATACAGGCCAAATGAAAGTAACGTTATCTCGATGATGTGTTTGTATGTTAGGTTGTTTGTTTAATACACCTAAATTTGATCTATGTTTCAGTAGGTAGTCAGCCCTTCTTTATAAGGGTGGATTAGGCTAAATGCAAGTAGCGGTATCTCAAATATGTGTTTGTATGTTAGGTTGTTTGTTTAATGAACTTAAATTTGATATATGATGTAGTAAATGTCCATTTGTTTCGTATAATAATGAATTATGTAGAGTTTAGGTTATATTTAAAGCAATTATGTGTTTCTATGGTTGGTTGTTTTGACGCACTTAATTTAGAATTGTGATGCAGTTGGTGATCAGTTATACTATATAAGGTTACCTTTTGTGACTAAATTATAAGATAATGATGCAATAGATATATAATTGATGCAATTTTTATATATAGCTTATACAATTCTATTATGTGTGTCTATGTACGCGTTATGCAACTAATATAGACACTTTGAATAAAGAATTAATGTTTAAATTTATTGTCTTACAAGTAGTACTGATAATGAAAAGGATCAAAATGACGAGATAGAAAGAAAAAGTACATCAAAAAGGATAAAAGTTTGTTCAACCGAAACTGTCGGTAAGGGAAAACATATTCAGGGTGATGAACCCGAAGAAAGTAGCCGTCCAAAATAAAAAGAAAAAGATAAAAAATTTGGATGGAAATGATTCGGCTTATCAAAATCCACTAGAATCAAATGAGACTGAGATACCTCCAAAGCAGGCGAAAAAGAAAAAAAGGTAAAATTGTACAATATTGGATTAGGCTACGCATATTTTTGTTTTAACGCATTTGAATTTAAGTTGTGATGCAGTATGTGGTCACTTGTGGTGTCAAAGGACGAATTAGGTTAAACGTAGGTGGCGTTATATGCGAAAACGTAGGTTGTGGTGTTAAAGGACGAATTTCAATAGTATGTAGGGTTCTTCGTTTGATGCAACTTAATTTAAATTGTGATGTAGTGGTCTTTTTGTGGTGAATAAAGGTTGTGTTATTTTCATAAATGTGTTTATGATGCAGTATGTGTTTGTTTGCTAGCTTGTTTGCTAGGTTTGTTTACTTAATGCACTTAAACTTGCGTTATAATGCAGTATGTGGTAGTTATTAAGTATGAGTTAGGCTACTAGGTTAAATGTGTTTGTATGCTAGGTTGTTTTTTAATGCACAATGTAAAGTGTATATATGCTAGCAACTAGGGGCGTTATCGGGTTGGGTTGTCGGGTTAACGGGTTGAACATGTCGGGTTGAATCAGGTTTTGGTTTCCCAAATATTGACCATAACTTGACCCTATAAGACAATCGAGTTATGAGGTTTCGGGTTAAATTGGGCGGGTTGAATCGGGTTGGGTTATCGGGTTGTTATCACGTTCCAGCTAGTTGATGTCACAATATAAAGTACTGATTAAACAATATTATTCGGTATGCACACAACTTGACAAGCCACACTTTAGACCAGTAAGTTACTATTAGTAATGTGTAAGACTTCTTAAGTAGATTTTAAATCGTACATTGGATATAAAGCAAATTGAATGACAGTATAGCTAAGACTTCATTAGATAATAGTAGTAAACAATGAACCTTCAAATTGGTGTAGCATCTTTTTGTTTATTTAATTTTATTATAATTGTTTTATTATACTAATTTAATTAGAAAAAAGTAGTTGACTTTTTGAGGCAGATCAGATACATATGTTGTAGCTTATTATTCTAATATACAATGCAGTTGTAGCAAGGCTTTGATGCGGTAAAGTAGTTATTTGTTGGAAATAAAGTTCGATTATGTAACACATAAGGTGTAGTACTTGTTGAAAAGTGGTTGTGTGTGTATGTGTAAGAATGATGCAGTTGTTGTGGAGCAGTGATGCAATATGTGTTCTTTTATGGCGCATGACGTTCTACTAGGTCACTTATGAGGTGTATTATTTGTTGAAAATTGGTCGTCTATGTATGTATATGCAATATGCAATTGTTGTAGAGCCGTGATGCGCTAAGTGTTCATTTATGGCGCATAAGGGTCGACTAGGTAACACATAAGGTGTCATATTTATCAAAAAGTGGTTGTGTGTTTTTGTGTATACAAGATGCAATTTCTGTAGATTAGTGATGCAATAAGGATTCATTTGTATGCGTGATGCAGTTGTCATGAAGCAGTGATGCAACAAGTGTTAATTATGGAACATAAGGTTGGACTACGTAACCCGTAGGGTGTATTGCATGATGTAGTTGTTGTAAAGGAATGATGCAATAGATGCTCATTTATATAGTAAATAAGGTTCGATTAGGTGACACATATTTATTTTTGTGCATTATGTAGCTGCTCGAAAGCAGTGATGCAGTATTTGTTCATTTTTGTCATGTTAGGTTCGACTAGAAAGTGTAGGGTGTATTATTTGTCATAAAATATGTGGGTATGCTTGTGTGATGCTGTTTTTGTATTAAAGTGATGCAGCAGTTACTTGGTGTGGCTTATCAGGTTAGATTAGATAAAAAAACAATGTCTTTTATTTATCTAAAATTGTGTGTGTATGCTTATGTGATGCATTTTATGTATTAAAGTGATGTAGTAGGTACTTTTTGTGGCTTATTAGATAAGATTAGTTAAAAAGTCAATGTGTTTTATTTGTAAAAAAGTGTGTGTGTGTGTGTGTGTGTGTGTGTATGTATGTGTGTATGCTTGTATGATGCAATTTCTGTATTAAAGCGATGCAGTAGATACTTGATGTGGCTAAGAGGTTAGATTAATAAAAAAGAAATGTGTTTTATTTGTCAAAAAATGTGCTTGTATGTTTATGTGATGTAGTTGTTGTATTAAAGTGATGCAATAGTTACTTACTGTGGCTTATGAGATTAGTTAAAAACAATGAGCTTTATTATATATTGAAAAGTGTGTGTGTATGGTTGATGCAGTTCCTATATTAAAGTGATGCAACAGTTACGTGATGTGGCTTATGAGGTTAGATTAGTTAAAAACAATGTATTTTATTTATGGAAAAGTGTGTGTGTATGCTTGTGTGACACAGTTTTAGTATTAAAGCGATGAAGTAGGTACTTGTTGTGGCTTATTAGTTTAGATTAGCTAAAAAGTAATGTGTTTTATTTGTATAAATGTGTGTGTGTGTGTGTGGATGCTTGTGTGTTGCAGTTCCTGTATTAAAGCGATGCAGTAGATACTTGTTGTGGCTTATAATGTTAGATTAGAAAAAAAAAAAGAAATGTGTTTTATTTGTCAAATGTGTGCGTGTATGCTTATGTGATGCAGTTGTTGTATTAAAATGATGCAATAGTTACTTATTGTGGCTTATGAGGTTTGATTAGGTAAAAAACAACGAGTATTATTTATTGAATGTGTGTGTGTGTGTGTGCTTGTGTGATGCAGTTTCTGTATTAAAGTGATGCAACGGTTATTTGATGTGGCTTATGAGGTTAGATTAGTTAAAAGAAACATTTTATTTTATTTATCAAAAAGTGTGTGTGTATGTTTGTGTGATGCAGTTTTGTTATTAAAACTATGCAATAGGCACTTGTTGTGGCTTATTAGTTTATATTAGTTGAAAAGTAATGTGTTTTATTTGTAATAAAGTGTGTGTCCTACAGTTTCTGTATTAAATCGATGTAGTAGATACTTGTTGTAGCTTCTTAGGTTAGATTTGTAAAAACGAAATGTGTTTATTTGTCGAAAAGTGTGTGTGTATGCTTCTGTGATGCAATTGTTGTATTAAAGTAATGCAACAGTTACTTATTATGGCTTATGAGATTTTTTTTGGTAAAGGGTTATCCCGGTAAATATATTAACAAAAAAAACGTTGAAGTACAAAGGAATGTGGCAGAAGTACCACATTAACCTCAAGCTACATGCAGCTTGTTAAACAAAGAAATATAAATCACCAAAACCTACTGATAGGTGTGAAAACACCCATCCTTTTACCACTTAATTATAATGAAAACAAGACCATAACGTGTATTTTATGTCGTAAATGTCGGAATTATGCGTGGTTTGTGTTTTTGTTGTGATTTTATGATCAAAATGTAAAAAGGGAAGAAAACACGGGCTTTCACGGGCTTTTATCGAAGAAAAGGACAAAAGACGAAGTCAAGAAATCAAGAGTGCAAAAAGAACGGAAGTCCAAGGCCTATTCTGAAGATTTATCGAAGAAAAAGTCCAAAGACGGAAGTTTAATAAAGCCGAAGAACTCAAGTCTAATTTATGAAGAAATCACAAGACGAGTTTAAAGTAATCCCGAGACAAAAGTCGATAAAGTCGAAGAACTTAAAAGACGAGAAGACGAGAAAGAAAGAAAGAGGGAGGAAGCTTCCACCTACTTTCCTCCCCTCCTCCCCTTTAAATAGAATCATTAGTCATTTCATTTTTCTTGCTGGCTAAATTGACAATTAGTCTTCCATCCTTAATACTTGCACATTTAATTTTCATGTCATTTACATTAATTTGCAGCTTTAATTACCTTGTCTTGCACCTTTAATTTCAAGTAAGTTTTATTTTATTGTTATTGATTCCTTACTTTTATTGTTAATCTCTTATCTACCTTTCTTGTTTTGATCTAATCTTCATGTTTATGTTTATGTTAAGTTCTTGAGTTTTTATTGATTTGATTAAGTGGGTTTTGATTATTTTGGTTATGATTGTTAGTTTTATTGATTTGGATTGATAGATTATTGTTAGTAGATGATTGTTGGTTAGTTTGGTTTAATCTTTTGGTTTAATTTGGTTAGATTTAATCAAGATTCGTCCCTTTTTATCCCCCGTGTTCTTCGCGTTTTAGTTTTCCAGTTTTTTCCGAATCAAGGTATTATTCCGTATCAGCTTAATTATTCCGAGTAAAGCCTTATATTCCGGATCACTAGTATATTCCGGATCAGTAGTATATTCCGGATGAAGCTTTACATTCCGGATGAGCTATACACTCCGAACGAGTGATTTCTTTTGATTATTCCGAACCAGCACTTCCTTCCTTTTATTCCGCATCAGCTTATTTTTCCGAATCAGTAATATATTCCGAATGAATGTTTTTTTCGAATGAGCCAAATTTATTCTGAATCAACCTATATTCCGGATGAACCACTTTTTCTTAATCAACCCTTATTCCGAATGAAAGCAGTTATTTCGGATGAAGCATGTTTTCCGAATGAGCCATTATTCCGCATGAAGCCTAACATTCCGAATGAAGCTATTATTCCGGGTGAACATTTATTCCGAATGAGCAGTTAATTCTGGATCAAGGTATATTCTGAATGAATGTTTTTTTTTATTATTCCGCATCAATAACTTTATTACGAACCAGGTGTTTTTCCGAATGAGCATTTTTAGTTTACTTTAAGTTTAATTTTTTAAGCTTTTCTTTTCCCACCTTTTTCCTTAGTCGCGCTTTTAGTTTTCTTGCCTTAGATTTATTTTAAGCTTGCCTTTAGTTTAAGTTTAAGTTTGCCTTTAGTTTACTTTTAAGTTTGCCTTTTAATTTCTCGTCGCGTTTTTATTTCCCGTCATTTATTTTCAATTAGGTTTAGATTTAAATTACCGTTATTTACTTTTAGGTTTATGAATTTTTTATTTACAACAACGACAAATATTTTTCTTAACCAAAATCAATTGAGTCACACATTAAACCAGTAATCAATTCGATTAGACATACGACAAAGAACAATTTTATAACTAAAAGCTAGTTATCAAATGGCGCCGCTGCCGGCTCTTTTCGTTAAGATTAGCGGTTTTTTGTGAGAGACGCGTTGCTTTTTGGGATCCGTTCATTCGTGAGCGTTCTTTTTCTTGCTCAAACATTTTCAAAAATCCATAAAAATTAAAAATTGTTAAAAATCCATAAAAATTAAAAATTTTCAAAAATCCAAAAAGATTTTTTTTTTATTTTTATAGTGTATATATATTGTCTATTGCTTTGGTATCTTTTTCATTCACTTTTGGAGGTGTATGCGTACTAGATCTTCAACTTATCCAGAGTCCGAGACTCGTGAAGATTTAGCTATGGCAGGTGTGAACAACAATAATAATCCACCGCACCTCAACAATAACAACAACAATGTTCTTCCACAGCCCGATCTTCGAACAATGGAGGAGCTTTGTAAACCCACAATGTTTGGACGAGGAGGACCGATTGCGCCGATGCAAATCACGGCTCTGGAGTTTTCGTTGAAGCATCACATGATCCAACAAGTGCAAAGTAATCCATTTCGCGAATTGCCGGATGATGATGCCAACAAGCACCTCGACAAATTCATTACTATTACTCAAAGCATGAAGTTGCCGGGTGCTACTATGGATGTTCTTCGCCTTCAACTCTTTCCACATACTTTATCACACCACGCCGAAAAATGGTTTGATCGTCTCCCGAAGACTTCCATTCATACTTGGGACGACATGACTCAACGATTTTTGTCGCGCTACTTTCCACCATCCATGGTCACGAGCCTTCAAAATTAAATCAGCGGTTTCATGCAAGAAACCGATGAATCTCTTTTTGATGCTTGGGAAAGATATAATGTTTTGATCGATCGATGTCCAAACCACAACATGCTCCCCGTTACCTTAATTGATACTTTCTACAACGGTTTGACTTTTTGTGATCGTGATACGATTAATGCAACCGCCGGTGGCACATTTATGAAAAGAAGACCTGAGGAGTGTAGAGAGCTTATTGAGAACATAACTACTCATCACAAAAATTAGGATTCCTCAGCATCTTTAAGAAACAACCCGAGAGTCAATGTTTCTTCTACTTCAGCAAACCCCGATATGACCGAATTCACCCGCATGATGGCCGAAACGAACAAAAATATCTTGCTCATCGCTACAAACCAACAACAACAAGTTAAAGCGGTAGCCAATTCTTGTGAGACATGCGGCGGTCCTCACTCATGCACTGATTGTCCTTCTACTCAAGGCAATCCGGAAAACGTGTATGCGGCTCATGGTAACTATTCCCCGGAAAATTACCAAGCCCGGCCTCAAGGGGATCGAAATTTGCTAAGTTAACGGTCGAACAACTATCTTTCACCCGGTTTTTCTCCTCAAAACCACAACCCCAACAACAATTACAATAGAAGCAACCAAATCCCACCTCGAGCTTCTAATCCTTATCACCCACCCGCTCAACAAGCCCCACCCATTAATCAAGATGTTGAAGCTTTAATGAGAACCCAAGGAGAGCAAATCAAGAATCTACAAAGCCAAATTATCAATTTTAAAGGGGATATCACTAAGCAAGGGAATGACATTAGATCCGAGCTTCGAAATGATATACAAACCTCCTTCAGCAATCAAACAAATGATTTGAAGAATATGCTGGCAAGTTTCGTACCAACCACTCAACCCTCTACTTCGGGCTCTCTACCTTCAAACACTGTCACCAACCCGAGAGCGAATGTGAGTGTTATTACTACTGATACACTGTTTTTGCTTGGGTTCTCTAATTTTATCTCTCAGTCCTCTCGAATTGATCTCGGCCTTAAGTGGAATGATTTGTTCTTGGTTATTAAAAAGTGGTTGGTTTGTTTATCTAATTTAAAACTAATGACAAGAAATTAAGTGTCGAAGAGTAAAGTTAAAGACTTAAATGATTAAAGTGAAAAGACGAGTTTAAAATTAGATGTTTGAAAACTTTAAAGATTATATTAGAAGAATAAATGGACATTCAATAAAAACTAACACTTGGAAAACTTTTTGAAAAATAGGAACTTAATTAAAAAGTACTAAAAGAAAGTAAGATCGGAGTAAAGCAAAATAGGCTAAATCGGAATAAGGAAAAACTAGCACCAATCGGAATGTATTCCGATCAATTGATCGGAATATGGGGAAAAGGGGGGGGGGGGGGCAATCGGAATATAGGTTAAAGAGGGCCAATCGGAATATATGTAAAAGAGGGCCAATCGGAATGCTTGAATCAACACTAATCGGAATCTACTAAACTTACCAATCGAAATAACTGAATTAGCCTCAATCGGAATAAGGCTTGGAGGGCAAATCGGAATACTAGAAACCCTTTTCCGATCTATGGATCGGAATAGGGGGTACCTGGTCGGAATATAAGGTCGGAAAAGGGATTTCCCTTTTCCGAAAATGATGTAGATCCGAATTTTAAGCTAGGGAACAAGCTATAGAATAAGCCAATCACCAACAAGCTCGAATCCAATAGAATACTGATCAAATAAGCACTAAAAACAACTTTTCTAAACTCAAAATAATCAACTTTTAAATCAAATCAATAAAAAGGTGAACTTTTCATAAAAACTCTAAAAAGTAAAATAAGCTAAATCAACCAATAAGCCAAAAAGAACAAGGATCTTAAAGCTTATGAGTGCATAAACTTAAGGAAACATAAAAAGAAATCAACTTTTTAAGCACAAATCATTGATGAACAACACGGATCATACGAGATTTGTACCAAAATCAATAAAAGTAAAAGAAAGGAAGGATGAGATTAAAGATTAAAAGATAAAAACTTGAACTTGATTAATGAAAAGTGATACAAAGTTTTGATCTTGAAAATGAAAAAAGATGAAGTCTAGTGAGAGAAAGTTTAGAACTTTCTCTCTCTAAAGTTAGAGAGAATGAAAACTAAGCTAAGCTAAGTGTGTCAAATTTGTGAAGTAAGGGCCTTTATATAGGCATGTCTTGTGGTGGTGGGCTTGTGATTGGGCTTTGGCTTGGGCTTCTTTTTCTTCTTCCTTCTTTAGTCTTCACGCTTCTTTAAATAAACGTTTCCGACTTGGATTCGAGAAGTGTCGGTGAATAATTCCAACTCGTCTTATAATCTTTTGTTTATTAGACTCGAGTTCTTCGACATAAATGAATCTTCCATCTTTGGCTCTATTCTTCGATAAATCTTCAAATAGGCACAACGACTTCAAATCTTTTGCATCTCTTGGACAATAGACTTCGTCTTGAGTCTTTTTCCTCGATAAAACCCGTGCAATCCCATGTTTTCTTCAATATTCATCCGGTTGACTCTGAAAAAATAATAAACACAAAAACCACGCATAATTCCAAACAAATGATATTAAAATACGTGTTTTGGTCTCGTTTTAACCAGAATTAAGTGGTAAAAGGATGGGTGTTTTCACACCTATCAAATCCCCTACACTTAACCATTGCCATGCCCTCATGCAATGCTAAGTGACAAAGCACATTTACACTTTTCTCATAATCAATCAACCTTGGCCTTATGAATATACTACTAAACAAAAATGAAAGTATTAAGAGAAATTAAAACTTTAAAGTAAACAAGAGGATAGAAAATAGCTTACGTGGAAATAACTTGTAAAGAGATCGAGGACTTACATTAGGGCTTCGGTGCTGCGAAGATTTATCACCCTCAAGTTTCACGGTCCCCAAACTAAGCTTAAAAACGAGATCATTGTTATTATAAGTTAGCAATTCAAACACTTACACACATGGCTTAATTAAATGCTTAAACTCCCTTATTCCTAGGTGTATCTCTTATATTTTATTTTTGTCTTAGAATGATCATGAAGATGCATTTTTGGACTTATTTCGATAGTTTATTTAGGCTGGAAGCAAAGTAGGACGATTTGATCAATAGTTAGCTAAAGGACAAAATCTATTAAAACTGCTTCTCGGGATATCAAAAAGTTCATATCTTGGCATAACTTGGTTCACGATTTGAGACCTTTCTCAGGCCGATATTTGGCATGTACTTCATACTTCATATCTTGAGAGACGTTCTTGAGATAATGGTCTTCTCATCGTAATAGAGTTTCTTCACGTGGAGACTTTTGAGGGGTACTCCAACTTTGTTGACCACGACTTCATGATTATTTCTTCAATCTCTAATTGGGATTTTGAGATACAACGATCCGCCTCCTTTTTGGACTTGGATCTATTCATCCTCATACCTTGTTAGGGTCTTTTCGGATAGACTTCTCCATGATCTTTATGGGAGTTGATTGCTTTTCGTCGTGAGTCTTGATCCTTCATATTGACTTTGGGAATAATGCTTTTCACATCACTTTGGATCTTTAGCAATAAAATGGAATCCTCATGCCTTGTTAGGGCCTTTTCGGACTCGCCAATCTTCGCGCCCCGCTTCATAATTTATGCCTTGGCTATGAACTCTTATCATTACCGAGCAACTTTTAAACGATCTTGGGCTAGAAGCTAAGTAACCTTTCAAATCGTACGACCTTACTTATTGCAGATAAATTATTAGCAAGTGATGGGAGAATAGGCAAATAATTACACCAAGTGAGCTTGTGCAAGAATACCGACTTATAATTGACTCTATCATTTCTCGTTCTCCACAATTTAAAATCTCAAGTAATGAGACTCGTGGATAATTAGCCTAATAAACCAATTAAGGTCTACATGGTTAAGGATACTAGCTAGAATAAACTTGGATTAGTTTATTCGGGTTGAGTCAAAATAATCGCAACGGGCCTAATATGTCAAAGACTTCTAAACTAGCTACACCACTTTATTAATATTTTTGACTTTATTGCTGGATATATACATATGAAAGCAAAGATAAAAATTTAAAAATTACGACTAAATGGCCAAAGTTAATAAAAAAATTTTGAAAAATGTTGAAAAATATGATTTTCTGGTTAATTGAAGGCATTTTCATGGAAAAGTCCACTTAAAACTTCGATAGAAGTCCCCCTACACTTAAGATAAACATTGTCCTCAATGTTTAAGCATGTGGGAAAAGTCTCCCCTACACTTATGACATTGTGCACGTTGGTTAACTCAAGTTAAGGAAGAGACGACTAAAGTGATCAATTTCAAATGTTAGTTATGAAGAAAATTGAATCACGATAGTTGAGAGATAGAACCGGATTTCGGGTAACACGGGAGCACGGTTCTTCAGAGATTCCAAGAGTGCACATATCCATGTAATCATATCACCACACAAAGACAAACACGTATAGAAGTCCCCCTACACTTAGGAGGTTAAAACATAAAAAGATAGATACTCAGGCTGCCTCCCGAGGAGCGCTTGTTTTTGATAACCGAGTCACGAGCCTGACTCGACCCAAAATTAGTTCATGGGGAACGTGGTGAGGGCTGGAATCACCTCCTGAGAGATGTCCTCACCAAAGTACAACTTCACTCGTTGGCCATTCACCTTAAAATTAGGTCCATTAGGTTGAGCGAGCTCGAGAGTACCATATGGAAAAAATTGGGCAATGGTGAATGGGCCGGACCAACGAGATTTGAGCTTGCCCGAGAAGATTTTCAACCGAGAGTTAAAAAGTAAGACTTTGTCTCCAACATGGAACTCTCGGTTCTTAATCTTAGAATCGTGAATGAGCTTAGTCCTTTCCTTATAGATCAAAGAATTTTCATAAGCCTCATTACGGAGTTCATTCAGCTCATTGAGTTGGATCTTGCGTAGGTCACCGGCTTTGTTTATATCAAAATTAGCCCACTTCAAGGCCCAATAAGCCTTGTGCTCCAACTCAATGGGGAGGTGGCATGCTTTCCCGTACACAAGAGGATAAGGCGTACAGCCGATCGGGGTCTTGTAAGCAGTACGTAAAGCCCACAAAGCATCATCAAGGTTATCAGCCCATGAGGCACGATGCTCTCCCACGGTTCTTTCCAGAATTCGCTTTAATCCTCGGTTGGATATTTCAGCCTGGCCATTAGTTTGTGGGTGGTAGGTTGTGGAAAGACGATGATTTACACCGTACTTATCCATGACTCTAGCAAATTGGTAATTGCAGAAATGAGTCCCACGATCACTAATAATGGCACGAGGCACACCGAATCTAGCGAATAGAGCTTTCAAAAAGTTACAAACCACCCTTGCGTCATTAGTAGGTAGAGCTTTGGCTTCAACCCACTTTGAAACGTAGTCAACGGCTACAAGGATGTATTTATTTCCTTTAGAAGAAGGGAATGGTCCCATAAAGTCGATACCCCAAACATCAAAGATTTCACACTCTTGAATGAAATTCTGAGGCATCTCGTCTTTATGTGTGATCGTGCCTTGTTTCTGGCACACATCACATTGTTTAACCATATTGTGAGCATCACGATATATGGAGGGCCAATAAAATCCCGAATCAAACACTTTTTTGGCGGTGTAGTTGGGACCAAAGTGACCACCGGTGAGTCCTTTGTGGCAAGCATCAAGGATTTCTGACGATGCCGGTCCGTCAACACATCGGCGGATAATCAGGTCGGCACATTTTTTGAATAGGTAAGGGTCGTCCCAAAAGTAAGTCTTAATGTCGGTGAAAAACTTTTTCTTTTGTTGGGACGTCAACCCTTCCTTGAGAATTCCACCCGCCAAGTAGTTTGCAAAGTCCGCAAACCACGGGGTTTCATTAGATTTCGAATTTATAGACATTAAGGTCTCCAAGGGAAAAGAATCATTGATTTCTTTGTTTGGATGATCCCCTTGGTAAGGATCCTCAAGTCTGCTGAGATGATCCGCGGCTAGGTTTTCTGCTCCTTTTTTATCGCGAATTTCGATTTTAAATTCCTGGAGCAGCAAAACCCAGCGAAGAAGTCTTGGTTTGGAATTTTGCTTTGTCAACAAGTACTTCAGCGCGGAATGATCGGTGTAAACGATTGTGGTGGAAAGGACAAGATAGGGGCGGAATTTTTCAAAGGCATAGACAACAGCTAAAAGCTCTTTTTCGGTTGTTGTATAATGCAATTGTGCCCCCGTCATTGTCTTGCTAGCGTAATGGATCGGTTGGAAGTGTTTGTTCACTCTTTGTCCCAGAACCGCTCCAATAGCAAAATCACTAGCATCGCACATCAACTCAAAAGGCAGCTCCCAATTAGGGGTAACTAAGACGGGTGCCTTAGTAAGCTTATCCTTAAGCGAGTTGAAGGCTTCAAGACACTCTTTGGAAAAGATAAAAGGAGTATCTTTTTCCAAGAAGTGGGTCATCGGGCGAGCGATTTGAGAAAAATCTTTGATGAATCGTCGGTAGAAGCCCGCATGACCCAGAAAACTTCTCACACCCTTCACGGTTGAAGGTGGAGGCAACTTGGCGATAACATCGACTTTAGCACGGTCTACTTCAAGACCGGATTTGGAAATCTTGTGTCCTAGCACGATGCCTTCTTTTACCATAAAATGGCATTTTTCCCAATTCAGAACAAGGCGAGTGTCTTCGCACCGCTTAAGCATACGTTCTAAATTGGCAAGGCAAGAAGAGACGGAATCCCCGAAGACCGAGAAATCATCCATGAAGACTTCCATGGTTTGTTCAACCATGTCATGGAAGATAGCTAACATGCACCTTTGGAAAGTCCCGGGCGCATTACATAAGCCAAAAGGCATTCTTTTGTAAGCAAAAGTGCCATCTTGATCTTGGGGATCGATGGGTATTTGGAAGTAACCCGAGAAACCATCAAGAAAGCAGTAATATTTATTACCCGCTAAACGTTCAAGCATTTGGTCCATAAAAGGTAGAGGGAAATGATCCTTTCTCGTGGCATCATTGAGTTTGCGGTAGTCTATACAAACTCTCCACCCAGTAACGAGACGGGTAGGAATCAACTCGTTGTTTGCATTGGGCACAACGGTGATGCCCCCTTTCTTAGGCACACAATGGATTGGACTAACCCATGGTGAATCCGAAATAGGGTAAATCATACCCGCATCAAGAAGTTTGATAACCTCGGTTTTGATGACTTCATGTATATTTGGATTCACCCTTCGTTGGCTTTGAATTGTGGGCTTAAAGTCGTCCTCCATGAGAATTTTGTGTGTGCAGAAGTGAGGATCAATTCCACGAATATCAGAAATCTTCCAAGCAATAGCCTTCTTATGATCTTTCAACACGGTGATAAGTCGGGCTTTTTCTTCTTCTTTTAGGTCTTTAGCAATGATGACTGGCGACTTCTTCTCTTCTTCAATAAATACATACTCGAGATGGGGCGGCAACTCCTTAAGTTCTAAATCCGGAGGATTTTTGACGGGAGGCGTATTCGAAGTCGGAGTATCGATAGCAATGACCGTGGGAGATGGAGGCGAAGGATTGTCTTCGTTGAGAAGATTGTCAAAGAAATTCATGTCTTCATCCCCATCGGTGGGAGAATCATTAATAGCTAAGTGCGCATCTCCCATGGTATCTTCAAGATTGTTCCAAAATAAATCACTACCTCCAAATAGAGACAACGATGAATCAATAGAGGACACGGTCTCAACATTGAGAAGAGAGGTAGGAATACTTTTGCAAGCATCATTAAAGTGTTCTTCACAAGCCTCATCAAGAACGTCAATACAATTAACACTCTCATATGAATAAGGCTGTTTAGACAACTTTCCCATGTTGAAGACTACTTTATCGTCACCCACTCTCATGATAAGCTCACCGGCTTCAACATCGATGAGAGTGCGACCGGTCCTCAAGAATGGACGACCAACAATTAGTGGCACACGGGGGTCCATCTCGTAGTCGACGACAACAAAATCAGAAGGGAAGGTGAATTTGTAGACTCCTACAATCACGTCTTCGGCTATCCCCACTAGATAAGCAACCGTACGGTTAGCTAATTCCAAAGTCATTTTGGTGGGGACTAGCTCAGGGAGAGACAATTGCTTCCAAACGCTTAGAGGCATGAGATTAATACTGGAACCTAGATCGGCTAGGGCCATGCAATTCTCTACTCCCGGGAAATTGCAAGGAATTAAGAAACGACCCGGATCACCAAGCTTGGTTGGCAATTTCCTTAAGAGAACTGCAGAGCAATTCTCATTAAGTTGGGTGTTGGCAATATCGAGGAGCTTTTCCTTGTCGCTCAGAAGATCTTTAAACATTTTCGCGTATTTGGGCATGTGAGCGAGAGCCTCAGCGAAGGAGATATTGAAATTCAGTTGTTTAAACATCTTAAGAAAGTTAGAAACCTGAATATCGTCCTTGCTTTTGAGCTTCTCTTTCCTCAACCTAGATGGATAAGGTATATTGGAAGAAGAGGAAGGCTTTGGAAGAATAGGATCACTCACATCCTTGGGTGGAGGAGGGGTAGAAGGAAGAGGTGGAGAAATTGGGGAAGGAGAAGGATGAGGAATAGGAGCAGGTGACTCGTTCTCCTTAGTCATAACCACCAGTGGAGGTATAGGAAGCTCGGGTTCCTTGGTACCTTTGCCACTTCGAGTGGTGATTGCTTTCATCTCCCCTCTTGGATTTGCAACGGTGTTACTCGGAAGAGTACCCGAAGAAGAGGGTTGATTACCTTGGAAGAAACTAGCCATCATGTTCCTCAGATCATTAGTTAGGCTATCCAACGTGTTTCTCATGTCGGCTCTCAAATCGTTTCCTTGCTTGACCAAGTCTTCTTTCAAGTTTCGCACTTCCTGTTGGAGATTTTCCACGATCACATCATTGGTCCTCATGTAGGTTGCAACCTCTTGGTGTAATGCAGTGGGTTGGTTTGGAGGAGCATTGTATGCGGGTGGTTGATAAGCAGGTTGTTGGTAAACTTGGTTGTTACGTTGAGGTGGTTGTTGCTGCTTGTGAGGAGGGATGTATGGTGTACGAGGTAGTTGTTGTTGTTGAGGAGAGCGGTTGATGTTTTGTTGTTGGTTTGGGTTGTTTGGGGGAAAACCAGGTGGTGAGAGGTAGTTGTTGGAGCGGTAGCTAAGCAAATTACGGTCACCTTGAGGTCTAGCTTGATAAGCAGGTTGAGGATAGGTGCCATATGCCGCATTCACATTCTCAGCAGGGTAGTCTTGGGTGGCAGTACAAGTAGTGTAAGAGTGAGGACCACCGCATATCTCACAAGGTTGGCTGACAGCGTTAACTTGAGCGTTTTTAGCGTTGTTGCTGTTGTTGTTGCTGACGGTGTGGGTGACAAGCGATTCAAGAAGTGTAGTGATTTTGTCTAATCGCTTGTCGCTGTCACTAGTGCTAGCACTAGCGACATTGGTCTGAACACTCTTGGTTTGCACACGAGACTTATTCTCAATAATATCCCAAGCAGCATTGGAAGTCTTAGCCAATAGATTACCCCCCGAGGCACTGTTTAGTGAATCTTGGTCACTCATGCTTAAACCATTGTAAAAAGTATAAATTTGATGTACTTTGGTAAAACCATGTTGTGGGCATTTTCTTAAAAGATCTTTAAAACGATCCCAAGATTCACTGAACGAGTCATCGTACTTTTGTTCAAAATTTATGATCTCATTCCGTAAAGCGTTAGTACGAGAGGGTGGGAAAAAGTAATTGATAAACTTAGTCTCCAAATCCGTCCACGAGAGAATACTCTGTGGCGGTTCCTTAGCAAGCCAATGCCGGGCTTGTCCCTCTAAAGAAAAGGGAAAAAGTTGTAACCTGATAACCTCTTGTGGAACACCATTGAACTTGACCGTGTTAGTTAGTTGCAAGAATCTCTTGATGTGGTCGTGTGGATCATCAATGGTACGCCCCAAGAATGGTTGAGCGGAGACCATCTGGATAAAGCCTGATTTTAGCTCAAAATTGTTGGCGGCAATTGGAGGTATGACAATTGGATCCGTGTTTCCATCTACATGAGCTTGCAGCAGTTCAATCATCGGGCGATTATCTGGAAGGGGCTCATTGTTGTTGTTATTATTCATGTTGTTGAAAGGTGGGTTGTTGTTATTATTATTATTGTTTGGACGTGGTATGTTGTTGTTGTTTTGTACACCGGCCATGTCTAAGTTATCGAGAGGATTGGGCTCTTGATAAGACGTGGATCGAGTGCGCATACACCTGCAAAAGAACTAACAAGAGAAAAACAAAGCAAAAATCTTTTTGGTTTTTATGTTTTTTAATTTTTTTTTTTGTATTTTTGAAAATTTTATATTTTTTAGGATTTTTTGAAAATTTTTATGAAAAAGTAACGTTCACGGGGAACGGATCCCAAAATCCAAGTTCTCACAAAAAACTTTTGATCTTAACGAGAAGAGCCGGCAGCGGCGCCATTTGATACACTGTTTTTGCTTGGGTTCTCTAATTTTATCTCTCAGTCCTCTCGAATTGATCTCGGCCTTAAGTGGAATGATTTGTTCTTCGTTATTAAAAAGTGGTTGGTTTGTTTATCTAATTTAAAACTAATGACAAGAAATTAAGTGTCGAAGAGTAAAGTTAAAGACTTAAATGATTAAAGTGAAAAGACGAGTTTAAAATTATATGTTTGAAAACTTTAAAGATTATATTAGAAGAATAAATGGACATTCAATAAAAACTAACACTTGGAAAACTTTTTGAAAAATAGGAACTTAATTAAAAAGTACTAAAAGAAAGTAAGATCGGAGTAAAGCAAAATAGGCTAAATCGGAATAAGGAAAAACTAGCACCAATCGGAATGTATTCCGATCAATTGATCGGAATATGGGGAAAGGGGGGGGGGGGGAATCGGAATATATGTAAAAGAGGGCCAATCGGAATATATGTAAAAGAGGGCCAATCGGAATGCTTGAATCAACACTAATCGGAATCTACTAAACTTACCAATCGGAATAACTGAATTAGCCTCAATCGGAATAAGGCTTGGAGGGCAAATCGGAATACTAGAAACCCTTTCCCGATCTATGGATCGGAATAGGGGGTACCTGGTCGGAATATAAGGTCGGAAAAGGGCTTTCCCTTTTCTGAAAATGATGTAGATCCGAATTTTAAGCTAGGGAATAAGCTATAGAATAAGCCAATCACCAACAAGCTCGAATCCAATAGAATACTGATCAAATAAGCACTAAAAACAACTTTTCTAAACTCAAAATAATCAACTTTTAAATCAAATCAATAAAAAGGTGAACTTTTCATAAAAACTCTAAAAAGTAAAATAAGCTAAATCAACCAATAAGCCAAAAAGAACAAGGATCTTAAAGCTTATGAGTGCATAAACTTAAGGAAACATAAAAAGAAATCAACTTTTTAAGCACAAATCTTTGATGAACAACACAGATCATACGAGATTTGTACCAAAATCAATAAAAGTAAAAGAAAGGAAAGATGAGATTAAAGATTAAAAGATAAAAACTTGAACTTGATTAATGAAAAGTGATACAAAGTTTTGATCTTGAAAATGAAAAAAGATGAAGTCTAGTGAGAGAAAGTTTAGAACTTTCTCTCTCTAAAATTAGAGAGAAGGAAAACTAAGCTAAGCTAAGTGTGCCAAATTTGTGAAGTAAGGGCCTTTATATAGGCGTGTCTTGTGGTGGTGGGCTTGTGATTGGGCTTTGGCTTGGGCTTCTTTTTCTTCTTCCTTCTTTAGTCTTCACGCTTCTTTAAATAAACGTTTCCGACTTGGATTCGAGAAGTGTCGGTGAATAATTCCAACTCGTCTTATAATCTTTTGTTTATTAGACTCGAGTTCTTCGACATAAATGAATCTTCCATCTTTGGCTCTATTCTTCGATAAATCTTCAAATAGGCACAACGACTTCAAATCTTTTGCATCTCTTGGACAATAGACTTCGTCTTGAGTCTTTTTCCTCGATAAAACCCGTGCAATCCCATGTTTTCTTCAATATTCATCCGGTTGACTCTGAAAACACAATTAACACAAAAACCACGCATAATTCCAAACAAATGATATTAAAATACGTGTTTTGGTCTCGTTTTAGCCAGAATTAAGTGGTAAAAGGATGGGTGTTTTCACACCTATCAACTACCCGTAGTAGAGCAACTTTAGTACGACCATCTATCCCACCCCCAGTTACACCATCTACACCTCCTCCACCACCATTTATCCCTACTACTCCCACACCTAGTATTAGTTCACCATTACCGTCTCCGCCTTGTCGTGAAGAAGTACCCAAGAAGAACCCTTCACCAACCCCACCTTCCACCTATAAACCCAGCATTCCTTACCCTTCTCGACTCGACAAGGCTAGAATTTTGACTAAGAATGACGTTCAAGTCTCTAACTTTTTGGACAAGATTGCCGGCATGACCGTCACCTTTACCCTTGTTGAAGCTCTTGCCCAAATGCCACAATTTGTCAAGATGTTTAAGGAATTGCTTAATAAGAAGGAGAAGATGGCCGAGTTTGTTAATACTCGCTTGAATGAAAATTGCTTTGCAATCCTTCTTAAGGAACTTCCGGAAAAACTTGGAGATCCCGGTCGTTTTGTGCTACCATGTACTTTTAACCAAACCGACAAATTTACTGCCTTAGCCGATCTCAGGGCAAGTATAAATTTGATGCCTTTAAGTGTTTGGAAAAAGTTATCATTACCCGAGCTTACACCAACGAAGATGACTCTTGATCTTGCAAATCGCACTCTCGCTTACCCCGTTGGTATTGCCGAAGATGTGTTCATTAAAGTTGGCACCTTCACTTTTCCGGTCGACTTTGTTGTTGTAGATTATGAAATGGACCCTCGTGTTCCTTTAATACTTGGTCGGCCATTCTTGAGAACCGGAAAAGCTCTTGTCGATGTTGCCGAAGGTAAGTTAATTTTAAGGGTCGGGAATGATGCACAAGTGTTCGAAATGGGGAAGATCACAAACAAATCCTATGGAAGAGAATCGGCGAATATGATCAATGTGCTTGATGATTTTGTCATCTACAACAATCCTCTATTCGATTCATGCTTTGATAATCTACTGTTCCAAAACAATGTGGATGATTCTCTCTCCAATTCTGATCCTCCACCAATTTATGATTCTCCACCGATCTATTATGCTTATGATGATGATTCTAGCTCCGATGGGGATGATTATGATGATTTTACTTCTGAGTATCCAGACATGCCCACTTATGATGATTTTGATGAGGCTGATACTCTTTCGAGTGATTCTTCTCATGATGAAGATTCTCCGCCCACAACACTTGATCCTACTTTGGATGACTACTCATTTGAAGAAGACTTTTCTACTTTTCTCAATACATACTTCCCTCATGAGAGTGATGCCCCTCCTTTAGACTTTGATGATTATGGTCTTTATCCTACTTTGGATATGAAGAAACCCGTTTCAAAGGAGAAAAAGCCATCCGACACCGATATCCGCGACACTTTTGTCTTGACACCTCTATATCCACCTTCTGAGGATGAGATTGCGAGATTTATGATCGGATCTTCTTCAAGGTCTGCTGAGCCTGAGTGTTATTTTCCCCTAAAGGAAAAGGTGTTCGACCCCGGTATTGCACTTTTCAAGCCATCTCAGTATCCATCTGATGAAATAAAAGGAAAGTTTTTTAGAACTTTTGAAGATATGCTTGCACCTCATCACCCTTGCTACCACCGTGCTCCATCTTTTCTTAAGGGAACCTTGCCTACTCTTCTTTGGCTTGCCTTGTTCGCCTTAAGCTTGTGCTATTTGATGGACGAAAACTATGTATTTGATCCCGGTGGATGTTTTTCAAGCTTCTTCCTATGCTAATCAAGGTCGAGTCAGGCTCACGACTCGGTGAACAAAAATCAAGCTCTTCTTGGGAGGCAACCCAAGTATCTATCTTTTATCTATTTCTATCCTAAGTGTAGGGGAGACCCGTTGGTGTTTGCTATTTCCTCTCTTCTCATATTCAGGGATTCGAGCGTTCAATGATCCACTCTTGATGATTTTTGACGACCCGTGATTCCGTATTTCCGTCTTCTCGGTTCTATCCTAAACTCTTTTTGATTCACTATTTTATATTTCTCAATATTAAAATAGGAATCTCTTTAGTTGTCTCTTCCTTAGCAAGATTTAAATAACGTGCACAATGTCCTAAGTGTAGGGGAGTTTACTCCCACATGCTTAAACATTGAGGAAAATGTTTATATCAAGTGTAGGGGGGACTTCTATCGAAGTAAGTGGTCTTTTCCTTATATTCGTCCTCATTTTAACCGGAAAATTGATTTTTCGACATTTTTCAAAATTTTTGATCTATTTTGGCCTAGTAGTATAATTGTATTTTCCTTTATTTTAGTTATTTTATTTCGTTTCTAGAATAAGTTTTAATAAAGTGGTTTTAATTTTCAACGTTGTGAATCTTTTGACTCAACCCGAGTTTACTTATCTAAGTTTACTCTAGCTAGTATCCTTAACGTGTTTAAGTCAAGTTTTGCTAGGCTTTTATATAGGGAGCTATAAAACGCGAAAGTCTTAACTCTCTCACGGGTTAAGAACAAGAACTTTTCGCAAGTTCCTATAATTGATCCTAGAGAGTCGTTTATCAAGGGAACTTTAAAATGCGATTTCTAAACTTGAAAAAGTCTAAGAATTTGCAAGATTCCTATAGATGACTCGAAAACCCAAAACTTTGATTTAAATGGCTAAGCATCCACGAGTCTCATTCCTTGAGATTTTAAATTGTGGAGAACGAGAGACGATAGAGTCAATTATAAGTTTGGTATTCTTTCGTGAATTTATGTGAGTTGATTATAAGCCTATTCTCCCATCGCTTGTTAATAAATTTATCTGCAATAAGTAAGGTCGTACGATTTGAAAATTTACTTAGCTTCTAGTCCAAGTTCGTTTAAAAGTTGCTCGGTATTAATTAGAGTTCATAGCCAAGGCATAACTTATTGAAGCAGGATGCGAAGATTGGTGAGTCCGAAAAGGCCCTAACAAGGCATGAGGGCTACATTTTGTTGCTAAAGATCCAAAGTGATGTGAAGAATCATTTATCAAGAATCAATATGAAGGATCGAGACACACGACGAAAAGCAAATACTCCCCTAAAGATCATGGAGAAGTCTATCCAAAATGACCCTAACAAGGTATGCGGATAAATAGATCCAAGTCCTAAAAGGAGGCGGATCGTTGTATATCCAAATACCAAATAAAGATTGGAGAAAAATGAAGAAGTCGTGGTCCAAGTATGAAGAATCTCTCAAAACTTCAAGTGGAGAAATTCCTATTATAAAGAGAAGACCATTATTTCATGAACGTCTCTCAAGATTTGAAGTATGAATTCACTACTAAATATCGGTCCGAGAAAGGTCTCAAATCGTGAAGCAAGTTATGCCAAGATATGAAATTTATGAGGTCCCGAGAAGCAGTTTTAAAAGATTTTGTCGTTTAGCTAACTTTTGATTAAATCGTCCCACTTTATTTTCGGCCTTAATAACTATCAAAATAAGTCAACAATGCATCCTCGTGATCATTCAAGACAATAATAAAATATAAGAGATACACCTAGGAATAAGGGAGTCTAAGTAAATAATTGGCCCACATGAGTTCCTGTTAGTTTGTTGACTTATAATAACAATGATCTCGTTTTTATGCTTGGTATGGGGAACGTGAAACTTAAGGATGATAATCATTCATGACATTCCAAAACCCTAAGGTAAGTCTTTGATTTCTTTACTTGTTTTGTTATTTACTATCTCTTTAATAAAGGCCAATGTGGATTGATTGTGATGAAAAGTGTAATTTTGCTTTGTAATTAATGCATTGCATGAGGACATTGCAATGGTAAAGTGTAGGGAATTTGATAGGTGTGAAAACACCCATCCTTTTACCACTTAATTATAATGAAAACAAGACCATAACGTGTATTTTATGTCCTAAATGTCGGAATTATGCGTGGTTTGTGTTTTTGTTGTGACTTTAGGATCAAAATGTAAAAAGGGAAGAAAACACGGGCTTTCACGGGCTTTTATGGAAGAAGAAAAAGACAAAAGACGAAGTCAAGAAATCAAGAGTGCAAAAAGAACGGAAGTCCAAGTCCTATTCTGAATATTTATCGAAGAAAAAGTCCAAATACGGAAGTTTAATAAAGGCAAAGAACTCAAGTCTAATTTATGAAGAAATCACAAGACGAGTTTAAAGTAATCCCGAGACAAAAGTCGATAAAGTCGAAGAACTTAAAAGACAAGAAGACGAGAAAGAAAGAAAGAGGGAGAAAGCTTCCACCTACTTTCCTCCCCTCCTCCCCTATAAATAGAATCATTAGTCATTTCATTTTTCTTGTTTGCTAAATTGACATTTAGTCTTCCACCCTTAATACTTGCACATTTAATTTTCATGTCATTTACATTAATTTGCACCTTTAATTACCTTGTCTTGCACCTTTAATTTCAAGTAAGTTTTATTTTATTGTTATTGATTCCTTACTTTTATTGTTAATCTCCTATCTACCTTTCTTGTTTTGATCTAATCTTCATGTTTATGTTTATGTTAAGTTCTTGAGTTTTTATTGATTTGATTAAGTGGGTTTTGATTATTTTGGTTATGATTGTTAGTTTTATTGATTTGGACTGATAGTTTATTGTTAGTAGATGATTGTTGGTTAGTTTGGTTTAATCTTTTGGTTTAATTTGGTTAGATTTAATCAGGATTCGTCCCTTTTTATCCCCCGTGTTCTTCGCGTTTTAGTTTTCCAGTTTTTTCCGAATCAAGGTATTATTCCGTATCAGCTTAATTATTCCGAGTAAAGCCTTATATTCCGGATCAGTAGTATATTCCGGATCAGTAGTATATTCTGGATCAGTAGTATATTCCGGATGAGCTTTACATTCTAGATGAGCTCTACATTCCGAACGAGTGATTTCTTTTGATTATTCCGAACCATCACTTCCTTCCTTTTATTCCGCATCAGCTTATTTTTCCGAATCAGTAATATATTCCGAATGAATGTTTTTTTCGAATGAGCCAAATTTATTCCGAATCAACCTATATTCCAGATGAACCACTTTTTCCGAATCAACCCTTATTCCGAATGAAAGCAGTTATTCTGGATGAAGCATGTTTTCTGAATGAGCCATTATTTCGCATGAAGCCTAACATTCCGAATGAAGCTATTATTCCGGGTGAACATTTATTTCGAATGAGCAGTTAATTCCGGATCAAGGTATATTTCAAATGAATGTTTTGATTTGATTATTCCGCATCAATAACTTTATTCCGAACCAGGTGTTTTTCCGAATGAGCATTTTTAGTTTACTTTAAGTTTAATTTTTTAAGCTTTTCTTTTCCCGCCTTTTTCCTTAGTCGCACTTTTAGTTTACTTGCCTTAGATTTATTTTAAGCTTGCCTTTAGTTTACGTTTAAGTTTGCCTTTAGTTTACTTTTAAGTTTGCCTTTTAATTTCTCGTCACGTTTTTATTTCCCGTCATTTATTTTCAATTAGGTTTAGATTTAAATTACCGTTATTTACTTTTAAGTTTATGCACTTTTTATTTACAACAACGACAAATATGTTTCTTAACCAAAATCAATTGAGTCGCACATTAAACCAGTAATCAATTCGATTAGACATACGACAAAGAACAATTTTTATAACTAGAAGCTAGTTATCACCTACTAGCCAAAAATCTACTACTAGGCATGAAAACAATATTAGCGAACGCCAACAAGAAGAAATCTTGAAACCACGCGACCATCTCTCTAGACCAGCAACAACACAATGGGATAAGAGGATCCAGATAAGGCCGCCTCCTTAAAAAACCTTTGCGAGAAAAACCCATAGGAAAAACCTCGAAAAGGAAAAAAGAGTACGGCCCTTACCCGACACTCCCATCATGAACACAACACACATTGGGGATCTTCCACAAATCTCGCAATGACCTAGAAGCTGAGGTGATCTTCTTAAACTTGAAAGTAAGTAACTTCAATCAAACAGTGTCACATATAGAGGCAACAAGCTCGTCCGTCGTCCTGGAATTCTGGTTGAAAATCCTAGAATTACGTTCTCTCCATTATGAAATAAACCGCTGTAGCCAAGACAATCCGAGCAATCACGCTAATAGTAGTGCGACCCTTGGATAAATGAATAAGAAACGACACAATAGTATTCAACCGAGCTGTAACACTATTCATGTCGCATTTATTTCAAAGCAACAACCAAACCTGAGAGGAATAAGAACATTCAAAAAATAAGTGCTCATGAGAATCCTGAACCAACTTACACAACGGGCACCTAAGAATGGAAATGTCAACAGTAGGTCCAACGTCCTATTGCTTAAGTCGATCTTGAGTCTTCAATTTATGCTTCATTACAAGCCACATAGTGATAGAGTGTCTAGGAACACAATGCGAAAACCAAACCACATGAAACCAATCAACTAAAGTGGCCCGAATAGAATCCCAAGCCGTTACTACAGAAAACGGGTGAGACCTACACATGGAATCCCGCCCAACAAGCTTATCAGGGAGAGCTACATGAATATCCAGGACAGGAATAGAGACAATATTTGGAAAACGATCATACCAGTCCATAGTCCATCTCCATGTATTATTAGAGATTAAATCACTTACCTTGTCCGATAGCGTGAAACCAGACCTATTAATGTGACGAGCTAAAATTGTGTCCCTAAGAGGGCAACCATCAACCTACATTTCCAACCACATCGAAGCAGATTTACCGTCATTCATTTGGTACCAAATAAAAGGACGAACCCGCGATCTAATATGCAAAAGCTTACGCCATCCCCAACTTACATCACCATGGCAATGAATATCCCAAAAACTTCTACCATTTAATTTGTAATCGTAGATCCATCTGACCCAAAGGGACTCCTTATCCGTTAAAATGCTCCAAATATGCGAAGTAATTAAAGCAGCATTAAAATCATCAAGTCTACGAATACCAAGACCTCCTTCATTAAGAGGCATGCAAACAGCATCCCAAGCAACTTTAGCTTTACCCCTCTTCATCTCACCTTGACACTATAAAAAGCCTTGCATAAGTTGTTCAAGATTATTAATAATCTTAACAGGGAGAATAAACACGGAAGCCCAATAAATATGCATCAAAGCAAGAACCGATCTAACTTGTTGCATACGCCCCGCAAGAGAAAGAAATTTGTTGCGCTTTCCAGCTTTTCAACCAAAATTTTGCAATCACGATAAAGGAGTCTAGATGAGATAAGAGGCACACCAAGATAACGAAACGGTAAAGTACCTTCAGCAAATGGCATAAGGCTTAAAATGCTAGCCTTGACACCACCAGAGACATTACAGAAAAAAGTCGTACTCTTAGGGATGCTAGGAACAAGGCCAGACACATTTTTGAACTCTTCCAAAGAATCTATGATAACAGCAACAGAAGGCAAATGACCCCTCGAAAACCGAAATACGTCATCTACAAAACAAAGGTTAATAATACGCTGCTTTTCACAAAGATGATGGAACCGAAAATCCTCAGAAGCAGACACCCTTTTATGTAACATAAGATTCAGAACCTCCGTAACAAGCGTAAATAAATACGGAGAAAGAGGGTCTCCTTGTCTCAAACCACGCTTACCATTAAACCAACCATACAAATGACCATTGATGCACACAGAATAAGAAGTAGTAGTAACACACGTCATAATCCAATTAATCATAGTAGGGTGGAAACCAAACCCTGTCAATATAGATTTAAGAAAGCTCAAGTCCACCGTATCATAGGCTTTTTGAATATTAATCTTAAACGAACATCTAAGAGGTCCATTATTACGATGATAATTCTTCATTAACTCCTGGGTAAGAAGAATATTATCAGAAATCCTTCGACCCGGAACGAAAGCAGATTGGTTAACGCTAACTAAATCACCAAGATCCCCTTTAATACGATTTGCAATAATTTTGCAAATACATTTAAAAGTAACATTGCAACATGAAATAGGCCGATAATCATTAATCTTTCCTGGAGTTGAAACTTTGGGGATTAAAGCAATAATAGTATGATTAACTTCCCTCCACAGCTTACCATTACTGAAAAAATTCATGTATGACCCGAGTAAAATTTTCACCAACCGTATTCCATGCCTTCTTAAAGAAAGCAGCAGTGTAACCGTCAGGCCCGGGAGCTTTATCATCACTCATAGAGAACATAACATTTTTAATTTCCACATTAGACACATGTCTAACCATACATGCAGCCCTTTGAACATCAAGAACACGAGAAAACAAATTAGTCGAATCAAGAGAAACCGAATTACCTTCAATACCAAAGAAATTTTCATAATGACTGACAAAAGCAGTAGCAACCGCATCTCCTTCATGAACCAAATTAGAAGCATCTTTAACCATCCCAATCCTGTTACGAGCATTTTTAGACTTAACAGAATTATGGAAGTAAACTGTATTAGAATCACCCGCATCCAACCATTCAATTTTAGATTTCTGTTTTAAGAAACTCTCCTCAAAAAGAGAAACTTCCTTAAAAGCAATTAGCAAATGAGCATAATCATCACTAAGGTCCGAATTGTGCAGATCAGAATCTATCAAATTCTAGATCGCATCAAGCTCATCACGAATCACAGTCACACGATTATGTAAGTTACCTTGATCATGTAACAACTTACGAAGCGGGGTTTTAAGACCCTTTAGTCTTTTGACCAATTGGTACATAGCACATCCCTCAACATTCATGTTCCAACCATCAGCCACGATAACCTGAAGTTTATCCTTGTGCACAAGAAATATAGCAAATTTAAATAGCTTTGGCTTAGGCCTAGCGACTTTCGGAATTCGGAGCACGCATGGAGAATGATCCAAAATTCTATAAGGTTGGAAAATAGCAAAAGATCTTGGAAAATCATCAACAAACTTCATGTTAGACATAATGCGATCAATTTTTTTAAGAATTCCATCCTCACCATTCGGTTTTTAATTCCATGTGAAATGAAACCCCGTAGCATTAACATCATTAACCTCCATGTTCATCACACATTCCTTAAATTCACGCATAGCGATATTGGGGCGATACCCCCCAAACGAATGATCTTCAAGATTAAGAGCAGCATTAAAATCCCCAAGAAGGACCCATGGTTTATCACACATGAAGTGAGCATGGGCAACAAGATTACTCCAAAGACCACATCTATCTTGATATGAGTTATACGCATAAATGAAAGAGAAAAAAACAGATCTATTGTTCAAGCAGGTATTAACTTGTCAATGCATAACCTGACTAGTCTGAGACAACACCATAATATCAACATTATCATCATTCCAACCAAGAATAATACGTGTACCTTTAGCACAAATACAACCATTAGAAGTCCATCGCCACCGTCTACACACTCTTCTACAAACATCAAAAACACATGTAGCATCAACATGCGACTCCAAAATAGCACAAACACTCAGATTATTCTCACGAACCACCTAACGAACCTCTTTTTGTTTAGGGGATTGGTTCAAACCCCTAATATTCCAAGAGGCTATACTAAACATTTAAAAAAGTAGAGTCAGGAGTGCTTTCCCCTGTTTGTTGCTTAAAAATGTGAACCGACTCATCAAAAATGTTCTCAACAGCCTCGTCATCTTCATCATCCAGAACATCATTGTTGTCCAAATCATGCCCAGCAAGACCCAAAAAAGAATTAGACAAAGGAATAACAAGAGCAGGTTTACCTTTATCATTTGCCCCTGGATTATGACTAATAGTAGATGGACCAGATTTAGTACATCTATCATTTGACCCATTTGCACCAAAATTACTTAGATCTTTTGGTTTGTAGTTAAACACATTTGCCACGTTAAACCCTTTTGCAACCGAAACTCCCTTTGGGATAACATTATTGTTCTTTATGTTGTTACATTTCTTGCTCACCTATTGGAAGCCATCTTTGTCCACATTAGAAACAGTAGCACCCTCCTTAATAGCAATCAACTTAGGGTCAACAACGACCCTATTAGGACACGACACCAACGTATGACCAAAACTTTTACGAGTTTCACACCATGGGGGCTTCCAATCATATTCAACATGGGTGGTTTATGTAGTATAATCTTCCCCTTCAAGCGAAGGAATACCAACCGTAAAAGTATCCTTAAATTCAGAATTCACATCAATCTCAATGAGGCACCTAGCAAAGCTACACCGACCCCAAGAATCCTTACACATAGTACTTGTGTAAGAATCTAACATAACTGGTTTTCCAACATAACTTGCTATAAAACTCAAACCCTCTTCATCAAAAATCTGTAATGGGACTTCATGAAACTTAAGCCAAACTGGTACATGAGTTAGTTCCTCCTTCTTAGGGCTAGTATTTACCGTCTATTTTTTAAAAATAATTGGTGAATTTCTAATCATCCATGGACCTCCTTCCAGAACCGCCCCCAAACCAGAATTAGTACCAAACTTGAAAAAGAAAAATCACTTTTCATTCATCATAATCGTACGTACTCCATGTTTCGCCCAATTATTTTTAACAAAATATTCCACAACCGAAAAAGCAAGTCTCTTCCCGATAAAGTAACCATACAAGGTATTTTCATATCGATTATTCATTTTTTCCACTACCTTGCGAGAGATAGCAACATTCACACCCTCATAAATTTTATCGGCCACACGGTGTGTAAATTAAGAACAACCTTTCAGAGAGGAATTAGGAGCGATCACCCCTGCATACATATTATAAGGAATAGAAAAACTCACCGAATGAGTCATAAACAACTCACTGCTTGGCGCCCTAGCTTGATCCCAAATCGAATCATCACCAGCCCTAGAAGGCAGATGCGAGTACTCATGTGCCTCCTCATCAATAAGTCTAGTAACCAAAGGAGATGAGACGCTTAAAAACTCACCGAGTTGATCCTGGGTATCAACTGACATGGGCACAGGTCTTCGCATAGTGATATTAGGGTTGAAGGAAACCCTAGTGCTATCACCTTTTAGTCCGTCAAAACCTTCCCCAGCCGAGGAAACAACAATAATATCTGTAACCTTAGGGTATCTAGAAACACGCAAATCAGCTTTGAACTTACATAGCAAGTTACAGATTTCCTTGGAGCGATCACATGAAATCAACGTCAAAATCTTATATTTATTTGATTTCAGATCATGCATAAATCACCTGCATCCTTAGCCGTAATTAAAGCAACGCCAAACAGTTTAGCAATTTCCAACCAGTTACATGGTTGCATTCCGTTGATATCGCAGCTGTTGCTGCTAGTTCAGACAAAGTGTGATCGCTTGAATCCATTAAAGCTTAATAGTTATCCAATGATGACCATTACTAACAAGACTCCAAAAAACTACAAACGTGCCCTAACTCAACAAATATAACGAATTAATGAAGGAGTGGGACCCGTCAGCAGCAATCAAAATAACACCCCAATATGGCTAACCTACGAAACCCTAAGTCAAATAACAATTTATTGGCTTATGAGGTTCGATTAGTTAAAAAACAACGAGTATTATTTATCGAAAAGTGTGTGTGTATGCTTGATGCAGTTTCTCTATTAAAGTGATGCAACAGTTACTTGATGTGGCTTATAAGGTTAGGTTAGTACAAAAATGTATTTTATTTATCGAAAAGTGTGTGTATATGCTTGTGTGATGCAGTTTCTATATAAAAGCGATGCAGTAGTTGCTTGTTGTGTCTTATTAGTTTAGATTAGTTAAAAAGCAATGTGTTTTATTTGTAAAAAAGTATGTGTGTGTATGCGTGTGTGCTGCAGTTCTATATTAAATCGATGCAATAGATACTTGTTGTGGCTTACGAGGTTATATTAGTAAGAAATAAATGTGTTTTGTTTGTGAAAAAGTGTGCGTGTATGCTTATGTGATACAGTTCCTTTATTAAAGTGATGGAATATCTAAGACGTCATTAGATGATAGAAGTAAACAATGAATCATCCACTGTTAGAAAAACCAATATAAAATACAAAATTATAACCACTGTTAAAACCTAAAATTGCAACCACTTTTTGATAGTGCGAGTTCCTTTCGTCAAAAAGGGGTGTTTGGCATTGACGGTTAAGACCCAGAATTGCAAACAGAAAGTGTATTTTTAAGTGAGGAAGTAAATAAACATTGTGATGCATTAGTCTGGAATGATGTAGTTATATTTCGCATTATGTATAGTAGGTTTGTTTTAGTTGTGTACTTGATGTAGTTACTTGTATTAGTGTGATGCACTTAACGTTAAACTGTGATGCAGCAGGTAAAAATGTGGGTGATGTGTGTTGATACAAAAGTTGGGTGATCTTTGCTAGACCCGAATTAGGCTTAATTCGGGTTGGCTGGACTCCGGCTCCTGCACAAAGTAAATTATCTGGTTGGGATCCTGCACACTAAAACAACACGCGTTAGGCTTACCGTAGGAATGCTTCCCACGATTAGACTCCGACGTGAGAGTAAGTAATCGGTTAGGGTTATGAGAATCGGATGAGATGTGAGTGTGTAGAATGTAATACCTTTGTGGAACCCTTGGGGGTTCCTTATATAGGCAGTGAAACCCTAATGGGCTGTCACTGATGCTTCGGCCCCAAGGAAAGGATAAATACCGAAATTAGATTGATTGTTAACTTCTAATTATAGTGAGTGAATATCCTCTCCTTTGGGATAAATCCTACTCATAGTAGGAGTATGATTATGTCTAACCTTGTACCGGCCATGCCGGGCCGTGGGCCGTACACGTGTGTGCGATTACTGTTCATCTAAGCCCATAAGCTCAAATAACATTATTCCCACCCATTCGTGATGGACCAGATACGGGTAGTACCCGTAGGCCGGGTTATGACCCGCTGGGGATTATACGTCATCATGTCCCCCTAGTCTAGTTGTTACAGCCGTAGGCATAACCTCTAGACTATCAAGAGGTTCCCCGGACGTACCAAGAAAGACCCTTAGGGAATGAGAAATTTTTTAAAAATTTGTTTTGGCCGCACGTGGCAACCTGATTTAGGAATTTTATTCCAATCATACCTCAGCCGCACGTGACAACCGGGACAAATTAAATGTAGCATTGAATATGGTCTTACGTATGACCGCATATCCCGACATAAGAATGAATGCATTAATGGTAGTCAACTAGTCAGTCGCACGCCTACAAAAGTGAACCATTAATGCCCACCCTTGAGCCACGTAAAACTGTAAAGAAGTGACCCGTGGGTCCCTTCTGACATTTTCAGAAGTGTCAGAACTCCCATCCATTAGATGGGCGTAGTGGTTTACACGTGGCAAACATCTACGTTACCTCGGAAATCGAGGTAACCCTATATAAGAGTTGGTGTGTGCTACTGTTACACACACAGTTTATATTCATTCCGCTATTGTTACTCCCAAGCTCCTTCCTTCAATCTTTAGCCTCTTATTCCACGGATTTCCTTCGCCGCAGGTTAGATCATCACGCCTTTCAAACCCTTTTTATAAAACATGGTGAAGGACAATCCCCTTATTACGGATGTCCTGAACGTGATGCCTGCGAAGAAATACATAGACTTTTTGTCTAAGTATTATATTCCCGAAAGCGTACACCCAACCTATCTAGGTGAAAGTGAAGCTATTACGGATGCACCGAGGGAAAAGATAGGCGTGTACACGCGCCTATTCGATTCGGCTAACTACCGCATCCCCTTATCCAAGTTTTTGGTAGATCTGCTTCTATATTATGACTTCCACATAACCCAGCTGGACTGCATAGGGGCATGTAAAATCAAACAATTTGAGATTACCTGCCATACGTGCGGAGTAACCCCGACCGTAAATCTATTTAGGGTCTTTTACTCCCCCCAACTAGTGAATGGGTGGTTGTCGTTCAAAAAACTATCCGGGAACGCCCCCATGACGTATAGGAAGCCCTTAGACTCCCTCAGGAGTTGGTACGACCATTACTTTTTCGTTGATAAGAAAGTATTACCTACCCCGTTCGTCCTCAAAACCAGAGTACCCAAAGACTTTCCTCCCAAATCTAAAGACTATAGTAGTAAGGATTTGAAAATTCTAGATACCCATCGCATAGAATTCCATAGGGGTTTGCCGGAGCACTTCCTGTGCTTAGTAGGGATAAGCCGCTACTACTATGGGAGGGAGGATATGTATCCGGGCTTTCTAACCGAACGTAGGCAGGGTAGGTCCACTTATATTTGTAGATGTAAAAAATGCCACATTTGTATTTTGTGAACTTACTAATCCGTATATATGCATATGTCCGCAGAGATGAACCTACATGGATTATTGCGCCAAGGCGACGCAATGAAAGTTCCTGAAGGATTCCGTCCGCTGAAAGAAAATGAACTCCCCCTTCTTGATGCGACCGTAGACAAAACCATCCCGCTGGAAGAGATCACCGAGCAGAGATCAGATGAGGGAGAGCCCGTGATTTAGAAGTCCCCGCTTGACTTCCACAACGAAGATGGTGGAGAACTACTGCTTGAGGGCACTGTGCCGCATCAGGAGGAAGAAGAAGAAGATTTCACCAACCCTGCTGACAATCGCACTGGTGAGGATGAAGAAACTACCCAAGCTTCTGGGTCCCCCAAGCCCAAACCCAGGAAAAGAAAGACTACCAGAAGGGTAGCAAAAACTCTAGGGGACGAGGCGGGGTCACATAATGCTCCCCCAAAGAAGCTAAGGAAAGACCATCCGCAGTTCCAGGAAGGAAGCAGCACTGCTACGGCCCAGGTCGACCCCTCACCGCGCGCGGATGAGCAAGTCTGGATGGCCACCCCCGTGAATGCTGTAGCTCCCACCATCACGGAACCCATCATTGGCACTACGTATGTACCTTTTGTTAATACTCAAAGGATATTGATCCATAAACAAAACTAATGTGTGTTAATAACATGGCGGATTTGTCGACCGTGGCCCAAGAGAAGGAGGTGGAAAGGGAACCCTCTCCCATGACATCAATGAGACCTCCATCCCCTCCGGTGACCCATGTTGAGGAGCCACATTTGGAGGAACCCGACACCAGCCTACGCCTAACATGGAATTTATCTAGCTTAACAAGGTTGGAGGCGGAGTCCGAGTGCTCTGAATTTATTGAACACATCACTCCTCCAGCACTGGCGCAAGATTTGGATGAGCTGGAGCATGAGACGTTACTGGAGCAGTTTGATGTGTCCTCCGCACACCAAGTAACGGTTGGTGCGACCCTGAGACGCCGTTCTGATCAAGGGCTTGACTAATGTGAGCCGTGCTAACAAAAAGATAGCTCGCCGTGAAGCACTGGTGGGTAAGCACGAGAAAACCATCACGTCCTTGCAGGCAGCGTTGGTCATGGCTGAGTCAACCGTTAAGGAGCAAGCCCATCCTGCCAACGCTCGTGAAGAACGTACTGCCGAGCTGGAGGCCCTTTTAGCTGCATCCAACGAGAAGGTATGCTCTCATATTAATGTTTATTTGTGCACACAGAAAACCACGTTGTTTCTGTAATAACTCCAAGAGTCATATATAGGTATCTGCAGCCGAAGCTTCCACTAAAGCCGTAACCGTACAAGCCTTCACTATTGCTCAAGAGCGCGACGCG